>JAPPVO010000031.1:167045300-167769286 GCA_030407325.1 Camellia japonica | reverse complement strand
TCTTCCATCCCGGCCATATCCTCTGATCCTGCTGACTGACTGGTATGTGTATCTCTATGGCAGAAACTGAGACCTCAACCCGACTGTTCACTGCTAGGGTAGACCACTGCTCTGGTAACCTCTGCTCAGACACACTGCATTTCTCGGCCTTCTTCTGACAACCGGGGGTAGAGAATGGAACACTGGCTGTCTGCCAACCAGATCCTCAGATCGATTGAGCCGACGACCTCTTGTCCAAAGTGCTTGGGGAATATCTGCTGGGTCGGAAGCAATTGTGCTAAAACTGTCCTAGCAAAAAGATAAATAAAGCAATAAGGAAATAAATAACGATAAGCGAACAGCATAACAGCTTAAAATAAATACACAACACACAGCTGGGCATAATAACACACGGTCGATAAGTTGAATACACACTGTCCTCAAACACTGGTCACTATCCCTGAATTACTGTCCCCAAGACTGAATCTGATACCCGCAGATAATTGATTCTCAAACACTGACCGATGCCCGCAGGCCTGATGCCCAAACTCATAAACTGATACATGCATTTCCCTGTAGAGACGCACTCTAATAGCACATAACAGATAAGTGAGAGCCAAAACACCCCTATGTTGGGGTAGGGTTTCCCTGTCCTATTTTGTCAGGAGCTAGGGTTTCACTACGCACGCAGCGGTTTCAAACAACCTATATCGGGTAAGTAACCTGTCCTAGTTTGGAATGGTCACTACGGATCTGAATATGCACTAGGTCGAATGGTCAAAAGGGTGCCCCTGTAAAACCGGGGTTTGTGTTTCCATACTGGCAGAGCCCGTAACCGGTAAGCCTTATGGCACGCAGCCTCTAGCAAGCCGCTCAGGAATAGCAGATGGCAAACACGGTGTCCTAGGCACACCAATGCACATGCAATGCAAAGAAACACACAAGTGTAGTCAAAACCAGATATCATGGGTTCAAGTCAAGTTCTCTAAATCCCCAGCAGACTCGCCAGAAACTATAGACGTCCCCGAACGCCCCACAGGGATTAGTCCCGTTCTGTTCATTTTGGGCTCACTACAGTTCAGGACTCAAATGTCACGGTTCTCGATCTGAACCAAAGAGTCCAAATCCAGCAAATTGTTTTGAGAAAACAGATTTTTGAAAGAAGTGCCAAACATGGACTGCTTTGCCAGATACAGAGTCGCCACCAAAATATTTTATTTTTTGGGAAAATTTAGGAAACCTTGACTCGTTTGCCTAAGGCCACGTGTCCGTCATCACCAAAGTTGCCTCGGCTCGGGAACTTGGGTACGATTGGGGAAGGTCACTTCGTGAGCACCCCCGCTCACCCGATCAAAGATCAGCCTCTACTAACCATGATATCTAGTTTTCAAAACATTATGCATTCTTATTCCGGTTATTAGCCTAGATTTACTATGTGATGCGCACAGTATACAAGTATAGACCAGGTCGCCTGAATTGGAACAAAACATTTCATGTTTGTTTTTTGAAAGATGGTTTGCTACTCGCAAGTAGGCTTAAAATGCAGATTTTGCCACCCTCGGGTGGGCTTAGAAAAGATGGTTTTGCCACTATCTAGTGGGCTTAAGACTCTCAGTCAATGATTTGTTCCAATCCAAATAACCCAACCTTCACCCACAGGCATTCAGGCAGTTATATCACATAAGCATATAGCCTCATGGTAAGCATGCTATCATGGCAGTCACTCACACATGCAAGGATGCTAAAGCATAAAACTTACCGAGTACTCCATGCCAAAACAAAAGCTATGTTAGAAATCCATGCATGATCCTAACTATACAGAGATGCCTAATGCAACACATGCAAAAATGCAACTATAGCAGACTCGGCTATTCTAAAGATGGCATGTGAAATGCTACAACTAACAAGTATTTAACTCGGAATTGAAATACAATGCAGTTAGTATGATGTACCGAGCCCGGTGCATGCAAAATAGATTAATGAATACAAACATGCTATCATACTGTGTGCTAATTGAAACATGCCTTAATATAACCATCATAAGCTGGTAAATAAAAGGGAGAAAGACGTGGGGTTGGAAGACATACATCACACGCACACACACTTATTACAATTGTGCCCTCGCTCGAAGGGTCCGAATAAATAATACAGTCCCGAATAAATAATACAGTCCAAATAAGTACAAAACCCTAATTAATTAACAAATTAATCTAGGAAAGCAGTAAATTAACATGCAAGCTAGGGACTGCCTCAACTCTGCTCCGGATGATGAATGATGAATGTTCGGGTTGCTTGGCGCATAAATCCATTGCGATGCCCCAATTAGCCTCTGTTTACAATTAAGCCCGGAATATTGCGCGAAGCCCCAAAAGATTTCCGGTTTCTGATTTGCTGCAACAGAGAGCAGGAAATGGGGCATGGTAATGTATTTTCACATATGTATACATACCTCGATACTCGTGTCACCAATCACGCATCTCGATGCATGATGGCCGAGGAGTCGAATTGCACGACTCAATATGGAATGAATGCACATGAAAACATAACAAGGCCTAGACTCCATCATGGCTAATCCGGAGTGTCGGCGACAAGGAATTGAGACACGTTCCGTCACTCAAAGTACGAAACGTCCCTTGTTTCCCGTGCTCGGGCTAACTCCTATCCCAAACACAATGCAATATGCATGACATGCATGAATGGAACTAATATACAACCTAGCATACACAATGTTATGAAATGGCATACACAATGCTCGATGTAACACGACATACACAATGTTCTAACATGCAATCTAGCATACGCAATGCATGATGGACTTACACCAACATGAGTGGACCTCAGCCACACTCACATTAGTGGCCATTAGATGAAAATGAGATACTCGAAATACGTGCACGCATGCACGCAAACTGAGGACCGACCCTAAGGCACAAATGCCACTCTAACAAGGCATGGCAAGGCACGAAATATGGCATACAGAACATGCAAGTTCCAGCACTAAAATGTGATGCAAAATGATCCCGAAACATGGAAACATGGCACCCGATGCATGAGATGAATCCCGAAACACAAAATTAGGCATGTGTATTGACCTATAGCTATACAAAGCATGCATTATTTGATCTTGAAGCATAAAGACAGAACCAAGGAAGTCCCAAAACATGAACATTTCTAGTTCAAAGCATGGCCAAAATATGCTAGCAAGATGGCCTAACATAGCATGCAATTTTGACTAGCAAACATGGTTTACATGGAAAGTATATGAAGCATATGGAATCTCACAAAACTAGCCAAAATCAGTGAACAAAATATGCCAAAATATGCCCAAATAACCACTGAAATGAAGTCAACACATGCAAAAATGATGAGCTCCTTTAGAGGGCTATGCAAGGGATTATTAAGCACATACAAGATGGACACTTAGCATGGCACAAAAAACTTTGAAAATCAAATATGATAGCTCCAAAACTCACCAAATTGGGCCAGAAAAGTGGCTAAGAAGCATGCAAAGAGGGGTCCCTTTGGAAGGCCAAAATGACCATCAAACAAGTCAAGGTGAGAGGGGGTCACCCACCTCTGATTTGGAGGCTCAAAATAGTGTGTTAGCCACTAAAAATCCACTGGATTTCAGTGGCTAGATGGCCAAACAAAGCATGCAACAAGACCTTAGGTGTAAGGCTCAAAATAAGAGACAATCAAGCATACAATGAGGCATATGACCTCAAAAAAAAATGGGACCTTAAACAAACTTGAAGATGAGATTAAAACAAGATATTTTTCAGTTTATGACAACTCTCAAAACTGAACACAAGTAGGGCTAATCTATCATGCAAAAATGGCACTACAAGAGAGATTAGAGACAAGGGACAATATCTGGCCCCAAATAGCAAAGATCCCTTCAACAAAGTTGAAGAGGGGAGAAAAAAAAGGCACTTTGTAGTTTATATCAAGTCTCAAAAATGAGCACAAGTAGGGCTAAACTATCATGCAAAAATGGGCCTATAAAGAGAGATAGGAGACAAGTGGTAGTAGATGGTCTCAAACAGAAGAGAGCCCTTCAACAAAGTTAAATAGAGGCTCAAAAAAATACATTTTACAGTTTGGCTCGGACCCCAGAAATGCTAAAAAACAAGGCTAGTATATCATGCAAAAATAGGCCTAAAAGAGGGATAGAGAGACAAGAGGTAGTAGGAGACCTCAAACAATAAGAGTTCCTTGATCAAACATGGAGAGGAGCTCAAAATATGACTATTTACAGTTCAGGTCGGAGCCCAAAAATGTAAGCAACAAAAGCTAAGATAGCATGCAAAATAGGGCAAAAAAAGGGAGAAAGGAGACTCACCCTTGTAGCACAAGTCTTCAGCAGCTTTTGGTCCAAGAAAGTGTGCTCCTAACCTCTGAAAATAGCCTCCAAGTTGCTAGAATGGAGTGTGGGTTGATAGGCTATGAGTTGGTGTAGAAATGGTGTAGGAGCAAGGGTATTTTGAGGCTTGGAGTAGAGAGAGAGGGAGGCTTTAATGCAAGAGCTCCAATAGATTTTTCTAACCCCTAACAATGGAGGGGAGAGGCTGGTTATATAGAGGGAGAGGGGTGGAGAAATGGGGGGGAAAACAAATTCAAATTTCCCCCCCCAAAAGGCAGATCCCCGGGCAGGGGTCTGGGCTAAAACAGTTGGCACAACTGTAAGGAACCAGGAGAGAGGAATTTGGCCGGCCAGGTTCAGGAGGTTTAGGTGGCCGGCCGGCCACCTCCCCTGGCCGGCCGGCCAGGGTCAAAAGGGTCAACAATGATTAGTGGCCGGCCACCACAAAAAGGTGGCCTCCTATGTGTGTACAACACAGCTGTATGGTCAAAATCCAGAAAAAGTGAACTAGGAGAGAGAAAAACCAACTTTTTAGAGGGGTTCAAAAGGGTCAGGAAGAGTTCATGGCTGGCCTACCCATATTAGTGGCCTCCCATGTGTGTACAACACAATGGTGTGGAGGAAAGTCAGAAAAAGTGGCCCGGGAATGGAAAAAGTCAGCTTTCTAGTGAAGAAAACGGGCGATAAAGAGCGATAAAGGAATAAAGCTGGTCTTTAGAAAAATTGCTGGCCTCCCACCCTTCTACAACCTTTCTAACAATGAAAATAAGGTCTCTGCCAAAAATGAACCCAAACCGATGTAAAACGAAGGTTCGGGGGCCAAAACGCGTGGCCCAGGGCCCCGAAAACAAGGTGTTAAGCACCGGAGGTGGCGTTCAACCACGAAGTTGGTCTCTCGAGCCACAGTGTCCCTCAAAAGGGAGGAAATAAGGTGTATGGCAAGAACCGGAGCAAACGGAGGTGGTTAAGCGGTCCCGAACCGAGGCACACGGCCGACGGCTCCCAAAACCGGGAACCGGGCTCCAAACGGGAAAAATGGCCTACGACCACGAAACGTAGCCTACGGCCACTGAGAGATGATCTACGAGACCTGTCCCTCCCTTCGGGAAGAGAAAATGGAGAAAATGGGGCCTGGTTCGCAAACCGAGGTAAAGAAGAAAAGAGTCCGGAAGTCCGAAGGCAAGGCTCGTAGCCGAGACTCCGCAACCTCAGAACGAGCACAACATGCAACATCACCGAGCGCTCAGTTGGTGACGCCTGAGTCTTAAGGTCGATCAAAAATGGGGTGTCTACACATATTCTCCTCAGCAAAATGGAATTGTTGAAAGAAATAACAAAACCCTAAAAGAAATGATGAATGCCATGTTACTAAGTTCAGGCTTACCACAGAATTTGTGGGGGGAAGCAATATTGTCTGCTAATTATGTTCTTAACAGAATACCCCACAAGAAAACCAACAGCACTCCTTATGAATTGTGGAAAGGTCGACCGCCTTCCTACAAATACTTAAAAGTGTGGGGGTGTTTGGCAAAAGTTGAAGTTCCTATTCCTAAAAAGACTAAGATTGGACCAAAAACAGTAGATTGTGGGTATGTTTGGTTTGCATTTGGGAGATGAGTTTTAGAAAAAAATTTCTAAAAAATTGTTTGGTTTGAGTTTTTCTCAAAAAATTTCCAAAATCACTTTCTCTCTCTTACACATCAATCAATCACTTTTTCTCTTTCCTCTCTCCTTCTCAATCACTTTTTCTCTCACACACATCTACTCAAATTCTCCCAAAATATCAAATCATCCCAAACTCCAAAAAACAACTCTCCCAAATATACAACCAAACAAACCAAAAAAATTTCTAAACTCTCTCCTCAAATTTTTTTTCAAAAACAACTCTCCCAAAAACAAACCAAACAAGCCCTGTGTGTTTATTGGTTATGCTCAGAATAGTAGTGCATATCGGTTTCTGACTTATAAATCAGAAATACCTGATATAAATGTGAACACTATTATAGAGTCAAGAAATGCTGTGTCTTTTGAACATGTCTTTCCTTACAAGAAAGGACAGAAATTAAGTTCACAGAAAAGAACTTATGATTGTACACAAAGTCAAGAGACTAATGACAATCAAACACAGGAGACTAGTAATGGTCTCGACCAACATGATTTAACTGATGATGAACCAAGAAGAAGTAAGAGAGCGAGAACATCAAAATCCTTTGGTCCAGATTTTCTGACATACTTGTTAGAAAATGAACCTCAAAGCTTTAAGGCAGCAATGACAAGTCCTAAAGCACCTTTGTGGAAAGAGGCTGTTAATAATGAAATTGAATCCATTATGTAAAATCATACTTGGGAATTGGTGGATCTTCCACCAGGTTCTAAACCTCTTGGATATAAGTGGATATTCAAGAGAAAAATGAAGGCAAATGGTTCAATTGACAAGTATAAAGCAAGACTTGTAGTTAAAGGTTACAGACAAAAGGAAGGTCTGGACTATTTTGACACATATTCCCCTGTGACAAGAATAACATCCATTCGCACGCTTATTTCTATAGCAGCGTTGTTTAATTTAGAAATACATCAAATGGATGTTAAGACAGCTTTCTTAAACGACGATCTAAATGAAGAGATCTATATGGAGCAACCCGAAGGGTTTGTAGTATCAGGGCAAGAAGAGAAAGTTTGTCGACTTGTAAAATCCCTTTATGGATTAAAACAAGCACCTAAGCAATGGCATGAAAAATTTGATCATGCAATGCTTACTAATGGGTTTAAGATAAACGAATGTGACAAATGCATCTATGTTAAAAATACTGACCAAGGATATGTCATAGTTTGTCTGTATGTGGATGACATGCTTATCATTGGAAGCAGTCAAAACATGATCAAATCAGCTAAGCAAATGCTTAACAAAAGATTTGATATGAAAGATATGGGGGGTCGCAGATGTTATATTAGGAATGAAAATTACTAAAACATCTGACAGATATGCATTATCTCAATCTCATTATATTGAGAAAATTCTTGATAAATTTATCAATGATGATTTGAATTTAGCTAGAACACCTGTAGACATCAATCTTTATTTATCGAAAAATAAAGGTGATGCAATGTCTCAGTTAAAATACTCTCAAATCATTGGAAGCCTAATGTACCTAATGAATTGTACTTGTCCTAATATAGCTTACGCTATTAGTAAATTGAGTATTTACACTAGTAACCCCGGAGAAGACCATTGGAAAGCGATCATTCGGGTTCTTAGATATCTAAGATTCACTCGTGATCATGGTTTGAACTTTACTTGATATCCAGCAGTACTTGAAGGTTATTGTGATGCAAATTGGATATCGGATACTAAAGATTCAAAATCCACAAGTGGATATGTCTTTACTCTGGGAGGAGCTGCTGTTTCTTGGAAATCCACAAAACAAACATGCATCGCACGATCCACAATGGAATCCGAGTTCATTGCTTTAGACAAAGCAGGAGAAGAAGCAGAATGGCTTCGTCACTTCTTAGAAGACATTCCAATGTGGCCAAAACCTGTGCCAACTATTTGCATTCATTGTGATAGTCAATCTGCAATAAGCAGGGCACAGAATCATATGTATAACGGTAAGTCACGACATATTCGTCGTCGACATAATACCGTTAGGCAGTTGTTGTCAAATGGGATAATCTCAATGGATTATATAAAATCTAAAGAGAATATTGCGGATCCGTTAACAAAAGGTTTGACAAAAGAGCTAGTGTATAGTTCATCGAAGGGGATGGGATTAAAGCCTATTACATAAGAGTCGTCATAATAGTAACCCTACTTATATGACTGGAGATCCCAAGAACTAAGTTCAAAGGGACAACTAAGTTATGTATGGCTCGCCAGAAATCACCAAGGGATTAAAATTCCTTACCCATTCCTATGGTGAGAGTGATATCTGCAACATTTGTTGTATGCATGGGTATAAGGATAAGCTTTGCTTTTAATGATTACTTATATCTTGATTAAGGCATGAAAATCAAGACGAGTATAAGGAGATACTCACAATAAGAATCACCTATATGAGTGTTGAACTGGGGCCGGTTCTATAAGAATGAAAGAGGCTACATTCTCTAGAAACACTTATGAAAACCAGGAGTGTTCAAGGCCAAAATGAACACAATAGTGAGAACCACGATGTGTTAGAAGATATTTTGTGTGAAATCTATTGTCTTGGCTTACACAAACGGCTGAACAATTCAAGGCATCACGTCCATTGGTTAGCCAGTAAGTCCGATAGGTTTTCACTAGGCAAGGTTCAAGGCCAAAAGCTACCTATCTTGATGCAAGATATTTTCGACTTATACTCTTTCGATAAAGTCTGCATATTTTTGCATTTCTGTTGTCATCAAATTCCATTCATGTGGGGGATTGTTGGAAATGGTTATAAAATTCTGAGTAAAACCAGAATTTTTTCCTAAGTTTGGTCTATTTTTTAGGTGGGCCCCGTGCGTCGATTTACGCGGGTCAAAATGGTAACGCGTTCTATGCCGCGTTGTGATTCACGTGGTATATTTGGTTGCTCAAAACCATTACCGAGTGAATGAGAAATTGAAGCCAAAGTATGCTCCATGGAAATGGAAGTTTTGGTGAAAAATCCTTAAAGGTATTGAATAAGGCTTGTCCCACATTGATTTGGTGGGAAATTTGAATGGGTTTATAAGGTATGAGTTTGGTACTTGAGGTGTGCCCCAAGGGGTACCCAAGTGTTTTAGAGGGAGAGGTTATGGGCAAAATGGGCTAGACCCATTGGACCAAAAAATCACCACACACGCGCGCGCGCGCGCCGCCACCGCCGTCTGTCCGGTCGGGCGGGCTGGGCTGGGCTTGGATGCGTGGTTGGGTTAGACATATTCGGCCTAATACTAATTTTTTTGGGCCAAAAACATTTGAATTTATTTTTATTTTTTGGTAAAATAAAATCCAGAATTCAAATTAAACAGGAAATAAACTGGTCTGGTTTTATTGTACATCCAAACAGGGCCATTCCCGTTTTTTATCTGTTTAAATTATGAACCCAACAGATTCAAATCTGTTTGAATTCAAAACCAACAGGTTTCATACATGTTCAATTCAAAACCTACAGCCACCTTTACATCTATAAATAGAACAACCCTCATTTGATGTATTACATTCAGAAATTTCGTATTTCACCTCTGCAAATCTTATTCTTCATTTTGCTGCATTTTATTTTTGTGAGAGAGAGTATAAACACTTAGTGTGTTCGACGAACGAATAAATTGTAGTGCTGCTTTTATTCGTTGATAGATCATTTCATCCTGGGAGATAGACGTCCACATGCTGAAAGCACCGAGGAGAGGACGAATCTGTCTTAAGGACATAGTGTCAAACATTGGACTTGATCAGATTATAATTCAAAGAAATTAATCAAGTAAGTTATTTAATTTATTTTCGGTGTTTTATTATTTATTTAAATCAGATTTTAATTTTGTTTTTGTAACAAAATAAAATCTGTTTTTCTTTATTTATTTTTATTTCGAGTTTGATTTTTGTAATCAAACAAATTCTCTCATTTCCTTTATTTCTTTTAAATTCTGTTTGTTGTTAAGTACACAAACTGAATTAATTAATTACAGTGAAGTTTGTCCAACAAGTTGGTGTTATGGTCTTCAGTAGTTCTGTGTTATGCTCTGTTAGCTCTGTTATGTTTTGCTTTGTTTGTTGGTTTCTCACCAATTGGAACTTGGAGTTTGTGTTAGCTCCAAACTCCTCTTTATTGATACTCTTCTCATATTTTGTATGCTCTTATCAATAAAGATCTCTTTTGCCGTTCAAAAAAAAAAAAAAAATGATCCTGTGAATAACGTCTTTTACATTTTTAGAGTAACTTTTCTTTATTCTTTAGTTAAACAAATAAATAAATAAATAACCAAAAATAAAAATAAAAATTATTACACATATTTCTTTATCTATGTTAACACCAAATTAACATAGATAAAGGTATTCAATATATTTTAAAATCCACAAAGAGTGTGGGACAAAAATCTATGCAGTAGGAGTGTGGGACAAAAATTTATGAATGCATTTTATAAACATACCACATAAAAATAATATATAATAATGTTATAGTGAAATCTGATATATCACTAATTTATTAATTTAATAGGTGACGCGTCAATATGTTGGTGGGAGTAGGGTGCAAACCACTGTTGGTGATTCACTAGAAGAGGCTTAAAATTGAACCAAACAGAAATTCAATTTATTGAACAATTCTAAAACAAATACAGAGAGCACTCTTCTTCTACTTCTCTCTTACATATTTAACTCTCATAATACAATAGCTATTTATAGATAGCCTAGATAGTTTAAAAACATATAATCATAATGTGAAAGCCTGCAGCCATTGTTTACTTCTTGCCAATCTTTCTTCAACAATGGAGGCTATCAAATATGGTGGGTGATTGACTACCTACCATGGCTGCCTATCAAGCTTATTTTCAACATCCCCCCTTAAGCTTGATTCTCCATGTTGCTTCATTCCAAGCATTATCTTCATTCTGTTGAATAGATCATTTTTCAATGGCTTTGTGAAAATATCTGCAAGCTGATCTTGGGATTTGCAAGGCAATAATTCCATCTCTTTATTTTTCACATGCTCTCGGATGAAATGATAGCGGGTGTCAATATGCTTACTTCTTTCATGATAAACTGGGTTCTTTGCCAATGCAATTGCTGAGCGATTATCAACATAGATCTCAGTGGGTTTTTCTTGTGGAAATCCCAAATGCTTCAGTATGTTCCGTAACCATATTGCATGACACACAGCTGAGTTAGCTGCAACATACTCAGCTTTGCAAGTCGATAATGTCACAATGGCTTGCTTCTTGGATGACCATGTGAAGGCTGAATCTCCCATAAAGAAAGTAAACCTCGTAGTACTTTTCCGTTCATCCAAGTCACGTCCCCAGTCGCTATCTGAGTAGCCAACAAGACTGAAATTATCAGTTGGTTTATTGAATAAACCATCATCGACTGTACCTTTGATGTAGCGAAGAATCCTCTTTGCTGCATAAAGGTGTGACTGATCTGGTGTTTCCATATATCTGCTAATCAGTCCTACTCCATAGAGTATGTCTGGCCTGGTACAAGTAAGATAGCGAAGACTTCCAACTAGGCTCTTGAAATAAGTTGGATCCACATCACCTGTCTTCGTACCTTTTCTGAGCTCCACTCCACTGTCTACAGGAGTGTGCACTGGATTGCAATTTTCCATTCCATATCTCTTGAGAATTTCCTTGGCATAACCACTTTGGGAAATAAAATTCCATCTTTTCTTTGTACCATTTCAATACCGAGAAAATGAGCCATCAATCCAATATTTGTCATTTCAAATTCTTGGACCATGCTTCTTTTAAAGTCTTTGAACATGGCTGGATTGTTTCCGGTGAAGATTAGATTATCAACATAAAGACAAGCAAGCAACATAATTCCATCAACTTCCTTTTTCAAATATAGTGCGTGCTCATATGGACATTTTTAAAAACCATTGTCATGAAAATACTAATCAATTCTAGTATTCTATGCACGCGGAGCTTGCTTCAATCCATAAAGTGCTTTCTTCAATTTGTACACTTTGTCTTCATGCCTATTCTGAACATACCCCGAAGGTTGTTCAATATAGATTTCTTCTTCGAGGAAACCATTAAGAAATGCAAATTTCACATCAAGTTGATAAATTTGCCACTTGTGCTGGGCAGCCAAAGAAATCATTAGCCTGATAGTCTCCAATCGGGCAACTGGAGCAAACACGTCTCCATAGTCAATTCCAGCTCTCTGCTTGTAACCTTTTGCTACTAACCTTGCTTTGTAGCGTTGTACTTCGCCTTGTGCATTCCTCTTTGTCTTGTATACCCATTTCACTCCAATCGGTTTCTGCCCCTCTGGTAAACTGGTAAGCTTCCATGTGTCATTTTTCTCAATGGCATGAATTTCTTCATCCATTGCTTTCTTCCATTTATCTTCTTGGATGGCTTCTGAGAAGGTAAGTGGATCACTATCTGCGAGTAAGCAGAACAAATTCAGATCTGCTTCTTCTGTAGCTTCATATATCTCTTGCAAATTTCTCATTGGTCTTGGTTGTTTGAAAAAACTATCATCTGATGATGCTGATGCTGATGATGATGATGATGATGATGATGTAGCACTTCTATGAGAAACTGGCGATCTAGGTGCAGGAATTCTATGTGGAGGAGTTTGTGGCTCATCTTGAACTTCTCTTGTGATTTCAACAGGAGCTTTTGATATTTCATCTTCAAGAATGAGTTCTGCATCTTTGACAACTTCATATTGATTCCAGTTCCAAGCTTCTTCTTCTTCAAATATCACATCTCGACTCATGATCACCTTTCTGGTAATGGGATTATACAACTTGTATCCCATTGTTCTATCTCCATATCCGACAAGGATACATTTTTCTCCCTTATCATCGAGCTTGGTTCTTCTTGCTTTTGGAATCTTGGTGTACGCAACACACCCAAATATTCTAAGATGGTTGACACTTGGCTTATGTGAACTCCAAGCATCTTCTGGAGTCATAGAATGAAGACTCCTGGTTGGGCATCTATTTAGTAGATACACAGCACATGATATGGCTTCAGCCCAAAATTGCTTGGGCAGTCTCTTTCCTTTCAACATGCTTCTTGCCATATCTAAAATTGTGCGATTCTTCCTTTCAGCAACACCATTCAGCTGTGGCGTATAGGATGGTGTTGTTTGATGCTTGATTCCCTGCTCTTTGCAATACTTCTCGAAAGCATCTGATGTATATTCTCCACCTTGATCTGATCGCAATGTCTTGATGTAGTAGCCGCTTTGCTTCTCTACAAAAGCTTTAAATTCTTTGAAGATACTGAACACCTCCGACTTTCTTTTAAGAAAGTATACCCATGTCTTCCGGCTATAATCATCAATGAAGGTGAGAAAATATCTATTTTGTCCATTTGACATTGGCTTCAATGGACCACACACATCAGTGTGCACTAGCTCCAGCGGCTTTGTTGCTCTCCACTTCACTTCTTTGGCAAAGCTAGTTCTGTGATGCTTGCCAAGAATGCAGCTTTCACAGACTTCATTAGTATGAGCAATATGAGGGAGCCCTTTCACCATATTCTTGCTTGACAACAGCTTCAAGCTTCCAAAGTTGAGATGTCCAAACCTCAAATGCCATAGCCAGTCTTTGTCTTTGATAATGGCACTTAAACACTTTGCAGCATCATGTTGGATGTTTAATGCAAACATCCGATTCTTGAACATTCTCACTTGAGCGATCAAATTACCATGATTGTCTTTGATGGTAAGATGACAATCTTTCATGCTGATGTCGTATCCTTTCTCTAGGAGTTGTCCCATACTCAAAATATTGTTCTTCATGGCAGGAACATAATAAACATTGGAGATGTAATCATGATCTCCATTCTTGAGCTTCATTAAATATTACCTCTTCCTTTCACTGGAGTCTTTAAAGAATCACCAAATGAGACTTGTGCTTGTACAGTCTTGTCAAGATCAACGAACAACTCTCTTTTACCACACATGTGATTATTGGCTCCCGAATCTAGATACCAAACATTGTTTTGGTTTTCAGTGTCTCCATGGTGGACAAACAGGACTGTAGGTCTAACTTTGTTTGTTTCCTGCTCGGCAAAATTTGCTTGCTCGCCGGCTTCTGTTGTTGCTCTACTTCGGCATTCATTGCTGTAATGCCTGAACTTGTGGCACTGGTAACACTGAACATTACTTTTGTCAAAACTTGGTCGGTTGTTGTAACCACATCCTCTACCGCTTGCTCTTCCTCTTGGAGCAAAGTGTGGTTGACTTCTTCCTCCTCTGGCTGGACTTCTTCCACATCTTCCTCGAAAACCAGAACTTCGGTTATTGTAACCACGACCTCTTCCTCGGCTTCTTTGTGATGTCCCCCCTTGCTCGTTTCTGTCATCTCTGAAAGACAACTTTGATTGAAGAGCTTGCTCTAGAGAACTTGAGGAAGTCTTCTTGTTGATCATTTGTTCATGAATCTCAAGTGTGCCCATCAACTCATCGGTGGTCATGGCACTGAGATCTTTGGACTCTTCTATTGCTACAACCACATGCTCGAACTTGGAACTGAGTGATCGGAGAATCTTCTCTATCACTTGAAGAGATTCCATCTTCTCTCCATATCTTCTCATCTGATTAACAATGGTCAATATTCTGTTGAAGTATTCAGAAATTTACTCATTCTCATTCATGTGCAGCATCTCGAATTCGCCACGTAACACCTGTAGTCGAACTCTGATCGTCTTCTCAATTCCACGGTGTAAATTTCAAAGAATACTCCATGCCTCTTTAGAGGTTGTTGCTGCTGAAATCTTCTCAAAACTTGATTCATCAATGCCTTGATAGAGTAGATACAAGGCTTTTTTATCTCTCCTCCTTGAATCTTTTAACGCCGTCTTCTGAGTATCATTTAAATTTCCTTCATCTTCGAGAGTAGCTGGCTCGTCATATCCTCGATCCACTAACTCCCACAAATCTTGTAAGGCTAGTAGGACTTGCATTTGAATATTCCAATTTTCATAGTTCTCCTTGCTGAGTTTTGGAAACTGGGGCTGAAAGAAATTATTTATGTTGGCCATTGGTTGTCTTTAAAAAATCTGCAAATTTTTAGAATGGAATTTGCAAATTTTGACCGTACAAATGTGTCCGGAATACTCCAAATAATTGAAAAGCACTATTGGATCACCCGAAACAGACTCCGAATGGGTCAGATCAAGCCAAAACAAGTTGAACAGCTCAAATCTGTGGCTGCAACTTAGCCGCGGCACACCGGATTATTTTTTTCGTGCGCTGATGTCAGCGGCTGAGTCAACGGCTCAGTCAAACGCGGCTTAGCTCGGTCAACGGCGGCTCGGTCAACGGCTCGGCGGCTCGGGTCAGCGGCTCAGCTTAGCAGCTTGGCTTGGCGACTCGGGTCAACGACTTGGTCAACGGAGGCTCGGCTTGTGGCTTGGCTCGGAGTGACGTCAGCAATGACGTTGGCGATGGCGTTAGCTTTTCGATCCGGATCTGGGCTAATGGATCGGATCTTGCGCTTAGGGTCGGACTTTGCAATCCGAGCGAAGAAGACGCGTGGCGGCGCGTGTGCGCGTTTCAGCGCGTGGCAATGGCGTCAATTGGCGCGTGTGGCGCATGCGGCCTCTGTAGAGCTCGTTTTTCGACGTTCTTTTTTTCAATGTGATCGTCTCAATGAGAGCTACACACTGGTGTGATCAAAAATGAATTTCAACAACTTCGATTTCTGGGCAAGTTTTGAAACAACGCTCTGTTCTTGAAAATTTTGCAGAATTTCTGCAAATTCAAGCTACCTTCGGCTCTGATACCACTGTTGGTGGGAGTGGGGTGCAAACCACTGTTGGTGATTCACTAGAAGAGGCTTAAAATTGAACCAAACAGAAATTCAATTTATTGGAACAATTCTGAAACAAATACAGAGAGCACTCTTCTTCTACTTCTCTCCCACACATTTAACTCTCATAATACAATAGCTATTTATAGATAGCCTAGATAGTTTAAAAACATATAATCATAATGTGAAAGCTTGCAGCCATTGTTTACTTCCTACCAATCTTTCTTCAACAATGGAGGCTGTCAAATATGGTGGGTGATTGGCTACCTACCATGGCTTCCTATCAAGCTTATTTTCAACAAAATAGCATCCGAAATTCGGTCCTCAATTTGTTAATCAGCACAAAAAAAAAAAAGAAAAAAAGAAAAAAAGAAAAAAGATTATTGATACAAATCAAATTTGATTACCATAATATTATTGATATAGAAATTATAGTCCTCCACTATTTTGTTTGGATCACAAAGAGAAAAAAAGAAGGGAAAAAAAAAAAGTGACTTTATGGAAACCAAATTTGGGACGTTTTCTCTGGACAATATTTGAATTAGCTATACAATTTTCCCATTCACTTTTGATAATGCATTACTTCACATATTACTAGCATAGTATGATTATTCTACCTTCTTTTTTTTAATCAGCAAAAGAAAGAATCTTTATTGATGAACAAAAAAAGTATTACATCAACAAAAATAAAGGATGAGTATCATAACAAACCATACTCATCCCAACTATGTTGACACCGATATGACCTCACAATCACTTGCAAGAACACTATCAAGAATTGGTGAGCAACCAACCACAAAATAAGAACACAACATACACCTAGCAAAGCTAGGAAAACAAAAACAAAAGCAAAACAACCTAGTAACATTTCCTCCTCAGAAAGTCCTCTGTTCTCTGGTCTTAGCCTAATTGATACATTTGATCACCTGTTGGAGGCTCTGAACTATATCATTGACAGAGTAAGAACAACCTATATCATGAGCCTTTATCCATATAGCCATCCTTACTTTGATAATGTCATTGATTAATTATTTTTCATTGTATACAAAGAATTCACAATTAGAGGAATAAAATTGAGGACGATGGATTGCCAACTACCAATATCCATTTAGTTCCTCTTGTTAGATCCAAATGCCTGTTAAGGTTTTAAATATTTGTATCGGTATTAGTGATACGACTATATATTGATCAATATCATACAATACCGACTAATTGTATACCGTATCAATTAATATATCAATAAATAATAGTATCGAAAATCTAAATCCAATTACATATCAATTAGTATGATATGCAATAGTCGATATTAAACCCTTATCCCCAAACAAAAATGCACAAGCATATTTCAAATACATAAACAAAACAACTTACATAAACTAAAAACAAATATGATTATTGCAAAGATTTGAAGTTTTGTTATGTTATTTGCTACTTTCTTAGTTTGATTGTTGAGTTAGTGGTTTCTTTCCCGTTATAGGCTTTCTTTGTTGGGCTTATATATCTCTTAGTTGTTTCTTGAATTTATATATCGATTAAACTATGATTGTCCAATTATAATTTTCTATATGTAAATACTTCTACCGATTTAGAGGGGAAAAATTCTAATTTTTAATTGTCAACTTTTAGCTTATGCATCTTTAATAATTAATAATTTAACATAATATTAGAGTAGACAATAAATCTTACTTCTTCTGTAATTCTACTACCTCCATACTAATTAAATAAGATGATGGTCAATAGTTTAATATCTTATAAAGTACATATGCCCCCAAAAAGGGTTTGTGCAACAATCACACAATTTTTTCTACTAGTGTAACTTGAATGTCATACATAGACTCAAGCTACTCTCTAGTTGGATTTTTCAGAGCGTGTTGTTGGGCTGATGAATTGATGATTTGAACCATTCACTACGTAAGACTCATTGAGTACTTCATCCCTGTAAAAAATCACATTGATTGGATATCAATAAATTGTGATTGTTTGGTATTTCTCAATCTACTACATGTGTATTTTGCAATAACTCTTGTGAAAATCACAATCATCTGTTTTTGATTGCCTCTTCTCTTATAGAATTTGGACTTGTATTCAATCTAAGTTGAATGTCTCTTGGCCTGTTCTTCAATGGCTTGGTATTACTCAGCTTGTAGCTCTATCTGCTAAAGGTAAATCTATTAGAGCTATTATTGTCAAACTGGCCTTCACTTGCACTGTATATCAACTGTGGATTGCTAGAAATAATAGAATTTTTAAAAAAAAAAAGATGATTCCTGAGGAGGTTGTTATTAAATGTATTGTGGATATGATTAGATTTCGTATGATGTCTTTCACTAATATTACAAGGCATTCAAGTGATAGTTGGTTCCTGAATTCTTGGAGGCTTTCTTACACCATTCTGAAGACCACACAGCCTTTGAGTGATGGGAGTTCAGTACATGTGGGTTGAGTGAAGGCGAGCATAAATCTGAGAGGTTATTTAATTTTTTTGCTATTTTTTGCAAGAAATTGGGCTGTTCTATGTCTGCACTGAGAGGGTGAAATTACCTTATCTGAGGGTTAAGTGTTTGTGAGCTATATACACTTCCTAACCATCATCCATGGCTACATTGAGTGCTAACATTTATTTTTTCCTATTGTTCTGTTTCTTTGCAGGTTGCATGGAAAGGATATGTTTTGAGTGTTGTGAGATCCAATATAATGGGCCGAGTGTTGTGAGAATATATATAGTGTATTTGTGCAAATATACAGTCATTGATGTGTATTTTCTGTTGTTGTATAGCTGGCACTTCTGGAACTTAAGTAGTTTGTCTATCTTCGGCAGGGTCTGCTAAATTCTAGACAATGACAGCAAGGAGGGATGGCTGCTTTAGGCGCCTCAAGCATGAAGAAAGTTTTTAAAAAAAAAATTATATATCCGTTGAATCTGATATACCATGGTACTGTTGTTTGGGTGGAGATTTTGAAATTCTTTTGTTGGCCTACCCTTATGGGTTGTGTAAGGGATACTCCCTTTTTGTCTCCCTTTTGTATCAGTTTTTGTGCTTATGGAATGTGTTCATGGTCCACATATAATTTGTATGGGAGCCTGAACATATTTAAGGTATTAAATCTGTTGTGCAGGAGTTTGTCTACCTACCTGTGATTTAATTCTTAGTTATTTAATTGTTTGGTTTTTCTTATCCATCTAGTTAATAACTTTGGATTTTCCAGATTCTTTTTTCTTGGTTTTGTTTATGAGTTGTGTTGGACAATCTTCACTGTATTTAAATAGATTAAATTATGTTGTGTACTAAACAACAACAAGAATATAAAGAAATAAAGGAAATGAGAGAATTTGTTTGATTACAGAAATCAAACTAGAAATAAATAAATAAATAAATAAAAACAGATTTTATTTTGTTACAAAAACAAAATTAAAATCTGATTTAATAAACAAATAAAATAAAATAATAAATTAAATAACTTACTTGATTAATTTCTTCTAATAAATATCTGATCAAGTCCAGTGTTTGACACTGTGTCCTTAAGACAGATTCGTCCTCTCTACAGTACTTTCAGAATGTGGACGTCTATCTCTCAAGATGAAATAATCAACTACAAACAATAGCAGCACTACAAATTGTTTGTCTAACGAACACACTAAGTGTTTATACTCTTTCTCACAAAAATTAAATGCAGCAAAATGAAGAATAAATTTACAGAGGTGAAGTACGAATTTTCTGAAAGTGTTAAACATCAAATGAGGGCTGTCCTATTTATAGATGTAGTGGTGGCTGTAGGTTTTGAATTAAACAGATAAAAAACGGGAATGACCCTGTTTGGGTATACAGTAAAACCGGACTAGTTCATTTTCGGAATTAATTTGAATTCTGGATATTGGGCCAGACAAGCCCAACCCAACCTCACACCACGCACCCGCACCCAGCTCGCCTGCTCGGACAGCGGCGCGCATGTGGTGATTTTTGGGTCCAATGGGTCTAGCCCATTTTGCCCATAACCTCCCTCTCTAAAACACTTGGGTACCCCTTGGGGCACACCCCAAGTCCAATCCCATGCCTTATAAACCCATTCAAAACTTCCCACTAAATCAATGTGGGACAAGCCTTATTCAAACCTTTAAGGATTTTCCACCAAAACTCCATTCCATGGAGCATACTTTGGCTTCAATTTTCCATTCACTCGGTAATGGTTTTGAGCAACCAAATATACCACGTGAATCACAACGCGGCATAGAACGCGTTACCACTTTGACCCGCGAAAATCGACGCACAGGACCCACCTAAAAAATAGACCAAACTTAGGGAAAAATTCTAGTTTTACCCATAATTTTCCAACCATTTCCAACAAGTTGTTCTTGTCTCATCTTGTTCTCTGTTGGCCTGCCTCTTTAGACTGTTTTTGGCTGGTTGTTCTTATTTGTTTTGTTGGAGTTAGGGCTTGGGCATGCCCATTGTATCTGTGTATATTTTATTTTTTTTAATTTATGACTTATTCACCTAAATTTTTTTTTTTTTTTAAATCATAGTTACCGTTAACACTAATTTGATCTAATTAAGTAATTATCGATATTCGATTAATGTGATTTTTACAAGGATGAAGTACCCAACAAGTTATACGCATTGAATGATTCGAATGATTGATGTGGGCTCCATGATAGACCCACATAAACCCAATAATACGCCCCAATCCGATTTCAGATTGGAGAGGAGTTTTTCCCTTATATATATAATTAGGTATTATGTAAAGGCTTGATTAAAGATTTAAAATAAATAAAAGAAAACTCATATGTATAAGAGCAATCTCTATCATCGGTGTATATGTGGTTTGTGCAGTGGGGTTGTGTTGTGTGTGAACAGTTAAAACTTAGCAATGTGGGGGGCTTGGTTACAATGTCAATGATTTAGAATGGTGTTATGTTTGTGGGTCATTGGATGCTTTTTCCCAAAATCTGATAGTTTGCATGTTCCCGACAGTGTCTGGGTTTCAAATGGTAATGATGGCTTTACCTTAAACTGATTGTTATGTTTTGTTCAGTTTTAAGCATTTCAGACTACTGAAACACCCCTTTTTTTGCCCTTCACAGTACTCACGACATTCACATACTTACAATTTCCAAACCCACCCTACCCTCCAATCCTTTTATTATGTGTACGGAATGAATGAGACACAAAACCTACTGATGACAGATAAAAATTATTTGTATTTATGATTATAAACATGTTATTATATATATATATATATATATTCTGTGTTTGGTTCTCTTGTACACTTATTTTATTTTTATTTTTTTTAATCCTAGACTGGTACCTTTTTTCTTTCTTTTATTAAGTGTACGGAGAGAAACACAAAATATATAGATGTGAGACAAAAATTATTCGTATTTATAATTGCAAACATATCGTCTCATACTTAGGCATTTTGTTTACTTTTATTCCTATATGCTTAGACATTTTGTTTACTTTTATTCCTAGACTTTGTACCCCCTAGAGTCTATGCTTGATTATCTAGTGTAAACTTTTGCATACAAGTTTTACGTTAAATTAACTTAAATAAGTTAGAGAAAAAAAATTTATTGATGTTTATTTATTTAATTTTTTAATAAAATTTTATAGATGTTTTATTTTAAATTTTTGATATTTTATTTAATTTAATTATTTAATTTTTATTCATTTTTTATTTAATTTCATTATTTTATATTTATTATTTTTAAAATTAAATTTATTTAAAATTTTAGTTTAAAAATAACATAAATTTTATTGATGTTTTATTTATTTAATTTTTAAAAAATTATTTAATTTTTAAAAAATAAAATAAAATAATTTTTTATTTAATCTAGCCAAAAAAATTAAAATATTAAAAAACAGATTTAATATTGTTATTACTTAATAAACAATTGAAAAATGTAAAATAGTCTATTAAATATTTATCATTTCATAATATTACAATCAACATTATATTTAATAGATAATTATTTCCAGACATCCACATATTATTTTCAACCAAATAGTCTAGGAATATATATCCTAGGATTAATAGTACAATGGATTACAATCCCTCCTTATCCGGTCTATCCAAACAAATATGGTTCAATAGAATAGAAGATAAATTACACGAGACTCACATTCATGTAAGAATTATGTAAAATTTTTGATAATTTTTTTCAAATCTCTGAACATTTTTCTACTTATTTTGTTCCTCTATGTATAACATCACTTTTAACATTATGTCATCCAAAATATGCTCATTTACTAGTGATGGCATGGGTATCCTTGCTTTGATGAGTGGGACGCCCTCCTCACACATGATTCTTGAAAGCCAAAATAAGCTTCACCCCTTTTTCGTTAGGTAAAAATACAAAGATCCCCCATAAAGTTTAATTTGTAATATTTTACCTTCATATCAACACTAAACTATAAAAATGACATTTTCTATCAAAATATATATATTTTTTGGGTTCAACAAGTGAAGAGTTTTATTGATAAGGATGAAAAATACAGAAAGTAATTAGGACCAACATCAATAACTTGTAGCCTTAATGCCTCCTTAAAATTTAATTTGTAACAATCAACTCCCGAGGGTCAATACCAAAGTGCAAAAATGATGGCTGCAACGGAAAAATAATCTTTATATACTTCTTTTCTTCTGCTTGTGATAAAAAGACATAGAAGATGGAAATTCTTGTAATTTAAGAATTTACACAAGAAGAAATCTGCCTTCCGTTCCCACCAGTACCCAACTTTTGCAATATTCCCTTTTTCTCACCACTATCCTCCTTTATCCCTACCTCATAGTCTGCAACCGTCTCCCTTTCCCACTTCTATTGCAGACCATCTTCCCTTACCAATCACTAGTGGCGTTAATGGTTTTGGATGTAGGTGACAAGTAGGGATGGTGTTTGGTGGTGGTTTTGGGGTGATGGTGACTAGTGTTGTTAATGGTTGGTGGGAAGAATAGAAAGAAAGATAAAGAGATAAGATTAACATAATAGGAGAAAAAAGGGGGATCTTTTGGTCTTTTTAATACTACCGTTACCAACATCTATTTTTTTACTTTGATATTGACCCCGAGAGGGTTTACTGTGATGAATCAAATTTTAAGACTACCGTATTTTTTAGTCTAAACTTAGAAAGGTAAAGTATAATTTTCCATTTAGAAAATCAAATTTTCATGGATCAAGGCCACACGTTAATTTTGATAGAAAAAAACATTTTTACAGTTTGGCATTAACCCCAAGAGAGATCATTGTTACAAATCAAATTTGGGGGAGTTTTGTATTTTTAGACCTAACCAAATAGGGCTAGTGTAATTTATCCTTTAATTGTTAAAGTTCAGACACCGAAATGTGCATATTTGAGTATACATAGGGCCAGCTCTGGGCTAAGACTAGTGAGGCCTGTGCCTAGGGCCCCAAAAATTAGGCCCAAAAAAAGGCCCCCAAATTTAATCTTGCATATATGAAAAACTTAAAATGGCCGAATTCTGTTTAATTAATTTAGGCCATTTTAAAATGGGTCTCAAAAAATCTATTTGGCCCAAGGCCCAATTAAAAAAAATTTATAAGTTCTAGTTAGTCCAATTAAAAAAATAAAAAATAAAATATATGTATATGTATTAGTCGTTAGCCTAATTTGTGTGGCCTATTTTTTTTTTTATCTTTATGGCCCAATTATGTGTTTTTTAGTATTTGTTTTTAAAAAATATTTTGCACAATTTTTATTTATTTATTTTTGTATATACATCTAATTTAGATATGCTTAAAAACTATAATATTTATATATATATATATATATATATATTTTAAATGTTACCAAATACAAAAATATAAAAAAAAATACAAATTGCAAACTCAGGCAATTATTTTTGAAAACTCTAAACCAAATAGAGTGCTTTTTATTTTTATTTTTTTATAAATATCTAAAAAGGCTCCAAAAAATTATTTCGCCTTAGGCCCCTAGAAACTCAGGACCGGCCCTGAGTATACAAGGCCAGAGATCCCACGTCATGTCTTTAATCATTACATTCAAATATATATATATATATATATATATATTATATACACTAAGTATGTGTTGTTAAATTTGTGAAATATAAATATAAATATAAATTTTGATTTAAAGCATATATGTTATATGCTATTTAAATAGTAAAGATATTGGGTATGTTTGGTTTGAGTATGGGAAATGAGTTTTTAAAAAAAATTTCCTAAAATTTGTTTGGTTTGAGTATTTTCTCAAAAAAATTTCAAAATCACTTTCTCTCTCTTACACATCAATCAATCACTTTTTCTCTCTCATCTCTCATTCTCAATCACTTTTTCTCTCACACACATCTACTCAATTCTCCCAAAATATCAAATCATCCCAAACTCCCAAAAAAAATTTGTCTCTCAAAATATACAACCAAACAAACCAAAATTTTTTTTAAAACAACTCTCCCAAATTTTTTTCAAAAACAACTTTCCCAAAAACAAACCAAACAAGCCCATTATTTCTCAAACCAATTGTCTTGGGTTTGAGCCCTATTCACCATCATTTGCAGCCTTCACTTTATATATAGTATAGTGATACTGGACGGTGTTATTGGGCCTGTGGGATCCATCATGGGTCCCATTTGATAATCTGAACCGTTAATATGTAAAACTCATAGAATACTTTATCCCTACCAAAAATTACGTTGATCAAATATTAATATCCCCTTGATCAGATAATATTTTTATCAATGGTAAATATGATTTTAAAAATAAATTGTTGACCAAAATGTGTTCTGATAGTGTCTATCGATATCTAATCAACATGATATTTTTCGAGAATAAATTACTTGACAAACTCTATACATTGAATGGTTCAGATTATTGAAATGGAACATGTGAAAGGTTCCACAGGCTCAACAATATTGTCCAATATACAAAGTAAACTGGAGAGCATCTGCACCTATAATATGGATAGGTAGATAGGTCAAATCCGATTCGTTACTATCTCCAATATACACTTTATATATAGTATAAATAGATATGATCATAGGTATAAACGATTCCAATTTGCTACCATCTCTAGCCTTCATTTTAAAAAATTTTATCATTCATAAACAAATCATATCTGATTTTTTATGGTCGATTTTTATCCATCTAAACTTATTCATGTACAAACGCTCTTGGTACAACAATGGCCTAGACATGTGGTTGGCAAAGTACAGAAAAAGACTTAGATACAGTCATAAAATTACAATTCTTTGTCAAAAAAATCAACTCTTTATCAATTGAAAAAAGTGTGGGGTCTACATCATGACCCACCCATCAAAGGATTTAACCAGGGCCGCTCATCATATGCGTCATATGTTTCTTCAAATATCAATCCAATTGTATGATTTGGACAATATAGCAAAATGGAGTCAACATGTGTAGCACAATTGTCAATGCCCAAGTCAAATTCAGGTGAGTCTGGCTAGAATGCCTATGCCCATGTGATTAGTGTCTTGTGACATCAACATTGTGAAGGACTCAAATGTCCCTTTTCACCCAGGCCCAATTTCTCATGTCCATGAGCTTTTGTAGAGGTACATCATGTGTTGGGCTTTAATTGGGCTAGGGTCAAGAGTTTATAGCTAAAAATTTTGGAGTTTTCACTCTGCTCAATTCTTTCTAGGGTTTTCCTTATGAGTAGTGCTACTTCTATATAATTTTTTTTTTTTTTCTCTCTGTGTATTTATATATTTGATAACATGAAAAATTATTTATGAATATATAAAAAAAAAAAAAAAATGCATCCATTTTAATAATAAGAAAAAAATTCTATAATAAAGAAGAAATAAATAACTTTATAAAGAGAGTCTTATCGTGATTCTTTAAAAAATTTAATGAAATAATGACAAGGAGATGATACGGTCACTTATGTATATTTTTCTCAATGATTGTGAAGAGTTTCATTTTCTTACCTAAGCCCTCAAGTTAATTGTGAGAGTAAATTTTTTTATGGCTCGTGAAGAGTTTCATTTTCTTAAAATTTATGAGCGGATTCCTAAAAGTTTATATTAAGTTCTTATGATTTTACATTTTTTTTTTTTAATGAAATGTTTGAGAGAGAAATCCAAATCCTAATAGAAAAATAATTAATTTTTTCCTTTAACAAGGATTTTTAATTGAAAAATTGTAGTCAATTAAACTAATTTAATTCCCCTTTTGTTTATTATTATTATTATTATTATTATGGGTTAATTACATTAATAGTCCCTATAGTTTGGAACTTGTGTCACTTTAGTCCCTGACTTTCAATTGTGACATATTTGACCCTGAATTTTGAATCTTGTTCCAAATAAGGACAATTGAAAATATCATTAGATGTTTCAAGGGTAAAATCGTCAATTTGATAAAATATAAACTAATTTGACAAAAATAAATGTCAAAAAAATATTTTTAATTTTTTAAAATTATTTTTATCCACCAATGATAAAATTATGTAAAATTAATAAAAATTACATGATTAATTTTTTTAAAATTATTTTACATGATCATCATCCAAACACATAAAAAATTAATTTGGTAAAAAAAATAAATAAATGTCTAAGATTTATCAATTTTACATAATTTATTTTTAGTAGGTAGAAATAATTTTTAAAAATTCAAAAATATTTGTTTAACATTTATTTTTGTCAAATTAATTTATATTTTATCAAATTGACAATTTTACCTTGAAAAATCTAATTATATATTCAGTTGTCCTTATTTGGAACAAGATTCAAAATTCAGGGTCAAATGTGTCACAATTGAACAGTCAGGGATTAAAGTGACACAAGCCCAAACTATAGGGACTATTTATGTAATTTTTCCTATTATTATTATTATTATTTTTTTTTTTGAACGAATTGTATTTATTGGATTTGTTTTATGCTAGTGAAATGGAAAATTTTCATAATATTTCAAAAGTAATAAAAGTCAAAGTGATTATTGAAACCATAGAGAAAGACTTTGCACTTATGCAAAATCTCATGAGAGATTAGTATAAGAATAAAACTATACTCATATTAATTAGTATACTAATAGATAGAACGTGAGGTTTGGAGAATGTGAGGATTTGGATCTTTGTATATTGGGGTGGGTTATAATTTTGAAGTAGTAATGTCACATCATCTGTTATTATTTAATTGATATAGTAATTGGTGCGTGTAGCACTAATGTTAATCCATGAAAAAAAAAATTTCTTTTTTGATCTAGTGCCAAATATATATATATAT
This sequence comes from Camellia japonica, assembly GCA_030407325.1. NCBI lineage: Eukaryota > Viridiplantae > Streptophyta > Magnoliopsida > Ericales > Theaceae > Camellia > Camellia japonica. Next base: position 167,742,286 of record JAPPVO010000031.1, on the reverse strand, counting down.
ATATATATATATATATATTTGATCAGAATTGTAGCTACATGATTAAATTGTACTTATTTAAAAAAAATAAAAATAGATAACAAGTATGATTTTTATAAAGACCTGTCCATTTATTTGAAGACATGCAAACGGATCACATGGCTATAGTTGTGTAATTAATTTGATTTTTTATATGAATGATTTTCAAAAAACATTTACCAAGATGGAGTTTATGGTAGGGCCACAAAGCCCAACAACACCCTCCAAATTAGATGCCCAAGGAGAAAGGACCACGGCTCAAAATATATTACAATCTATATGATTTTATTTAACAATATAAGTTACGGTTCATATATATAAATAAAATAATTCAAGTTCTTCGTGTTTATGTCACGTTAATTATATATAGTTTTTATATCTATTTTATTATATAAATTTTACATGGACATGGTGTAGATGCCTCTTCTATCAATTATTATTATTTTTTTTTCTTAACAGTTTCATAACTGTCAATAATCCAAAAAAAAAAACTGTCAATAATAAAAAGAAACTGATTTATACATTAAAATATTTTTTTTTTATTCATCTTCTTATTATTAAATTATATATATTTATACATGCATTATATATTTGCTAACTCCTATATATATTATATATATACATACGCACATTAACGGTTGGCATACACAATATGTGTAATTCAAATAAATAAAATAAAATAAAATAAAATTTTTATTATATAGTAGGTGCCTCTTAAATAATAAGAGTTTTCATTCTTAAATTAAAAGTCCAAGTTCAAGTCTCACTTCTCACATCTATTTAGGTTTTTCATTTTATTTTTTTAAATTGAAAAATGAGAGACATGTGGTAAAGGAGAAGCGAGCAAAGTTTAGATACCAGGTTCAACTTTCACTTAATATAATAGTATTGATGTATATTGGTTGAAAAATTGTATGATATATACTCCAAAATAGGATATGTGTCATATGTTTCAATTATAACATTTGTAATAGTTAGTTGCGACCTATTATAATGTTATTATGACTCATTGTAATGATTATGACTTATGACTCATTATTTTTTTTTTTAATTATAACTGAAATACTTAGTTATGACATTTATGATAATTAACATCAAATATCATACTTTACATATGACACAATTTTTTTAAGAATGTGCATTTTAGAATGACCCAAGTCATAAAAAGTCATTCCATAGTAAAAACATTCTAACTCATATCTAACTAAAAAGTTTTACAAAAATTTAAATTCAATATATAGATATAGGTTTATTTTGGGAAGATGGTTATAATCAACTTTTTGATTAAAAGCTGATTATAATCAGTTTTTTGTGAGAGAGTAAAGTAAATTATAATCTGGGAAGTGGATTATAACCCACTTCCCAAAAGACCCCATAAAATTATAAATCAGTAAGAAATTTTATAAATATTAATAATTAAAATTTTAAATCTTTTTATTAATTTGTACTAATAATTTTATAAAAATATCACTAGTGACAATTTTTCTAAAAATTAAAATTATATTCAAATTTTAAAATTTTGCAAGTTAGATTCGGATGGAGTACATTCAAAAACCGAAGACAATAACCCAAGGGTGTTTGGCAACTTGGTAAAGGTTTGGGGGTTAAGACCCTAGGTCCCAAGTTCAAAACTCCTTGGGCCAATCTCTTGGGCGTAGGGTAGTTGGTTAGGAGGTTAGCCTCAAGTTGTTGCTACCACAGTACTTGGTGTGGGCCCAATATTCCCCCGCGCTTCGAGTCTTGACTTAAGCGGAACTTGTCTTGTGAGGTCGGAGCAAGTTCCCAGGTTATAGTTTCCTATCTCGAAACGGACAATAGAACACCTTGATAATCTTTGTAAGAGGCGCTGCCCTCGACCAGCGGGAGAGTGAGAGGATTTTCTTGTAACCAAAAAAAAACTGAAGACAATAATGGAGGGAGGGGCAGATCAAAATGGGGTCCACACACGTGGACAGTGAAAGTTTTATTTTCAATTTTTAATTTTTAATATTTTTTTGGGAATGGTGGACAGTGAAAGTTGATAGAAATAGGGGGAGACAATTAGGATCAATAAGAAGCTGACAGGGTGCGTAATTTAGTGAAATTGAAGGGCATGGGAGTAAAGTGAGCCCAGTTGGTTGAATCAGGAGCCCTCCTTAATCTCTCACGTCAACTCTATACTTATTAGATTATTGGGCTCACTTTTAAGTCAAATTTTGATAATTCGAGTCATTCATATTTTAAGATTTGTTAAGTATATTATATATGTAAAAAATCAAATTGATCAGATATTAGAAATTACGTGTTCGCATTATTGAACTACAAACAATTTTAAAAAAAAATTTAATAAACAGTTTTCCGAATACATACTTTCTGATATCCGATCAATTTGATTTTGTACAAGTATGATATACTCAACAAATTTTAAAATATGAACAGTTCGAATTATTGAAATTGGGTCAAATGGACCCAATAACCTTACAAGTGAAAAATTAAGAAGAGAAATTAAGGGATCCAGTTTGGTGGACATCACCATCTTGCCTAACACCCTTCTTTACTAATACCCTTCTCTCTTTGTACCCATTGCTTTTAACAAAACCAGAACTTTGCATACTTGAATATGCATATGTGTGTGTGAGAGAAAGAGAGTTGTTTCATCACTTCTTTGTTCTTTTCTTTTGTAATTGAATAATTCTAGAAACACAGCACATAATAGAACACAATGTAAGATAAATAATGGGATATAAAATGGAGTTTTAATAGGAATGACAATAATATTTTCATTTTTTTTAAATTAAATTTTTTAGTTTTTGTATTCTTTTAGTGATTCTTAAATATTTTAAGTAATTTTTTTACTTTTAAATACACTTAACTTAAATGTACCTAAAAAGTAAAATATATGTGAAAAAGTTTATAAAAAAATTCAATAAATACACAAGAATATAAAAATGTACTAAATTTTTATTTTTTATATCTTGTGATTTTTTTTAAAAAAAATTCACAATATTATTTTTTGTAAGTGTGTCTAAATTAGGTGCATCGAAAAAGTAAAAAAAAAAATTATTAAAAATATTTTTAAAAAATTAATAACAACAAAAATAAATAAAAATAAAAGATTCAATTTTCAGAAAAATAATCTAAACCAAGCAAGGTGTTAGTGTTTAGTTTCATCTGTTTAGGAGAACTTTCGAAGTTAGATAAATTAATTTTAAATATAGAGAGTTTTATTGAAATATATATACAGATAAAATGATTAGATGAAATAAAAATGTATTTTTTCTATACTTCTATTATGCAAAATAACTTTTAGTGTTGGAGTTGCTTTTAGAATACAAAATGGAATTCACACGCTTACATGGTTGATATGGTTAAGGAGATTTTGATCATGCTCATTATAGAATAATGTTCGTAGTTCGAAACACATTGGCCTGAATGACTCGACTACCCAAAACAATGTCGTTTTGGATAGTCCTTTTTCTTTTTCTTTTTCTTTTTCTCTTCTCTCTCTGTTTTCTCTCTGAAATAGAAAGCAAAAGGAGACAGAAGAAGAGGGAGAGAATGAGGAGGAAGAGAGAGAAGAAAAAGACAGAGGAGGGTCGTGAATCTGGTGGATGGAGGGGTAGAAGAGAAGAAAGATGGAGGAAGAGAGAAGAAAAATAGAAGATAGAGGGGGAACAGAGAGAGAGAGAGAGAGCCGAAATCACCAGCGCCGCTATCACCGTCAGTCGCAAACCCATCCATCCAACGGCGTTGCTTGTGTATACATAGATATGTGTATACACACATAAATCTGTGTACATATATATATATATCTATATTCCCCTTTTCTTTGAGTCCAAGAGTCCAATGAAACCTCTATTTCTTTTATCACTTTGTTGTATGACTCAACCCGAGTGTTGAAAATGATTAAAAGAGCTTTGGTGTCAAGCACCAAGGGAACCAAGGATTGGATATTTTACAGAGTAGAATGATAAGTGTTTATATGTATGGTTATGGGTTGTGCTTCTGGGGCTTGACTTGCTGTGAATTTGATCAAATCAAAGTGATGATGAGCATTTCGTTTTGTAGCTCGAAAAAACCGAGGCTCGAAATGGCTCGAATACAAAACGACGTCGTTTTGGAATTTTTTTTTTTTCTTTTCTTTTCTCTGTTCTGAAACAAAGAGGATGAAGAAATAAGAAGAAAAAGAAGAGATGGAGAATGAGACCAAACATCAACACACACACATTTGGAGATCATCATCATCCTCATCATCATCATCAACAACCAAAACATCATACAGAAGAAGAAGAAGAAGAAGAAACACAAATCACACACACACACACACACACACACACACACACACACACACGGATCTAGAAGTCAAATCCATGAAACACACACACACACAGTGGTGGTCGCAGCAGTGGTGGCAACGGAGTGGTGTAGCGGCGACAGTGGTGGTCGCAGGCGACCCTTTTCCCCTTTCCTTCTCTCTTCTCTCTTCCTTCTCTCTTTCTCTTCCTTCCTCTCTCTCCCTCTGTTTCTGCTTCAGATATAAAAGAGGGGGAAAATATATATATATATATATACAAAATGACGTCGTTTTGTATATTCGAGCCAATCTCGAGCCACCGTTTTCGAGCAATGAAGTATTTTTCATTATGATGGGTTTATGATGTTTTCTGATGAGTTTATTTTGTTTGGTTGCTCCAATTGGTCATCTTTCCCTTATTTTTTTAGTGGGAAATCTCAGATTGAAAAAATCAAGCTCTTAACTTTTCTTTTCAATTAGGTGCTTCAATACGTGATCTGTTTGGGTTGTTTATTGGGTAAATGGTTAGAGCTCAGTGCTATTTTTTTTATAATTATTTGTTGAGTTCTCTGTATGTATCATGATCATGATCTATATAAAAACAAGTTATATATCTCTCTTTCTCGATCTCAATTAAAAGTTCAATTTTCATTCATCAATGTCATGTTCTGATTTAGATCCTTATTTATTTTTGTATTTTTTGTTTAATTTAGCACCAAGGACCCAAATCCCATATCTTAGCTGGGAATTTTTTTTCACCATTGTTGTTCATCTTACTACCATGGCTGCTTCTTGTTGTTGCCTAGACAGACCTAGTTGTTTGCATATTTCACAAATCTTCTTCTTTCTACACTTTTGGTGGGTAAAAAAAAGAAAAAAAGTAATGCCGCCCAGTTGGTTTTATGAGACAAACCAAAGGGAAAGTAAGAAGAGGAAGAAAAGAAGGAACAAAAAAAAAAAAAAAATTTGCCAAACCGACGTTGTTTTGGCACCTCGAGCCATTCAGGCCAGAAGTCATTCGAGCTACCTAGCAAAACTGCTCATTATATGATTGTATAATATTGCATTGTATTATTAAAATTTAAAACTAATGAATTAGATAATTGTTTCAAGTTTTAGGCTGTGTTTTGTTAGCCTCTCTAAATATATTTTCACCCCATGTTTTGCACATGGTGTTTGTTTAGAGTTTTCAAATGTAATTCCACACTCAGTTTTGAAAACTCTGCCAAAGGCGGGAAAATTTGGGATAACCAGTCATCCGGCCGGTTGACTGGAATAGTGCAATTTTTTTTTTCCAATTGACATATGTTAATTTTTATGTATTCGAAAAAAATATTTTCTGAATTTTTTAATTTTTTTTGTGTGTTTTAATAGAATTTTGAGTTGTATGTTTGGTAATGAGTTGTAAATTTTTATATCAAATATCATATGTCACATCAAAAATTCTTCACTCAATTCAAAACTCTTTTCAAAACTCTTTCACCAAACAAATTTTTCATACTCAAATCATAATTCCAAAACTCACAAACTCAAAATACAACTCTTACACTCAAATCATAGTTAAAAAGCTCTACCAAACGCAACCTTAAATTCTTCTTTACATATATATATATATATATATATATATCAATTCTGCTACATTCACCGAATGTGGTGTAGCCCAACTTGCCTGAATGAGGTGGAGAGGGTGTGTGTTGTGTTAGGCCCAGTTGCCCCAATTTGTGTGTGGGCTTCACGTGCTTGGGAATTAGAAAAGTAACACACTTATGTGCATCTTCTCTTTCTCCTCCCTTTTTTTTTTTTGGCCGGCAAGAAAGTAGAGAAAAATACAAAAGAAAAGAAAATTAAAAACACCAACCCATAAAATCCAGATGACCCAGAAGAAGTTTTGGATATTCAAACCTCCAATGCTTATTTACTTCAACAACAAAGCAATGTTAATTCATTTTCACTCAAAAAGACAACTCAATTGTTATTTTCTTTCAATTTTTTATTTTTAAATTTCATACAGATTCTAAGCAACCAAACAAAGAAAAAAATCAATTAAAATAGAAATGGGTACCAAGTGTGTCTTTGTGTTAATCTTTGTCTTTTCTTTTTTTGAAAAAAAAAACTCTGTCTTATCTCTCTCCATTGTCTCTTTTTATTTCATCTCTTCACGATGGACCACTACCGACAACCACACCTCATACCATCACGAACGTTGACCTCCATTGACCACCATACCATTGCTTGGTTTGTGGTTACTTTTGTCGGCGATCGGTGGTTTGAGAGAGAGATCATTTATTCTCATCAATGAGCGAGAGATCGTCATCGATCGACGGTTTAAGAAAGAGAGAGATCGGGTTTCATAGAGAGAGAAAAGACAGAGAGAACTGTTTTAGAAATAGTGGAGAGAGAAAGAGGCATTTGAGGAGGGGGTTGGGCTAGTAAGCAATTTTTACTATTGAATCTTGCCACCTACCATTTTTTGTGTAGATAAAACATTATCGGGCAAATTACCAACAGGTCCTCTTTGAAAGAGGTATGGACTATTTGATCCTACAACCTTTTGTTTATACCCAAAAGTCCTATAATGTTTTTCTTCTTCTTTGCTTTCGTTCTTCTCTATCTCTTTATTTTCCTAAATTCCAACGACCGGTAACTATGTCTTGCTTCTTCTATTTCTCTTTCTCTTTTTAATATATAGTCACCGGCAACCGATGACTGACAACTACTATGTTAGGAATTGACCCTTCCTAACCAAGATCGGAGAGACACGAAATAATAAACAAGGAAGAAAAAAATGAATCAAACAAATTACACACACAAGAACACAAGGATTTGCATGGTTGACCCTAAAATAGGGCTACATCTACGGCTGCTGCAGTTTTCACTATGATTAGAAAAATACAACTCTTTCTTAACCTAAAAGAGGTGCCCTTCATCTATTTATAAGTATAGAATTAGGGTTACAAGGAAGCAACATGAGAATTACAATAATACCTAAACCCTAGACCCCCCTTCCCTGGGAGAACCCCCCAAACCCCCTATTGGACCCAGTGTTTGAGTGAACAGTAGGATTGAGTGAATAGTACTTATCAAGATCCATCGACCCAACATACTGTCGATTGGGGCTCACTAGTAACCACCGACTCCTTATTTCACCCTCATTGACGACAAAAACGATAAGTTTTCGATGAAGAAGATGAGTAGATCTATTCAAATCTGATATAAATCTACTTAGATCTACATCAGTTGCCGGAGTATGATTATGTCTTGTAGGGTTTTATAGATCATTGTAATTTTTTTAGTATAATTTGTATGGGATATTACTGGGTCCTAGGAATTCGGTCCCAACAGCATTTGTGTATCATATTTTAGGTTTTCTCAAAATACTGCTGTAGTTAATATTTATGTAAACAAAAAAAAAAGGATAAGAATTCAAATCAAGATTATAGATTTGACAAAATAAACTCTTGTCATTTGAACAATACATACTTATATATATATATATATATATATACACTCTTGTCATTTAAACAATACATTGAGTAGGGTGTGTGATTCCTAGAAAGACTCTTATAAAGAGAGTTGGAATCCTACTAGGATTGGGCCAGGCAGAATCTATAAAAGTTCATAGCAGGACCTATGTACAGGTATCTCAATTCTTACTCTAGAATACACAAAGCTTATTGTCTATTGTCTAGTTGCTGACTTAGGCATCGGAGGGGTTTCCGGCACACACCCGCCGGTTAGCTCACGTTTGTGCTTTCAGGTGGCAAAGCGATGATGTTTGGAGGAGTGTAAACTTGATCAATAGGATTATACAAGAAGATTATTTCTGTGCTCATACAATTGGTGCCGTCTATGGGAATTGCAATCATAAAGAATGAACCTCTTGATTAAGTTTTCTTTCAACTGATTTCAATGGCGCACAATGAAGACTTGCCACACTCTGCCATTGATGGGCAAACCCCGGAAGGAGGCGGAAGGCGCGAAGGCTTACCTTTTATTCTGTCCATGGCAGAGTTAGATCCCCAGCGGCGGAACCCACGGAGGGATACTCGTGAAAGATGGGGCTCCAGTCCTCGTCACTCCCAAAGCCCTGAAAGGCAGAGGTGAAGGTTAGATCCTCAAGTGCTAGAAGATCGGATAAGGGAGCAAGACAAATTAATACAAAGGATGGCAACAGACATGGAGACTATAAAGCGCCAGATAAAGGGCAAAGGGGCAACCGAAGAAGAGATGGGCAAGAGCAGGGCGCACCCTTGCCACTCAGAAGATCGTGACAGACCAGTCACACCATCACAAGCTAAAAGTGGAAGCCTCAGGTCAGGTGGTACACAATCGAGGACTTCCAAGACTCGTTACTCCAGGTCTGAGAGAACGAGGACAGAAAGGTCTTACAAAAAAAGAAGCAGCTATCAGACCACACATTCACACTAAACGACATCTAGGCACACGAAGTTGCCTAGGTCGGTGGACCTGCGGACAGTGCTTGAAGAAATGGCTCGAAAAAGAGAAGACACTTAGGCTCGTAACCTCCGCAGAGTCTCCGCATTACAACGGTTGGCTCCTAGAACACATGGAAGTGTCGAGGTTGGAATGCTAGAGCCGTCTCTTGCCAATAAATGGCAGATAAAGCGTTAGCAAAGTTGCAGAGCTCACCGTTCGTTCCGGCGATAGGGAACGCACCATTACCCTCTATCTTCCACCATTCTAAATTCACTATTTATGAGGGAAAGTCGGACCCTTACATGCACTTGAGCTACTTCTGCCAGGTTATGGCGGTGTATCGGCAAAACGAGGCTTTAATAGGTATCTTATTTCCTTCCAGCCTGGGTGACCTGGGTCTAGCATGGTTTAAAAGGTTGCCAAAAGGTAGCATAGCTTCATGGGCGTAACTAGAAGAGGCATTTGTGACCAGATTCAGAACAAACACCAAGACGCCTATAGAGATTGACCAGCTTCTCTCTATAGATATGGGCGAGAAGGAAACATTGGGGTCTTACAATAACCGGTATTGGGAGACTTTTAATCAGATTGGAGATTGCCCCACAAACCTAGCTATAGCACCGTACAAACAAGGTTTGCCAGCTGGCAATAAGTTGAGGGATTCAATGACAATGACACCACCCCTTACTATGGAAGCCCTGATGGAGAGAGTGCATCAACACATCCAGGTAGAGGAAGATGGGGCGCGCACCAAGGAAGAGTTCGGTACAACAGCGATACCAGACAAAAAGCCTTTGGCAAGAGTTAACATGGTTGACAAGTAGACCGACCGCACAAAAGTCTTTGCCCGACTGGGGGGAAATTAAGAAGATTGGCAGGAATAACCAACATTTTGTTCTTTTCAGCCGAGATCAAAATCTAGGCTGAAGAGGGTTGGCAGGAATAACCAACATTTTGTTCTCTTCAGCCGAGATCAGGATCTAGGCTGAAGAGGGTTGGCAGGAATAACCAACATTTTGTTCTCTTCAAGCGAGATCAGGATCTAGGCTGAAGAGGGTTGGCAGAAATAACCAACAATTTCTCTTCCTCTAGCCGAGATAAAGATCTAGGCTCAAGAAGATTGGCGGGTTTGACCAACAAATTTTTCATTCTTCAGCCAAGATAAGGATCACGGCTCAAGAAGGTTGGCAGGATCAGGTAAGGCCAAGCTAATTAATTTGGCTAGACGTGCAGTCGGAATGATGCAAAACATTGAAAAAGAAACACGATAGCGGAAAAGAGATTGAAAATTTTCATCAATTGGGCGATGATTACAAAAGGTGGGACATATAGCCTGGTTACACAGAAAGAACGCCTTCTCGTACGATTGCGAACTCGAAGGTTTTAAATGTTGAAGACAAAACGGCGGGCCCCTTTTCAAAAATTTTTAGGCAAAGTGAAACGGCTAGCATAATACAATGGGTCAATCGACGTGTCCTGGGAAGGACGTGATGTCAGACTTTTTTGGGGCGACAGGCTATGCGACCAGCGCAATTTCAGGATGCCGAACAAGCTTTAGTTCGGTTGGAATCATAGTTTTTATCTCGGCTGGAATCGTTATTTCAATGCGGTTGGACTTCGGTAGCTCGACTGAAAGTCAATAATCCCAAACATGCTTCGCAGATGGAATTAAGGGGCAATTGAGAGGGGAATTTGTATAGCCAAATTGGGCTGAGCTAGGAAGCATTGTTTCTGAATATTGGGTCGCGTTGTGGGCCAAGTTACGAGCTCAAGATAGCTCGGTGTGGAAATAATGGTTAATAAACCGGTCGGTGAGCTCTAGTTGCGGTCTGTGGGCGAGTTGAAGTGCTATGTCGGCCACGTATAAGGAGCTGAAGTGTTATGTCGGCCATATATAGGAAGCCGAGCTAAAGGTAGCCCGGCGAGAGGATTCAAAGCAATAAGTGATCATGTAGATCGGTCGGTGGTGATTGCTGGACCTTGAACTGCGTAACTTGGAGTCTGTGGTGTTTTATTTCTAAAAGGTCGAGTTGTGTGCAGCTCGGTAAAACACGGTGCGGTTCAGAGCAGGTTATCTCGATTGGGCATCAGCAGTTGAACAGAGTGTGGCTATCTCACTTAGACAAGTAGTGAGTGAGGAGTTATCAGAATATGCATTATCCTTGGGAATGTAATTCCTAGGAGGACTCTACTAAGGAGAGTAGAGTCCTACTAGGATTGTGCAAACCATATCACTTGGTTGGTAGTGAGTAGGGTGTGTGATTCCTAGGAGGACTCTTATAAGGAGAGTTGGAATCCTACTAGGATTGGGCCAAACAGAATCTATAAAAGCTCATAGCAGGACCTATGTACAGGTATCTCAATTCTTACTCTAGAATACACAGAATTTATTGTCTATTGTCTAGTTGTTGACTTAGGCATCAGAGGGGTTTCCGGCACACACCTATCGGTTAGCTCACGTTTGTGTTTTCAGGTAACAAAGCGATGATGTTTGGAGGAGTGCAAACTTGATCAACATGATTATACGAGAAGATTATTTCTGTGCTCGTACAATACTTATATATATATATATATATATATATATTTATTTATTTATTTATTTTTATTACGTTTTTTTAAAGGGAAAATTATTGATAAATCCTATTTAGAAGTGTTTTAGCCCAAGAAGTCCATGAAGGAATTTTTTAACCCATTTGGTCCCATGTATGTATAGTTTTATTCTATAAAGTCTTTTTTCTTGATTTACACTATTTTCTTGGACACTTATGCCCTTATATTTAATTTTGATACCCTTATAAATATTTTTTGAACGGTTAGCAATTTATGATGTGAACATTCATATTTTAAAATTGACATTGGTAAGAATGTAAAATTGGCCCGTGGACGGCCCGAAACCCGTCAGCGAGCCGGGGGCGGGCCCGGCCCGTTGACAATGTGAATATTCACATTGACATGTTAACATTCACATTAATAGGAGTATAAAATTGGCTCGCGTCCCGTGGCGGCGCGAAACCCGCCCACAGTCCATGGGCGGGCTCGATCTGGGCCGTTGACAGTGTGAATATTCACGTTGACATGTTAACATTCACATTGATAAGAGTATAAAAATTGGTCCGCGGCCCATGGGCGGCCAAAAGCCCATCGTCCTGTGGGCGGCCAAAAGCCTGCCCGTGGCCCAGGGCGGGCCCGACCCGGCCCGTTGACAATGTGAATATTCACATTGACATGTTAACATTCACATTGATAGGAGTGTAAAATTAGCCCGCACCCCATGGCTGCCCGAAATTCGCCCACGGCCCGTGGGCGGGCTCGGCCCGTTGACAATGTGAATATTCACATTGACATGTTAATATTCACATTGATAAGAGTATAAAATTGGCTCGCGCCCCGTGGCTACCCAAAACCCGCCCACAGCCCGTGGGCAACCCGGGGCGGGCCCGGCCCGGCTTGTTAACAATGTAAATATTCACATTGACATGTTAACATTCACATTGATAAGAGTATAAAATTAGCCCGCGCCCCGTGGCTACCCGAAACCCTCCCACAGCCCGTGGGCGGCCCGGGGCGAGCCCGACCCAGCTTGTTGACAATGTGAATATTCACATTGACATGTTAACATTCACATTGATAAGAGTATAAAATTGGCTCGCGGCCCGAGGCGAGCCCGACCTAGCTCGTTGACAATGTGAATATTTACATTGACAATGTGAATATTCACATTAACATGTTAACATTTACATTGATAAGAGTGTAAAATTGGCCCGCAGCCCGTGGGCGGCCCGAAGCCCGATCGCAGCCTGAGGCGGGCTTGGCCCGACCCGTGACAATGTGAATATTCACATTAACATGTTAACATTAACATTGATAGGAGTGTAAAATTTGTCCGCTGCCTAAAGCTCGCCATCGGCCCGGGGTAGGCCCGGCTCGGCCCGTTGACAATGTGAATATTCACATTGACATGTTAACATGCACATTAATAAGAATGTAGAATTGGCCCGCGGCCCGTGGGCTACTCGAAGCCCGCCCACGGCCGGGGGCAGGCTCGTTTGGGTCCGGGCCCGAGCATGTCCGAGACCCTAGGCTAGGGCCTAGGCCGTCACTTTGAAGCCCGGCCCGGCCCATCGGCCCGCTTAAGGCCCATTCAAGGCTCGGTCCGAGGCCTAGCCCACCTGAGGCACAATGTCTTTTTTTGTGGAAAATAATAAAATTTTGGTAGAAAAAATTAAAAAGAATTAAAAAAAAATGGCCAGGCCCGCCCAAGCCGGCCTAAGCTCGAGCCTAGGCCCAGGTCCACCGGCCCGACCCGAGGCTGTCGTCTTCGGGCCGCGGGCCAATTTTACACTCCTATCAATGTGAATATTAATATGTCAATGTGAATATTCACATTGTCACGGACCGGGCCGGGCCCGCCCCGGGCAGCGGGCGGGCTTCGGGCCTCCCACGGGCCGCGGGCTAATTTTACACTCCTATCAATGCGAATGTTAATATGTCAATGTGAATATTCACATTGTCACGGGCCGGGCCGGGCTGTAATAACCCTCGTTACTGATCACTGATTAATACCGATTATGGAAAGTAAATGAACTGACTGACTTACTGAACTGACCGATTGAAATTTGAAACTGAATCGATTAATTGTATCTGTTTAATTGCCTGTATCTGTTTGAATTGTAATTCTATCTGTTTGACTGTATGATTATCTGTTCAATTTCTATGTTTAAACTGTTAATTGAAGGCCTTATCGGCGGCCGAATCCAAAATTGATTGATGTTCCATGATTAGTAGAATTTATGTGATTTTATGGTGTATTTAATTAAAATGTGATTCGGTACGATTAAATCGGATTAAAATGAGCTAAATTACATGAGTTCGACTTATTTACAATCTCGCCACTTAGTGGCCCACTACCTTACACATATGGAGCATTGTGATACACTTGATCAAACATTTTATCAGCCCTTTTGTTGCCTCACAACCGACTAGAGAGAGAGAGATAAGGGAGAGAGTTAGTTTTCATCTCATTTGGCTTGATTTGGTTTGGAAATTGAAGTGTAGTTGCCAATTGAGCTCCTAAACCTTGTAATTGAGGACCTAGGTAAGGATTTCACCTTCTCATTGTTGTGTTTAAGCTTGTTCATGCATGATTCTTGAGCCTTTAGAGAGCTAAGTCATGTCTTAGTCAAATAATGTTGAATTAGAACTCATTTCATGCATGCATGTGTGTATTAATGAATTTTGAGTTGATTTCATGGCAAATTGTCACATGCATGTTCATAATTAAGCTTAAGTCCATGTTTTTAACTTGTTTTGAAAAGGATGAGCTCATTAGAGCATGTTTTGAAGTTTTGAAATGGTTTGAATCCATGCATGTTTGCATGTTCTTCATGTTCTTGAAATATTGGTTTGAAATTGAGTTTAATTAAACACCCTTGGGCTTTGATTTACCAAATTGATCTTTGAAGTACATAAGGTTACATGTTTACAAGTGTTTTTCTAGGTTTTTAGCCCAAGAGGATCAAAAATTTGGCTTTTAAACTTGATTTTGAGCTTGGGACTTGAATCTGGAATTTCCAGATTTTAGTCGTCCGCTCGAGCAGGATAAGTGCCGCTCGAGCGGGAAAAACAAGCTCCCAGCATCTTGCACTGTACATCAGTCTGCTCGAGCAGAGGAAGTTGCGCTCGAGCGGAGGACTGGGTGACACGCTCGAGCGGGCGTCGAGCGGAGATTTCACCTATCCAATACTTTTTGGTCCGCTCGAGCGGTGAAGTGGACGCTCGAGCGGGGACCTTTGTTTGCTTGTACGCTCGAGCGGGGAAACCTGTGCTCGAGCGGGACTCTGTTTCACTGAAAATTCTGAAAATGTTTTCTGAATACATCTTCGCATCCTCACCCCATCCTAGGCATTCTTAGGCCTAGTTTAAGGCATCTTAAAGAGGATATAGATGTAGAACCACACCGAGGCAAATTAGGGATTAAATTATTATCTTTCCCAACTGTGTAGCTTAGTGTGTGTTCAATCTGTAAACTGTGTAGGGTTGGCTTTCTGAGGAGACGCTCTAGTTCACTGTAGCCCAGAACTCTGTGAGTAACAATTGTGTAAAGATATGTTCAAAATGATTATCTTTTGAATACTGAACTGAATTGCTTACTGAACTGATATGGATTACTGAATGAATGTATGTCCTTTATTTCTGAACTGTACTGTGGCATCCTTAGCACCTACTGTTTACTGTTACTGTTACAGAGATCTCTGTCGGTTTCCTTGTGGAACCACTACTGTTTACTGACTGAGGGCCATCATTACTGTTCGGTCTTTTAAGACCTACTGTTACTGATATGCTAATGGATGTACCACATATGACTGTTTACTGCACTGAACAACTGTTATACTGAATGAAATGAACTGTTTTCATTACTGTAAGGACATTCATTCTAAACCTCTTTACGCTTTATGTTATTCACTGAGCTTTAGCTCACTGCTCATATATATATGTAGGTGTGCAGGCACCGGACCAATGCTAGAGGCGTCGGGGTAGATTCCCAGTTTTGTCAAGCCAACCAATGTGCCTCACTGCGAGGTTCCGAGCCTGCCAAGCTTAGGCTATGGGGTGTTTTAGTATTTCCCCCTTACTGTACTGTATTACTTACTGTATAGACTGAATGTTTGCACTGTACTGTTTATCAGGGATTAAGTCCCTGTTTCTGACTGGTTGTATATGATATGCATACTGTTTCGTACTGTACTGTATAAATGTATAAAAAATCTTTTTGGCATACAGACTGTCACAGCTCATTGGACATTGTTTTTATTACTGTAGTGGCTTCCGCCATGCCCCTGTACTCTGTTATACTGTCTTACTGTTAAGTAGGCCTTCGGTAATCTCGGATTACTGGCCGGTTACGATGCTAAACCCATAAGGGCGGGTTTGGGTCGTGACACGGGCTCACCCCTGGCCGCCACGGTCTTCGGGCCGCCCATGGGACGCGAGTCAATTTTACACTCTTATCAATGTGAATGTTAACATGTCAATATGAATATTCACATTGTCACGGGCCGGGCCGGGCTCCCCCCGGGCAACGGCGGGCTTCGGGCCTCCCACGGGCCGCGGGCTAATTTTACACTCCTATCAATGTGAATGTTAATATGTCAATGTGAATATTCACATTGTCACGGGCCGGGCCGGGCTCGCCCCGGGCCGCCCACGGGCCACGGGCCAATTTTACAGTCTTATCAATGTGAATGTTAATATGTCAATGTGAATATTCACATTGTCACGGGCCAGACCGGGCTCGCCCCGGGCCGCCCACGGGCTTCGGGCCGCGGGCCAATTTTACAGTCTTATCAATGTGAATGTTAATATGTCAATGTGAATATTCACATTGTCACGGGCCGGACCGGGTTCGCCCCGGGCTGCGAGCTAATTTTACACTCCTATCAATGTGAATGTTAACATGTCAATGTGAATATTCACATTGTACATGGGCCGGGCCCCTACACATTGACGATATGAACATTCACATTGACGGTGTGAATATTCACATTAGGGGTATTTTGGTAATTATGTCACCCATAGGACTTATTAAAATATAAGAAAATAATATGAGCTAAATAGAACATAAGTAGATACATTAGGAGTATTTTGGTAATTATGTCACCCATAGGACTTATTGAAACATAAGAAAATAATATGAACTAAATAGAACATAAGTAGATGAAAAGGGTATTTTGGTCTTCTTATCTCAAATAGGACCTAATGATATAATAAAAAAAAATACAAATTAAATGAAACATAAGTAATTAAAGATGGATTTATGAAAAAAGCCCCTTTTTTTTTTATTGCATACACATTAATGTGCGCCCCCTAATCTGAGTGAAGTCAAACTCAGGCACAAAATGGGCCTATGACTTCCCTGATATATTACGAGCCCCTACTATTCCCACTTCCACATCAATGCAGAGGATAGTCAAAGAAATAATGCACCAATTTGTTTTTGTTTTGTTTTATTTTGTTTTTTATTTTTTTAAAGTATCCAAATGCTGTGTGGTAGAAATAAATTTATTTTAAATGGATTCATGCTCTATGAAAATGAATGCAATGCTCTCATATTGCATTTTGAATAAATTTTCGGTGAAATTATTTTTGATTATAGCATTATCTCCATCTATGTTATTGTATGCTTTACTTCAGTTTATCCAACACTTTTTATTTTTGTATTGACAAGGGTCTCAAATCAAATGTTCGGCCATTCACGCACTTGGAGTAAAACTTACAGATAATAATTTATAAGGGTAAATTACAACCACTTCTTTTGAGATTTCTGACAATTATAAGAACTTTTTATATAATTTTAATAATTATAGAAATCATTTTTACTTTTGAAACTATTATTAAAATTCTTCCACCGTTAATTTTTTGTTAATTTATTTAACAGAATATGCTGACGTCATGTACTATGAGTAAATATTCCAAGATTGCCCTTATATATTCAAATAGTAAATTTCACTCACATTCCCTGAGGTTTTATAAAAAATTAATAAAGACCCATACATTATTTTAATAATGTTAGTAAACAAAATTGTTAAATTCTATACAATATTTTAAAAAATTCAAAATTGTTAAGACCAGCATATATATAGTAGAATAACCAAACATTACCTTATCTATATTAAAAAAAAAAAAAACTAATAAATTAATCACTATTAAACCTTATACTAAATTAAATACAATCATTATAAATGATATTTTATTTTTTAAAAAGACCACCAATTTTATAAATAATTATTTTGAGAAATTATAGTTTGAATAAAAATTAAAAAATACATATAGATATTTGATTATTTTTTTTCCCATATGAAAAATACATATTTGGAGAAATTATTCATCTCTTTCCATTTTCTTTATTTTATTTCTATTTATTTTCTCATTTATTTTTTCATAGTGTCACTGCAACAAATAGCAATATCATATAATTTATTATTATTATTATTTGTTCTCTTCTTTATTTTTTTTTCTCAATTTTTTTCATCATTTTTTTTTCTGTTTCATCAATGTTAACTAGCATCACCCAATGCTATAGAAACTTACGAAACATGAATTTTTCTTTTGTTTTTGCAAGCATATTTGTGTATTAATTTTTTTAATAGAAAAATAAGCATAATAATATTTCATATTTATACTAAAAAAAATTGACTTATAAAAATTACCAAATGTTACCTCATAAATATATTTTTAAAAAAATTATCATCTTATCTTTTCACAATCCTATATTATTCTAAAATTTTAATTATCATTAAAAAAAATCAATATTTCTCACCTTAATAATAAAATTTTTAAAAATAAATATAAAGGTAAAAAAAAATATCTAATCACGTTACAATAAATTAAAATTAGATGATAGGGAATGAAAGATAAAGAAATTATTTGAGAATAATAAACTATTTAAATTTATCATGTCTTACATCTAATTAAAATAGAATTTTACTTGAAGAAATAAATTATTTGAAAATAATAAAATACTCAAATAATTTGTTAGTTATTATATCTAAAATCTATATCTCCATCTTTGTTTCTTTCATTTAAATTATTTTTATTAAATTAAATCTCAAAATTAATTCAGATAAGAAACATGGATATTCTTTCTTAATTTTATTAATGGTTGATTTTTTTTATTTTTTATTTTTAAAACTTATAAAAGTTCAAAATTTATAGTGGAAAAAAAAAATATAAAGTCAAGGAAATATAAAAAAAATTGTGAGAAATAAAATGATAATTTAATATATAGATAAATTACAATTAAAGGGTATTAAATGTAAAGGGTATTATGGTCATTTGCACAATCAAATTAACACCGTTTGGCTTAAATTAACGGGAGGAAAAATCTCGATAATGTTAGAAAAAGTAAGGAAGATTTTTATAATTATTGAAACTATAAAGAAGATTCCTGTAATTATCAAAAATCTTAAGGGAATTGAGTGTAATTTACCCTAATTTATAATCATTCCATAAATTACGTTTTGAATTGATCTCATATGAAATTATGTAGGCTTTGTAAATAAATTCAATTTTTTACTTTTAGAACGCTAGTGAGATAACGATAGAAATAATAATAATAATAAAAAAAAAACATAATTATGTTAACCAAAAAAAGTTATGTTAAGCAAAATTTTGAAATTTTGTTTTTATTATTTTACTCTTCACAGTTTCACTCACATAAAAATACGTCAAATTAGCTTTTATTATGTGGATCAAATCAATTCAAAATGTAATTGTCATTATATTATAAAGAGAGAGGAATGAAAAGAAAAGAGAGAACTCTTGTATTCAATTCAATAATCAATGAATAGTATAAACTCCTTTATATACGAGAGAAGATAAGTATATACATAGGATATACTGTATTACATAGATAAATAATCAATGAATAGTACAAACTCCTTTATATAGAAGAGAAGATAAGTATATATATAGAATATACTGTTGGACCATTTTAATATCTTATATTTATTTATGGGGTTTCATTACTTTGGTAACCTTTCATTACTTTGGTAACCTCTTGGTCATAAATGAAGGTTAATAGAATTCATGACCTTGGTTAATGGTCATTATTTTGGTGTAACCATTTTCTTGTTTAATGGTCATTACTTTTGGTGTATCTGAAAGGTCCTTATAGTCTATATATAGTCTACTCTTTTCTATCTATAAAAACCACCTATTTTATACAAGAGAGATTACTAGCAAAGAAGGGTGTTTTATTGGTGGAGTTTTGGGTTCACCATCTTGTGCAGAGTTGGCCTGAACCATACGATAAGTGGTCGGGCTGTTGTATCCTGGAGGGGACAAGTCATAGTGTTGTGACTACTGCATCGGTATTTGGGTTCTTCCTACCGCAGTGGGCTTGATCTCCTTAAAGAAAACGAGATATCCGTGCCTCAGCCTGATCTATTTGTATCTCATTTTCTTTACATCATTTATCAATAATATTGTTTAGTTTCTGGTATTTTCTCCAACAATTTTAAGGAGATCAAACATGGAACAAGTACCAGAAAAAATCAATGATGGAATTGGAGATCTCAACAAGCCTTTCAAGTTTAAAGGAGTTCATTTTAAGAGGTGGAAAGGAAAGGTTCTTTTTTACCTTAGCCTTCTGAAAGTTGCATATGTTCTTACCGAAAAGAATCTAAACAAAATCCCAACCGAGGAGATGAATGTTGAAGACTATGAGGCACATGAAGCAAAAGTGGCTTCCTATAATACAGATGAGTATAAATGTCGCTTTTATCTCTTAAATTGCCTTGCTGATCAATTTTATGATTTTTACTATGACGTTGCTTACACTTTGTGTTCTATTAATTTATGGCATGCTCGCTTGTGTCATATAAATAGTAAATATGTGGGAATCATGAGTAGTTTAGAATTAATTCCTAAACTGACAAAAAATTTTGAGAAATGTGAAGTTTGCAGTAAAGCAAAAATTACCAAGAGGCCTCATAAAAGTATTGAAAAAAAATACCGAATTGCTAGAATTATTTCATACTGATTTGTGTGAGTTTGAAGGAATTTTTTTAACTCGAGGTGGTAACCGATATTTCACTTTTATTGATGATTTTTCAAAATACACAAACGTATATTTATTGAAAAATAAAAGTGATGCTTTTGAGAAATTTAAAGAATTCCTTCTTGAAGTGGAAAATCAATTCGGTAAAAAGATTAAAAGAATTAGAAGTGATAGAGGCCGGGAGTATGAATCTCTAGGATTCAACTCTTTTGTTCAGTCATTGGGAATTATTCATGAGACTACTCCACCATATTCACCTTCATCTAATGGCGTAGCTGAAAGAAAAAATAGAACGTTAATTGACTTGATGAATGTTATGCTTATTGATTCAGGTACTCCCTCAAATCTTTGGGGTGAGGCTATTTTGACAGCTTACCATGTGATAAATAGAGTGCCACACAAAAAGACTAAAATCGTCCCTTATGAGTTGTGGCGGGGGCATAAACCAAATCTAGGTTATTTGAGGGTTTGGGGTTGTTTAGCTTTTGTGAGGCTTACAGATCCTAAACGACCTAAATTGGGTGAACGAGCTACCACTTGTGCTTTTCTTGGATATGCGTTGCATAGTATAGCTTATAGATTTTTTGATATGAAAAATAATATTATTTTTAAATCAGGTGATGCTATTTTTCATGAAAATAAATTTCCTTTCAAATCTAGAAATAGTGGGGGTCAAATAATATCTGAAAATATTTTATCTATGCCTAACTCTTCTACTTCTTCTCAAGTTTTTCAAGAAAAAGAAAATTTTCAAATCCAACCAAGAAGAAGTAAACGAGCTAGAGTTGAAAAAGATTTTGGCCCTGACTATTATCTTTACAGTGTGGAAGAAATTCCTCATACGGTGCAAGAAGCTTTATCATCACCTGATGCTATTTTCTGGAGAGAGGCTGTAAATGATGAGATAGACTCACTACTTTCAAATAAAACATGGAAATTAGTGGATTTACCTCCAGGTTGTAAAACTATTGGGTGTAAATGGGTCTTTCGTAAAAAACTTAAACCGGATGGAACTATAGATAAATATAAAGCGAGGCTTGTCGCTAAAGGTTTTAAGCAACAAGTTGATCTTGATTTCTTTGATACTTTTTCTCCGGTTACTAGAGTTACGTCCATTAGACTGTTGATTGCAGTGGCTGCAATTCATGATTTAAAAATTCATCAAATGGATGTAAAAACAGCATTTTTAAATGGAGATCTAGATGAGGAGATTTACATGGACCAACCCGAAGGCTTTGTGGAGCTTGGCCAAGAAAGCAAAGTGTGTAAGCTAACTAAATCTCTTTATGGTTTAAAACAAGCTCCTAAACAGTGGCATGAGAAATTTGATTCCTGCATGCTTGAGAATGGCTATAAGACTAATGAATGTGATAAGTGCATATATTATAAAACTTATGAGAATGCACATGTGATTATTAGCCTATATGTGGATGATCTACTTATCTTTGGCTCTAATTTGCATATTATAAATGAGACCAAAAATATGCTTGATAGCCACTTTGATATGAAAGATCTTGGTGAAGCCAATTTTATTTTGGGAATTAAAATTACCAAGACTAAGGATGGCATTTTTCTTGATCAGTCGCATTATGTTGAGAAAATTTTAAAGAAATATAATTTTCTAGACTGTAAACATGTTGCTACTCCTTTTGATGCAAGTATACACTTATCTGTTGTAACAAATGAAAAAGAAGTGATTAATCAAAAGGAATATGCTAGCATGATTGGTAGTTTGAGATATGCTACTGACTGTACTAGACCTAACATTGCATATGCTATTGGAGTACTTAGCATATTTACTAGCAAGCCAAGTCGAGATCATTGGCTAGCCATAGGAAGAATTATGAGATATTTATCTGGTACCAAAAATTATGGTTTGTTTTATAACAAGTATGATGCGGTACTTAAGGGATATAGTGATGCCAATTGGAACACTTTGTCAGGTGATTCTCTCTCTACCTCAGGTTTTATTTTTACCTTGGGTGGTGGTGCTATATGTTGGAAGTCTAAAAAACAGACTATAATTGCTAATTCAACTATGGAAGCTGAGCTTATAGCATTAGCTTCAGCATATGAGGAAGCGAATTGGTTGAGAGATTTGTTACATAAAATTCCTTATTGGGAAAAACCAATTCCTCCTGTGTTAATTCTTTGTGATAACACTACTGCTATTGGTAGAGTGAATAATCATTTTTATAATGGTAAATCCAGAACTATTCGAAGGAAACACAGTAATGTGAGATCCTATTTGAGTAATGGCATCATAATTGTGATAATCTTGCGGATCCGTTAACCAAGGCCTTGGCGAGAGATAGGGTCTGGAGTACATCGAGGGGGATGGGTTTGAAGCCTATAAAATCATAAACCATGTATGAGGACACCCAACCTGAGGACCAGAGATCCTGTAACTAGGTTCAATGGGAAGAACGAATCATATGGTGGTTGTAAAAAATGCACTCTTTAATATTTTGTTGTATATCCCTATGATGTAAGTGCATTTGTCTTGTAATGTTGGAGGGTTGAATCTTTGCACTCTTAATGAAATTCTCTAGCTCTTGTTGAGTGAGGTGTATAAATTACAAGAACATCCTTGACAGATCTCACATATGTGAGCATGGAAGTGGTACCACTTTCTATGAGAACAAGGCTTATTCTCAAATATGCTCATGAAAACTGGGATTAGCACAAGGCCATAATGTGTTAGCTGTTTAAAGCTCATGTCAACACCTGGATTATTATGTGTGAGCAATGATACTTTATTTCCCCTAAGCAGTCATAGTTCAAGTCTGAGACCACTACTGACTCTGGAGTAGAGGTTGCTGTTTCACTAATGAAGGTTCAATGCAGAGCACACCTTCATGATGCATATTAGTCTATCTTTGTTTGGTAATCTCTTTTGTCTTTGTTGATATTAAAATGAGTGGGGGATTGTTGGACCATTTTAATATCTTATATTTATTTATGGGGTTTCATTACTTTGGTAACCTTTCATTACTTTGGTAACCTCTTGGTCATAAATGAAGGTTAATAGAATTCATGACCTTGGTTAATGGTCATTATTTTGGTGTAACCATTTTCTTGTTTAATGGTCATTACTTTTGGTGTATCTGAAAGGTCTTTATAGTCTATATATAGTCTACTCTTTTCTATCTATAAAAACTACCTATTTTATACAAGAGAGATTACTAGCAAAGAAGGGTGTTTTATTGGTGGAGCTTTGGGTTCACCATCTTGTGCAGAGTTGGCCTGAACCATACGACAAGTGGTCTGGCTGTTGTATCCTGGAGGGGACAAGTCATAGTGTTGTGACTGCTGCATCGGTATTTGGGTTCTTCCTACCGCAGTGGGCTTGATCTCCTTAAAGAAAACGAGATATCCGTGCCTCAGCCTGATCTATTTGTATCTCATTTTCTTTACATCATTTATCAAAATATTGTTTAGTTTCTGGTATTTTCTCCAACATATACTATCTACACAGATAAAGTATATCTGTAGAGAATATACTATAGAATATAATATAGTTAACAATAATAATGTATCTTTTGATTACAATTTGTTTCAAGGAAAATACCTTTGAATCTAACTCCTTGACATCACAGGTGCCATCTAGACAAGGTACAGGGGAATTTTTATTTTTTTATTTTAGTGGTTGAATCAAATTATTTATTTAGGATACTTATGTATCCATTTAATGGCATCAACTTAAACGTAGTTTAAATTTTAAAATTTGATTAAAAAGTAAGGTAGGTAGAACTAATTTTTTTTTTCAAAATATTGACCTTTGTAATAAAATAAATTTTAAAATTTTTATTTTGCCAATATGAATCCTAATTTTTTAATTTATTTTTAATTTAAACCATCAACTTAATTCCATTAAATTAAATTGATAGAAAATTAATATTTTAATTATTAAATTTAATGTATGTGTACATAAAATGTGTAAAGTATCCCTTTCTCTAAAAATTATTTGATTAAGACTGCACCCAATAGAATAAGTTGCGTATGTATCCATGTTAACAAATCTGAATGGAATGATAAATTAATTTGACTGGAATCAAATTCGTTATAGTTCAGAAAAACTTGAGTTTGGTTGGACAAGTAACCGTAATTGTGGCAATTAAATCTTTTATTTATTTATTGGGTAAATTATAAATACACTTCTTGAAATTTACTTAAAATACAGATTGTCCCTTGTGATTTTAAAAATTATAAATACCCCCTTATTAGAATTTTTTTATTTAATAGAAGTAATTAAAAAAATGAAATTTATAATTACTCTTCTATACAATAATAAAATTACCTAAATTATTAATTGAAACATATTTTTAACATTATTAAAAAATGTTAATTGACTTGATAATTTATTAGTAAAAGGGCCAATTTGTTATAAAATTAAAAACCTCGAAGGGTGAAATATAATTTTCAAAACCACAAGAAGCGATTCGTATTTTAATCAAATCTCAGAGAGTGTATTTATAATAATGGGGTACTTACCAATTAGTCCTATTAACTAGACTTATTTACCTACAGGTCCTAACTAATAAATTTAACACTATAAAATAAGAGAGTGATAAGTTTATCACTAAAAATTTATTCATAAAAACAAAGAGACTGATAAATTTATCACTATAAATTTATTCAAAAATAAAAGACTGATAAATTTATCTTTATCACTTAATAAATTTATCAATAGGACTTAATGGGTAATAAGTCTCCAAAGTAGGACCTATTGGATAATAAGTCTCTAAAATAGGACCTATTGGTAGTTTACCTTATAATTTACCCTTATTTATTTTGTTTTTGGTGAACCTTTTTTAACTTTAAAGTAGTTAGATTTAAAAGGACTTTTAAGGATGGTAAATTTACTTGCATTTAAGACTAAATGACGGGGAATTCTATTTATATCCAAAAAATAATTAAGTGAGCATAATTTTTTAGTATATCTTATTAAATTATTTAGGATTATAATTTATTCTTAGTACATCTTATTTATTTATTTATTTTTTATACCAAATTATCCTTTTGAGATACATTCAAATAAAACAAATTTAAAATTCAAATTATTTTTAAAATCTTTTTTTTTGTTCATGGACGTATAAGAACCCGACACCGATGAAGACGGTACCAACAAAGGAAAACGACGAAGTAAGAACATACCGATCACGTCGTTGATTTAGCAATATCAAATTTAATAACACCAACAATTTTTCTTCTTTTACCAAGTTGAAATTAACAAGAGATGTGAGGAATATAATAATAATGGCCACGACTATTGACAAAACAAACAGTGCATTGTTGAGTTGTATGCTCTCTGAACAATCTTGATATTATTGAGCAACCAGCAGTATAATACAAGTATATGACCAAGAAAATCATTCATTTTTCAATTTTTTGACTGGTTCAAATTTTGGATCTGCATTTGCGCATGAAAGACAAATGAGTAATTGGAAGCGGATTGTATGTAATTTTGCATCCATAAAGCTTTACATAGTCACTTTGTTCGGTTGTACATAGTCAATTTGGTGGGGTGGATTAAAATTTTAGAGTGAGAAAGAAGAAAAGAGAATAATTAAAACTTGGGAAAGAAAATGAAGAGATTTGAATAGAAAGAATACTTATAATTGATTAGAGTATATCATGAGAAAAATAATATTTTATTTTAAGATTTAATGTGCGTTGTCCTTATTAGTAAATTCACATTAAGATATAATAAGAATTAAAATTTGAGTTAGATGTATTGAGTTAATTTTGGGCTCAAATAGAATGGTCCCAAAAGACCTTTGTTTTTTATGGGAAATTGACCCAAAGGTCTAAACCCAACATATCATGCCCCATTTAGGGCAAAAACAAATTTAATACTCCATTAAGTCCTCAAATTATCAATCAGATGAAAATAGGGTAAACTACCAATAGGTCCTACTTTGGAGACTTATTACTCAATAGGTCCTACTTTGGAGACTTATTACCCATTAAGTCCTATTGATAAATTTATTAGTGATAAAGATAAATTTATCAGTCTTTATTTTTATGAAAAAATTTATAGTGATAAATTTATCAGTCTCTTTGTTTTTATGAATAAATTTTTAGTGATAAATTTATCACTCTCTTATTTTTATAGTGTTAAATTTATTAGTTAGACCTGTAGGTAAATAAGTCTAGTTAATAGGACTAATTGGTAAGTACCCCATGAAAATACCCACAATATATCATCCAATTTACACGTGCGCAACCATCACCCACGATCATCTCAGTTTGATCAGTACACTATCACATCTCCGCCGCTCGAGATCGCATTCTCAGTCCTCCATTTCTCCTCCGTTCGACTCCATTCCCTCTGAAACCCTATCCTAACCACAAAACGAAAACGTTCATCTTCAACACAACACCAAGCCGTTCATATTCTCCAATCGGCGACTCTCAACAACACGAAGAACCATCACTACTCTGAAGAAATTTCATAGTTCCTAACTTCCGATTCACAGAAATGGGAAAAAAAAGTAACATCTCTCTTCACCTATCTATTATTTTTCATTCAAATTTGTACATTATTCTTTCATATTTCGTATATACCGTTTCAATAACACTTTCATAAAAAAACCCTTGTAAAACACATTTTACATACTTCAAAATGTATAAACCGTCTTTTATATATAATCCCCTGTTTTAAAACATTCTAGTCCCCTGTTTTTAAACATTCTAATCCACTGTTTTTACACATAAATCCTTGTTTTTACACATTCAACACCTTATTCTCATTCTTGTTGTTCTTGCTTCTTGTTGTTGTTCAATATTGGCTTTTCTTCTTCGTATTGTTGCTACATTTCATTGAATACTTAATCTTCTCGTTGTTATTGCTGCTGTTTACAAAATACAATAGGCTGTTCTTATTGTGATACTGTTTATAAAAACTACAACATCATACAGTTTCATTTCATCACTCTACAAGTAACATATCTAAAAATTATTCAAACTGCAAATGAAACTGCAAAATTACACAATTTAATCACTATTCAAAACAAATAGGTAACTTATTATAAAGTGCAAATCAAACTATTAAATTATACAGTTTTGTAGCTATTAACAACAAATAGATATAACTTCACATTAAACTGCATATAAAACTGCAAAATTATACAGTTTTGTCACTATATTACTCATGCCCTGCTGTCACTTTCATTTTTTCAGAAATTGCTGTTGGAAGATATTGGAAGAAACAAACCCATATGCCCAAAAATCCAATCAGGGATTTAAGTATCTTCCATTTTGACAGTCCTTTGCTTGTATCCACTGAAATACCACCAACATCTCCCCCTTCACAAAAAACCCAACACCACAACAAAAAACAACCAAACACCACAGGCCCCACCGAAAAACCTACAAAACGACCACACTACCTACAAGAAGAAGCCCAAGAACTACACCACAGACCCCACCCACACAACAAACACCAACCACACCTCCAACCACAACAAAAACAAACAAAAGAAAGCCAACAAAAAAATAAGAAGCTCCTCCAACCAAAAAAAGAAAGCTCCAAGAAAGCCAATCAACTCCCAAAACAAAAACCAATGCATTAAAAGGAAAAAAAGCAGCAGCCCCTGCAAAGAGAGTCCAACAGTTTAATTACCGTTCCAACATCGGAACAGTAATCAAACTGTTGAAGGGGGTCAATTCACAAAAGCCAACAGACAGAGGTGGAAAAAAACCCCTTTTTGGCCCATTATAAATGCTCTTTCTCAACACAACTAAAGGCCTCTTGGGCAGATGCTACAAGTCCATTGTAGCAGAAATGACAACACTCTACAACAAAAGAAAACGAGCATTTATACTCGGCAAAAAGAAAATGAAACTCAGAAATAGTGATGTCAAGTTCATTTTTGGTATCGACTGTGGAGAATACAGCATCACCACCAAATCCTATGCAAGACCAAAGGATTTTGAGCTTGCATTTTACAGATGAAGATGCAAATCAGTAAAGAGATTGGATGGCAAGTCTTTGACCAAAATGTTTCAACAAACAAAAAAAGGAAAATCAACCAATGATCGTCAAGATCTTGCAAGGGTCATCACCCTTTACTTGTGCTTGAAACTTCTCATGCCTACAACAGGCCATACACTCAGTTAGAGTTTCGTCAACTATGTTGACAATCTCAACAACATCAAGAAGTACAATTGGGTTGAGGCAATAAAAGACACACTGATGAATTCAATGGCAAATGCAAACAACAACCCAAGGCATGTCATTGGATGCGTCATGTTACTCTTGGTAAACACACTATTTAACTGCTTCACACAAAAATATCAAACATCCACCTATTTCTTACTATCTAACATATTTCAATTTTTTTTATAGTACTGGTACTGTGAGCACAATAAACTCCTTCGACTATCCAACAAAGAAGGCTTCCCAAGGTTTATGAAATGGAATCTTGGCAAAATGTACTCTAAGTGGAAACACATCAGCCTTGCTCACTTTGAAAAGGTATTCAAACTTTTCTATACTATCATAGCACAAATCTATTCAACACTCCTTTCACAGTCATTATAGTAAAAATCAAGTTATGAAACTGTCAAATTCTTCAATTTCAAACAACATATATTCAACACTTAACTCACATTATTCACAGTACAAATCATATTATGAAACTGTAAAAGTTTGCAGTTTCAAAGCACACACTATTTAACATCACTCATGTTATGAAACTGCAAAAGTTTACAGTTTAAACGCACAAATCTATTTAACATCACTCATATTATGAAACTGTAAAATTTTTCAGTTTCAAACAACATATTTACACTTAACCACATTACTCACAGTACAACTCATCTTATGAAACTGACCAATTTTACAGTATTACTGATATATGCCACATTGTTCCAACATAGGTTGACCAAAGTGTTTTCTCAACTGAACAAGAAATACAATTATTGCATATCAATTAAAGCACATCAATAGACTCTTCAGCAAAGAAACATGACCACAAAAAGGACAATAAGAGAAAAAAAAAACAAAAGCAACAAAAAAAAAAAGAAGAAGACTCGTAGACAGTGATGAGGATGACTTTCTCGAAGAAGAACATCAATCAGAATCAAAATCAGAACAAGAAGAAGAACAACAAAAAAAAAAAAAAAAAAAAAGAAAGCAAAAACCACAAGAAGAACCAGAAAGTGATGAACAAGAAGAAGAGAGTGATGATGAAAAAAAACAAGTGACTGATGAAGAAGAAGCTGAAGAAGAAGAAGAAGCTGATGAACAACAAGACAATGATGAAGCAGAAGAAAGAGAAGAAGAAAAAGGTGATCAGCAAGAAGACACTGATGAAGAAGAAGGCCAACAACAAGAACAAGAAGAACAACAAACAAACCAACAACAAGAAGTCAATGAACAAGAACTGACAGACCAACAACAACAACATGAAAAAAGAGAACAAGCAAAACAACAAGAAGAACAAAGGACAAAACAACAAGAAGAACTCCAAGAGAAATCTGACACATTTCATGCACAAGGTAAACTCTTGTCTAATACTGAAGCAAACTGCAAAATTTAATTAAACTAACCAAAACACAATCCAACAATTTTATAGGTCATGACCAAGATCAACCAAAGAGGACGACAAGGACAAGCTCATATAGCCATGAGAGCACAAATGCAAGAAATGGAACAAAAATTCATGGCTGAATTGCGTAAAAAGAAGATCAATTGAAGGAAATGTCCGCCAAAAAAACTGGCAGTCCCCAACAAAGATCAATGGTCAAGAGAATCAAACAAAAGTCAAGAAAACAAGCACATGACCCAGATTTTGAATACCAACCAATAAAGCCAAAGAAGATACAAGGAACAAGACAGAAACTGCTGCTGATGTACCCAAACCAACAGAGGGTACCGATGAAGAAAAAGAGAAGAAGAATGAAAAGAAAAAAAAAAAAGAAATCGAAATAGAGAAAGAACCTGCTACTGAACCCGAGCAAAAAGAGGGTGCTCATGAAGCAAAACAATAACAGAAAGAAAAGATGCAAGAAGATATTGGCCAAGAGAAAGAAGTTGCTGCTGAAACCAACCCAAAAGAGGATGCCAATCAAGAGAAGACACAACTTCAAGTATTGGAAAGTGATGATAATTTCAAGGAAGAATCAATCCAAAACGAGCCACTCACCATTTCATGCCACAAAACAAACAAGGATTGGCATAGCCTATTCAAAAAAGACCAAGACCAAATTCAACTCATCAACAACACATAATCAAGTGCTTGTGTCTGGTTTGGCAGCGAAGATGAAAATTGCGTATACTTTTCAGATATATGCAGATTGACCAACAGGGAACCCTTATATGGGAATGTAGGTCTCTAACTGCACAATTTTACAATTTCTGTTCATATTCAATAACATATTCCACAAACCTAACACATTCTCATATATAACGTGTTTCAGGTCATTGATGCCTTCGTAGAAATGAAATTGGCACTCCAACCATAATTGAAGAATTTTAGAAACATGATCTAGCCTTTGCAAGAAATCCATACGAGGGAAGATCTTACGTTTTCTCAACACTCATCAATGTAAGCAAAACTTAACATACCTTTCAATATTGTTCAAATTGCAAAATTTTCTACTTTCTTAACATGTCTTACTACATAGTTTTATAACATATTTCAAACATATATATAAATTACAGACTCCACTACAAAACCAAGATCAAGCACTGAGAAAAAATGATGGACACCATTTTCCAGAAGCAATGAAAAACAATATATCCATTTCCCAATCAACCACGACAACCATTGGACAATTGTGGTCTTTGACAATGCTGATGGGATATGGAGGCACTATGACTCTTTGAGACCAGCAAAAGATTGCCACAACAAGCACTTTGAAATTGCAAAGGAAATTGTAAGTTAAATAAAATTTCCTACTTAGTTCCATTCCTTTCAAAACATCTCAACTCATCACTATAACTAACAAAAACACCCACTAACTATTTTGTAGCAACAACATCAACTGAGATGGAATAAAGCATTATTCAGCAATCAAGGAAACATTATCATCTCAAGAGTGCGAGACAGTAATTGCATCAATTGAGGAATGCCCACAACAAACCCCACACTCGTAAGATACAAAATCAATAAACTAATGTTCCAATATGCTAAATTTTGCAGTTTTACCTAACTAATTAACTTCATCTAAAACTTTGCAGGAATGATTGTGCAATCGCCGTCTGCAATGTTATCAACCAATATATCAACTGGCAACCTGTGCAGAAATCACTTCGACCAACTGAGTGGGTCAAATTTCGAGCAGAAATCATCAGTCAATTCCTCAATGATGAGAACCGATCTTGGAAACTCGAGCACTACCAAATGTTGACAAAACATACCAAACCATAGAAACAATGAATAAACTTCTTAACAATACAAATATTCAAGTGAACATATTTTTGTACTTTTTTTTTTTTTTTTAACATGTGACAAGTACTTTATATGCTTTTGGGAATGATCTTCTTCTGGTTATTATGGTGAAAATGATTGTTGTCATTGATGTTGTTGTTGCTCTTCTTCTTGTTATTATTATTGTGGTTGTTCTTCTAATTGTTTGTGTACTTTTTGTGGTTGCATATATTTCATACAGTAAAGGTTGTTTCTAATAATTTTCAAACTGCAAAAATATGCAGTTTCATCAGGTTGTTTCTAATAATTCTTAAAACTGCAAAATTATGCAGTTTCATTACTCAAACAAAAATTATACTACACAATTATGCATCCAATTTCATGACTCAACAAATAGATGAACTGCATTTCAAAATTGAAAATAAAACTACAAAATTTTACAGTTTTGTCACTACGAAATATGAAATAAATAAATCATGTAGTAAAACTGCATTTCAATATTATACAGTTTCAATAAGAAAATATTTAACAACCTTCTCAGCATTCCATAAAAATAAAACCAACCAAATCCACAAAAAAAATAAAAATAAAAAACAAAACAAAATTGTTACAAAACAACTTCAATAACTAAAGAACACATAAAAAAACAAAAAATAATTCAACCAACTTTATTCATTACTTTCATAATACCAAGTATCACATTTTTTATTATTATAATTCCTCAAATTCAAATACAAATCCAAAAGAATAGACTGTGGCCTCAAATAGCAGCCTTGCATGTAATCTTATTGTGATTCCCATATTTCAAGCACCTCCCACACTTGATTTGCTTTACATTCTCACCCCTAGAAGGTATCATCTTCTTCTTGTTCCGCTCGGGCTGCTTCTTCGTTATAGGAGGTTTGATAATCGAACTACCGGCACCATCAGAGTCAAATCTCTCACTTGAAGGCACTGGATAAACAGATTCCTTGTATGACTCTCTAAAACAATCTACATGAAAAAAGGGATCAATGAAATCGTACACATCTCTACCACTACTACGCAAAGCATGCACAGCACGACAACAAGGAAAACTATTCAATTGCCATTCATGGCAAGAACAAGTTTGTCTACCAATATCAACATAAAAAGAAATAGAAGAATGAACCTCAAGCACAGTATCACTAGCAACAATCACATCCCAAGACTTAGCTAGCTTCAAAGAGTCCACTAACTTCTTTTCCATAACTGGACACAATTTCGTAGTCCATCTTTTAGATTCAGCTCTTCTATTAGACAATTGAGTCATGATTTGAACCCTAATCATATCAACCATACAAGTAATAGGCAACTCACGGGCCCCACCAATCCAATTATTGTAAGACTTAGCAACATTAGATAACATCTCACCATATCATTTCCCTTTAAAAAATGCATTGGCCCACTTATCATTTTGCAAACCATCCAACATACTATCAACTCTATCATTTCTAGCAATACGCCTCAATTTCTCCATATAATGTTGGAAAGAAGCAACAATTGGCGCATAAGCACATTTAACTAATATTTTCATCAAACTCAGCTTATAGTTAGTACGAAGTCCCACCAATTTGTTAATCAAATTTTCTCTTCAAATGATTCAAGCAATATGCATGATGTGCATTGGGAAAAATCACCGAAAGAGCATCTAGCAATCCATGTTGACGGTCAGACACAAAGGTCAATCTTCGGCCTGAATCAACAGCCTTTAACTACTGACTTAAAAACCACGTTCAATTATCTTGATTTTCAGCGTCAACAATCGCAAAAGCCAAAGAAACAGACCTGCAAACAAAATAACATGAAACTGCAAAAATTAGCAGACTCACAATACAATAACACATTGACAAACCAAACCTATACTAACTGCAAATAAACACATACCTTGATTACCATCCTTTGACGTTGCTGCAAGCAAATGCCCCTTGTAACGCCCCTTCAAGAATGTATTATCAACAAACAACAACGGACTACAAAATTGAAAGCCATACAAACATCCATGAAATGCCACAAACAATCTCCAAAAACACCTACTACTTTCATCCACATCTAATTCAAACACACTTCCCGGATTCGTTCTCATAACCGTCCTAAGGTACCATGGAAGTTGGTCAAAAGAAGTTGTAAAATCACCAAACAACCCACCTCTTGCCTTATCAACTCCTAACCATGCAACATGATAAGAAACATCTATACCATATTGCTTCTTCGACTTTTTTTTAATTTCAATAAGACGAGTCAAAGGATTATTACTAATATCATTGTGCACAATATCAGACACAAGTCTAGAACCAACCATTTTGCTACAAGATCTACGAGCGACAACCCCACAAGTATGCACATTATCCAACTTCATTATAAAAAAAATACCGGAATTCATCAACACCTTTCCATACACAAACCATTTACAACCCGTAGACAATTTCATCATACATTCAGCAGTTACTCTTGTTGCATCATTCTTCAAATAATTCACTGCAAAACCACACTCAACTGCATACTTAGCCAATGCAATGCGGAACGCCGGCACTTCACCTTTAAATTCTTGACCAACACTATGTATAATCCCCTTCCAACTAGCAGACAACAAAACTCTCTCTGGTTCTGGATAAAAACTAGGCAACAAACTACCAAAATCATGACAATCGTTAACCAAAGAACTCTCACAAATTACAGAATCAATCCTACAAGAATTATCATCATCAATCTCCACAATTCTTTTATCACCCACAACAACATCAACAACATGAGAACCACTACAACCTACCATTGATGGCATATTCCCCAAATCATCATCACATTCAACAATACAATTAGAATATCCAGGAATAGAGAAAAACAAACAAAAGTTACCAACACTCAACTCCTTGAACTTCGCAAATATATTCTCAACTTCATGATAACTATATCCTTCACTAATCTTAATAGCAGTATAAGAATTACTGTATTTGCACATTAACATGAAATACCCTTCCATAGTACAAAATCACAAACCAGCAAACAATTGTTCATAGATTCCAAACCGCATATAAGTTACAACATATCAGTACCAACACTGCACAATTCACAATTCCAAACTGCAAAATTAGACAGTTACAATACATATCAAAACATCAGAATTCACAATTCTAAACTACAACTTCAAAACACATTACACTTTACAACAAACAAAATCAACAAAATCAAAATCATTACACTATATCACATATAAAAATCACAAAATAAGTATCAAACAAACAAAATTTATCACAAAACAAAGAACTAAAACAACATTGCCAAACACAAACTAGATATCATTCAAATTTGCTTATCTATATATACATATATATATGTATCGACAGATACATACGCGGATACAAACCAGATACACACACAGATATATATATGTATATGTATGTATCGACAGATATATACATATACATTCATATATGTATCGACAGATACAAACCAGATACACAGAGAGAGAGAGAGAGAGAGAGAGAGAGAGAGAGAGAGAGAATGTACGCAGAGATCGCCTATACACAGAGATTCAGATCGCACAACCAGATCCACCTCACAGCACAATGAGATCGACCACACAGCACAATGAGATCGCTATAACAAAGAGAAATCGAGATCGCAAAGGCAAATATTTGATTTTTCATGTATATATATCTCAAACAAAGGGTAATACAGTCATTTAAAAAATAAGAAAATAAAAACGGGACCTCTGGGTATAAAACTTAAAAAACTGTGGACCTATTAATCTATTAAAAATATTTGGGATTAGAAGGGAAATAGATCCCCTACATAGGACTACATAGTAATTTTCCCGTTTTTTATTTATTTATTTTTCCGGCCAAGCGATGAATTTTTACATGGGCTAAACAGACTGCATATTCAGTCCTTTAAATTATTTTCTGGGCCTTTTTAGAGCAAACTGTTGGGCCATAATTCAATTCTTGTTTGTACGCTATGTTTAGTTTATGAATTTGGTAAGAGATTTGAAAAAAAAAAAAAAAAGGTGTTTGAAAAATATGTGAAATATATTTATATTTTACTCATATTTTATCTAAATTTTTCTTTTTTATTTTCAAATCCCTTCCAAAATTTATAAATGAAACACAACCTTAGGCTTCGTTTGATTAGAAAAAAAAATTATAGAAAGTGAAAATGGTAGAAAATAAAGTGAAAGAAAGAAAAAGAAAATATATTTTCTGGTATGAATTTGATTAGGATGAAAATTTTGTAAGAAAATAGAAATTCTAATTATAAATAACTACTTTTTATAACAAATTTAAGCTTTCTTGTATTTTCTTGAAAGCATAGTTACAGTGCTATTATGAGTTGTACTTGTAACTTTCACCACTTTCATGCTAAACAAATTTAGAAAAATTTTATTTTTTTTCATTTATTTCACTCTCTATTATTTTCATTCTAATCAAACTGAGCCTTAATGTCTTAAAAGGACACCTATATGCTTTAATTCGGTCATCTTAAAACGATTTGAATTGAGCTTGAGTTGAGATTTCATGGCTCATGAATTAATAAAGGTTACGAGCTGGTCCCCTAAAATTAAGATATTGAGAAACATCTTTTTGGGCCACTTGGGCCGTTTGTTATAGTGATTTATTGAACCGTTTTGTAGCAACTAAATGGATATTTAGTGAGTGTTTGGGAATTGTTATTTTAGTATATTATGTTAGTTTTAATTATTTTAGTAGGTTAAAATTTTTGTGTTTGAGAAGATAATTGATTTTTTTTGTAATTGGATATGATATTTGTTAGAGAAATAATGAAATGATTATGGAGTTAATGTGACATTTTGTCTTATTAATTATTTTAGTCTATTTTAATTTTTTGTGAATTTTAACCAAAAAATGGGCTAAAATTCAACTTGCCAAATACCCACTTGTGTGTGCTGTTTCTGACCACACTACCAAACAGGTACTCAGCTGGAAAACACCGGCAGAATAGATTGCGCTCAAACGACCTGTTACAGAAAAAAAACTCCGACGGTGGTTCATCACCCGGGGGCACTTCACGATCAAGTCAATACTCAGTTATCTCTCAAAGATAATAATTAGTGCTCAACTTACTAGCTAGAATACAAAAAGCGTACCTTAGACCCACGAGAGTGCCTTACTTTTATAGCCAACACTAACCTGATCCCTGTAGAAGCCTAGTTTCAATAGACTCTGGCTCAATGGTTATCCTGGACTCCCAGTTAGATAGAGATAAACTCTCTAAGAGCTTTATCTTTATCCAGACTGAGGTCCTCCCCCATTCTAGGACTCTTATTCCCTATCCGTTCATCTCGGATTCCGATATCTTCGCAGGTAACCTCGTCCTAGTCGAGATCACCTCGGCGTCAAGACAAGGACACGTGGCACCTTGGCTGGCACTTTGGTGCCATCTTGGCCACGTGTTGTCATTCAAAAAATATGTCCCTACAACTGCTCCCTAGGTTCTATTACCTCGGCATCCTGAGGTGATGGAACCTACATCATTTGAACCTATAGCACGTCGGCTAAACTTGCTCTATCCTTCATTATTGAGGTCATCATTCGTCGGCTCCATATGACCAAGACTTGTAGTTTGTTCAGAACCAAGGACCAAGTTTCTCAAGTTTCTTTAACCAAGATCGTTCCCTTAGTCGAGGTCTTTGCTTCATTAAATCAAGAACTCCAAGAGTTTCAACACGCGTATGAGCTGTCACGCACAGTAATTCAACCGTTTTCGCATGCGTCCTTTCCTTATTGAATTGTACCTGACACAAGCCATCAAGTCGTGTCGCATTTGCGTGCACCGCCTAGTAAACACATCATCCTAGGCACACTAATTGCGTTTTTCCGCCTTTTCATGTTTTGATAAAAATACTTTCATTCTTTCTTCGCCGTTTCACTTTTGCATCTTCATCTTCTCCAAACTCTCTCTCTCTAACACTCATCTCCCAAATCCTCCATTTTCATTCTCAAAGCTTTCTGCAACTACTTTATTCTTCCCCTCCGGCGAGGCTTTCAACGTTCTGCCACTCGTACCACCAGCGTTCAACTCCAGCGTACCTCACACTAGCGTCACTCCTTCTAGTAAGTCACTGCTTCCCTTCGTTTCAATTTTTTGTTTTACTTCAAACTTTGCTATGCTTGTATACTGCCATTGCAAATCTGTTCATGCTCTTAAATAGTCATTTGTGTGTTGAATTCCACCATTCGTCATCTGTTTCATGATTCTGCTTTTGTACAATCTGTTGCTGGTATACACACACACATGCTGTTCATACACTTGATGTTCTTGATAGCTTGTCACTGCTCTTGGTTTTGCTTTTTGGGTTCTGAACCAAACACATACTTGTTATTCTGCCACTGTCCTTGGCTTTATATATCTATACATGTTTTGTAAAATGTTATTGAATTCTTGTTTTGTCTTCTTGAGCCTGAATCGTGTTCTTGTTTCTATTTTCTTGTTGTATTTTGCCAGATTCTTGCCTTCAATTTCCTGTTTCCACATAGATTTTAGGCTTGGGTTTTGATAAAAGCCACTATCCCTAGGAAAATTGGAACAAATTTTCCCTAGGTCTTAAAAAGCCCTTGCCCTTACTTCTGTTATGAGTTTAAGCCGAGGTCCCTCAAACCTTAACAAACCACTTCCTTCTGAAATCCAACACCGTCCCCATTTAGCCGACGTTATGGGTATGTTCAGGTGGAGAGTAGACACCCCAACTAAGCTAGCATACTTTAGGCAGGAGTTTGCCATCCCTGCCGACGTTCACCTCAGGTTGGCTGGGGAGGAGGACTCCATCATGCCCCAAGACGACTCCATGCCATTCCCTGTAGTAGCTTTCATAGAGTGTGGACTTAGGTTCCCTCTTGACATCCTCTTCCGAGAAGTCCTTCACTATTATAAACTCAACCAATGCAATTAGCCATTAACTCTTACAGAGTCATCAACGGTATCATTGCCTTAGCTAGCCAAGAAAATGCCAGGGTAACTCTAGCCAACATCCAGTACTGCTACACCATGTGTGGCCTTAAGTCAGAAAAAGGCTACATTTATTACCTTAAGCCGAGGTCGACGGAATACAAACTCATCGCCGACCTCCCTGATTCCAACAAGGGCACCAAAGACGATTATTTCATCGTCTCGAGCAACTGGGAGTTCCCTTCAGAGGATGACCTTCACCTCTACCCTTTAAGCCGTACAGTGTTCAGAGAGGGAGATGGTAAGAGCCAAGTGCCACTTTTACTTGTTTTCAAGTCTTTTTTACTTTGATATTTTGTATGCTCTAACGTCTGTTTATTTTATTTTGCAGTTCTTCCTCAACCACCCAAGGACTTCTGCAAATCCTTCTATCCCAGCAAGGATTTTAAGAAGTTGTTGGGTTTGCCAGTTGACCAGTGGAAAGCCCCTCTGCTATTCAACTATATCTCAACCTATAAGTCCATTTTGCCTGACGTCCCGAAGAAGAGCAAATCCCCTCCTTCTGCTACAACTCTTGCTACAACTTCATCACCTCGGCTAGATCAGGGATCAACCTCTGCCCCAGCAGAACAACCATCTACTTCAGCTCCACAACTAATTCCACCCTCTCAGTGTCAACGCCGACATCGAGCTTCTGCCAACACTCTTGCTGATAGAACACGTAGCCGAAAATGCCAGAGTGCTGAGGCGTCGGCTTATGACCTAGCAAATCCACCAACAGCTTTACCAGCAATCCACTTTGGTACAAGGGTCACAATCGCCGCCACTGCTGACAAGATGGGCTGAAAACCTGCAGTAGTCGAAGATTTGCTCGCCAACCTTCCTAGCGTTGTCAACGTCCAGTCTTCATCCCCCCCTTAGCCAACCCTAAGCCAAAACGAGTGAAGAAGGCCAAAGCAAAGGCCACAGTGACCCAAATTGATTCTGAGGACACTATGCCTATCTCAAAGTTAGCCGAAGCCGAGAAGAGAGCCCCCTCCACCGAGAAGTGTCCTGCCGAGGACCCATCTTCCGAGGCCCCACCTAGCAAAAAGCCGAGATCAGACCACCAAGAGGACATTAGTTACCCTCGAGGTATGGTCTGGGCGCCCGAGATCATGCTCGACGACAGACCTCTTACCACCGGTGACAGTGCTGTCAATCTTGAGGTTGGCGCGGCCCTGTCCACGGCAGTCCTTCTGCCCGAGGACATGAACCGTATGGCCGAACTTCATGAATATGAAGACTTTGCCTTCATGATGCAGCATTCGGTTTTGGTAAGTATTCTTCCTTCCACTTTGACAATATTTCCACACTTAGTGAAATTTTGCTAACTTGTGCTACTTCTTTGCAGGCCATCCAGCACGCTTACTCCTACGCCACAAAGACCGAGATGATGAGGAAGGACTTGGTAAAGAAGACAAAAGAAACAGCCAAACTCTTGTCCTCCCTTAACAAAGCCGAGGCCAGCAATCGCGCCCTCATGGACCAGGCCAAGGACGTCAAGACTGCTCAAAGTCTGGCTGAGGAAAAGGCTAAGGAGGCAAAAAATGAAGCCGAGGCTGCAAGGGCCGACCTCGAAGCTGCCAATATAAAAGTGGCTGATATGGAGGCCAAGCTTCAGGAGGCTTTTGCTAATAAAGAGGCCGAGGTGAAGGCGGCCGACGAAAAGGCCTTTGAAGAGGGACAGGCCGCTGTCCGTGACCAATACAAGCAACAAGTCAACTTGGCTTGTAACCAAGGTTACTACCTTGGTTGGATGACAGCCCTTAACAAGTTGGCTGTTCCTCTGGACTCCGACCTTCGAGACATCAACCAACTCGAGATGCCTTTCCCTCTAGAGCCCGAGAAGGATGCCAAAGACGATGAAGCAGACGAAGTAGATGAGGAGGTTGCCGCTGATGCCAAGTCTCCCACCCTCAATGATCAAATTGATTTAACTCAGGATGAGAAGGATGACTTGGCCTCCAAGGGCGTTTCCCCCAAGCCAACCGTTTCCGAGGCTGAGGTCCAGTGCCCTGAGAAGAGTCTGGATAAGACTTTACAAGAAATAGATGCTGGGATTGAGGCCGACAAAAGTGTAACAACCCCATCTGATGAAGCTAATCCTAACACTTAGGATATTTTTGTTTTTTCTTGTATTTTTTTTTCTGTTTCCTTCTTAGCTGTAATACATTGTCTTTAAACAATGTTAGCTTTGTTTTGGTCGATGTGCCCTTTTGTAATCTGAACAGGTAATCCCTCTTGTAGGCCGAAGTGCCATTTTTCTTTTTTTGAATGCAAGTACAACTCCTCATTTCAAAATGTTTGAATGTTTGTCTTCTTTACTGTCTTGTATGATTTCATACTTAGAAAATTTGCAAGTCTTCAAAGTACACCTTAACTGTGCAATTTCCTCGAGATAAAAATACTTCGGATATACCTGCTGAATGTTTATCTCGGCCTTGTCTTAACACTTAAAAAAACATTATAAGAAAGTTTTCACAAGTGTTTATCTCAAACTTGCCACTTCACTTTCAGTTATCAAGACATCTGTCTTCCATTATTTTCCAAGTCTTGGCAACATGGTAATCTCGACATGTACGTAGATACTTCTTTCAACATAACCTTGCCTTAACTTCAACTTGTAAATTTTTCTTAAAATTTCAACAAGTGTTAAACCAACTTTAGCTTGTAAATTCCAACTCCCAAGCACTATTCTCCAGCTCTCTGCCCCCTAATGTGAACTTAAGTTTCACTTATGTTCATATTAAGCATGTACCTATGATCTTGTCGCCGAGATTAGATTTAAATAGAGACTGGCCGAGGCTATCAACCTCGGTCTTTCTGTTAATCTAATTGATATGTACTTAGTGTCATTCAAAGTTTTCATTCTGTTGACACAACAAATCTAGGTTAATTCAACTTAGTTTAACTTGATTATATGCAAGTATAATTTCAACTCTGTCATATAATGAGTCTAAGTTATTCGTCATGTTTCAATCAGAAACATCGCCAACTTAGTTCAACTCTATTATATGCAAGTATAATTCAACTCTGCCATATAATAAGTCTAAGTTATTCATCATGTTTCAATCAGAAACATCGCCAACTTAGTTCAACTCTATTATATGCAAGTATAATTCAACTCTGCCATATAATAAGTCTAAGTTATTCGTCATGTTTCAATCAGAAACATCGCCAAGTGACTGGTTAATCGTTTTACACAAGTTTGAAATCAAAAATCGAGCTAAAATTTTATTAATTACTTCGACTAATAACAGAAAACTTTTAAAAAACAAAAAATCTAATGATAGAAAAACTTCAGGTTGCAAGTATTCCAGGGTCTTGACAACTCTTTGCCTTCACTGTCTTCAAGCCGATATGCACCATTGCGCAGGACCAAGATGATTCTACAAGGTCCCTCCCAATTTGGGCCAAGCTTGCCCTCTCTGGGATCCTTCTTGTTGCCGATGACCTTTCTCGGGACGAGGTCCCCAACTTGAAACTCTCGTGGGTTGACCTTCTTATTGTAAGCCCTAACAAGCTGCTGTTAGTATGCCCCTAGTTGAATTGCTACTTTCTCCCTTCTTTCTTCTAATAGGTCTAGATCTCAGGCTAAAAATGCATCATTAGTCCCATTCTCTACTCCCTGGGTTCTGATCCCTGGGATGCCGACCTCTAATGGGATTACTACTTCTGTGCCATAAGCCACAGCAAATGGGGATTACAAGTTAATCTTCTCGGCGTAGTCCGATATGCCCAGAGTACACTGGGCAACTTATCCGCCCACTTACCCTTTGCTGCTTCCAGCCTCTTCTTAATCTCATCCAAGATAGTTTTGTTGGATGCTTCTGCTTGTCCATTGCTTTGAGGGAAGCTTGGAGTAGAGTAATAATTCTTGATTTTGTACTTTGCACAAAAGCTTTTGATCAGCTTGCTTTCAAAATGTGTTCCATTGTCTGTTATTATTGCCCTTGGGATCCCAAACTTGGTGATGATGTTCTTCCATATGAAGCTCTTCACATCAACATCTCGTATTTTTGCAAGGGGTTCAGCTTCTACCCACTTGGTGAAGTAATCTGTTGCTACTAGCAGGAACTTCATTTGTCCAGTCGCTTGAGGCAGCTGCCCAACAAGATCCATGCCTCATGGGGCAAATGGCCAAGGGCTAGACACTGGGTTCAAATCTGCTGCTGGTTGGTGTATCAAAGGTGCAAACCTCTGACACTTCTCACACTTTCTGACATAAGCTTCAGCATCTTTCTGCATGTAAGGCCACTAGTACCCTGAGTAATGGCCCTATGAGCAAGTGACCTGCCCCTAGTGTAGCTTCCACATACTCTTTCATGTATTTCATATAACTCCTTCATGTATTTCATACAAGAAGTCTTTCAACTTGTGAAGGATGCACACACCTCAAAAGGGGACTAGTAAAAGATCTTCTGTAGAGATGTCCTTCTGCTGTCAGACTGAATCTTGTCGACTTTAGTTTGATCTTGTGTGTTTCTTTATGATCATCTGGCAATTTTCCCTCTCTAAGGAATACTATTATTACATCCATCTAGCTTGGTCTCATCTCCACACACATTGCCTCATGCTCTGTATTCAGTAGTTCTACACTTGGACCTGACAAGTAGTCAACCATTATTGTCCTTGCCTTTCCTGGTTTCATTGCACTAGCCAGGTTGGCCAAGGCATCAGCATGGCTGTTGTCATCTCGGCTAACTTGCTACAATCGACAATTTTGGAACAATGCCATCAGTCTGCCCATCTCCTTTACATAGGCCACCATCCTTTCATCTTGAGCTGCGTATTTGTCTGTTACTTGGTTGACGATAAGTTGGGAGTCACAAAAGACCATTACCTCGTCGGCTTCCATTGCTGCTGCCAACTTTAATCTTGCGATCAGTGCTTCATACTTTGCTTCGTTGTTTGAGGCCTTGAACCCCAAATGAATGGATTGTTCCAGCATTTGTCCATCCGGTGATACTAGCACTACTCCTTCCCCCGCTCCTTGTCGGTTTGAACTTCCATCAACAAACAGGCGGAATGAGTCGCCGACGTAAATACTGTAGGGCCTGAGTTTCTCTTCTTTCCTCTGTTTTGCTATCCCTAGCTAGGTTTCTCTTTGTTCACCTAGACATCGTATACCGTGGCTCAACAGAGCCCGATGTATGATGGCACCTGGTGTGAACTCGGCCACGAAGTTGGCCAAAACTTGGCCTTTGATTGCTGCTCTGAGTCTGAATTCCAGGTCATATTGGCCTAACACCACTGCCCATCTGGCTATCCTGCCTGTCAGATCTCCTTGTTGCAACAGGGACTTCAAAGGATGCTCAGTTAACACCACAATCTTGTGGCTTGAAAATAATGATTCAGCTTCTTGGAGGGCATTACTAAAGCTAGTGTCAGCTTCTTCAAGGGTAGGTATCTAGTCTCTGCATCTGTTAGGGTTTTACTCACGTAGTAAAATGTCCTTTGCTCTCCCTTTTCTTCCCTGACTACCACTGCACTTACTGCATGCTCTGAAACCGCAAAGTATAAGAACAGCTCCTCTCCAGGTATTGGATTTGAAAGAACTGGAGCGGTAGTCAAGATTTCTTTAAGTCGGCCAAGGCGACTTCGCATTCCTTTGTCCATAAGAAGTCTGTGGCTTTTTTCACTAAACTGAAAAAAGATTTGCATTTATCAGAACTTCTGCTTATGAATCTGTTTAGGGCTGCAGCCCTTCTAGTCAACATCTGCACTTGTTTTGCCGACGTTGGGCTCTTTAACTCCAAGATGGCCTTGATTTGATCCGGACTTGCCTCAATGCCCTTTCTGTTGACCAAGTATCCCAAGAACTTCCTTAACTTAACTCCAAATGCGCACTTCGATGAATTGAGTCGGAGCCAAAATGTCCTTAAAATATCAAAGACTGTCTTC
Source organism: Camellia japonica (assembly GCA_030407325.1). NCBI lineage: Eukaryota > Viridiplantae > Streptophyta > Magnoliopsida > Ericales > Theaceae > Camellia > Camellia japonica. The sequence continues at coordinate 167,697,753 of JAPPVO010000031.1, read as the reverse complement.
GGGTCAGCCAGATGATCCTCAGGTTCCTTAGTCTTCACGACCATGTCATCAATGTATACCTCCACTATTTTACCTATTAGATGTCTGAACATCTTAGTTACCAATCTCTGGTAAGTTGCTCCTGCATTTTTCAACCCGAACGGCATCACTCTGTAGCAATACAACCCTTTTGGGGTGATAAATACAATATTTTCCTCATCTGGGGGGTACATGGCTATCTGATGGTACCCCCTGTAAGCGTCCAGGAAGCTTATCCTTCCATGCCCTGAAGTGGCATCCACCAATTGGTCAATCTTGGGTAGTAGGAAACTGTCTTTGGAACAAGCCTTGTTCAAACTGGTGACGTCCATGCAGACCTTCCACTTCCCATTCTTTGTCTTCACAACAACCGTGTTTGATAACCATGTCGGGTTGTTTACCTCTCGAATGGCTTCGGCCTCTAGAAGTTTACCCACTTCCTCTTCTACTACCTTAACATGCATCAACGTAGGCCTCCTTGCTCGTTGGATGACAGGTTTGGCCGACCTGTCCACATTCAGTTTATGGCAAGTGACCTCGGGGTCAATGCTAGGCATCTAGTATAGAGTCCAGGCAAACACCTCAAGGTTTCTCTCAGAACGCCTCTAATTCCTTTTCTTCATCCTCGGCTAGGCCTGAGCTGAGAAGAAAGAAGCGCTCTTCATCCCCTTGCTGGACTAAGACCTTCTTCAGGGCTTCTTCACTTTTCTCGGCTAGTTTTTTGCTGACGTCCTCAAGGACCTCCATGTCCTCATCTTCAATCTCTGCTGCTTCTGCTTCTCGTATGTTACAGGTAGATTTCATTGCTTTCATGGAGTAATTTTTTGCCTGCACCTGATCCCCTCTAACCTCCTCAATTCTATGCTCTGTTGGGAACCGCAACAGCTGGTGTAATGTTAAGGGAATAGCCCCCATTGCATGCAGCTATGGCCTTCCCAAGATAGCATTGTAAAGGGAGCGAGTGTCAATTATTGTGAACTCAGTTTTTACTTTCTTGGTCCCAGCCTGCACTCCAAAACTTACTGCTCCCATGGGCCACGTCGGCATTCCATTGAACCTAACCATTGGACCATTAGATCGTTCCAGATCATCTTGATGAAGGCCAAACTCCTTGTAACACCTGACATAGATGATGTTACAAGAGCTGCCCTAGTCAATCAAAATTCGCTTTACCTGGCACTCTCCAATCTGGAGGGATATTACCATGGCATCGTTGTGTGATGCTGGACTATCTCCAGGTCGTCTTCAGTAAAGGACACCACTGGTCCCTGACACTCGCCTGCCCTAGGTCTCTTCTGCCGGACCTCATACACATGCGGTAAGTGTTTTAGTTTCTGAGTTTCTCCACGTATCTTGTTCTCATTGACCTTCGAGTGAATCACATTGATCACTTGAAGTCCGCCTGCTTGCGGTTGTGGTGCTGGTGGAGGTGGTGCTGTCGGTGTCTGAGGCAGTCTCGCTTGCTCTTCCCTTATCCTGGTCTCATCTACCAGGTCCCTTAGATGATCTTGTCTTACTAGGTCTTCCAGATGTGCCTTTAGGGCTTTGCACCCTTGAATTAGATGCACATCCTCATTGTGGTAAACACAGTGTTTCTCCAGACTTCTTCCCATAAATTCACCAGGAATCTTATCTAGGATGACAATTTAAACCCGGCCCGATAGGGACCGGACCCCCGACCCCAATTAAACGGGTTTTCCCCGAAAATAATCCCATAGGGCCGGGGATAGTATTGAAAATTAAATCCTCGTTGATTTTCGGGCCAGAGATGGTGATAAATTTCCTGGCCCCGGCCCGGTCCCGGTCCAGGCCAGCCTCGGCCCGAAATCCCCGAACAATTCCCCGTACATATATATATATATTATATTTAGGCTTTATTATTTTATCTATCTCCATTTTATCTATCTCAACTTTCTCTCTCTTTCTCTCTCTCTCTCTCTCTCTCTCTCTCTCTCTTTCTCACACTCTCTCTCTCGTTCTTCTCCCTCAACTCTCTATGAGAGAAATGGACATTTTTGATCTGAGCACCTTCCAGATCTAAGTCGCGATGGAGAAGTCTAGAGATAGATCGGCGACGGAGAGGATTTCTGAGCACCACTGTGTAGACCGCTCGAACTCGCTCTGCGTGCCCCCCTTTTGGAGAGGGCGCGAATTGTGTTCTAGCTACTATAATTTGGACTCCTGTTACGATTCTGAATCTAATCTCACAAAGTACAATGTAAGACTGATAAATCACCAAAGAGTCCAAATCCGGCAAATCGTTTTGGAAAATCGATTTTAATCAAAAGTGCCAAACATGAACTGCTTTGCCAGATTTCAGAGTCGCCACCTAAATATTTTGTTTTGGGGAAATTTAGGAAACCCTGACTCGTGCCTAAGGCCACGTGTCCGTTATCACCAAAGTTGCCTCAGCTCGAGAACTTGGGTACGAGAGGGGAAGGTCTTGAAATGAGCACCCCCGTTCGCCCGATCAAAGATCGGCCTTTACAACATGATATGTTGTTTTTTATAAACACATGTGTTCTTATTCTGATTATTAATCTAGAATTACTGTGTGATGCGCACAACATACAAGTATAGACTAAATCACTCAATTTGGAACAAAACAACTCATGTTTGTTTTTCGAAAATGGTTTGAAGTTGCTACCCTCAAGTAGGCTAAAATGCGGATTTACCACCCTCAAGTGGGCTTAAAACATGATTTGCCACAAACAAGTGGGCTTAAAAAGCACATTTTGATGAATTGTTCCAATTCAAGCAATGAAGCCTTTATCCACAGGCATTCATGCAGTTAATCACTTAAGCACATAGCCTCATGGCAAGCATGCTATCATGGCAGTCACTTACACACATGCAAGGATGCTAAAGCATAAACACTTACAATGTACTCCGAGCCAAAACAACAACTAGTTAGAAATCAATGTATGATCCTAACTATGTTAAGTGCCTAATGCAACACATGCAAAATGCAACTAAATGGGCTCGGTTATCTAAGATGGCATATGAATACGACATTTGATACATGTATTGAAAGAAATGTATTGAAATACAATGCGGTTTGAATGATGCGCCGAGCTCGATGCATGCAAGACAAATGAATGATGCAAACATGCAAAGCATAAGGTATGCTAATTGAAATATGACCTAAACTAACCATCAAAAGCGGATAAGTAAAAGGGAGAAAGACGTGGGGTTGGAAGACATTCACACACACACGCACACTTATTACAACATTTGCCCTCTCGACGGAGGGTCCGAATAAAATGAAAGCTAACTAGCTATGCTAATTAAGCTAACTATTACAAACCAACTAATTAACTAATTATTCTAGCTAATTAATTATTACTAACCAAATTGAATAACTAGCTAATCTAAGTTAATTAGAATATTACAAAGCACTAAGCTAAATTAATTACAGCACAGGTAATTAACTACAACTAGCTAACAGAAGCGATAAATGGCCTCGCGAGCGAGGGAGATATGCATGCTTGGTTGCGTCCTCCCGGAAATCCACCGCCTTGCCTCAAGACGCCTCTATTTGCACTCTTTTGAATCTTTGAAAAATACACCGATTTCCAAATTGCTTCTTTCTGATCTCAAGAACACCTTGAGGGTTGAAATTCCTCCTGTTGCTGCAACATAGCACAGACAGAGGCAAGACAGTGTATTTGCAAGAAAATGTATGCATTTCCACACTCCTTATCATATCTCAAGCTCAAAGGAGTATGACACTTGACTCTCGAGCCAACAACCAAGCATTTTCAATGCATGGTGGCCAAAGGATCAAGCTTGCGCAAAGCTCAATGAATGCACACATAAGACTCGAAAGGCCTCCATCCTATCATGCACAATCAAGGGCGTCGGCGACCGAGAAATGTGACACGTTTCATCACTATGAGTATGAAACGTCCCACATTTCTCGTGTTGGATTAACGTCTGATCCAAACTCATGCAATAAACAACATGCTTATCTTGGCCATGTTTTACTTGATTTATTTTGTTTACACATTTTAGATTACCAATTAGTCCCTTAATCGGTTAAGTCCAAAAGTGAGAGTCCTCTAGTTTTGAAAGAGTGAATTAGTGGGATGTAATGGCATATATTTCAGCACTGAAATGACATGCTAAAGACGCTAAATCATGCAAGACATGCATGCAAGACATGTTAAAGGCCAAAAACACTAAGGCTAGTGAAGAGCATCACACAAGAGGCATGCAATATCAAGCACAAATGGTCAAACCAGCTATGGATAGACCTAAAACATACCAAAACAGAGGCCGAAACATGTTGAAATGATAGCCCAAAAGTTTAGACAAACATGCATGCAAGTTGGCTCACAAGCGAAGCATAAGGCCCAAACCTCAAACACAACAAAAGGGCGATAAATGCAAGAATATGGCAGAGGTATATGGTCTGAAATAACATGCCAAATGATTTTATGCCATGCAAAAAGCTCAAATATGACATGCTAAAGGTCTCAAAGTGCAAGGCTAGCAAAGCCAAATACACTATAGCTATGCAAAACCAAGCATGCATGACTAAAACCACTCAAATCAGACCTAAAGCATGCTTAAAACATAGCCAAAAATGTGCTGGAGTAAAGCATACACATGCTAGATCAATAGGCTGAAACACCGAATACACTAGGCTAGTGAACAAAATTGCACTACAAGTGCAAGGAGCATGCTAGAGGCAACCAAACCAACCCAAAACAGAGTTATGACATAGAAAATAATGGCTAAAAACATGCTTGAACTAAGCAATTCAAGGCACAAAGATATGCTACTTTGCAAGGCTACAAGTAGGATTACACTACAAGTACAAGAAGCATGCAAGAGGTGACCAAGACAACCAAAAATAGAGTTATGGCAGGTCTAAAAACTCACAAAAATGAGCCTAACAAAGCCACTAGGAAGTAGAAACACATGCTCTTTTGATGGGCCATCAACACATGTAAACAAGAGAAGAGGAGGGGGGACCATCCCCACCCATTTGGGACCTCAAAACCACCTTTCCACCATTGAAATTCCTCTGAGTTTCAGTGGTAAGAAGGCCAAAAAGAGATGATCCCAAAGGCCTTAAGAGATGGCACAAAGCAAAGAAAAACAAGCCACCAAATGGGGTAAACCACCCCTAACTCAAACTAGGCCTTAAACAACCATTTTAAACACTTAAAAACAGAACTTTTTGCAATTGAAAGCTAAGCCTAAAATAGCATGCAAAGGTGGCTAAGAGAGTAACCAAAACAAAGCTTTAAAAGGGGAAATGGGATTACCTTTGAAGCACAGCAACAACAGCACATTCTTGAGCCAAAAACCAGCCTTTTGAAGCTCCCACAAGACCCTCAAGCACCTCAGCAACAAGGTATGAGTGTTTGGCTAAGAGGTTGTGTGCAAAAGTGTGCAAAAAGCTCACTTCTAAGCACTATAGAGCACAATATAGAGAGAAAGGTAGGAGTGTTTGGCTAAGCGGTTGTGTGCAAAAGTGTGCAAAAAGCTCACTTCCAAGCACTAAAGCACAATAATATATATATATATATAGAGAGTTAATTTTTGTCTCTAAATTTTCTGAACCATTGAAAGGGGGAGAGAGCTCCCCTCATATAGAAATGCAAGACAAAGCTTGCTCAAATCCCTCCCTACACGTGTAGGGTGGATGCATTCTGTTCCTAACAGCTGGCACAACTGGTACCAAAAATATCTGCAGAAAGTGAAAAATGGCTGCCGACCACTCAAAGTGGTCGACCGACCACCCCACCTAGTCGACCGACCACCTCAGGTGGTCGACAAGGGAAAAAGCTGGTCGATAGGGCAAAAAGGGGGTCTCCCAAGAGAGGAGAAGGTGGTGGCATGCCGCAGACCACTTGAGGTGGTCGACCGACCACCCACTCTAGTCAACCGACCACCTAAAGTGGCTGATAAGAGAGAAAATTGGTCGACATGGGAGAAAAGTGGTTTACACCACTGTTTCTTCCTCCAGGCAAAAAGAGGGGGGGGGGGGGGGGGGGAGACCAAGAGTTAGCTTAAAACAAGCACAAAACCAAGAGAGTTCAGAGACTTAGAGACAAGGCGCGCAGCCGAAAACCTCGGGAACTCCAAACGAGCGCGAACATGCGCAATCATCGAGCACTCAAACGATAACGTCCAAGTCTTTAGGACGGTCAAAAATGGGGTGTCTACACACTGTCGCTGCGAATCTGCGATGAACATTTCTGATCGCACCACCGTCAGCCGCTGATCGTACTACCGTCACCGACACCACCATCACTCTCTCTCTCTTTCTCACACCTCTGTTTGCTGCTTGTCTCCAGATCTACTGCCACTGTTCTTCTCTCACTGGTATAGATATAGATATAGATATACATGGTGTTGATGTTGATATAGATATGGATATATATGTTGTTGTTGATATTGATGATGATGATCATTGATGATGATTTAGTGGACTATAGTTGTTGTTGATGATGATGAGATAAAACAGATGATGTTTTTCTCTTTTTTTTTTTTTTTTTTTTTTTGGGCCGGGAAATTTTCGAGGTCAGGGAAACCCAATCCCCGTTAGGGGGGGGAGCGGAGGCGGGGACGGTGCTAGGTTCCCTATTGGGGATCGGGGCCAGCGACGGGGGAGTTTTTACCATCGGGGATCGAGGATAGGGAGTGTGGTCCCCGGCCCTGCCCCGGCCCGTTGCCATTCCTAATCTTATCTGGTGCTCTATAGTAGGGCTGATTCCGGATTCTTTCCAAGACTTTGTAAACCGGAATCCGGAATATGGTGGTGACTGCCTGTGCAGCCCTTAGTCCTGTCTCTTGCTTATTGTATCCATTGTTACCTCAACCTCGCTTCGGCGAACCGTTCTCTTCTCTTGTTTTGACGCCTTTGTCCTTGGCGTATCCTCCTCGGCTCTAGCATACTTCTATATTATGGCCATTAATTCTTCCATACTTTTGGCAGTGTTTTTGCCAGTGATTTTCGAAGCAAACAATCATCATTCAGGACGTTCTTAAAAGACACGACCACCACCTCTTGGTTGCATCCTGGTATTCGGTTGAATATCTCATAATAAGGCTTTCATCCTTGCTAATTCTTAGAGCCATTAGGGAGTCCACCTTCAATGGCTGTAGTTTTTTTGTCACAAATCTAGCCACGAACATCTCGGCTAGGCCTTGTGAAACTAGTTTGATACAATTTCCCCAAAGGATGAGGGTAACACTTTGCAGAGCAATGGCTCATTCCCGGTGTACAATGCCATTGAGTTCAGGTACAAGCCGACGTGAAAGTTAGGGTCAGACTTACTGTCGTATATCTGGAACCTCGGCATGTGGAACCTTTTCGGGGCCTCAAATTTGTCTAACTCTATCGAGAACGATGTTCTCAGCTTGACCGAAGAGGTTACCTCGGCATCTTGTCGCTTCCTTTGGAGGTAATCCCTCAGATCCTCCTTGGTCCGTTTAGGAGCTCGGCTATCAACGGATTTCAGCCTTTTTGGTGCATTACTCCCGGTGTCGTTATGAGTCCTCTTGGATCTCTCTTCATTAGTTGCGTCGAAACAAAGTTCCTTCTCTTGAACATGCTGATGTTCTTTGTGGTCAGCTTCTTTGGTACGATGCGTCCTCCGAGAATCTTCGTTCATTGACTCTCCTCGCCTAACCTCCCTTGAAGGCCGGTGAGAGTGTTCCTTTGTCCTGGTGTGCTGGGGGACTGTAGGGACTGTTTGTGCCCCCCTTTCTGGGCATTGTTCTTGGCCGCTAGAATTGGCGTGTCTTGTAACGGAAACGGTGGCTGTATGACATTGTTCTGCATCATAAAATTGACGACTAATTGCAGGTCCGCCAATTTAGTCGCCATTCCCTTAATCTCTCCATCCCTCCGCAGGCATCTATCTTTCCATACCTGGAGGTCGTTCTCGTTATAATACCTGCCTCGGTCTGCCTTCTTTGGTACGTTTCCTTCCTGGCCGACGTCCTTTTCTTCGGGGGGTCTGACCCAAGTTTCTTCGTTGTAGTTATCCTCCTCTTCGTTACGGTCAATGTGTTTACCACTCCTAGTTGGGATGTTGTCCCCAACTTTTTATTTCTGTTCGTCGTTGGCCATTTATTCTCCTTTCTTTCCCACAGACGGCGCCAAATTGTGTGTGCTGTTTTCTGACCACACTGCCAAATAGGTACTCAGCTGGAGAACACCGGCAGAATAGATTGTGCCTGAACGACCTATTACAGAAAGAAAAGACTCCGATAGTGGTTCGTCCACCCGGAGGCACTCCGACGATCAAGTCAATACTCAGTTATCTCTAAAAGATAATAATTAGTGCTCAACTCACTAGCCAGAATACAAAAAGTGTATCTTAGACCCACGAGGGTGCCTTACTTTTATAGCCAACACTGACCTGATCCTTGTAGAAGCCTAGCTTCAATGGACTCTAGCTCAATGCTTATCTTAGACTCCCAGTTAGATAGAGATAAACTCCCTAAGAGCTTTATCTTTATCCAGACTGAGTTCCTCCCCCATTCTAGGACTCTTATTCCCTATCCGTTCATCTCGGATTCCGGTATCTTCGCAGGTAACCTCGGCTCGGCGTCAAGATAAGGACACGTGACACCTCGGCTGGCACTTCGGTACCATCTTGGCCATGTGTTGTCATTCAAAAAATATGTCCCCACACCACTTAATATTGAAAGTGGTTAGAATACCAAACTTTTACTTTAGCTGGACATTCCAAAACTTGAAAGTGGTTCGAATTTCTCTTCTTCCCCAACGTAGAAAGTATTCTAGAATCAACTTTATTTGGTATCCTATTCAAGTTTCACCTTAAATAGATTGTAATTTTGACATTCTCACTGTACATCTTCCCATTTGGTTTAGAGTTCAAGGGTTACAAGCATAGTATGTTATACACTGATTCCACAAATTTGTAAATGTTTAGCAAAAAATTTCATAAATTGACCGACATCACAATATTTATTATAATACTTACCTCCATGGTCAGATCCAACAATTTTAATTATTTTATCAATCTATTTTTCAACTTTAATTTTATACATTTTCAATTTTTTAAGAGTTTCAAATATATGTGAATGAAATAAATAAATCTAATAAAATATTCTCCCATACACAAAGTAGAAGACCATAGAAGAGAATAGGGATGGCAATTTAAACCCGGCCCGACGCGGACCCGCCTCCTCGACCTCGATTCGAGCTATTTTTCCCTGAAAAATACTCCAAACGGGCCGAGGATGGTATTTAAAAATGAATTCCCGATCACTTTCGGGCCGGGACGTGTGATACGTTTCCCAGCCCCGTCTCCAGCCCCGATCTCGACCCCGTCCCGCTTCTCCCTGAAATAAGATTACTACTTACCCCTGTGTATTATATATATATATATATATGCGTGTCTTTATGTTGGCACACACAATCACTTTGCTGCTGCGTGAGAAAAATGGAGTGAGAGGGAGCTGCATGAGAAAAATTGAGTGAGGAAGGAAGGAGGGAGGGAGAGAGAGAGAGAGAGTCGATCCTCTGCCGTCGCCGATCTCCTCTATCGAGAGAAGAAAGTCGTCCTCTTCACGGCGTCGATCTCCTCTACCTACTCCTTCGTCGATCTCCTCCTCCGCTCTCCTTCGCCGATCTTCCTCCGCCGACTCCTTTGCCGACTCCTCTTTACAGCGCCGATCTCTATTCCTATCTCTTTCTCTGTGTTATACACACACACACATATATATATATATATATATATTATAGATTGGAGCTCAGATCTTGAGATCTATGATGATGATAATATGTTGTTGATTTGTTTTTTATTTTATTTTATTTTGGATCTGTTGGTTTTTTTTGATCTGTTCTTTTTTTTTTTTTATCTGTTGTTGATGATGATACATGATGATGATGATCTGTTGGTGTTGATCTCTCTGTTTCTCATGTTAATCTTTTTTTTTTTTTGATCCTCCAGCTTCAAAGCAGTTTTCCAAAAAAAAAAAAAAAAAAAAGGTCGGGGGTTGTTTGGGGTCGGAGAAACCTGATCCCCGTTAGGGGGTGGGAGAAGGGCGGGGCAGTGATGGGTTCTCCGCTGGAATCGGGGACAGGGACAGGAAAATTTATATCTTCAGGGATCGAGGACGGAAAGTGTGATCCCCGGTCCCGATCTCGTCCGTTGCCATTCCTAATAGAGAAAAAGGTTTCTTTGGTGAATTGAGAGAGAGAGAGAGAGAGAGAGAGAGAGAGAGAACACTCATAGAAGAGGGTGAAAAAATATTTGACTGAGTTGTTTGAGTGGGGTGGTATAAAGTTGTGATGCAAATATATGAGAAGTCCGAATTAATAGGAAACAACGATCAATATATGACACACAGATATAGTTGAAATTCATAGGCATGAGTCACGTCTGTAACTTGGCAGGCTCGACTAATTCGAACTTAATTCAATTTTTTTAAAGGTTGAGACAATATATTTTTAAATTCAGTACAAGTTCAGATAAAAAATTTAAATTTGAATTAAATTTAGATCGATTTGAACAAAGACGTCAAATAATCCAAACAATCTAAAATTTGAATTAGACATATATAAATATATAAAATATTAAATATATATATATATAAATTATTATTATATGATATTAAAGTAATTTAAATTATTAAATCATATTAAATATATATTATATATATAAATAACAAAATCTTACTTCTTTTTATTTTTTATTTTTTTTATTTTTACTCGTAAATTGTAAAGACTACTATAACGATATTTCTCTTACATTATATAAATTATTTGTTTGGATGATATATGATTTTCTTTATAAAAAAAAATATGGAGAGTCAAATTTTAATAATTTAATAATGTAGTCATAAAAAAAACAAAACAAAACAAAAACAAAGAAAAAAAAAAAAAAAATTGAAATTCAATTACAATTCGGACAACTCGGGCAAGTCGGGTTTAATTTGGGTCGGACTTGGACAGACAATCTCAAATTACAATTTAAGCTAGGGCAGTCGGACAAATCCCAATACAACTTGAACTGAACTTAGACAATCTCTCAATCCTACCAAACCCATCCGCATTGTACCTAGGTGACGTGGAAAATATAAAAAGACTATTTTAAAATTAGTCGGATGATTATAAAAAAGAATAGTATAAATTAATCGGACAATTAGGATACGACGGGTTTTTCAAATTTTATAACAGGAACCCGAGTTGAAAATCAACATTTTAAATATGGTTTCAGTTTTTAGAAAACAGTTTTCAAAAAATACTTTTTATTTTTTATATTTTAAAGTTTTCAATAAATTTTTTAATATTTTAAGATTTTTTAAAATTTTTTTTAAATACACATAACATAAATACACTTAAAAAGTATAATATTTATAAATTTTTTTAAAAAAATACACTAAATACTAAAAATATAAAAATTCAATACATTTTTATATTTTAAGTATTTTTTAATTTTTAAAAATATTTTAATATTTTAGATACATCTAAATAAGGTACATTTAAAAAAATAAAAAAATTATTTAAATTTTAAAAATATTTATTAAAACAAAAAACACAAAAACAAAAAAAACACAATTTTTTAAAAACTGAAACTAAACACTAACCGCAGCCAAACCATACAAGCTTCCGAAATGGACTGAATGTGGGTCGGGCCGGGTGAGGGGATGATTTAAGCGGTTGGGTCGGATTCTTGTACAACCCACATGTAATCGCTGCTCTCCCCGGAGAGTTTAGTAATCTCTCTCTCTCTCACACACACACACACACACAGATCTCATCTACCCTTTCCTTTCTTCCTTCACCCTCACGCCTCAGCCACACCGTCGACCATGGCCGCCTCCTTTACAGCTCACTCACACCGTCGACCTTGTCTACAACCGTGGTCCCTTCCATGCGCCGCCTTCTTGCTCTCGCTATCGTTCTTTCTCTCTCTCTGTCTCTGTCTCTCTCTCTCTCGCACACAGATCTGTGTCACTTGTCTGAGTCATTCTTCTTACATATTTCTGGATACTAGTGAAGGTGGAAGGACAACAACTACAGCCCAAGCTTAACAGTAAGACCTGCTGGATCATAAACTTATTTTGGGTTAAAATAGTCCAAGTGATTGCAAATAAGCCCAAAACATGGACGTCACGAAAGTTCTAGAATACATGTTTAGAGATATTTAAGGAAGTTTCTAGAAAATAATAGTAACATGTTACTCTAAAATCAATGTACTTAAAAAAAATCTTATAATAAATATCTTAAGCCTAGAATTATCTATTGAGTAGCATCAATAAGGATAGTGCCTAATCATTTCATATGAGCCAAAAATTTAACACCCAAGTTCAACACAAAAAATGTTTTATTACCCCTCAATTTTTTTTTTTGGTCTTATTCCTCTTCCTAAGTTTTATTTACTCACACAAAAAAGAGATATTTATCAATAAATTTTATCTCACAAATAAGTATTCTAATTAATTCTAATTTTTTTTTATTGATCTATTAAGTTTTATTAGTAGTGAATTTGTTTTCGTACGGTCCTATTTTGATTTTGGTAGAGTTTTGGTAGACAACTATACTCTTTTATTAATGTGATAGATATGATGAGACACTTCAATATGACAAGTATGAATGTGACACTCTAACGATATGACAGTTCAAAAAAATTAAAAATTCCTTAGTGTACTTTTCCTAAATGTGACAACATGGCGAATATGATGTGACACTCCAAAACTTTTACTCAAAAAAAAAAAAAATCCTTAGTATATTTTTTCCAAATGTGACAACATAACGAGTATGATGTGACACTTTAAAAAAATAAAAACTATTTACTGTACTTTTCTCAAACATGACAACGTGGCGAGTATGATGTGACACTTTAAAAAAAAATTAAAAACTTCTTAGTTTACTTTTCTTAAATGTAACAACGTGGCAGGTATGATGTGATATTTTAAAACAAATAAAAACTCCTTAATGTACTTTTTTCAAATGTGACAACGTGACAGGTATGATGTGACATTTCAAAAAAAACAAAAATTCCTTAGTGTATTTTTTCTCAAATGTGAAACGTGGGGGTATGATGTGACATTTCAAAAAAAATAAAAACTCCTTAGTGTACTTTTCTCAAATGTAACAGCATGGCGGATATGATGTGACACTTCAAAAAGAATAAAAATTTCTTAGTATACTTTTCTCAAACGTGGCAACGCGATGGGTATAATGTGACACTAAAAAAAAAAAAAAAAAAAAAAACTCCTCAGTGTACTTTTCCCAAATGTGACATGTGGTACTCTAATGTAGTGGGGTATGACGTGACACTCTAAAAAAATTAAAAACTTTTTAGTGTATTTTTCTCAAATGTGACATTCTAATGTGATGTGTATGATGTGACACTAAAAACACTTTACTGTACTTTTTTCAAATGTGACACTCCAATATGGCAGACAAATGAGTCATTTCACATCCAAAATGATTGAATGGATCATAAGAAAAATATGAGACTATATGGATTACAAGTCTAAAATATGAGACTTATTGATCAATCTCCCACAAAAAACCTTTTATTTTGAACAAGATAATTTTATACGACTTTAAATATTTTATTTGATACGTTAGATTTGTGAAATAGGGATAGATGAGTTCCATGTATAAAACAATCCAAGATGAACATGTATCTTCATAGTTTGTATTAAGCTAGCATTAGGGGTGTATATTTGGCCTGGCCTGGTCCGGCCCACTTGGGCAAGCCCATGTTGGGCCTCACGGTCTCCTGCTAAAACTCGGGCTTGGTCGACCCGACCCACGAGCCAGAAATTAGACCCAAACTCAAGGGATATTCGGGCCTTGGGCGAGCCGGTGGGCCTGGACTTAGGCTCGAGCTTGGACAAGGCTTGAACATTTTTTTTTCTTTTTTTTTTTTCACCAAAATTTGTTTTTTGCCACAAAAAATGACACTGGGCCTCGGCGCGGGCTGATGGGTCGACCCACGGGCTAGGCCTGGTTGGGCTAAGGCCCGGGGGCTAACAGGGCTTAATCGGGTCGGGCCCACCCCGAGTTGCGGGCCATTTTTACATTCTTAACTGTAGGGGTGTAAATTTGGCCCGGCCCGGCCCGGCCTGGCCCACACAGGCCCGAGCTGGGGTCGGCCCATGTTGGGCCTCGTGGGTTCCCACCAAAATTCAGGTCAAGCTAGCCCATGGGCCAGAAAATTAGGCCTAGGCCCGGAGGGTATTTGGGGCCTTGGACAGGCCAACGGGTCAGGCCTCAAGCCGGATCGGTGGATCTGGGCCTAGGCTTAGGCTTGGGCGAGGCTTGGGCAGGGCTTGAACATTTTTTTCCATTCCTTTCATCAAAATTTTATTTTTTTCCACCAAAAATGACAGTGGGCCTCGGAACGGGCCGAGCCTCAGGCCAAGCTTTGAGTAGGCTATGAGCAGGCCGGCCTAAGTGGACTGGGCTGAGCTTCAAAATGATGGCCCAGGCCCAGGGTCCTGGACTGGGCTCGGGCCCCGGCCTAATCGGGTCGGGCCCACCTCGGGCTGCAGACCATTTTTTACACTCCTACCTAGCAACACATGATCTGTAAAATGTTTTTATCTTTTAATTATTTTTTTTTTTAATTTTTACAATTGTAAAATTTTGAAGTTGAAACCATCATATAATTTAATTTACACTTAGTGATATCCTTATGCAATACAATCTCTGTTATTATATCACCACTCAAAGCCTCTTTTAAACTTTTATAGCCTCTAAAATTAAATTAAACACAAAAGGGCACTTTGGTTATTAGAGTTAGAGGTGAGCATGGTCTGGATTGGTTTGATTGAGATAAAATCAGGATAAATCCGTTATCTACGGTTCTTAAAAAATTGGAACTAATCGAACCTATTTAAATCATGAAACCAATCCGAACCAATCCATTTAAACACGGATTGGATCGGTTTAGGACCACGGATTCACATAATTTTTTTCTAACAAAAAAAATAAAACATTAAGGCCTTATTTGGTTTGTTTTTCGGAAAAAATTTTGGGAAAAATTCTCTACAAACAAATTTTCAAGAGTAATCAAACCAAACAAATTTTTTCAAAAAAATCTCAAAATTTTGTTTGGTTACCTACTTTCCAAAAGCACTCTCTCACACACATCAAATCAATCACTTTTTTAAAACTCTCTCCCCAAAATAATTTTCTAAAATCATTTCTGAAAAAAGGCAAACCAAACAAGTTTTCGTACTTTTTATGTCAAAAATTACTCTACAAACGCAAACCAAACACACCCTTTAATTTCATGAAAACATAAACATAGCGTCATATTAGTTCTACAATAGCAACACGTCTTTCCATAATAGCGACATACTATTCTAGAATTTAAATAACCATAAGAAAACTGGTTCCACCATATGTATTTAGACCATTACAAAAAAATACAACCGAACAAACAAAAGAAATAAAAGAAGATACTAAGCGGGTTTAGATTTGGATTTATGTTTTATATGGAATAAGAGAAGATACTATGCAGGAGGGTGTATAATATAAATATAGGCTATTTGTATATCGTCCAGATCGGTTCCAATCTGGAACTGTGGGGTTCAATCCAGAACTGATCTGCGGATTGCGGATTTTTAATTTTTCAATCCAGAACCGAACCACGGATTTAAAAAATCAATCCAAACCTACATGATTGGACTGGACCGGATCAAATTATGGATTTAACAGATTCTTTGCTCAGCCCTAATTAGAGTTACACTTAAGTAGGAAATTTTATTTTCACACATCAATTTTATTTTATTTTATTTTTATTTATTTATTTTTTTGTGAACATCTTTTCTCAAGTCACATACTTAATAAATTTGAAATATTATATTTTACTCAGTACACAACCTATCATTCTAAAAATACCTTAATCTTATTTATCTGTCAAACCTTTATCCTAACCCTAACCTTAACCACCACCCACCTCCACTCGGACCATTGTCGCCACTATGAACCACCATGAACTGCTTGTTACCACCGCGAGCCCTCTTTCGTGAACCCCCCACCATTGTGAACCACCTCCACCGCGAAATCTCCTCCATTATAGCCCCTTAAAACCTCTATTGTCAAGAACCCTTTATCTACAAACCAACCTCCGTCACAAACTGTCATCACTAACCTCCCATTCATGAACCACCTTCCATCGCAAACCTTTCTTGAAATCCACCACCAATTCCTCTCTCTCTCTCTCTCTCTCTCTTGATATGGTTCCCTTCTCTCTATATCTTTAATCGTACTTGTCGTCGACGAACATGGTAGAGAAGAGATTGTGTAACGCCCCGAAATAAATGACAATAACCCATATAATACGTTAGTTAAATAACAATACATGATGAAATAATTATCTTCCATTAATCCCAATTACTTGTACAAAAGCGTAACATATGCAGGTATACATTCACAAGTCTAACCCTGAATATATAACATATGTTACATGATAAGAAAGTGGAATGAAAGTTGAACAAATAAGAAATGCCCTAAAGGCTTACAGCTTTCCAAAATAGTGCTTGGTTATAACAAAATGGATTTAAATCCAATACAATTAAAATCCTAGGCTTGTACAAAATAAATACAACAAAACAACCAAAATGAAGCTCTTGCTTCCAGGTCCTCCCAAGCTATTACCTTAGTGGAGGCATATCATCAGTACTTGAAAATGGTTTTCCCACATAGGGTGAGCTAAAACCTAGTAGAAATAATCCAATACAGTATATGAATCTTAACAAAGATATAAGGTAATATGTATATGCAATGCTCGTGCCAAAATATTTATATATCACTTTCCCAAAACCATACAATGCTAGAATTATCACAATTCATAAATCACTTCCTTTACAATAGAAAACAGGGCAATGAATCACGCTTTAGGAATCTCAAAACAATTCCAACCTTTCACGAAAATTTCGTTCGCGGCAAACCGTAAACCGACACCCATGTAAACTTAGGCTCTACACGGACTACTATTGCCATTTTACAGAAGTTTCATTCGCGGGATTGACACCCATGTATACGCTCGATTTTTAGGATTTCCACAATAGATACTTAGGCCAACTTTTTTCAACGAGACAACGCATACATCCTAGATTCACCCATTTTCTCAAAACGATAAACGTTTCTAATGTATAAATATGAAATAATGCTCGATGCAAATGGATGAGACAATAGTTTCAATTCTCCTAATTCTCATGCAATTTCTACAACAATTATAGTTATCCTCCACCGATAGCCTAAAACAGATATTTCTAAATAGACAAACAATTTTCAATGAAGATAAACTTTCCAAATTTCAAGATGTGAGTGATAATCCATGTCCAACTCCATCATCCTCATCAATATCAACCCAATTCTATATTTCCAACATCAATTTCATTTATCCTTTCAAAATCAACATTTGATATATTTAGGGTAAAATTTCGTTATAAACTAATTTCAAAGGTAAAAATCCACTAATTCATCATAACTCAACAATAAATACATTCTCTTAATCATATTAAAAACCCTCTTTTGAAATTAAGCCAAATCCTAAGTTTGTCCAAAATTCCTCCAAATCACAATGTTGTTTTGTAAAGACAAATATCTAAGTTAAAAATTATAAGAAAGTGTGGAGAATCCCTACCTCATGCTTAGAAGATAAGAGAAAGAGTGAAGGAACTTCAACAACGCATAAACCTAACTTTGTTCAGATCAAAAGGAAGCCCACAACGTGCTTTACCTTTTTAACAAAGGGACACGAGTGAAGAACTCGATGGATCTAGGTGTATTTGTAGAGAGAAATAGAGTTTTAGAGAGAGAGAGAGGGTGTAGATTTAGGATTTTTAGAATGCTTAGAGAGAGAGATATATATGACCGCTCAAGCGCAAGAAGTGTCGCTCGAGCGACCAGATACAATAAATATGACCGCTCGAGCGCACAAAGTGACTGTTCGAGCGAAGAATACAAACTCCTAGAAGTTTTACAGATAGAGAACCATCGCCTGAGCTCAAGAATGACTGCTTAAGCCAACACTGCTCGAGCGCAAGAATGACCGCTTGAGTGAAGAATGCCAACTCCCAGTAGTTTTGTAGGCTTGCAAAAGTACTGAGAATTCTCAAAGACCGCTTCACCGCAAGAAGCGTCACTCGAGTGAAGAAGCCAAATTCTAGACATGAACCATTTTGAAAAACTAACTCTCGACTTGTTCCAAATACAACGAAGACACTCTAATAGCCAGACTAAATGAAGAATAAAGAGAAATAAGACATGAACAATCGTATAAGACAATAAAACTCAGATCCAGAATATCAAACAGGTCGGGTTTAAGCTAGAATCGCTATGGATTAGGATTGTTGTGGATGGTGGAGGGGTTGCAGCTGTTGGTAAAGATGTAGAAGGGGATGATGATAGAAGGCCAGGGTGTGAAAATGGTTAGGGTGGTCGTGGAAGAAGGCCAATAATGGCAGTGATGACGACGGCCAAAGGTTAAGGGATTAGAGTTTTGGAAGAGAAAATTGATGAAGAGTTAACATTGAATCAGTCTAGATTACAGCCTAGTGAGCTACAACCAGTGCAGCTGTAGGTGTAGCGTAGTGAGCTCAAGATTATAGCATAGCAAATAAAGCAAGTGCAATCTCACTTCAAGAAAGCTGAACAAATGTAGACTTGCAGACTTAGATGAAGGTGCATTCCAAGTCATGTGCTGTGTCACAACTAAGCAAAGTTAGCACACCATTGCAGTCTTCTATACAGTTACCTTGTTAAATAATTAGTTAGTCTATTAGATGATTGGTTAGTTTGTTAGAATAGATAAGAGTTAGTTATTAATGTGTATATAAGTAAGACAATGTAATTGCTTACAAAATAAATCAATTGAATTCATTTTTTCTTCAAAATGGTATTTTGGTAGTTCTATTTTACAACAACATTGTTGGTGTTTGGGAAGTGAGTTTTTTTGAGGTTTTTTTTTGTAGTTTGAGTATTTTAGTAGGGTAGTTTAGTTTGTGTGTTTGGGAAGATGAGATGGATTTTTTTGAGATTATTGTATTGGAAAATGTGTTTGAAATGATAGTGGAATGTAAATAGACCAAATTGCCCCTATTGCTATTTACTTGCAAATATTTGTTAATGGCCACGTGGCCACCATTTATACCACATTACAAATTGAAAGCAGATTTGACACGTGGCCACATTACAAATTGAAAGCAGATTTGACACATGGCCACATTTAGCAATCTGCCAAAACACATGGTGCAAACAATTGTTACCAAAATAAATTAAAATGAATTAATTAATGAAGTTGCTGTTAGTTTGCCATATTAAAATTAATTAAAATTTTCATTTAATTGAAAATTGCATTTATTTCTCCAGAAAATAAAAACAATTTGTTTGTCAACATTTATTTTAATTTTCACATATAAAAATTAATTAAAATTTTGTTTGGTTTAGTGAATTTGCGCAAAAGAAATAAAAAAATAAATCACTTTCTATCTCTTTTACATCATTTAATCACTTTTTCTCAGTTCTCTCTCTTTTTCAATTACTTTTTCGTTCACACACATCTATGTAACTACAATAAAATTATTTTCACAACTCCTGTACTCCAAAATTAGTTCAAAAATATTCAACCAAACAAACCAACTAAATTTCTAAACTCTTTCTCTATAATTAATTTTCAAAATTTATCTCTGCAAACAAAACCAAACAATTCCTAAGTATTTATTCGAATATTTTTTTGTTCCAAAATATTTATATCTGCTTAAAAATGAATGAAAAAAATACTACGAATTTTCTATTTTGATTTATCTTTCAATTTCATTAATACTACGAAATATACAATGGGTTTAATTGATTTTTTTTTTTTAAATACAATTTCAGAAAGGGGAAATGGTGATTTTCAGATAATTTAGTTAAGTAAGAAAAGAAAATTTTACAGAAATAGACAAATGTGGTTACCAAATGAAGAGTAGTTTACTTATAGAAGCAGTTAATAAAAAGAGAGATTAGATAAATGAAGAGTAGTTTACACAAGCAATCTACATATAAATAGTAAATGATAAGATGTAATACTTCAAAAAAATTTAAATTTGCAACACACTTGCATTGTCCGTACACGAATTACAAATTTAAATAATTTGTTACAGTTACATTGTAATGCGGAAATACAAATTACAAATTACACAAACACATAAATTAGATAACAAGTATTTCACAATAGTCCTTGACTCCATATGTGAAACAAATTGTCACGGATGCGCACGCGAACTCTTGCCATATCTACATCCGTATCCCCAACCATGAGGCCATCATCCATATTTTGTCCTCCCGCGGCGGGCATGTCATCTGGAACAGAGGAACAGTTGAAATGTTCGTTGTGTGCATTAGCAGCTATCTCCTGCCTACAGATGAAATTGTGTAAGGCCATTGACGCACCAACCAATGACACCTGCACCGTCACAAAATCATAGTCGGGCATGTTGTTCAGGAACTTCCAGCGCGATTTCCACACTCTAAATGTTCTTTCCACCACGCTCCTCAATGATGCGTGCGCCTCGTTAAACAATTTTCTTGGGTTATTGGGTCGTCCACGATCCCGGAATTGTGCTTGGTGATACCCAGACTCTTTGTATGGTGCCAAATACCCCTTCTTGTTTGGATAACCCGCATCTAAAAGGTAATATTTACCTACATTTGGTCAATCAATTTCAAATTTTGAACAAAATTAATAATGAGTACTTCATTTAAAATGTGTTACCTTCCTAAGGTTGCGGGAACGGTGCATGTTCGTTCTCAATTATTTCATTGAAGATGCGACTGTCATGCATGCTTCCTTCCCAACCACAAGATATGAAAATAAAGCACATGTCGAAGTCGCATACTGCTAGTATGTTTTGAATTGGATATCTTTTGCGACCGTAATATGTGCCGGCATCACGGGCAGGCAACACGACTTCTATATGAGTATCGTCCAACGCTCCAATACAATGCTGCACCAATAACGTACATCACATGAGGTTTACATACATCACATAAAATGAAAATTAACTGATAATGGCAACTAATATGCTAACCTTGAAAGGCACGTATTTCCCTCTGGATCGCAAATATGGATGCCTATTACTTGGATCTCTGGTGGGCTTACAATGCACTTCTATGAAAAACTTCATCACTTCCAACATTGCATGGAAATGTCGCGACACAGTTTCTCCTAAGTGTTGGAATCATTCCTGAAGTTTTCGGTTACTGCAGCTGTCCAACGTATGGATGAACATCGCAACACTTTCTTCAACGTGTAATCCATGGGGTCTTGTAGATACCTGTAAACCGAAGTCGCTTCGCAATATGTCACACAACGCTTGAAACACATACAGTGGCATATGCAAATTTTGTTCACGTCTACCTACGTGCCCATCAAACAATTCTTGAATCCAGGCACGACCGGTCAGAATAGAAGTTCGGCATGGAATCTTCTCCATGTACTTCAAGTAATATTCTATTGCATGCTACGCAGCGTCACTGATTACGCTTTTTTGTAGGTCTTCTTTTTCCTCAGCCAGTTCGATGATTACATCATTGTAATTTCTATAGTTGCTACTTTGACCTTTCTACATTATTTGTTGATGAATCCTACAAGGCATACACCACACAAATCAATTATCCAGTTGTAAACTAGGCACATTTGGACCATTAAAGTTCAACCATAAAATTGGAACACATCAACTATCCATTACATTACATTCAACCATTAAAGTGAACTATGCCAAAAAAGTAAAGGTTACACCATGATCCCATATTGCAAAAAACAAAAGTACCGTTCAGAAAAGTAAAGTAACAGTAACTACAGCGCTGTGCAACCACACAAAAAAACAAAACAACTAAAAAAAGAGACCAACAGAACTAGTCCAAAAAAACCAGACTACATCAAAACCAAACAGGTCGCTTTTTTGCGTGAAAGACCAAACCCAAGTACTCACAGGCCTTTTGAAACCAACAATGCAAGCCAACTGACTACATTCTCATCATCTGGCATGCACATCAATATTTTTTGGTAATTCGCGTTCTCTAACGCAGTGCAGGCGAAATGGAACAGGGGTGTACTGATGAAGTCCGGGATAGCCATAAGCCGCTGCATACATGGCTCAATGCCATACTTCTGCGATGCACCAGTTCCGTGCTTGACCGTCAGGTGCTTCTGTGCTTCAACCGCCTTAGACAGATGGTTAAAACTATCCGCAAGCACCGATGCTCTACTAGAGACCTTCTTCGACTTTCCACTAGTGCTATCTCCCTTTTTCCTCTTTGTCCCGGGGTCTGCTTCTTCAAGGTGGACGGTGGGGGAGTTTGGAGGTGAGTTAACGACCGGTCTATATGGCTCAGTAAATGGTGCCAACCCAGGAGAGTCCACTGAGTCGGATTCACCTTCGCCAACATCCATAGCCTTCTCCCCCGACGTCCAATGGTGTTTGCCAGTCGCAGTTGCACCGGTGAATACTTCGTGTATCAAATCTTCATGCTCCAATGGTTTTGTCTTGAATTTGTAAGCAATCTTGTTTGTCTACATGTGAAAATCAAAGTACAATTTAATTTTTCTGTCACAGTGACATGAGACATTCAACGAACAAAGTGACTTTCGCTTACATGTGTGTACAAAATTAAAGGGGCTAGTTTGACATAAGTTAAATGTAGTTTCTTTTTTATGTTGTACAGTGTTCAAATTTGTAGTTATTTTGGATTGAAAGGGTTTGCAATTAACGTAACGTACATATGTGCAAAGTTTATGACAAATAATGAATAATAACAAGTACAAGTTGCCATTAAATCACTTAGAGGACTTATTACGTAAAATAAAATATATGTTCGTGCATACTGATTTATGATTGTCCCACCACTCTTCCGACGCTGTGAACAACCCGGTTTCCCTGTCAAACCCAATGCCAGTCACACCCTTACTGCTATCCATCAACTTGTTCCTAGCCTGCCATTCCTTTTTCAAACTGCTGTACTTGTTCTTAAGCTATGTAATGTCATGACGTCTACCCGTGCGCTTAGCGAATTTCAGTGCAATTTCATTATACCCTGTTTTGGTTATGGTTGTACCTACCCGACGGCCCGCTTATATTGCGTCCCTAACACACTGTAGGAAGATTTCTGTCACTGCACTGTCCCAGTTCATCTTATGTGCATGATCTAAGCCATCAACAATGCCTTCGGTACTTGATGGGCCAACCCCTTTATTCTTAAACGGGGTGTGAGGGGACGACCGTGTTGCAGTCATTACACTAATGTGAGAAGACGTATTGTATACATTAGAACGCAGTTGATGAATACATTTCAGACAATAAACTATGAACAATATGTAAAAGACAACTTCCACATTTTTATAAAAAGTAGTACGATAATTACTAACAACATGTAGCGTTTACATACAAACGATGACAATGCATTTACTTATTCAAAATAGTACTTCTTCAAAACAGTACTTATGTACATTTAGGTAATGCTTTACGGGGTTTACATTCGCAATAATAAGATGATGACCATGATGCATAACACACAAATCACCGTTTTCATTACACGCAAAGTATTGAAAATGTTCACGACATCAGCCCGTAACTGCATGACATCGGTTGACCCAGAGCCATGGTCGGGGATCCATCTCCCTGATTTGTCACACCAACCAATCCAATTAACACATTGCTGATGAGTAAAAAACGTAAAACATTTATTAGTTATGGGAATTACAGTGTGCATATAACTGGAGTAACAAATAATCATTTGTTACAACTCACCACGGGCCGGGGGCAAACATAATATGCACGGCTAGGATTTTTGTGAGATCTGGATACCTTCACAAAACAATGGCCATAGCCACAAGCACACATGCGCTGTGGCCATGTCGATGTGGCAGTGGAAAAAGAGGAAGCCATATTACTACACACAGAGCAAGCACATGACTACAACAGCATCACAGATTGGAGTTATAATTGCAATACACGTATGTTCGTTGAAATGTAACAGTTAATTTATAACAGCATAACAGATTGAAGGAATAACAATCTACATTTATAACATCCCATTTTTGTTAACAGCATAACAGATTGAGTAAATTATTAATTAAGCTAACTCGAAAAACTTTGGGCAATTCAAATGCACTGTACAGTTCACACTTGTCCATGGGAATTACACTTTTTTTTTTTTTTTTTTTTTTGTGTCGATCAGTTTCAAACATTTGTGTGCACTGGAAAAAACCCAAATGAACGCTGAATTTTTTTTTTTAAATCAATTAATTACTAATTCATCAAATCTATGTAAACTGGTGAAGGATACCAATGAGGCTCATATACCAGTGAAGGTCTCAAAGTGAAGATAGTAGTACCAAAATATTCCAATACACAACAACATTCCAATACAAATTCATAACGTAGCATAACAGATAAATTCCAATACACCAATTGTTATGATGCAATTATAAAATCTTGGAGAAATTGGAAAACATTCCGGAGAAAAAAAAAAATACAAAAAGAATTAGAAAATGAATAAGGAGGGAAAAAGCAGTATGTCACATTTAGCATATACCAAAAATCAATTTTGCAAGCAAATCCTAATAATCACATTGTAATTATAAGTCAGATTAGAAAATAAAAAAATAAATGAAGAGTATAAATCCAGAAACAATAGACAAAACGCCCCAAACATATAAATCTAGAAACATGAACTCTAAATCTATGACTGGCTTAAAATCAAAAAAACAAAAGAAACCCAAACGGCGCTAAAAAAAAAATAAAAAAAAAAATAAATTCTTATGGACGATCAACAGAAACTCATATGCTCAATCTTCAATACCAGAACAAATTTCCCAACTCTCTGAAGCATTTTCACATCCGTTGATCAATTACGCCCCACAAAGAACTGTTTAAATGAAAGCAAATTTATTTATTTTTTTCCAAATTAATAATTCATCAAATGTAAATTATAAATTTTATTGAATTTTGATGAAAGCCAAATTTTATATATGAGAATAATTTTGGAAAAGAAAAACAAAAAATAATTTTGTCCAAGTTTTTTAATTTACACAGAAAATCAAATTGGGAAAAAAAAAAAAAGTTGAATGAAGACTGAAAGATGATCTGTGCCAATTAATTTTTTTGTTTTAGTTGTTATTTAGATGGCAGAAAGGGGAAAAAAAATGGTGAAGAAAATTTCAAGAAAACCCAAAATGAAGGAAGACGAAAAAGAGGAAAAATGGTTTGCTGAGCAATGTATATTTTGTTGCACAGGACCAGGTGAAGATAAGTAGGAAGATCGGTGACTGAATGACCAATGAAGAAAAAAAAAAATGCAGGGGAGTACATCATCATCAGTGCAGATCGGTGAAGAAAAATTTTAGAAAATGGTGTTTCGCAACCGTACCTTTGTATGTCCTCGACGATCGGCTACTTGGTCTTCCGTAACAGTGCCGCCAGAGTGAGCCGCCGGAGAGAGGTAGTCGACTCTGCTGTTAGATCGTCCAGGTAGAGCTTTGGTGAGAGATATGAGAGATATTTTAGATGAATTTCATGTTTCGAAACAGGTAGAGCAACGGAGGGTAAATACGTCATTTTACCCACAAAATGCCATACAGCTGGACTGTGCTTCTTCACTCAGCTACAGTGCGAGGTTTTGAAATTTTTTCCTTTGGTGAATAAAATAGGCACCAACCCATGTTCCCAAACACCACCATTGTAATAAAAAAAAAAAATTCATTAAGTGTGTGCACAAAGAAGAAATACTATATGGAAATAGAAGCTTCCCACCAATGTAGACTCTGGGGTTAGGGTCTTACATTCACATGCACACGTATATCCAGCAACTAAAGCCTGGAATTTAGGGGGAGGAAAAGAGGGAGTCGGATGAGATTTCTTAGAGAGGAAGTGGCTGGCGGCTAGGATGTGTCGGGGAATCATACTTCTTTTACGACAAGCTTTCTTGCCTTGTCTTGTTTCTTTATTTTTCAAGAAATAATGCATGCATATAAGCTTTGAAATCATTATCGAATGTGTATAAATCTGTCCATATTTGTTTTGCTACTATTTTGATGGTCAATTGGCCTTGTTTTTTATTTATTGAAAATCAACTATGGTGTTTTGTTTATGCTTGGGGGCGTGCTATGATAGTTGTTTGATAGGTGATTTGAGTGAGTGGGTAACAACAGGTAGTTGGGAAAATTTGTTTTGTACACCTTTCTTTTTGTGAACCTGTTATTGAAAAAACCATGGTGGTTTATATTAATAGCAATGTTAGGTATCATGAAAAGTTTTTCATGAAAATGGTCATGAAAGATTTGTGACTTTTAGATTACACTTACAAAAAAGCACCACACACTAATCAAGGTAATCTAAGGGTCACAAAATTTTCATGATCATTTTCATGAAAAAAATTTCATGATCCCTAACATTTCTCTTATATTAAACTCTTTCCTATTTTTACTTGGTGTTTGAAAATGGAATTTTAAAGGATGCAAATGGATTAGTATACTCTATACAGAATTTTGTTTGAACCAAAAATGATGGGAGTAATTAATTTTTAAGTAGAATAAAGATTGGGACCCCCTTTCCCCCACCCCCTTTTGACCCCCTTTCTTTTTTGATTGGTCACTTTTTCTTTTTCTTTTTCTTTTTTTTCCCTCCTCCAATCACCACCCGGCATGTGTGTGTGGGGGTGGTGAGGGTTGAAGTTTGAGGGGGTCTAAATCACTGCTGCTAATGACAAATCTACAAACTGACATTTCATATAAGCATTTATTCACTTCTCAATTATTCTTTAATATCCATTTTTATCAAAATGTACTAGCTAACTTACGTAGGGTAACTTCCCTTCTTCTGTTTCTTACTCCACCTCTTTTATGTTGATGTTTGCTACTGATGAGACAGTTCGTGATGGTTGGACGGGTCAGATTGATCCACGCTCCTTAAGCCTATGTCCGAATGACCAAGCCCACCTGAGGACCTGCACAAGAGTTCAACGGGGAACGGGGAGTTCCCCAGCGAACCCTCCAACGAACAAGTTAGAGATAGAGAAGTGGAGTGTAGGGATGGATTAGAGATAGAAAAGCTTAACCTTCTTTCTGTTTTCGACATCTGTTTATATCCTCTGGTAATCATTTCGTTGTCCCTTCCGACCTGTCGCCTTGGCCGAAAGTCTATACTCTAACTTACCTTGTTCATGGTGAAGGCGTTCTGTCCCGACGGAGAGGGCTTGTCGCAATAAATGCTGTAAGGGGCTTCATTAATGGCGATGTGCAGTGGCAATAACTTTGCAGATATTTGTCTGCTGATGTGGCTTGCCCTTCTCTTGCCATGTGTCTTGGTGTCATTGGTTCTTATTGCTATGTGGGGCTTCAGCAGTGCTGAGCTTCATTAATTGGATTATGTATTGGGCCCTAAGTGGTGGGCTTGGGTTGTTCATAGTGGGCTGTAGCCTTTATGGGTCTATCCATGTCAGTAGTCCCCCATTTCCAAGTATAGCTTTAGTCCAACGAAGGGAATAATGAAGAAAATGAGGGTTGTTAGAGACCGGCAGGATGGAGGCTGACCGATAGGAGTGACCGAGTGGATGGACCGACCATGAGAGGGGCCGACCGCGGAGGGTGGCCGAGTGGAGTGACCGACCATGAGGAGGGCCGACCGCGAAGGGTAGCCGAGTGGAGGGACCGACAATGAGGAGGGCCAGCCGCGAAGGGTGGCCGAGTGAAGGGACCGACCATAAGGAGGGCCGGCCGCAAAGGGTGGCCGAGTGGAGTGACCGACCATGAGGAGGGGAGGGGGGTCATCGAGTGGAGGGACCGACCATGAGGAGGGCCGACCGCGAAGGGTGAGGTGGCGGGGTGCGGGGCTCGAGAGGCGGCGGGTCACGTGGTGACTTGAAGTGGAAAAGACAGGGTAGGGGAAGGGGGCAGTGAATCGTGGCCGTACACGTGGCAGAATCACGTGGTGGGAAAGGTTAGGCGTTGGGCCAGAAGTGAAACGATAGGTCATTACGGGTGTTGAAAAGACAGTTTTGGTGGATGGTTGAAAATTTTTCAAACTAGCAAAAATTAATTATGACCCCTGGAATACAGGCAAGCCTTGGGCTTTTGGTATTATACGTTTTACCTACATTTTTTCAAAAAATCAAAACATTCCAAGTGTAGACTTCTTCGTTGCAAGTGATACACCCTTGCGACATTTTTTGAATTTCCTTGCGCCCGCATCCGAAGCTATTCGTAGACACACCACAGAAATGGCCCAAGAAGAAGCTGCAAACGCCAGGGTTGATCTATTGGGGGACGACGATGCGGTGGATTTGGCGCAACAATACAGGACGGAGAGGCGAGTGGGGAGTGGGAGGGAGCCGTCGGGGCAACCTCGTTCATCCACAATGATGGCGGCGCCAACGCCAATAAGCCAGGTGGAGCCAGATCACTGGCATACAAAGGCCGATAAGTCGATCATTACGCGAATGAGTTGGAGGGTTTGCGGGAGAAGTACCAGATTCCCGCAGAGATAGAGTTGAAACTGCCGAAATCAAAGGAGAGGGCATTCGATGTCGACCGGGGGAATTTGCCCTATACGGGAGGCGCTAAGGGGGTTTGAGGTTGCCACTACCCCGGATAGGTGGAGTGTGTTGAACCGGTTGGAGGTAGCTCCAGGCCAACTGATGCCCAATGCGTGGAAAATCTTGCTAGCTTGTGCGAGCGCATGGCCGAAGGCGAACGGGGGGGCTGATGATGAAATGACGGTGGATGAGTTTTTTGCGTGCTACAAGGCGTCGGGGCAACAAGAAACTTAGGTCACTTTGCAGGCAGCGGCAGGGAAGGGGCTGGTGGCGGGGTGCCGTCATCGATAAAAGGATGGAGGCCGCGGTGGTTCTATGTGTCCGCCAACGGAGGGGTTGGAGTGCGCACAGTTTGGAAAGTGCCCACCAAGTCTATGGAGCCAAAACTGGGGGCAGCAGAATAGGCGAGAGTGAAGAAGGTGAAGGAATGGAGGGAGAAGGAGGGCGCCAGATGGGACGAGCTTGTTCAGCCGTTAGCCTTGTTTGCGGCAGGGTTGGGTCCTCAGCCGATCGGTGGAGACCTGGGACCGGCGGAGTTAGAGGCGAGAAGGAGAGCGCAAGAGGCTGAGGATATGACCATCCTCGCCAAAGCTAGTAAGTTCAAGGAATCCCATGCAGATCGACCGCCGAAGCCGATTGCAAGGGAGAGAATCCGGCCGCGCCCCAAGCCCCTGGGGAAAAAGGACTTAGGTGGATTTGAGCCACAACCGCCCCCCGTTGATCCTTTGAAGGAGAGAGCCTACAAGGAGATGGAGGGTGTGGTGAAGAAGAAGAGGAGAGTGAGGAGGAGTGAAGAGGAGTCTGCCTTGAAGAGGAGGAATGAGGCGACGACGGAGCAGACCCCTCTAGCGGGGGAGGCAGAAGAGACCCCTGAAATGGGTTTGAAGGAGGCGGCCAAAGAGGCAGAGAGTGGGGCGACTGGCCTTGGGAGGAAATGCAAAGTGGTGGGGTCGGCGTTGAGCCAAGGGAAGAGCCACAACCACAGGAGGGTCTGGCATCCCAAGGAGGGGGAGAAAAGCCTGGGTTGAGAACCGCCTTCTACCACGTCCCTACGGTGTCTGGGCGAGTGGAAGGAGAAGAGAGAGAGGCCAGGATGGCTGCAGACCGCCTCTTGGGGGTGGTGGAAGACGCAGTCGTTCGCTCGGTGGCTAGTTATACTGAGGCTGAGCTAATGAAGGGGTTGTGCTCAGCCCAGATGGTGGCGGCTGCCTTAGCAGGAGCCCTGTTGAATAAGACGGCGGTGGCGAAGGGCGAATTGAGAAGGGAGAGGGAGAGGTTGGGGCAGGTGGAGGCTCAACTTGAAAATTTCAAGAGGGAGAGCATAGATTGGAGGAGGGCTGCGTGGAGTGCGTGTGCCAGGGGGTTGGAGGAGGCTCAGAAGACGAAGAAGATGGAGATGTTGGTGATCGTGTAGTGCAATGTTGCCGCTCAAGCCCATGCTGAGCTGCTCGCAGTCAAGTTGGAGCTAGAGGACGAACACCGCAAGGTAGTGTCGCTCTAGTTCCAGCTGGCTGGCGAGCAGAAGAAGCTGGGGGATGCTCATAATGCCTACACGGTCGCCACCGAGCGGTTTGAAGAGGCTATGACCAGCAATGAAGAACTGCGCGCCCAGCAGATCAAAGAAAAGGATGAAGCAGACTTGAAAATTGTTGGTCTGCAGAAGGAGCTGGAAGATGAGCGTGCTAGGGCGATGAGAGGAGAAGGCGAGGTTGGAGAAAGAGTTGGAGGAAGAAAAAACCACGGCAGCCTCTGAAAGGGCAGCATACCCGATCTGTATGTCGCATCAGTAGAGCAATTTAAGGTGTCTGCTGACTTTCAGATGGCCATTGATGCTGCTATTGCCATTAACTTGGCAGAGACGGGCTGGGGGGGGGGGGCTAGCCGTCGGGGACGACCGCTGGGAGCAGGAGCGAAGACGAAGTGATCCAGAGCTTCCAGCGGTCGGACTTCTACAAACACGAAATGGCTGAATTCTGGACAGTGGCAGGAAGAGTTCAAGTGTAAAGCAGAAGAGCTGTTCCCACATAGACTTCAGCAGTTTTAGAATTGACGAAAACACGACGTGGCCCAGACCCCCCTAGATGAGGCATTGAAGAGGAGATCTCGCCTCAAGTGAAGAAGAGAGTAGTGGAGTGGGAAAATATGTACTTAGAGTTTTGGTGTTTTTTTTTTTTTTTGGCTGGCTGTAATAAACTTATGTACAAGTTTGTGAATAAATAAAATTTTGAGTCGTATTTTCATGCTATTGCTCTTGTTCGTGCATCTGAAATGAATGAGAATGGTGACTTGTATAAGGCTTGTGTATAAATCATTGTGAAGTGCAAAATATAAGGAAAACTCAATGTAAAGTAAAGTTTAAAAGGTAAGGCAACCCCAGTGCAGAGTGACTGTAAGGAAAACTCAATGTAAAGTGAAGATTAACTTGTAAGAAAAATTCAATGCAGAGTGAATGTGAGAAAAACTCAATGCAGAGTGAAGTTTAACTTGTAAGAGTGTTAAAGATGCGAAGTTTGTGAATCCTGACCCAGCAAGGAACCAGTCTGATTTGGAAAACGTTGGACTGGAATGTGACTAAGTATGGCCACTATGCTTACGATCATGAAGTTGCAATGGTGGCTCGGCCTGACTGAGGCTTAAAGTAACTTGGTTTGGACGAGCTCTTCATGCTCAGTCTAGCTGAGGCTTTTTGTGCTCAGTCTGGCTGAGGCTTTAAGTGACTCAGTCTGGCCGAGCTCTTCATGCTCAGTCTGGCTAAGGCTTTAAGTGACTCGGTCTGGCCGAGCTCTTCATGCTCAGTCTGGTTGAGGCTTTTTGTACTCAATCTGGCTGAGGCTGCAATCAAAGCGTTATTGGAATAGCACATATAACTGAGATATAAGCTTGCTCTCATACAAAGTGTAGCCTATTGGAACATAAATTTACACCATATGGGGAGAAAATGAGAACATTCAAGTGCGCAGATTGTCAAAAAGAACATACAGCAATTGGACAATACAAAAATACAACTTTTATTGAAAATAGCGCTTCAAATGCTCAGCGTTCCAAGGATGGGGGAGGTCTCGACCTTCCATGTCCTGAAGTCGGTAAGTGCCCGGACGTGGTCTGGCTTTCACAACGTAAGGTCCCTCCCACTTGGCTGCCAGTTTGCCCTCAGTCGGATTTTTGGTGGCAAGAGTTACTTCTCGCAAAACAAGGTCCCCCACGGCGAATTCCCTCGGTCTGACTTTGCGGTTGTAGTGTGTTCTCATTTTCTGTTGGTATGAGGCCCGTCTGACAGCGGTGGTTTCTCGGAGCTCTTCAATTAGGTCTAGGTCTGCCCGACGCAGCTCTTCGGTCAGTTCTGGATTCGGGTGTAAAACCCTTGGGGTTGGAGACCGACTTCCACTGGGATGACCGCCTCAGCGCCGTATGTTAGGCGAAAGGGGGTCTCCCCAGTGGGAGTCCGAGCGGTGTGGTAAGCCCAGAGTACATTGGTAATTCCTCAGCCCAAAGTCCCTTAGCAGCTTCCAGCTTGGTTTTGATGATCTTCAGAGAGAACGGTTGGTGACCTCAACTTGGCCATTGGCTTGGGGATGACCTGGGGAAGAGAAACATGGCTGGATTTGAGTTCTGCACAGAATTTCCTGAACTTGGCGTTGTCGAATTGTTTGCCGTTGTCGGAGACGATGGCTTGAGGGATGCCAAACCTGCATACGATTGACTGCCAGATGAATCGGGTTGTGTTCCGCTCAGTAATGTAGCAAGGGGTTCTGCTTCCACCCATTTAGTGAAGTAGTCGATGGCGACAATGCGAATTTGGTTTGGCCTCGGCCAGTGGGCAATGGGCCACCAGGTCGATCCCCCATTTGGCGAATGGGTAGGGGCTGCAAAGCGTGATCAATTCTGTAGGAGGAGCATGGGGGATGTTGGCAAAACGTTGGCACTTATCACATTTGAGCACGAAGTCATCGCATCTTGATTAGAGTAGGCCAGAAATAACCAGTGCGAAGTATTTTGTGGGCTAGAGACCGGGCGCCCGAATGATTACCACAGATACCCTCATGATTTCCCTCATCACGTAGGTTGCTTGAGCGGATTGAGGCATCGAGTATGGGCGTGAAAAACCACGTTTGTACAAGAGGTCGCTGACAAGAATGTAGTTGACGACCGGGCCCTGACTTTGGCGGCCTCTGTTTGTCGTCTGGAAGTTCCCCGTTGTCAGATACAGAAAGATGTCTGCCGCCCATGGGATAGGTTCATCTTGGAGGAAGTGGACTTCCTGCAGGTTGGGGAGATGGCCGGGTGGGTCAGGTATTCGAGGCGGACACCGTGGTTGAGGTCTGACTGGTCTGCAGAAGCCAATTGGGCCATCTCATCTGCCTTGGAGTTTTCAGCCCGAGGGATGTGCTTGATGTGGAAGGTATTGAAGAGGCGAGCAAGGGGGAGAGCAATATCCCTATATGCCCGCATGGTGTCCTCCTTGGCGTCGAATTCCCCTGTAATTTGCCCGACGATAAGCTGGGAATCGCTGAACACCCGGATGTGGCTGACATCGATGTCTCTGGCTAGGCGGAGACCTGCTATCAATGCCTCATATTCGGCCTCATTATTGCTTGCATCAAACAGGAAGCGGAGAGCACATTTGAAATAACCACCGTCAGGGGCGGTGAGGATGAGACCAGCCCCACTGCCTTCTTTGCGGGATGATCCGTCGACGTTGAGGGTCCAAGAGTGGGGGTCTTCTGGCTCGGTAGGGGTTGGTGGGGTGGAGGAGTTGTGGTTGGGGTGAGGTTAGTGAATTCCAGGATGAAGTCGGCAACAGCCTGTCCCTTAATTGCTGTCCGAGGCCGGTAGGAGATATCAAACTGACTGAGTTCGACCGACCATTGCATAAGCCTGCCGGAAAGCTCTGGTTGTTGCATTATCTTCTTCAACGGTTGGTCAGTGAGGACCACTATGGAATGGGCTTGGAAGTAAGGGCGGAGTCGTCTGGAGGCGGTGACCAAGGCCAAGGACATTTTTTCTAACAATGGGTAGTTCTGTTCCGCCCCCCGAAGAGCCCGACTGATGTAGTAGACCGGTCGCTGGACAGAGCTGTCTTCCCTGACGAGTGCTGCACTGACTGCAGTGTGTGACACGGCTAGATAGAGGAAGAGGGGTTCGCCCGTGATGGCTTGAGAAAGTAGGGGGGTTAGCCATGCACTGTTTCAACTGTTGAAAGGCCTCTTCAGATTCTGCCGTCCATTCAAAAGTTTGCCGAAGGACTTTGAAGAAGGGGAGGCACTTATCCGTTGCTCGGGAAATGAAGCGGTTGAGGGCGGCCACTCGGCCAGTAAGCCTCTGAACCTCCTTGACCGTTCTGGGTGACTGCATTTCGATTAAGGCCTTGATCTTTTCGGGGTTAGCCTCGATGCCCCGCTGACTGACCATGAATCCCAAAAACTTCCCAGATCCTACGCCGAAGGCACATTTTTCCGGATTGAGCTTCATCTGGTACTTTCGTAGGGTGGCGAAGGTTTCTCGCAGGTCGGCCAGATGATCGGTGGAGAGCTTGCTCTTGACCAGCATGTCATCGACATATACTTCCATGTTCCGGCCTATCTGATGATGGAAGACGGCATTGACCAACCGTTGGTAAGTGGCCCCGGCATTCTTCAACCCAAATGGCATCACACGGTAATGGTAGGTGCCTCGGTCGGTGATGAAGGAGGTGTGCTCCTGGTCAGATGGGTGCATCAAGATTTGGTTGTATCCAGAGAAGGCATCCATGAAACTGAGCATTTGATGACCGGCCGTGGCGTCGACCAGCAGATCTATGCGAGGGAGAGGGTAGCTGTCCTTGGGGCAAGCTCGGTTGAGGTCGGAGTAGTCGACACAGAGTCGCCATTTACCATTGTTTTTACGAACCAGAACCACATTCGACAGCCATCTGGGGTAGTCCACATTAGTGATAAACTGTGCCTCAAGGAGTTTGTCTACTTCAGAAGCAATAAGGTTATTGCGTTCCGGGTGAAAAATGCGCTGCTTCTGGCGGATAGGTCGGAAATGGGGCTCAACACTGAGACGGTGGCTGATGAAGGAGGGATCAATACCCGGCATATCGGAGTGAGTCCAGGCAAACACGTCGTTGTGTTCAACCAGGAGGGCGGTGAGGTCGGCCTTGGCTTGGGGGGATAGTTGGCTGCCGATCTTGGCGGTTTTGGCCGGGTTGGTGGGGTCGACGAGGACCTCTACGAGCTCCTCCACTGGTTCCCCTCTGACCAGCTCGTCCTCATCTCTGACATCGAGTCCTTCGATGATCATAGCCTCCTTCAGCTTGACTTCTTTAAGTGAGGCGACATAACATTCTCTGGCCACGGTCTGCTCTCCCCTCACTGTTCCGACCCCAAGATCGGTGGGGAACTTGATGGCAAGGTGGTAAGTGGATGTGATAGCTTGGAAAGCATTTAGGGCAGTGCGGCCAAGGATGATGTTGTAGGCAGAGGGGCAGTCAACAACAAGGAAGGTGAGCAACTTTGTGGTCTGCCGCGGGTACTCGCCAATTGTGATAGGAAGATCGATGGAGCCGATGGAGGTCACCCGGTCGCCAGTGAAACCGACCAAAGGGGTTTGGAGGGGAGACAGACTTTCTTCCCCAATCTTGAGCTGGCGGAAGCAATTGAGGAAGATGATGTCTGAAGAACTGCCGTTGTCGACGAGAACCCGTCTGACCTTGTAATTGGAGAGGAGGGCGGAAATGACGAGAGGGTCGTCATGAGGATAACGGATGCCTGTGCAGTCGGCGTCCGTAAAGGTGATAGGCTCGGTCGACTGCCTGGGGTGTTTGGAGGGTCGGTCCAACGTGGCAACTTCTTTGTCTGAGCCCTGCCTTATTTTTCTGAGTTCTGCCCGCTGAGCCGACCGGGATGGTCCTCCACAAGCAAGCCCGCCGGAGATAACTCTGATTTCTCCAACAGGTGGGGCGGGGTTACCTTGTGCCCGAGGTTGCTGTGGAGGGCGATCATGACCTTGGTTAGGCTGTGCTGGCTGTCGGGGAGGGGTGCGCCGGCGGTTGTTTCTGATGGGTTCAGTCCGCTGCCTCTGCTGAGGGCGAGTATCCGTGAATCGGCTGAGGCGTCCTTGACGAATCAGGCCCTCGACCTGATCTTTGAGGTTAACACACTCCTCGGTATTATGGCCGTGATCCTGGTGAAAACGGCAATATTTGGACTGGTCTTTCCGATTGGAAGGAGTCCGTGATGGTTGGGGCCATTTTAGGGGGTAGTCCCGCTGGATCTGATGGAGGACTTGTTCCATGGGGGAGTTTAGGGGGGTGTACCGCTCGAACCGGCCGGGTGGTCGGGCTGGGGCCAACCGGTCGGTTCTGGGGGGTCGGTCAGTGTACTGAGATGTTTGGTTATTGTACTGGGTATTTCTGGTTTCTGAATCTTTTCTCTTTTCTCTGGGGGTCGGGTTTTTGGTTATAGGATCTTGCCGGGCGGCTAGGGAATCTTCAGCATTCATGTATTTTTGGGCTTTGGAGAGTAGGGCTGCCATGGAGGTCGAGGGGTTTTTAGAGAGGGAGAAAAGGAAGTCAGACGACCGCAGACCGGCCATGAAAGCCGTAAGGATGACCTTGTCATCGTTTTCCGCTACTTGCAGGGCTTCGGTGTTGAAGCGGGTAACGAAACTGCGTAGCGACTCCCCCTCGGTCTGACGGATGTTGAGGAGTTGGGTTGCCGGACGCCGCTGGCGCTGGGCTCCAATGAAATGGCTGAGGAAAGAGTCACTGAGGTGCTGGAAAGTGGAGACAGAGTCTGCTGGCAGTTGACTAAACCAAAGTCGAGCTGACCCCTTGAGTGTCACGGGGAAAGCCCGGCACATGATTTCGT
Organism: Camellia japonica; assembly: GCA_030407325.1. NCBI lineage: Eukaryota > Viridiplantae > Streptophyta > Magnoliopsida > Ericales > Theaceae > Camellia > Camellia japonica. Next base: position 167,661,348 of record JAPPVO010000031.1, on the reverse strand, counting down.
CAGGGAAAGCATGGAGGATCATGAGGGTCCTGTAGGTCTCCAAGTGGTCGACTGGGTCCGTCGTACCGTCAAAAGAGTCGATGGTGGGCATTTTGAACTTGGAGGGTAGAGGTTTGTCCCGGATGGAGGCAACGAATGGCGAGTTGGCTGTGGTAGAGGGTTTATGCTGGATGTTCTGCATGACCCCTTGGAGTTGGAGCTTCATGGCTCGGAGTTCGGCGTCCCAGAGAGGAATGTTGTCACCACCGGAGGGCAGCGGGGGCTGGACGCTACTGGCCTCTCCTTCATGGGTTGGTGCCAGGACCGATGGATGTGGGGGTCGGGGTGGTGGATTTATATTTGGGGGAGGAGGTTGCAAGCCTTCCAAGTTGGGTGGATAAGGCTGCTGGATAGTATGGCTCGGGGCTCGTTCTTGGTTGGGTGGAATATCTGGAGGTGGTGGAGGGGCATGGGAAGGTCTCTTTGGAGCAGGGCATTGATTAGAGCTTGGTTCTGCTCGGCAAGGCGGTTAATGCTGTTGGTGAGCTCGGTAAAGTATTGTGGTGGGTTGTTTGGATTAGGAGGGTCGGCTTGGTGGTCGGGAACATTGGGGTGGGAAGCCATGGATCTAGTCGTGACCATTCACCTTCGCAGGTGACAGGAGGGGGTTATTGGGAAAGGGCCTCCGGCGACAATGAGCACAACTGGCGCACAGAGTAAGAAAGTGTTCCCACAGACGGCGCCAACTGATGATACAGTTCGTGATGTGAACGGGTCGGACTGATCCACGCTCCTTAAGCCTATGTCCGAATGACCAAGCCCACCTGAGACCTACAAGAGTTCAACGGGGAACGGGGAGTCCCCCAGCGAACCCTCCGACGAGCAAGTTAGAGAAGAGAAGTGGAGTGTAGGATGGATTAGAGATAGAAAGCTTAACCTTCTTTCTGTCTTCGACGTCTGCTTATATCCTCTGGTAATCATTTCGTTGTCCCTTCCGACCTGTGCCTTGGCCGAAAGTCTCTGCTCTAGCTTACCTTGTTCATGGAGAGGGCTTGTCGCAATAAATGCTGTAAGGGGCTTCATTAATGGCGATGTGCAGTGGCAATAACTTTGCAGATCTTTGTCTGCTGATGTGGCTTGCCCTTCTCTTGCCATGTGTCTTGGTGTCATTGGTTCTTATTGCTATGTGGGGCTTCAGCAGTGCTGGGCTTCATTAATTGGATTATGTATTGGGCCCTAAGTGGTGGGCTTGGGTTGTTCATAGTGGGCAGTAACCTTTATGGGCCTATCCATGTCAGCTACATTCTTAAGGCCTCGTTTGGCATCCTAAAAAAAAAAATTAAAAAATCAAAAAATTATTAAAAAAGTTATCACTATTCACAAATTAAAAATATAAAAAAATTAATTTACATAATATTTTAATACAAACTAACCAGTTGACGTGACTGGTACTGAACTGATGGAAGTGCACTTATTGGGCTGTCAAAGGAAAAAAAAGAAAATTAGGTATATATATTCATTAAATTGGAGGGTAATGTTGGGCCAGTGGGGGCTCATCACGGATCTCGTTTTGATAATCTGAACTGTTCAATGTGTGGAACTCGTCGAGTACTATATGCTTGTTAAAAATCACGTTGATCGGATATCGCCAATTATATGATCAAATCAGTTTTGTATAAAAAATGGATGGTGTTATAGTTAACGGTTGACAAAAAACTAACACGATCAGATAGCTATCGATATTCGATCACTGTGTTTTTTATAAGTATATAGTACTCGACGAGTTTTACACGTTGAACGGTTTTGATTAGCAAAACGGGACCCGTGGTGGGCCTCCAAGGGCCGAATAACACCATCCAATTCAAGCCCGAAAAGGAGGCAATCATTTCCTATCTCCTAATCCGCCCACTGCTCTGCCAGACTGTATGGGCTACCTCACTAACTTCTCCTATACACTTATTTATATAATTTTTTAATATATATTTTTTCGTAAAAAGTCAAAAAGTTAACACAAACATCCATATTTTTTTCCTTAACTTTTTAGTCTAAAAAGACAAAAAGTACACTTATTTAGGACACCCCAAATAACCCCTAAATATTTCTAACAATTATCCCTAAAAATTCTAAAACTAATACTTTTGTTGATTTATGTACATTGAATTTTAGGATAAGTTTTGTAGATCTCAGTTACCTCACAAGGGCGTCATTCCGGAAGATTTTGAAGGTATTTTAATGAGTTTGATGAAACAGGCTGGGAGTTCTATTTGTGTGGAACACTTTGTAATGTTGTGTTTGAAACTTTGAGTGGTGTTTTGATTATGATTGTAATATGAAACAAGTTCAAACCATTGGTTTTGTTGAAATATTTGATATTTTGCATCTTTTATTTATTTATTTATTGTCTTAGGCTATTTAATTTTAGATATGTGAAACTTGTGGTCAATTGCTTGCTTAAAAGTATAATCAAAAGTTAATAGTAAGTTTCGTACATTGTCCAGATAATCCAGTTGCCATATAGTAGGCAGTCTTTCTTGTATGACTCCTAGGTCTAGTTCATTTGATATTGTTTTGTAACAAGCACCAACATTGAAGAAAGTAGAGAGAGAGAGAGAGAGAGAGAGAGAGAGAGAGAGAGAGAGAAAGAAACTCCAAAGAATATTATTCATTATGTTGAATCTAATTACATCACTCAACTAGTTCACTTTATATACACATATGTATTGTTACGCTCTAACTAAGTTTGTTATAGAGTTTGTTATTAGAAGTTACAAGAATTTGTTACAAGCAAATGATCTCATATAACCAGACTACAAGCTTATAATGTTCCCTTAGCATCAATACCAATATCTGACCTGTATAGCAGCTTTAGCAGGTCTTATTGCATTAGTTAGCAACTCTATTTGCACGTGTAGGGGACCTCGATACTTTGGATTTGCTGGCATCTATTGGACCATGACTTATACTAGAGGTAGCTGTAGGATCACACTTATCAGCCCTCCTTAAGCTGAAAGGTGGGAAACCAACTAAAAGCTTAGACTGTTGTAGACATCCCATTTTTGACCGTCCTCAAGACTTGGACGTCACCGCTTGAACACTCGGTGATCATCCTTATTTGTGTTTGTCTTGAGTTCCCGGAGGTCTTGGCGACGCGCCTTGCCTCAAGATCTCTCGGCTCAACTGTTTTGTGTGTGGTTTTGCACCAAACACTTGTGTTTTGCCTTTGAGGGGCAGGGAATGGCTTGTTGACCATCTCCACACATCACCTGCCATGGCTTGAGGCCACCGGCCACTGGTTTGTTGCCACCGGCCAAATGTTTGGCCGACCGGCACACTTTGTAGTCAACCGGCCATATATTTTGGTCAAATTACATTTTTGGCCGGCCGACCACTGTGCATTTGCTTTTGCAGATATTTTTATGCCAGCTGTGCTAGCTGGCATACACCTTTGCTCCCCTCCATACACGTGTATGGAGGGATTTCCCTCTTGACTAGCTTACTTGAGAAGCTTTGCAAGAGTGAGCTCTATAAGAGGAAGCCTCTTCTCCCTCCATTAGGGTTACAAAAATTTTCAGAGGAGCTCTGATATTAGGGTTGGAGTTTGTATCTATTCCATCTCTATATCTCTCTCCTTTTGCCTTGTGTGTGTGTTTAGTCTTACTATTGCACACAAACACCTAGTGCTACACCTTCCCTTGGTTACTGAGGGACTAGAAGGCTGTTCTAGGTGTTTTTGGGTGGTTTTGAGCTTGAACAGGCTGCTGGAGCATCATTCTTGAAGAGGGTCAACAAGGGTAAGAACTTACTCCTTTTGTTCCCCATTCTTGCTTAGCTTTTTTGCCTACCTTGCACCTGTTTTCGAGCTTAGTATATAACATATAAAAGTCTTGTTTTTACTTGCTTAAAATAGTTGTTTAAGGTTCCTTTAAGCTTTGGGGTTGTTTGACCCCTCATAGGCCTTGTTAGGCCCTATTTTTGTGCTATTTTGGTGAGCTCTGAGACCACCTTGTGTGGGCCTCCTCACCACTGAAATCCCTCAAGATTTCAGTGGTGAGGATGGTGCCTTAAGGTCCTAAGAAGGAGAGGGCCACCCCCTCTCCTTGTAGTCTTCAATGGTGGCCTTTTAAGCCTCATGTGTGAGCATCTAATTTAGGTTCATGTTGGCCATGTCCTAGCTGTTATTTGTGCTTATTATGTCATAATATAGCTCTGTTTTTACTTGGTTTAGGTACACCATGCTTGCTTAGCATACGTGTCCTATAATGCCATGAATTGCCTTAACATGCCTTGTGCTTGGAGCCTTGTTTCTAGTATGTTTTTGGCTTAGCTTTGTGAAGCTTTTATGCTTGTTTTAGCATGCTAAAGGTCTGTTTTTGGTTATTTGGGTTGTCCATGCTTTGCTTTGTATAGCTACCATGTAACCTCTCTTGTATGCCTTAAGCATTGACCCCTCTAGCATGCCATTCTTGCATCATTTCAGTGGTTTGGAACCACTTGTCATGTCATTTCAGTCTTCATGATATGCTCGTATGCTTGCATTTGATGCCCCTTTCATGCTTTAAAAGGTTGGTGTTTCTTCCTCCGTGTTTGTGCCATTGTGTATGCCTCTAAGATTAGATCATTTAGATGCCATCTAAGTGGTTTTTGGGGCTTACTTTTGCATGATTTAGGACTGTTTTAGTTCATTTTGGTCATTTGCTTCATATGTCATATGGCCATGGTTTAAGTCCTTGGGCTTGGTGGCATGCCTAGCTTGCATTGTAGATTGGTTTGGCACCTTCTCTAACATGATTTTCAGAGCTTATAATGCATGCCATTTGTCCATGTTTGCATCCTCTTAAGTGTGCTTGAGAGTTATTTCTATATGCCTAAGTGTTGGTCCTTGTGTGCATGCATGTTTGCATGTCATTTTGCCTTCATTCTTGAGCATGTTGGCCACTGTTTTGGGCTTAGTATAGAGCTGCCCAAATTAGTTTAAGTCCATAGTTCGCATGTTGTTGCATGCTCACCTTGTGTGTTGTTGCATACTTGTGTGTTGTTACATGTTTAGGTTGTTTAACATGTTTGCTCCATGTGTTGTGGCATGATTGAATGAAGTCACATGCTTGCTTGCATGCTTGAACATCCCCATTGTATTTGGCATACTTATTGGTTAGCATGATTGTCACATGCCTCGCATGCTTACTTGTTTGGATTGCTCATGTTGCATACTAGCTCATATGTCTAGGTTGCATTGCATTGACATGCATGCTTAGCCTCTTGAATTGAGTATGATAGAGGTTGAGCTCCTTGTTTGTTTATGTGCATTTTATTTGAAATCAAAGTGCATAACTTGGTTTCTCGGGCCATCACGCATCGAAATGCGCGATTGGTGGTCCGAGAACCGAGAACCATGTCCCTTTGAGTCATAAACATGATAAGGGATGTGTTGGTGCACATTTGCTTGAAATGCATTGCTATGCTTTGTTTTGCCCTCTGCTGTCAAAACAGGATTCTGCAGGAAGATTTGGCCGGCCGGCCATCTTTAGTGCCGACCGACCAGCAATTGGTGGCCGATAACTTAACCAGTGGCCGGTGATCATTTCCTTTGGCCTGTGACCATTTCCCTTGGCCGGTGGTATCCCACAGGGTTTATAGAGTGGACCTTGGGAATTTTGCAATGATCAGAGAAGGAAAACAGTGTGGACAGAGGCAACTTGTGCATGGCAGTGGACTTCTGAGTGGAGCCTAGCACGCATTGCATTGGGCCCTCTTCCCGAGCCTGTTTACTGTTTTATTAGATTAGTTAATTTGTTTAACTAGTTTAATTGGTCTGTAATATTTAATTAGCTTGTAGGTTAGTTAAATCTGTATTATTCTTTCGGTCCCTCCGAGCGAGGGCAAATTTGTAATAAGTGTGGGTGCGTGTGTGCATGTCTTCCAACCCCCACTTCTTTCTCCCTTTTACTTACCTGCTTTTGATGGTTAGTATTAGGACATGTTTAATTTAGCATCCTTATGCTATGCATGCGTGCATCATTCATCAGTATTGCATGCACCGGGCTCGGCGCATCATGCTAACAGCATAGTATTCCAAATCTAACTTGAATACGTGCTACTTGTTGCATCCCACATGCCATCCTAGGATTAGCCGAGCCTATTCTAGTGACATTCTGTATGCGTTGCATTAGCCAGTTAACATGGACTTGGATCATGCATGATTACTAACTAGTTTATTGTTTTGGCTTGGAGTACGATGTAAGTATTCATGCTTTAGTATCTTGCATGAGTGTGAATGTTAACATGACAACATGCTTACTATGTGGCTAAATGCTTATTTGATTAACTGCCTAAATGCCTGTGGGTGAAAGTTGGATTGTTTGAGTTGGGACAACTCATTGAAATCCGTATTTTAGCCTACTTGCGAGTAGCAAATTTCAAATCACTTTTTTTCAAACAAACGGATATGCAATACTTTGTTCCAAATTAGGCGATCTAGTCTATACTTGTTTTGCTGTGCGCATCACATAGTAATTCTAGCTAATTAATCGGAATAAGAACACATGTGTTTTCAAAAACGAGATATCATGGTTAGTAGAGGCCGATCTTCGGATCGGGCGAGAGGGGGTGCTCATAGCTGACCTTCCCCAATCGTACCCAAGTTCCCGAGTCGAGGCAACTTTGGTGATGACAGACACGTGGCCTTAGGCAAACGAGTCAGGGTTTCCTAAATTCCCCATTAAAAAATATTTAGGTGGCGACTCTGTATCTGGCAAAGCAGTCCATGTTTGGCACTTCTTTTCTAAAAATCTGTTTTCTCAAAACGATTTGCCAGATTTGGACTCTTTGGTTCAGATTAAGAACCGTGACAATTTGAGTCCGAATTGTAGCACTGAGGCCCTCACACGGGGCGCGTCTACAGTTTCTGGCGACTCTGCTGGGGAGATTAGAGAGCTTGACTCGAACTCGTGATATCTTGTTTTGATTTCACTTATGTGTTTCTTTGCATTGCATGTGCATTGGTGCGCCTAGGACACCGCGTTGGCCATCTGCTATTCCTGAGCGGTTTGCCGGAGGCTTGACTTTGTCAAAGCATGCCATAAGGCTGACCGGTTGCAGGCTCTGCCAGTATGGGAACACAAACCCCGGTTTTACCAGGGCACCCTTTTCGACCATTCGACCTAGTGCATATTCGGAATCCATAGTGACCATTCCAAACTAGGACAGGTTGCTTACCCGATGTAGGTTGTTTGAAACCGCTGTGTGCATAGTGAAACCCTAGCTCCTGACAAAATAGGACAGGGAAACCATACTCTAACATAGGGGTGTTTTGGCTCCCTTTTACTTGCTATGTGCTTTTAGAGTGTATCTCTACAAGAGATATTAGTCTGTGAGTTTGAGCATTAGGCCTACGGGCATCAGTATCAGTGTTTTTGAGAAACAGTTATATCTGCGGGTATCCGATTCAGTGTTTTGGTACAGTGATTTTGGGAACAGTGATCAGTATTAGAGTACAGCTGTTCAGCTACGCCTGTGTTTGTTTCGTTTGGGCTGAAATGCTGCATGTTTTCTCTTTCAGTTCAGAGATTCGAGTACAGAATAGCCAGTGTTCTCCCTCGCTGAGGCAATGCAGATATCTGATCCGTTAGTCACCGTTCAAGATCAGCGGACTTATCATGACACAGAATTCAGAGGAAATCGTGGTTATGACAGCCGCATTAGATCAAGGAATCACCCTGCAAAGTGAGACCAGTGTTGAAGTACTGCATCCACCCAGGTCGCCTGTTGCGCACCCGGTCTGGGCACCCCAGTTGTATCAGGCTCGTGAGCCCACTACATTCGAATTGATGGGGATGATTGGTGACCTCCAGAGGTCTGTGGCAGATCTCGCTTACGGAATATCGGCTTCGCCACCAGCTGCACCATATGCCGGGAATTTTGTACCGCAGGAGCCCCCGCTATTGGGACGGATTGTGATCGAGCTCAGCCAACCTGAGGTTGTCTCAAGTTATAGCAATGACGTGTCAACATCAACCCGAGCCCTCGATCAGGCTGATGCCAGAGGTAAGAACAAAAATGAAGGCAGATGCCGATCCCATTGAACAACTGCTGTGGGCAGTCGAGGCTTTGAAAGCCGGGGGGATGAATAAGCAACAGGTATTTTGGATGTGGCGTCTGGCACGCATTTTTAAGCATCTGCGAATGCTAGTTTTGTAATTTCTGGCTTGGGTGTCGAGTTAGTCCTTTGTTTTGTTTTGAGTCTGTCTCATCGTCTTGAGTCAGTTCTTTTTGCTTAAGGGTCTGTCTTGTTGTAGCGAGTCAGTCCCCTTGTATAGAATGTCAGGTGATTCCGGGGTTGTTGCCTCGAACACCATTTTTGTTTTCTTTCGAGTCTGTCTCTGCTGTGGAGCCAGTTGCAACCAGGAAATCTGAATGAAACAGCTGTGGCTATCATGTTTTCGTGCTTATTGCTACTTTGAGCTAGTTGTGCCAGAGGATTTGAATGAAACGGCGGAGCATCTCACTTACTCTTCTGTGCTCTAAACTCAATGTATTGACCTAAGTTTTTCAAAACTTTTTTGAACACTGTGGTGATGAAAACGAAGAGGAAGGAATTCCTCGGGTTTTACAAAACTTTGATCAATTGAGAGAAAGTGAGGCATGCTAAGCCTTTAATGAATGAAATCATGCTTGTTAGCGTGAGTACTAAGAAGGACCCTGGCTTGATCCAGATTGGTTCCACACTATCTTCAGCGCGAGCGATTTGTCGCTTTCGTAAAAACTTTCAAAAACAAAATGTTTTGCGCGGTCCTGTGAAGACCTGTGTGGAATCGCTCTTGAGATTGTGCAGCCTAGGATCGCTCTCAGCCTCAAGATTCCATCCATTTGTTTTCAAACCTTGAACCCATTCAGAACGTTCAACGATCAATCATCCAGAGAGGCCTGTGTGGCCAGATTTGAAGCAGCCCTTGAACAAGAGGCATCAAAGTCAGATCAAGAAGATCAGATCTCGCTGGAAGAAGCTTGTGAAGCTAGAACAGAAGCACCCCTTAAACTAGGGCAAAATGTCTGATGTACTCGAAGAGCCGAAGATGAATCCTTTTGCAAATCAATAACAACAACCACTCTCCTGGATACGGATTGCTTCAAAACCCTAAAACCATTTGGCATGGACTTGTTACACTTTTACCCTTTGAGAGACTCGTTGGGCAGAAAACCCGGAAGGGCGACCCAGGCAAAAGTTAGAGTAAGAAAAAAATATATACAAAAAGAAAAAAAGAAAAAAGAAGAAAAGAGGAAAAAGAAAAAAAGAAGAAAAGAATTGAAAAGAAAAGAAAAAAAGAAGCTCGCAAGGTCGAAAACCCGCAACGGGCGCCTTAGCAAAAGTTAGAGCCTAAAAAAAAGTGAAGGTTAAAATAGCCGAGTGTACCTTAACCGGAACTACATAAGGCTTGATTCCCATGTTTGGGATACGTAGGCAACTTCATCCTGAAGTCCAGCCCCCAACGCTTTCAAAGCAATTTAGTCCATGTAATGGTTTTGATCATCCTTGCCTTCTCTGAATCCGATAGTTCGGTTGTGACACCGTGAACTACGTAGGCTTGATTCCCATGTTTGGGATACGTAGGCAACTTCATTCTGAAGTCCGGCCACCAACACTTTCAAAGTGACTGTGTCCATATATTGGTTCTGACCATCTTCGTCGTCTCCGTGTCCGAGAGTTCGGTCGTGATCATCACTAATGAGGACTGTTTACAAAATGCTGTGGCGTCATCCAAACAAGGGGCGACTTTTCGTTGCCATGAGTCACCATTCAAACCAGGGGCAACTTTCCGTTGCCGTGCAGCTCTTTCAAGCAAGGGGCAATTTTCCATTGCCTCCAATCCGAGGTTGCGCATCTCGAGAGTAAGTTCTGTGCTCGTTGAGCATTGACCGTTTGCAAAAATAGTTTTTGAGAATTTTTACTGAGGTTGACTATTGTCTCGAAAATTATTCCATCTTTTCCAAAATTGGACCATTTTCTTGGACCCAAGAAAGGAAAATTTTCAGTGCTCATAGCCTAACTCGCATGATTTTCAAATCAAAAATCGAACAAGTATGTTAATCTAACTCTCATATTGGTCAAAACTGTTTTAGTAGAAAACCAAAACAAAAAAATGGTCAAAATGATGAACTAGGGGCACAGTTGAGTCAGGCTCCCTGTCTTTCCCCCGATTGTCAATACTTGCCAGAAGGGCACTCTATTCGCCAGAAGAAGACACAACTGAAGCTGTCAGTAAAGGGTTGAAAGCTCTCAACAACCTCCAAGCAACGAGGTATCGAGCCAAGTGCGAAGCACAAATTGGAATGGATCAAGATACTCCATCGGAACATCGACTAGACGTCCCGGTAGGAAATAGCCGCGAGCTAATAGTGTTGGGCGTGAACCCACAACTTCCTATTCATCTACTAACCACCCTGGGGAGGGATGGAAAATGAGAGATTAAAGAATGAGAGGTGTAAGTCGAGAGAAAAGTGAGCAAAAGGGTTTTGAGAAAAAACCGAGCCTGAGGGCCGAGTGATGTGAGAATCACAAATTAGAAAGGGTGGGAAATAATGCCCGAAGGAACTGGCTCCTCGTGATTTAAGGTTCTCATTTTGTAAACACGTCTGTATGTCGTGTCTTTTGTTTTGTTTACCTCAACTTTTGTTTTGAGTCTTTTCCGAGCGTGTCTCGTTGTGATTAGGTCGTGTACTTTCTGTTTGAGTCTTTTTTACTGTGTTCAGTTGTAGGCTCAATACCCCGGTTTGAAAAACCCTTTTTCAATTTCAAAATTTTTTTTAATCATGCTGTGCTCAGAGTGCTGTGCCATTCTCCACATTTATGCGAAGCAAAAGAAGAAGGGGAAAATTTGGGGCATCTGAGTGTGCTTCAACTTCAGCCGATTCACCTTTGTATTCGTCTTGTCAGATTGGACTGTTTGTTTCAGGGTTTGTGTGTGCAGAATAAACAGAATGGCCTGTATGCAGATTAATTCCCAGCAGAGTATAGGCCGAGTGTTCAGACTAAGCAGTGGGTTGTATGAGTTGTTTTGCCGTTGGCCGGTTCGTTACCTGGTTATTACAATACAAATGTTTGACTTTCAGACAGGAGATCAATTCCATCTACATTGTTATGTGATGTGATGTGATGTGATGTAATGCAATGCGAAGCATGGAAATGTACTAAAATGTAACACTTTTTCAGATAAAAAGCTTTGTTTCATTTCATCATCTTTTCAAGTACAAAGTTTTGGAGAAAACAAAACCTGCCTGCGGCAGTACAAGGTACTCTAGCTACCAGCAAAAAAAAAAAGAAAAGTACAAAAAAAAAGAGAAGAAAAGCAGCAAAAATCTGGATCAATGTCAAGCGGCCTCAGGCCTAGGGGTCTGTCCTCGTCCTCTTCCTGGACGAAGGTCCAGGAGCATCGTCATCAGCGCCGTCATCTGAGCCTGAGTCAGTGCCATCTCCGGTCTCCTCCTCAGATGACTCCGCCTCTGCCTCCGTCTCCGCCTCGGACTCATCGTCATCGGGGACTGGTGCCCGTGAGCTACTCCCAATATGAGTGCGCCCCGCTTTGGTGCGGGGGTATACTCTGCCGTCTCGGGTAGGAGCGGAAGGTCCAGCTGAAGCACCTCCTACAGTAGGAAGCTGGAAGGGAGGCTGAAAAGTACAAATGGCAAACGCATCAGTATGCTACAGAATGCAGTGTATGAATACAGTGTGTGAATACTGTGAGCAGTGTATCAGTGCAGAATGCAGTGTATGAATACAGTGTGTGAATACTGTGAGCAGTGTATCAGTGCAGAATGCAGTGTATGAATACAGTGTGTGAATACTGTGAGCAGTGTATCAGTGCAGAATGCAGTGTATGAGTACAGTGTATGAATGCCGTGAGTAGTGCTGTGAACAGTCTGTGGGCTACAGTGTGTCAGACGCCGTGAGGGCCGTGTATCAAGTGTTGAGTTGTGCATCAGATTATGTGAAACAGTTTATGTATGGTTTGAGACCGTGGTCAGAAGAACATACCGGAATACTGTAAATGGCCAGAAGGTCGAGGCTCTGCTGAAGCATCCCCATCACCGAAGCAGTCAACTCCAGGGACTGGCGAGTGTACTCGGAGGAAGCCTGCAAAAGTGTTAGAAGTATCAGTTTTGCGAATATCAAATGAATTGAAATGAAATGACTGTGCAGAATGCAAAATGCAGTAGTACATACCGGAGGCAAGCCATAGAACCCGACTAACTCATGATCAGAGGGGGAGCAATGGATCTGGTAAGTCGCCCCACCCCGCCCTCTGCATGTCATCGTCGTGGGCAGTGCAGGCCAACTAGCCCCCCCCTCTCCGCGCTCCACTCCTGCCACGGACCCGAGCCACCCTCGGTGCTCCCGCTCCCGCCCCTGCTCCTGCTCCAGCTACCGGCGCCGCATGCCTCTCTCTCTCAGCTCGACGGCCACAGCTCAAAGGCCGCATGATATACGTCTGAACGTACTCTGAGTAGTCACCTATGCCTCTGAAGCGTATCGCATCCCAGCCGATCGTGTAGTCGGCCATCTGCTCAGGGGTGAACCCTCGGTATCCCTCATATGCTCAGGAGGGTGAACGGGACTATCTGCTCTGGCAAACCCAGGGTCTGCGTAGGAAAGCTCACCCAGGTACCAAGCCCGACAGACCGGCCCCTCCAGCAAGATCCTGAAGCGTGCAGTCTCCTCGGCACCGGCAAATCGCTCCCGCATCACGGCTGGCAAGAGCCAAGGCTGCCAGGTGATCTGTAAATGGCATGCAGTTTGTTATCTACTGTTATTGAAAATACAGTGTAAAGCGAAGTTTAAATAAACTCTAAAGTTGAACATACCTCCGCGGGGGTGATGGTGTCAAAGTAGCGGCAGAAGAAGATGAAAGACTCCCGCGGTCTCCGCACACACCTAACGTCGAAGCGGCGGGAGAATGGCACGCCAAGAGGGGTCTCCACGTCTGGCACTGGGGCGAGTCTCGGAAAGTAGGCGTAGACCCACAACTACAGAGCAAATATCAGTATGCTTATCAGATAAAGCAGAATACAGAATAAAGCAGAAATTGCAGAACCGTGTATTGTGCAGTGTATTGTGCAGAGTGTACAGTGTGTGCAGTGTACAGTCAGTGTAAAACAGAGTATATGTGTGCCGTGTGTGCAGTATACAGTCAGCGTGTGAAGCAGACCGCGTGTGTACAGTGTACAGAGTACAGAAAATGTAAAGCAAAAAAAGTAGATGTACCTCCCAAGCCCACCGGTAGCCTCCGAGCAACTGCCCGCTGCAACGGGAGGCTGAGCTCATGTATCCGTACAGGGTGGCCAGGGCAACGCCACCCCAGTCGTAGCGCAGAATCCGCGTGACGTCCACTAGCGCACTCAACAAACAGAGAGGCACGGTGTTCGCCCGATCGGCGAAAATGGTCGTCCCCAGCAGAAACATGAGGAAGCCGCGGGCGTACTGCTCCACCTCCTCCTGGGTCATCGGCGCCTCCTCAGCTAAAGCCGGCTGAGTCCGGAAGTGGCTCTCGAACCATGAATATCTAACAAATCCTGGACGCGCAAGAGGCGGCATCTCGCCGAGCAAGTAAATCTGAGCGGCCTCCCACTCATCCATATCGGTGTCGAAGGGGATCGGATCACCCCCTACCCCGATGCCGGTGAGCATCGAGAAGTCATAGGGAGTCATCGTCATGTCTCCCGCGGCGGAAAGGTGGAAGGAGTCAGTGGTATCCCACCACCTCTCCACCAGAGCGGCGAGAAGAGGCCTGCTCGCAGTAAGCCGGGAGAGTCCTCTGCAGAAGGCGCCGAAGCCGGCCTGGTCTACGATGTGGCAGACCGCATCGGTAACTCCATGTACCAATCTCTGGCGACGACATTCCCATACCCCCAGAAGGCATGGGAATCTCCCTGTATTAAAAAACAAACAGTTGCGAAGCAATATTCAATATACAGTTTTGAAGAACAGTCAAAATTGATGCAAATACAATGTGTGTGCACGTGTTCAAAATCAAACAAACATCGGGTGCCGGTGTGCTTGCAGTAAACTACAACATGTGACGTGTCAGTATGTCCGAGTGGTTCAGTACAGATATAGCGTATGTGCACGTTTCTCAAGTTCAAACAGACATCGGGTGCCGGTGTGTGCAGTAAACTAAACATGTGACGTGTCAGTATGTTCGAGTGGTTCAGTACAGATAAGCGTGTGTGCATTCTCAAGTTCAAACAGATATCGGGTGCCGGTGTGCTTACAGTGAATACAACATGTGATGTGCCAGTGTTTCCGAATGATTCAGTACAGATACAGGTGTGTGCACGTGTTCAGATTCAAACAGATATCAAGTACAAGTGTGTTCGCAGTCAACTACAGCATGCAGTGTATCGGTGTATCGGGCTAAGCAGTTAAAGAACAGAATCAACTATGGCAGTTAAGTGTTCTACGTTGCAGAAAATGAAACGGGGAAGAATATACCTCGGAAGCACCGTATGATAGATATGACTCCGGCTCGCGCAGGAGAAGCTCTGGAGCACCGTCCTATCGAAAACTCCTGAACTAGCGAAGTCCGTCAGGAGGAAGTATGTGAATCGCCGGCGGTAGGTCGCCGGGTTCGAACGGGCGGACGCTCAAGGGCAGAGAGCTCGGCCTCGGGATCCATCTCCTGATCCGGGGGAGTCCGCCCTGCGGAAGATCGTCTGCCATGTCAAGAGTGGTGTGTGAAAATGGCCGGAAGAGGGAAAACCGGGGAGAATATGAAAGGTCAACCGAAAAGTCAACCCCGGGAGGGCGGAAAATGGCCAGAAAAGCCGAAGTGCGGAAAAGGGCAAAGATCAAGAGGAACTCGGGGGAAACAAACCCCAAGAGGCGGAAATCAAGAAAGAGACATCGAAACGAAGTTTCGTTCGGTTCAAAACGTTCGAAATGCGAAGGTATTCGCGAATCAAACGTTGAAATGGGCGCTAAAACCGAGGAAAACAGTGAATGGAAGAAAGAAAAATGCTCTAGAGAGAAAGGGGGAGGATTTTCGAACAAGTGGCAAGTGCCAAAATAGGGTTTGAAGCCCTATTTTAAAAGACCTGAGGCCAAAAGACCAAACTGCCCCGAATTAGGCACTTTTGGCCGGTCGGCCACACTGTTGGCCGGTCGGCCAAATATTTGGCCGATGGAACCTTTTGATGGCCGGTGGGCAGCCGGTGACCTCCTCTGATGGCCGGTGAGCCTCCTACAACCTTTTTGGGTCAGATATGTGGTTTGGGGCCTCCATTGCTCAAGACAGTGCAAACAGTGCATTTCGAAGCTCAACGGTCTCCGTTTTGACCTCAGACTGTGTCTTCTGTGCGAGCACTTGAATATGTGCAAGGTGTATCCTTTTTGTATCCTTTTGTCCCTTTCAAGATTTGAATGTTGCCCCACACGCGTTGCTTTACAACGTTTTGATGTGAACGCACGTTGAGTTGTACGTCATTATGCCTGCATTGTCATACACCTCCCCACGGTCTGGCGAGACCTTAAACACGCACGGTCTGGCGAGACCTTAAGTACGCTCGGTCTAGGAGACCTTAAATCCGTCGGTCTGCATTGTCATACATGATCCTCGTCACGCGTTGCCATACGCACCTTACATGCATTGTCATGCATTTCAAGCCGCGCGTTGTCGCGTATTTCAAATTCACATGCATTGCCATGCATTTCAAGCAACTTGCGTTGTCGCACATTCCAGACAACATGCATTTCAAAAAAAAAAAAAAAACATGCATCATTTGCATTTCAAAAAAAAAAAAACAAAAAAAAACATGCATCATTTGCATTTCGAAAGAAAAAGCCAAAAACAACATGCATCATTTGCATTTCAAAAAAAAAAAACATGCATATGTCATGCACTGTAAATAGCATGCATTATCATGCATTTGTCATGCATCCACTGTATATAGTGCATATGTCATGCATCATTGTAAATAATGCATATGTCATGCATTTTTATTGTAAATATTGCATATGTCATGCATTCACTGTACATACATACATTCCATTGCATATGGTAGGTATTGCATTGTAGCTTGCATGCATTCATTGCATCACCTCCATTTATGGCTTGCGCCTTTCCATGTTGAGCTTGGTCTGGTATGTGCCTATATCTTTTACGTCAAAGCACAGTTATGATATTATGTGTACGCACCTATTCCACGCTGGTATGTTGGTTTGAGGGTGACAGCACCGTTTCTGTGTTAGACGCGGCTTGTATGTGTCCATGCCTTTCCTAGGCAAAATACGGTTTGGCCGCAGGCCTTATCCACTGCATCCATTGCATTCTCCCCGGCAGATCGCATTGTACATAGCATTCATTGTATATAATGCATTGTACATACATACATTCCATTGCATATTGTAAATATTGCATTGTAGCCTGCATGCATTCACTGTATCACCCCCTCCATCTATGGCTTGTGCCTTTCCATGTTGAGCTTGGTCTGGTATGTGCCCATATCTTTCACGTTGAAGCACAGTTATGATATTATGTGTACGCACCTATTCCACGCTGGTATGTTGGTTTGAGGGTGACGGCATGCCTTTCCTAGGCAAGATTTGGTTTGGCTGCATGCCATATCCATTGTATATATTACATTGTAGTGTAATTTTTGCATCCAGCATTAGGATCATTGTCTTTCGTCAGCGGGTCATTTCCCCACTTATGTCATTCCACCCAATTACTTGTTCTTGTGTCCGTCTACATCACTCATAGTTCTGCATGTGTACGCCCTATTCCACGCTGGTATGTTGGTTTGAGGGTTGCGGCACCTTTTCTATGGTAGACGGACTTTGCATCTCCATCATCCTTTTGACATTTGTGTGGTTTTGAACCGCTCATGATTTGATCATGATTCAATTGCATTGCATTTTCATTTGCATTACTATATATAGTTTTGTATATATTACATATCATTTTGCATTCATTTTGCATGTTATGCATGTTGCTAACGATATCGTACCTGTTAAGTTGCCTTCTTTTGCAGGCACGATATTGTATGTACGGTTCATTTGAAGCTGGTGCAACCAGACGAACCGCACATGTATTGTATTCTCCGAGTGAGACATATCGAGAATTGCATAATTCTCTTACATCCTTTCTGTATTGTAGTGTAGTTGGATTTGTGTTTGCTAGCTTAAAACTGTCGCATGTTATGCTTCGTTACAGCTTTCTTTGCATGATCATAAGTTATGTTCGGCTTCTTGCATTGTCAGTTGCATTTTGCCCCTGCCTTCGGGCGCATATCTTGTCTGTCTTGCATGTTTGTCTAAGTCTTCGGCCTTGTCAAAAATGGGTCGTCTCTGGGCTTTGACACTCACTCCCGTCATTCTTATGACTTTCGAGTTCTGTCAAAGAGGGGCAACTGTAGACACCCCATTTTTGACCGTCCTCAAGACTTGGACGTCACCGCTTGAACACTCGGTGATCATCCTTATTTGTGTTTGTCTTGAGTTCCCGGAGGTCTTGGCGACGCGCCTTGCCTCAGGATCTCTCGGCTCGACTGTTTTGTGTCTGGTTTTGCACCAAACACTTGTGTTTTGCCTTTGAGGGGCAGGGAATGGCTTGTTGACCATCCCCACACATCACCGGCCATGGCTTGAGGCCACCGGCCACTGGTTTGTTGCCACCGGCCAAATGTTTGGCCGACCGGCACTCTTTGTAGTCGACCGGCCATCTATTTTGGTCAAATTGCATTTTTGGCCGGCCGACCACTGTGCATCTGCTTTTGCAGATATTTTTATGCCAGCTGTGCTAGCTGGCATACACCTTTGCTCCCCTCCATACACGTGTATGGAGGGATCTCCTTCTTGACTAGCTTACTTGAGAAGCTTTGCAAGAGTGAGCTCTATAAGAGGAGCCTCTTCTCCCTCCATTAGGGTTACAAAAATTTCAGAGAGCTCTGAGATATTAGGGTTTGAGTTTGTATCTATTCCATCTCTATATCTCTCTCTTTTTGCCTTGTGTGTGTGTTTAGTCTTACTATTGCACACAAACACCTAGTCCTACACCTTCTCTTGGTTGCTGAGGGACCAGAAGGCTGTTCTTGGTGTTTTTGGGTGGTTTTGAGCTTGAAGAAGCTGCTGGAGCATCATTCTTGAAGAGGGTCAACAAGGGTAAGAACTTACTCCTTTTGTTCCCCATTCTTGCTTAGCTTTTTTGCCTACCTTGCACCTGTTTTCGAGCTTAGTATATAACATATAAAAGTCTTGTTTTTACTTGCTTAAAATAGTTGTTTAAGGTTTTTGCTTTGGGGTTGTTTGACCCCTCATAGGCCTTGTTAGGCCCATTTTTGTGCTATTTTGGTGAGCTCCGGGACCACCTTGTTTGGGCCTCCTCACCACTGAAATCTTGAGGGATTTCAGTGGTGAGGATGGTGCCTTAAGGTCCTAAGAAGGAGAGGGCCACCCCCTCTCCTTGTTGTCTTCAATAATGGCCATTTAAGCCTCATTAGTGAGCACTTTTAAGTGTATGTTGGCCATGCCTTAACTGTTTTTTATGCTTATCTTGCCATGATATAGCATTGTTGTGAGTTGGTTTAGGTACACCATGCTTGCTTAGCATACATGTCTTGTAATGCCATGAATTGCCTTAACATGCCTTGTGCTTTGAGCCTTGTTTCTAGCATGTTTTTGGCTTAGCTTTGTGAAGCTTTTATGCTTGTTTTAGCATGCTAAAGGTCTGTTTTTGGTCATTTGGGTTGTCCATGCTTTGCTTTGTATAGCTACCATGTAACCTCTCTTGTATGCCTTAAGCATTGACCCCTCTAGCATGCCATCCTTGCATCATTTCAGTGGTTTGGAACCACTTGTCATGTCATTTCAGTCCTCATGATATGCTCGTATGCTTGCATTTGATGCCCCTTTCATGCTTTAAAAGGTTGGTGTTTCTTGCTCCATGTTTGTGCCATTGTGTATGCCTCTAGGATTAGATCATTTAGATGCCATCTAAGTGGTTTTTGGGGCTTACTTTTGCATGATTTAGGACTGTTTTAGTTCATTTTGGTCATTTGCTTCATATGTCATATGGCCATGGTTTAAGTCCTTGGGCTTGGTGGCATGCCTAGCTTGCATTGTAGATTGGTTTGGCACCTTCTCTAACATGATTTTCAGAGCTTATAATGCATGCCATTTGTCCATGTTTGCATCCTCTTAAGTGTGCTTGAGAGTTGTTTCTATATGCCTAAGTGTTGGTCCTTGTGTGCATGCATGTTTGCATGTCATTTTGCCTTCATTCTTGAGCATGTTGGCCACTGTTTTGAGCTTAGTATAGAGCTGCCCAAATTAGTTTAAGTCCATAGTTTGCATGTTGTTGCATGCTCACCTTGTGTGTTGTTGCATACTTGTGTGTTGTTACATGTTTAGGTTGTTTAACATGTTTGCTCCATGTGTTGTGGCATGATTGAATGAAGTCACATGCTTGCTTGCATGCTTGAACATCCCCATTGTATTGGCATACTTATTGGTTAGCATGATTGTCACATGCCTTGTATGCTTGTTCGCATTGCTCATGTTGCATACTAGCTCATATGTCTAGGTTGCATTGCATTGACATGCATGCTTAGCCTCTTGAATTGAGTATGATAGAGGTTGAGCTCCTTGTTTGTTTATGTGCATTTCATTTGAAATCAAAGTGCATAACTTGGTTTCTTGGGCCATCACGCATCGAAATGCGCGATTGGTGGTCCGAGAACCGAGAACCATGTCCCTTTGAGTCATAAACATGATAAGGGATGTGTTGGTGCACACATTTGCTTGAAATGCATTGCTATGCCTTGTTTTGCCCTCTGCTGCTGTCAAAACAGGATTCTGCAGGAAGATTTGGCCGGCCGGCCATCTTTAGTGCCGACCGACCAACAATTGGTGGCCGATAGCTTAACCAGTGGCCGGTGATCATTTCCTTTGGCCGGTGACCATTTCCCTTGGCCGGTGGTATCCCACAGGGTTCATAGAGTGCACCTTGGGAATTTTGCAATGATCAGAGAAGGAAAACAGTGTGGACAGAGGCAACTTGTGCATGGCAGTGGACTTCTGAGCGGAGCCGAGCACGCATTGCATTGGGCCCTCTTCCCGAGGCTGTTTACTGTTTTATTAGATTAGTTAATTTGCTTAACTAGTTTAATTGGTCTGTAATATTTAATTAGCTTGTAGGTTAGTTAAATCTGTATTATTCTTTCGGTCCCTCCGAGCGAGGGCAAATTTGTAATAAGTGTGGGTGCGTGTGTGCATGTCTTCCAACCCCCACTTCTTTCTCCTTTTACTTACCTGCTTTTGATGGTTAGTATTAGGACATGTTTAATTTAGCATCCTTATGCTATGCATGCGTGCATCATTCATCAGTATTGCATGCACCGGGCTCGGCGCATCATGCTAACAGCATAGTATTCCAAATCTAACTTGAATACGTGCTACTTGTTGCATCCCACATGCCATCCTAGGATTAGCCGAGCCTATTCTAGTGACATTCTGTATGCGTTGCATTAGCCACTTAACATGGACTTGGATCATGCATGATTGCTAACATTTCTTTGTTTTGGCTGGAGTACGATGTAAGTATTCATGCTTTAGCATCTTGCATGAGTGTGAATGTTAACATGACAGCATGCTTACCATGTGGCTAAATGCTTATTTGATTAACTGCCTGAATGCCTGTGGGTGAAGGTTGGATTGTTTGAGTTGGGACAACTCATTGAAATCCGTATTTTAGCCTACTTGCGAGTAGCAAATTTCAAATCACTTTTTTCAAACAAACGGATATGCAATGCTTCGTTCCAAATTAGGCGATCTAGTCTATACTTTTGTGTTGTGCGCATCACATAGTAAGATTAGCTAATTAATCGGAATAAGAACACATAACGTTTTCAAAATCGGATATCATGGTTAGTAGAGGCCGATCTTCGGATCGGGCGAGAGGGGGTGCTCATAGCTGACCTTCCCCAATCGTACCCAAGTTCCCGAGCCGAGGCAACTTTGGTGATGACGGACACGTGGCCTTAGGCAAACGAGTCAGGGTTTCCTAAATTCCCCCATTAAAAAATATTTAGGTGGCGACTCTGTATCTGGAAAAGCAGTCCATGTTTGGCACTTCTTTTCTAAAAATCTGTTTTCTCAAAACGATTTGCCGGATTTGGACTCTTTGGTTCAGATTAAGAACCGTGACAATTTGAGTCCGAACTGTAGCACTGAGGCCCTCACACGGGGCGCGTCTACAACTGTAGAAAAAGAAATCTGGAAACAAGAAGAGATTTGGTAAAGATGTCAGCCACTTGGTCCAAAGAAGCCAAATGACGAATAATAAGTTGCTTAGCTGAGACTTTCTCAACCACAAAGTGATAATCAATTTTGATATGGTTGGTACGAGCGTGAAACACAGGGTTGGCAGCAAGAGAAAGAGCAAACAATTGATCACACCAGGGGACAAGAATTGAAGAAGGAACAATATGCATATCTTTAAGGAGCATTTGAAGACAAGCAACTTCAGCACTAGCTTGGGCCATAACCCTGTATTCAGTTTCAGTAGAAGACCGAGCAACAGTAGGTTGCTTTTTAGTAGCCCATGACACCAAGTTGGGACAAGATGCAAAAACCCAAGGTAGAACGTCTATCACAAGGACTACCAGCCTAGTTAGCATCGGAGAAAACATAGAGATCAAATGCACCAGATGAAAAGGTCAAACCATATTGTAAAGAACCTTTAACAAATCGTAAAAGCCTCTTAACCATAGCAAAGTGAGCTTGAGTAAAACTATGCATATATTGACAGGTTTGGTTGATAGCGAAAGCCAAATCAGGACAGGTAATAGTCAAGTATTGAAGACGGCCAACAAGACTTCGATAAAGAGCAGGATTCGAGAAAGGGGTAAAAGAAGAAGAAAATGGAGAAGCTTTAGTAGAAAGATGAGAAGAAGGGAGCTTGCAATCAGTCATGATAGCTTGCTTGAGAAAAGTAGAGGCATATTGAGCTTGAGACAAAAAGTAACCAGAGAAGTAGAAGTGACAGAAATGCCAAGGAAATATGAGAGATTGCCCAATTCCTTAAGGGAAAAACACTAAATGTAACAAAGAAATTAAGTGTTGCTGATGAGAAGGAGAATTCCCAATAACAAGAATATCATCCACATAAACCAAAAGATAGGTTAATAAAGAAGATGAGGCTTGAACAAATAGAGAATTGTCACAATGACTATTGACAAACCCAAGAAAGCAAGAAATTAGAGAAAGTTGAAAACCATGCTCTTAAGCTTATTTCAAACCACAGAGAGACTTGAAAATAGCCAAATATCCCTTATCTGATTTTGGTAGTTTTGCACTTCATCTCCATACATTTTACATATAAATGTGTGTGGGGTGAAATTAAATCAGCAATGAGCGAATGAATGCTTCTAGCGACTATTACATGAGTTTATTTCTAATATTTGATTTTGGTTTAAGATGGAATACACAAATTACATATTTGTTGCTTTCTATATATAGATAGATAGATAAAATCTGGGTGCAAGTTAACATAAGAGATTGAAATAATTTCTTGTTAATTGCTTATATTTTTGCAATGCAATTGATTCTAGTGTAATGTTCATGTTTGGGTTTGTGGTACGTAGTGTGTGTAAAGTGTGTGCAGAGACAGAGGGAGTAAAGGAGGGATGGGAAGAGGGAAGAAAAGAAGACTAGGTGGTTTGTATATGATGTCAAAAAAGTAAGGGAGGTTTGTGTAATTTTATAAACCAAGGAAGTCTATGTAACTATCCCTTACATTTATGAAAATGGTTTTGGTTTTATTTGTGATCTTTTTAAAATGTTGTAGTAGTTTGCCTCATTATTTCTGTTTCTTTTTCTATGTTATCACGGATAACTTGTCTTTTTGTCCTCTTTTTTATTATTTTTTCTGTTTTAATTTGTTTGGGATTTGGTTAATGTGTTATATTATTTTTTTTGTTTGGAAGCTTGAAAGAATAGGTTTAGATGATATTGAATCCCCTCTAGTTTTCTTATGTTTTAGTAACAAACAAGACCAATGTCTTCGAAGGATGTCGTCCAACGAAAAGACCCAATGGGGTTACTGTTCTGGACAAGCCACCCATTGTTACACTCCCACTTCTAGAAGGGATGAAACTATTTAACATTTCAAAATTCATAGATGTTAGAGTTCTAGGTCAGAGGTGGGATTGTCTACTGTGTCAAACACGTACCAACCGGAGAGTTATATGCATTGAAAAAAATGGTATTTTTAGATAACGAAGCCGAATATTCTAGGATAATATCATAAATGGCTTTAGCATCCAAAATGAAACATGAAAACATCATTCATTTCTTAGGAATATGGTGGGGACCAGGAAAGGTTCGTATGCTGTTGGATCTCATGTATGCTAATTTATCAGGTGTTCATGAGAGTGATGAAAGAGCAATTGAGAGGAATGGAATATCTTTCGTCAAACATGGTTGTCCCGGGATATAAAGCCGCCTAATCTTCTAGTGAGTTCAGATGGCGTATACAGGATTGCGGATATCAGTGTTGGAAAATGCTTGATAGACACTATTTTTGGTTCATCGATGCTTATGACTCTTGATATCATGGCATACATGAGCCCAAAAAGAATTAAGTCTCAACTCCATGTTGAAACTTTGATACGAATGACATTTGGAGTTTCAGAATTTGCATGCTGGAGATATATTTGGGACACTTCCCAATGCAGTTTGATCGACATGATGTGAATACAATAGGAGAGCATATTAGCATAAGACATCCTCTAGCTTTCCCTCTCCACTCCTCGAAGGAGTTTCAAGACTTCATATGACTATGCATTGAACGGGAACCAGACAGAAGGGGGAATGCCAAAGATTTATTGTGAAAAACAATTCAGGTAATGGTTTAACATATAAATTTATGAATTTGTTAGCTCAATTTCCTTTGTTCAAATCTTAATTTGATATTGTTGGCTACATATTTTGTATAAGCCAATTACAATTCGACGCGTGGCAGAATAAGGGTAATACAGGAAGACAATTAAAGTCTTCGATCATGATCGTACACGTGGCAGTTAGTATTGGTTATTACGAGATCCGACTAGCATTGGATTAGCAAAGAGATGCAAAGTGATGTGGCTTCAACGGTTACTCACATTCAAATTCAAAATTAGGAGGGAAGCCTAACTGCAAGTGATGGCATAGTGGAGCTAATTATAAGGCAACATGATCAACGATCATGGAGGAGCAGTTCGACGGTTGGAAATACAGTTTGATGGTCATCCTTGAGAAGTATAAATAGCAGAGAAGGCCCCAGAAAAAAGCCCCAGATTCAGATCCAAAAAACCAGTCTTATTCTACTTTATTTCCTTTCCAGTTTTACATTTCTGTACTTTAAAATTCCTACACTGCACTTCGTTCATAGGAGTAGTTTCAAGTAGATTGTTGCTGTAAACCTCTATGAGGCTGAGTTTGGATCATTGTAAGTTTTTCATTTTAATGAAATGCTTCAATTATTCTTCATTTAATTGTTATTTGCTTAATTCTCCTAAATCAAGCCACCAGTAAAAGTCCTCTTCATTGAGAGTGAAAGAATTAAAACACAATCGTCTGATAATTGATTGGCAATTAATTTTTTGTAAAGACTGATTGATCCTTGCTGGCACGCTCATAATTACAAAAGTAACCTTCGAAAGCCAAAAAGCCAACATATATTTTTGGCATGCCCAGTGGGACTAATTGAAATGGCTAGACGTAGGAGACAAGGAGAAAATGAACGCCTGGAAGAAGACATAGAAGGAGAGGTAGAAATACCTAATCCAGACGATAATGTGATAACACATCCTGTAGAGACACCAATTCTATCAGAACCTATGGTCGAACAGACCAGCACTTCAGAACAAGTACCACATGTTCATAATATTGGACGAGACCAAGGAATTGGACCATCCACTGTTCCATCTACTCAGCCAATAAATCCATGGGGTGGCCTAGTAGATGCCATGGGACAACAGTTAATGAACACGATGGAAAGGTGGGCAACATCCTTTTTGGATCGAATGAATAACCACCAACTAACAAACGCAAGACACATGGAGGAAGTTTCAAATGTCCCTCAGCAAAGATTGGCTAGAGATAAACAGCCTATGCAAATTAATGGACATTCTAATGGTCAAACTAGTAATCAAAACTATGAAAGACCATCACCTCAGTCTTGGTACGAACCTATTTTGAGGCCTATAGCAGGTCAAAATGCCTCAATACTTAACAGTGAAGCCATGCAAATTGGTGGATATGGCCCAGTACAAGAAAATGGCATAAGAATGGCTCCAAATCCCATGTTTGAAGCCATACCCAGCACGAGGGGGTTCACTAATCCCTTATTCGAATTTATATTCGGGGCGTTGGAAGGTTTTCCTACAAATTGAAGAGACACAACACCTATTCCAGCACCTTTCGCAGGACAGGCTCAAAGGGGTTACCCACACCTCCAACAGCAACCTGCACCACAGGGACAACCAGTCCCAAATATACCACCTTATGGACCAAGAGAACCACAGGCACAAGGTTGTCCACCAAATCCTATGTTTGTCCCTCCAGTAGCGGTTCAGCAGGCACAAAATATGGTCCCTAGGGACCAAATTGCTGATATTGTTAGAGAGATGTGTGGACCGATGGCTCAGGGGGTCTAGACTCCTGTGTACAGGAAACCATACCTAGAATGGGTAGATAGGGTACATGAATACCCAAGAGGTTTTAGGATACCAGATTTTGCCCTTTTTTTTATGGGAATGGAAACCAGTCAACAGTGGAGCATATTGCTAGGTTTGCTGCTCAATGCGGTGAATTCACTAATAATGACTATATGAAGTTAAGATTATTCCCAAATTCTCTAACTGGGGGAGCATTTGTATGGTATATTAACCTTACACCTGGCTCTATCCAAACTTGGCAACAAATGGAAGAGGCATTTCATGCCCAATTCTTCCAATCGGAGCCAGAGGTTTCCATGGCAGACTTGGCAAGATTGAGTCAAAGGCCTGATGAGAAGGCTACTCAGTTTATTGCCAGATTTAAAAGGCACGAAACAAATGTAGGTCATCCTACCAGAGCCAGAATTCGTGAGATTGGCTCAAAATGGCTTAGAGTTTAGGCTTCGAAAGAAGTTTGACTCGACTGAGTTCAGAGACTTAGTGGAACTAACTTATAAGGTGTCTAGGTATGAAGCATTACTAGAGGAGAACAAGATCGAAATAATGCATCGTACAAGACATATTATAGAGATCCTAATTATGAGATGATGCAGCAGAGATTGTGGGGAAAGAACCTGTGATCTGTGAGCATTAATTCATAAGGATACAACAATTGACCAGCAGTTTAAAAAGAAAGACCTTCATAGGAAATACTCTTTCGATTTAACTAAGGCAGATGACATTTTTGATCATTTGCTTGCGGCCAACTTCCTTAAGTTACCAAAAGGAGTCAAAATTCCATCTCCAGATGAACTTAAAGGAAAAGTGTATTGTAAATGGCATAATTCTTGGTCTCACTCGACTAAAAACTGTATTGTTTTTCGAGACAGGATCCAAGAACAAATTCGGAAAGGAAGTTTGAAATTCCCAGCAAAGCAGAAAAGGCCATGGGGATCGACAGTAATCCATTTCCAGAAATTGGAGAGGTGGCAGCCAATGTCATTATGCCAGACTTCCAGAACTTGTCCTTGAAAGAATTGGAAGAAGTCAATGTGCAGATGCATGTTGCCAACCAGACAACTATCAAGAAAGACACTGGAAATCTACCAGCTATTGGACAAGGTTTCTCACACCAGAGGGAAGACTCTGATGAAGAAGCACTGGATGACGATTCTTTAGAGCAGCTGTAATGCAAAGGATGTGTCCCAGGTGCAGACTGAGCTACAAGTGGTTGAAAGGGCTTCCAATTGATGGGAAGCATATTACAAGGATGTGCAGAGCGTCCTAAACCAACCAATGCTTATAACAAAAGGCCATATCCAACTGTTAGGCAGCAGCCATTAATGGTTGAGCCAACAGCCGATAGAATGCATTCTAAAGGCAAGAGGCCTTTATATGAGTCCAGGCCACCTAATTATTACAGAATGGAGAGCAGTCATTCTGAAAGGAGACTGGAGAAGGGTTCAGTTTATGGGATCAAAGCCAGAGATTGGCCCCCTAGACCAGCCTCACGCAGGACAGAAAGTGGCACCTTCATCAAAGGCCTGAGTTAGGCCCAAACATGAAGTCAGGCCAAGCAGTGGCCTTCACAGCCAGCTTCGAAGATGGCTTCGAAGGAAGAAAGAACAGTTCAACAGCTGAGTCAGTAAGTTCGTGGGTACCTGGAGTTCCAGATTGGTTTGTGATGCAGAACAAACCTAGGGAAGTGTCTACCCAAAGAGATGTTGTTGGAAACCAAGGTAGGATGGTCAAACCTCCTTTGGTGGCTCCAAACAATTGGGTATTGCTTAAACACCCAAAAACAAAGGAACCAGATATGGTCCCGTAATTTCTAGATCACAAAGGAGGAAGATTCAGCGTAGGTACACTCAGTACCAGAAAGACCTGAAAGAAAGTGGAGAAGCTCTTCATTGGTCCAGACAGAAGGAAAGAAGAATCCAAAGTCAGACCATACTCCAAAACCAACTCTACAAGCAAAATGGGTTGTAGCAGAGAAAATTGGCCAAAGTTCACTCTGAACTAAAAGCCAGAGAGAAGTCCAGTTTAGCAGGATTGGAGAAGGCTTGATGGAGAGTGATAGCGAGACAGAAGAAGAAGTTGGCCTAGGCCAAAAGAAAGAAATGGTTGAGGAAGAAATGTTCGAAGCCTTCATGGCTGAACAAACTTTTTGGTTGAAAAGCCAGTCAAAAAGACCATTCGAAGGAGTTGTTAGTAATGAAGTGCCAGAATGCAGCATGGAAGATGCTTCTGAAGTAACTGAACAAGGTGGCCAAGAGGAGAAACAGGCACACAGCCAGCCATCCAATTTGGCTCGTTTCCTCAGTATCAGTGAATATGGTACACATACTACCGCATGAATTCCAAGCTGGAGATGAGAACCAAGAGGGCAAGAAATTGACCCAATTCCAGTCTCTAGTGAAGACTCACAAGTGAGTATGGTGCAAGATGAATCCGGAATGGCTACCCTAATGGAAACTGAATATGAGAGTGAAGAAGAGGTGAGTATTAACCTCTCATATCCTTTTGAATATCCCTCGAACTCTATGACACAGCATGTCAAGCCTTTGTATATCAAGGCCTTCTTCGATGGGATACAATTGAACCGAGTCTTGGTGGATAATGGGGCAGCAGTGAACTTACTACCGAAATCTTCCTTGAAGAAACTAGGGAAAAACAACCCCAGGTTAATCCCAACCAGCACAACCATTGCTGGCTTCGCTGGAGACAAACAGATGGCTCAGGGAATTCTGCCTATCAACCTGAGTGTGGAAACCAGGGACTGCATGACGGCATTCTTCGTTATCAACAGCAATACTAAGTACAATGCTTTACTTGGTAAAGATTGGATTCACACTACCAAGTGTGTGCCTTCCTCTTTGCATCAGAAAATAATGATGGCCTTGGGCAATGGAGAGACAGAGGAAATTGATGCAGATCCTCAACCCTTCATAGCCTGTGCAGACTTCGCAGAGGCCAAATTGTATATTGAGGGAGTGACACCACTCAGTATACTGAGAAACCTGATGGCTCAGCCGAAGTGACGGCTGATGAGGAAGTGACACACCTGAAGCACTTAGTCCAGAGAGTGCTGATGAAGAGGTTGTCGTTAAGGATGACAATGATGCCTGGTTGTAGGCAAAGAAATGAAGCCAAGAAGCCAAGTCTTTGGCTCTAATTAAGTTCTCAATATTGGATGTAAAATCAATAGTCCAGAAAGTGCAAGAGCAAGAGAAAGAAGCCATGATAATTGGCTGCAAGCAGGAGCAGCAACAGGCCAGAGTTTTGGCCCTTGATAAATACTGTGCATTGGACATTGAAACAAAAGTCCAGGAGATACAGGAAGAAGAAGCCTTATGGACAGACTTTGTCTATGAGGAGGAGGGTAAAGATGTTGAATAAAGAACCTGGGAGCAGAACAAAGCAAGAGATTGCTTCGAAGGCAGAAGGAATCAAAGAAGAGCTTCAGTAAGTTCTCAGATACAAGACCCCTTAGAAGAAGTAAATTTAGGGGAAGGTTCTATACAACAGCCCACCTATATAAGTGCTTGTTGAATGCTCTGACAGGACCAGTTGTTGGTTGTTCTGAAGAAATATAAAGATTGTTTTGCATGGTCTTATAATGAACTACCAGGATTGGATAGGTCATTAGTAGAACATAGGCTCCCTATGAGGCCTAATTTCAAGCCATACAAGCAAAAACCAAGAAGAATGAGTCCAGAAGTGATTCAGAAAGTTAAGAGGAAATTCTTAGACTACTCAAGGCAGGCTTTATTAGGACAGCCAGGTATGTTGAATGGCTATCCAATATTGTGCCTGTAGTTAAGAAGAATGGTAAAATGAGGGTATGCATTGATTTCAGAAACTTAAATCTAGCAACTCCAAAAGATGAGTATCCTATGCCTATAGTAGATTTGTTGGTAGACAGTTCAGCAGGGCATCAAATTTTATCAATGATGGATGGGCACTCTGGTTATAACCAAATCTGCATTGCAGAGGAGGATGTTCACAAGACAGCATTCAGATGTCCTGGGAATATTGGCACCTTCGAATGGGTTAAAATGCCATTTGGCCTGAAGAATGCTGGGGCTACATATCAGAGGGCTATGAACACTATCTTTCATGACCTCATTGGAGGGTATTTAGAGTGTTATATTGATGACATTGTAGTAAATCCCAATCCATGGAGGAGCATCTGTTTCACTTAGAAGCAGCTTTTGAAAGAATGAGAAAGTTCAAGTTGAAACTCAATCCTCTTAAGTGTGCTTTTGGCGTATCATCTGGAAACTTCTTGGGCTATGTAGTACACAAGAAAGGAATACAGATTGACCAGAATAAAGCCAAAGCCATCATTGAAGCCAGACCTCCATCAAGTAAGAAAGAATTACAAAAGTTCCTTGGACAGGTTAATTTTCTTCGAAGATTCATTTCTAATACTGCAGGGAAAACTAAAGTATTTTCTTCCTTGTTAAGGCTAAAAGATGAAGAGGAATTTGTGTGGACAGCAGAGCATCAAATTGCTTTCGAAGGAATCAAAGCCTACTTGGCCAACCCTCCAGTGCTGATGCCACCAAAGGGTGATAAGCCCTTGAAGTTGTACATAGCTGCAGCAGAAGATTCATTGGGAGCTTTCTTAGCCCAAGACAATGAAGAAGGCAAGGAGCAAGCTGTTTATTACCTTAGTAGGTTTTAAATTCTTGTGAATGTAAATACTCAGCTGTGAAAAGCTGTGCCTTGCATTGTATTTTGCTGCAATGAAATTAAGATACTATCTTTTGCCTACAACTGTCTTGGTAATTGCAACCACAGATTTGGTTAAGTATATGTTATCTAGACCTATGTTGAGGGGAAGAATTGGCAAATGGATACTAGCCTTATCAGAATTTCATTTAGAATATGTTCCCCAAAAGGCAGTAAAAGGACAAGTTTTAGCTAATTTTTTGGCAGACCATCCATCTCAAACAGAAAGCCAAGAGATAATGGAACTTGGTATGGCTAGTGTTGACCATGGCAAATGTGGTTCGATGGATCAAAAGCCAATGGCTAATTGGAATTGGTGTGATTAAGTCACCACAAGGATAGAAACCACACATGGTTTCAGAGTGGATGAAATTACTTGTTCAATAATCAAGCTGAATATGAAGCCTTAATAAGTGACTGGAAATTCTTATTGGATTACAAGTTCATGCAGTTGACATATTTGGAGATTCTCAATTGGTGGTTAACCAAGTGAAAGGGATTTTCAAATGTCAAAGTATAAGCATGTTGCCATACTATGTTGTTGCATTACATCTGCTTTCTCAATTTCAAATAGCAAATGTAACTCATGTCCCAAGATTCTTGAATAATAGAGCTAATGATGTGGCTCAGAAAGCTTCGAATTTCAAGAGAAGGGATAATGCTCAAAGGGACATAAGCCAAACAACATATCAGAAATTAATACCACCCTTAAATAAAAGGAATGTGGTCCTGGAAGTCAATCATAATGACTTACAAGAACAAGATTGGAGGCATCCAATAATGCAGTATCTGGCTGGCCCATCTTCAAAGGCCAGCAGAAAAATTAAATTGCAATCTATGCAATACATGATGTATGGTAATGCTCTCTACAAAAGGGGGAGATGGTTTATTGCTGGAATGTTTAGGCCCAAAAGAAGCATTGACAGCTATGGCTGAGGTTCATGAAGGCATCTGTGGTGCTCATCAGCCTGGTGTGAAGATGAGATGGTTGCTTCGAAGGCATTCCTACTATTGGCCAACTATCCTTAAAGACTGCATAGAATATGCAAGAGGTTGCCAGGCATGTCAAAAGCATGGCACAATAAGGCATGTGCCCATAACTGACCTGCATGCAGTAGTGAAGCCTTGGCCATTTAGAGGATGGGCCATGGATATGATGGGGAAAATACACCCACCTCTTCGAAGCATCATTGTTTCATTTTAGTGGCCACTGATTACTT
Organism: Camellia japonica; assembly: GCA_030407325.1. Taxonomy (NCBI): domain Eukaryota; kingdom Viridiplantae; phylum Streptophyta; class Magnoliopsida; order Ericales; family Theaceae; genus Camellia; species Camellia japonica. Next base: position 167,629,732 of record JAPPVO010000031.1, on the reverse strand, counting down.
CACTAAGTGGGTCGAAGCTAAGCCATACAAGGCTGTAGACCAACTGAGGTCATTGGATTCATTAAGGATTTAATCCATAGATTTGGTATCCCACAGACTATAACTGTTGATAATGGGACTGTATTTGATGGGAAAATGGTAAAGTCTTTTGTGGCAGAGTTTGGAATTAGCCTTGTTAATTCCACCCCTATTATGCACAAGCCAATGGTCAAGCTGAATCATCCAATAAGTCCTTGAAAAAAGGAATACAAAAGGTTGTGGAAGACAATCCTAGGGATTGGCATAACTTATTGTTGGATGTATTGTGGGCTTATAGAACTTCCCCAAGGTCAAGCACAGGAGTCACTCCTTATGCCTTAGTATATGGGCATGATGCAGTGTTACCTGTGGAAATTAATGTTAAGTCCTTGAGGGTAAGATGCCAAGACCAGTTAGATCTTGAGCAATACCATCAGAGTATGTGCTTGGAGTTAGAAAGCATAGATGAAGCTAGAATTCTGGCATTAAATAGCATTTTTTCCAAAAGAAGAAAGCAGCCAAAAACTATAATAAAAAGTCAAACACATTGGCTTTGATGAAGGTGATTTGGTATGGAAGACAATACTCCCAATAGGGATTAAAAGCCATAAGTTTGGCAAATGGTCACCTAACTGGGAAGGACCATATCAAGTTCATAGAGTCCTGCCTTTTGGAGCATACCATTTGAGAAATTTGAATGGATATGTACATCCAAAAAGATTAATGGCAGATATTTGAAGCCTTATTTTCCATATGGGAAACACAAGGAATAGAATAAATGTAAGTAAAGAACATGAGAATATTCAAATGATAAATAAGAATTTGCTTTTCATAAAGAGTTGAATACATTCTGCCATAAATTGGCCCAAAAGTCATTACAATGTCTCAGTTGTTCTTTTACAATAGATGTTCTATTCTTAAATGATGAGAATAACTGGATGGCTGTGGTCATTTCCTGCTTTCGGTCGGCCAGTCCTTGATTGGTAATCTGCAACTTGGTGTCAGTTCGGATTAAGGCCTGGTTAACTGCAGATAGCTCCTCCTCAAGTTGAGCTTTCTTCTCCAGTAGTTGAGTTCGAAAGTGGGAGACAGAGGAATGTTGTTCCTTTAGCTCTGATACTTCAGTATGTACTGTGGAAACAAAGCTCTGGTCTCTAACCAATTTCTCCTCTGCAGCCTTGGCAGCATGGCAAATGTTGATGTAAAAGTCAATAGTGGCTGCTGCCTGAGATAAATGACTTGAGACAGTCATGCCGGATTGCTCAACGATTTTGCAGCACTGAAGGAAGCCATTTCTTATTATAGGCCTCTGTAAGGCCTCAAAAGGGATCCTCGAAAAGATGTCAATAGCTCCAGGCAGCTGTCCAAGTCTATCAGAGGCGAAGAAGGCTTACTACTGGTGGAAGAGCTCTCAAAAATTTCTAGCAAGGAATCAGCCAAACTAATGGCTCAGTCTCATCATTAGCTATTGGAGAGGTGGAAGGTATGTCGAAGAGACTAGCTAGTCTGCTTCGAAGATGTCTACCTCATCCGTGGACATGAAGGGTGCAGAAAGAGCTTTGTGGAAGGCACAAAGGACTGCATAGGGATAGGAGAAATGGGTGGAGCATCTTCAGCAGTTCTATAGTTCTAGCCACCAATAGGTCGAGGGAAGAGGGCTGGAACTAGGCAGAGATAATAAACTATGAGTTGGAGAGCTGCCAGCACCCTCTATAGGGGAATCAGCTACCATCAGAAGAGCAGCAGCTGGAATTCCCTTAGGAGGAGGAGGAAAGCAAGGCTCGAAAGAGAATTAAATTGAGATAAATCAAAAGTCAAATGAAGGAGATATGGAGTTAAGCCAGAAGGAAAGAGCAGGAATACTTGGCCTCAAGGAGGGTACAGAGAATGTAGGCCTAGGAAGTGGGAGTATTATCTGAATAGACTTCACATTTTGCAATTGATCAACTTCAACTGAAACTGAGGGAGTCCTTATTGGAAGAATAGGCTCAGTAGTTGTTGCTGCAAAAGAAGAAGTACAAAGTAATGTCAAGTCTAATACCAAGAATTTGACAAGAAAAATAGCAGAGGCATGAAAAATTACTTGTTTCAGAAGTGATAGCAACAATGGGAGAGCTACGAAGGGAATAGTGCTCAGCAATGTTTGCCTTCTTGCAGTTTCCCTTTGGATTGCATCAGCAACAGCAGCTTCATCTCTTAATAATTGCTGCTGCCGTCTCTTCTCAGCTCTTTGAAAAACAATTATTTCTCTGGAATGTTCCTCCTCTACTGCTTTGGCAGCCGCCTCATGAGAAGGGTCTTCGACCAAATCAGAAGGAGAGACAGTCATCTTCTTTCTTTTTCTTCTGTATGGTATTTCCTGCTCTTTCTCATCTCTCTCTTCAATCTGGGATTCAGACTTTCAGGAGTAAGTTCCTTTTCTGCTGCTTTGGCAGTTGTCTCATGAGAAGGGTCTTCGACCAAATTAGAAGGAGAGACATCATCTTTTCCTCTTTGTTCTCTGTAATGGTATTTCTTGCTCTTCTCCATCTCTTCTCTTCAGTCTGAGATTCAGATTCTTCAGGAGAGTAATAGCTTTTTTTTTTTCTGTTGTTGTTTGTCTTTGAGAGTAGCTAAGTTTCAGCTCTTTTAGGAGATTCTTCTTGTGGAGACCCTGAACCAAGAGTATGAATGTAAAGGAAACAAACAAAAGAGTCTAAAAGAAAAGAAACCTGAAAATACTTACCCTTTTTGAAGCAGCTCTGGTAACTCTAGCAGGAGGGGGTGAGGCTGCAGGAGCAGTTTTGGCAGCTGTGGAAAGAGAGGGAATGTTCTCAACTGTTGTTGATTTAGCCTTCGAAGGCACTCCTAACCCTATCAGTAAATCATGAGGGTGTACGGATAGGCGCACTTCCATATTGGCTGTCCACCAGTTTTGAAATCTTTTCAAAGCCAAGCCAGAGGGAAGGAAGGGGACAAATTTGAACTCGCTCAATTCTTTCAACAGTTTAAATGTTGCCTCTTCCAGTTTTGATTTGGGTATTCTCAGGTCTCTGGCTGTAAGATGGACATTCGAGAGGCTGCAAAGTGGAATGGGAATCCCCTGAGTTAACCCAAATTGCCTGGCAAATTGAGAAGGCAGTACACCTCAGCTATACACTTATAAGCTCGAGGGTTTAAAGTGCCAATGAACAGCTCCCTCGGTAGCAAAATAGAAGCCCACATATCTTTGTGTGGTGGGGTGGAGCACTCTTTATCAGCAAGAATGTTTGCAGCCAAGCAGGTCCTTTGTTGGCATCAAAGGGGCAGAAGAAGGTGGCAGATGGAGAAATAGGAAGTTGGTGAAAAAAGGTGAGGTAATAGGCAAAGGAAGCAGGATAAAGAACAATTCTAGCATATTTCTCCCCATAAGTGCTAGGGTCCTGAACAAGGAATTTTAAGCATTTGGGATGCAAATCAGTGAAGTAAGCAAAGAGCCAGAGTTGGAGCACCCAAAGGGGCCTCCTTGGTTGATGTCAAGAGGTTTCTCACAAAATTGGGAGCAGCTCTATAAACATGGCCTAAGAGATAGGGCCAAGGCTATGCGTTTTTTTCAAAACAAGGGCCTTCGCAAGTGGGGCGAATTCAGGCATAATCCGTTGAGATGATGTACAAAAGAGAAATTTACACAACCAGTATAAAATAAAGGAAAAGTTCTCTATCTCTCACGGGGCCTACCCTTTTGTTTTCAGCCTTTACAAATCACTGTAGAGGAATTTAAGGGTGGAAGAGGGAAACTTAACAGAGAGGTCTGGGTAGCTGGGAGTAAAAGGAGTGCCAAGGGGTGAAAGCCCTAAGATGGCAAATATCAAGAACGGTGGGGCCATCATGCCACACCGAAACTGAAAAAAATTAAAAGCCATGTTCCAAAAGCAAAGAGCAGCAGGAATCAAGAAAGGGTCTTCAGGAATGATAAACCTGGAAAGACGAAGGGCATCGAGAATACAGAGCTCTTGCAGGTCATCTTCTCTTGCAGGCACAACTCTGTCATACCATTCCTCCCATTCAGCTCTCAATGTCGGCTAGCAACGGTGAGGTCGGGTCATTCTCCAATTTCCCCAGTCGAGCCCTCCTTCATAGAGAAGAAAGTGGTCCTCCAAGCGAGGGTATAAAGCTGGAAGTTGAGCAGGAGCTTCTCGAAAGATGGGACCTAAGACATATTCTTGTTTGTTGCTATGGCGAGGAACAAAGAGGCGTCCGTCTATGGCACTTGACCCATCAGCTGTTAACTTGGCGATCTCTTCATCAATACATCTTTTCAAAGCCATGGTTGGGCTTATACGATCGCCAGCAAGTACTTTCAGAGAAGAAGAATCCATTGGTAGCAAGCAGCAAGGAAGAGAGGGTTAATAGAGGGAAGGGTTTGTGTGTTAAGCGAGCGAGTGATTTCAGAACACGAAATAAAAGGGTTTTAAAAACCTTTGTGTCTGGAAAATATATCGTGTAATTCGTAAAGTACTAAAAGTACAGATACGAAGAGTTTCCTTCAATATTGATACTTTTGGAGGGAAAAACACATCCCAGATGTTGATGCCAGCTTCGAAGTAAAATATTTGGCTTCGAAACCAGATTTTGGCGTCAAAAGTCAAATAACAACGGCTTCGAAATTGAGAAGCTGGCTTCGAAGCACATTTCATACCTAAAGATGTAAGAATACTCAAGTATTTGTTTACTTCAAAAGGATTAAAGACCTGTTTTAGGTTTCTTAATGAAAGTAATGTCCTTCGAAGCAAAACTTGAGATCCCTTAAGGATGGGAATTGGTGTTCGAAACATCAAAGTTGGTTTATATATATACAGAAAGAGATTGTCTTTTCGGACTAAAACAGTGCAGCCCTCAAAAGAAGTTTCCATATTTTTGAAAGTATGGACTGTTGTTCGAAGCAAAAATGGTCAATTTAAAACTGATTGATCATACTAACCATGACCATATGTTGGTTATGATTAAAACAAGCTTTAAGGGGTAAGATTGTTAAATTCGAAGCACTGATTCTAAATGAAATCAGCAAAAACTGTCAACTATTCCATAAATTGGAAAAGTTCATGTTGGTTTTTTAGTGTTTCATTTAAACGATTGAGTCCAGATTCGAAGGATAAGATTGTTCAGTTCGAAGCCCTAAATTTGCTTTTAAAGACAAACGGGACAAGATCAAACAATGCCAAACAAAGAAAAGTCTTAGTTGTATTAAAGCAAAAGCAATTACATCGAATGGCCCTCTTTGGGTACAAATTCAAGTTCATAAAAGTAAGGAATAGAATAAATAACAAGATCATGAAATTTGGTCCAACTATGATCAATGAATTTCTGTTCTTTCTTTATTCTATCCTCTATTTCTTCTAGGATTGGCTGCTGAAGTTGATGTGCTCTCACTTCATAAAAGAGCTCTTCAGCCTTTATTTCGAACGCTGTTTCTCTCAATCCTTGTTCCAACTCGTCCATATCCAAGTCATCCCAGTACGCAGAGTCTTTATTCTTGAAGTTATCGAATTCTTCAATGAGGTTCTCTGCTTCGTACTGGGCATGAACTCGAAGGGATGAGAGTTGGTCCAAAGATTGAGTGGTGGCCACAGAAGTCCGATGCCAGTGAAGAAGCAATGGGAGTTGGTCCAAAAACATGTGAAGCTCTGCTTGGGCGAGGGGTTGAGGACGTGACCCCGAGTCAGAATATCACAAGCCCATCGAAGGTTCTTGAGAGGAACATCGTCCTCAAGAACATTGAAAGGCAAGTGAGAGAAGGCCGCAAGCAGAAGTTGGGCTTGCTTCCGCTCAGCTGGAGTAGGGGAAGGTGGAGGCTTGTAAGGAGGAAAGACCTTATCCGCAGAGAGGGCAAGCCTCAGTCTCTCTGTCCAGCAAGGATTTGGCGGAGGATGAGGTATGGAAGCTTCCATTTCGGGAGAATGAGCAAGGGCAGAAGGAACAAGGGCATTAATATAATCGAGCCAGTCAGAAGAGCAAAGCTTCGCCTTCTGGGCTAAGAACGATGGTTGTACCCTTGTGCCTCTTGGGCGTCGGTAGCGTGCACTATCTTTGTAGGCATGGAGGATGTGTACCATGCTACAAGCAGATTGTCCTCTAAACTGCGTCGGCGGTCGATGGGCACGTAAGGATAAACCACCGAGCTTCGCGCATAGGAAGGAAACTCTAAAGGGTCGGTGAACTCGACAAAGTGATGGTTAATTCGCTCCCTTAAATCACAGGCCTCAGGTTCCGACCAGCTTGCCCAGTCAGAAGCCCAGAGGAAGAAGAAACCACAGCCTTATCCCATGCAAAGGGTTGTGAAGAAGAACTTCCCATGTCCACATTTGCAACTTTCTGAATCAAAGGATTGAGGGCAGTTTGTAGTCCAAGGGTGAATCAAAAGAAGAACTTCCCATGTCCATATTTGTAACTTTCTGAATCAAAGGATTAAAGGCAATGTGTTCGTAGTCCAAGGGTTGATAATTTGCAAAGGCTTCCATGACTTGAATATAGAAAGGTGGGTAAAGGTGGCTAATTAATGCATGGAGGTTTTTCGAGGAGGAACAGCATCATCAGATGACTCTTCGTGTGCTCGATCAATAGAGGAGAAAATTGATTTGGCCATAAAAATGTATCAGTCTGTTCGAATACTAAGGTGGTGGGGTGTTCAAAAGATTGAAAGAGAGTTTAATGCAAATGATGAATGACGGTTGCATTTCTGGAAGAATGCAAAGCCCATGCACGTTCTAAGACGTGGATAAAAGACCTTGATCCACTAATATCACCAAGTATTGGGTATATTAGTGCGGGGGTAATGTTGGCTACATATTTTGTATAAGCCAATTACAATTCGACGCGTGGCAAATAAGGGTAATACAGGAAGACTATTCAAGTCTTCGATCATGATCGTACACGTGGCAGTTAGTATTGGTTATTACGAGATCTGAGTAGCATTGGATCAGCAAAGAGATGCAAAGTGATGTGGCTTCAACGGTTACTCACATTCAAATTCAAAATTAGGAGGGAAGCCTAACTGCAAGTGATGGCATAGTGGAGCTAATTATAAGGCAACATGATCAGCGATCATGGAGGAGCAGTTCGACGGTTGGAAATGCAGTTCGATGGTCATCCTTGAGAAGTATAAATAGCAGAGAAGGCCCCAGAAAAAAGCCCCAGACTCAGATCCAAAAAACCAGTCTTATTCTACTTTATTTCCTTTCCAGTTTTACATTTCTGTTCTTTACATTTCTGTACTTTAAAATTCCTGCACTGCACTTCGTTCATAGGAGTAGTTTCAAGTAGATTGTTGCTGTAAACCTCTACGAGGCTGAGTTTGGATCATTGTAAGTTTTTCATTTTAATGAAATGCTTCAATTTTTCTTCATTTAATTGTTATTTGCTTAATTCTCCTAAATCAAGCCACCAGTAAAAGTCCTCTTCATTGAGGCTGAAAGAACTAAAACACAATCGTCTGATAATTGGTTGGCAATTAATTTTCTGTAAGGACTGATTGATCCTTGCTGGCACGCTCATAATTACAAAAGTAACATTCGAAAGCCAAAAAGTCAACAGATATTAATGTGTTAATAAGGTAATGAATGATACATCCTTAAGAAGTATAAATAGCAGAGAAGACCCCAGAAAAAAGCCCCAGACTCAGATCCAAAAAACTAGTCTTATTCTACTTTTTTTTCCTTCCAGTTTACCATTCCTTTCTTATATTTCTGTACTTTAAAATTCCTGCACTATACTTCATTCATAGGAGTAGTTTCAAGTAGATTGTTGCTGTAAACCTCTACGAGCTGAGTTGGATCATTGTAAGTTTTTCATTTTAATGAAATGCTTCAATTTTTCTTTATTTAATTGTTATTTGCTTAATTCTCCTAATCAAGCACCAGTAAAAGTCCTCTTCATTGAGGCTGAAAGAACTAAAACACAATCGTCTGATAATTGGTTGGCAATTAATTTTTGTAGGACTTATTGATCCTTGCTGGCACGCTCATAATTACAAAAGTAACATTCGAAAGCCAAAAAGTCAACAGATAAAAATAAGGTAATGAATGAACATCCTTGAGAAGTATAAATAGCAAAGAAGGGCTCCAGAAAAAAGCCCTAGACTCAGATCCAAAAAACTAGTCTTATTCTACTTTATTTCCTTTCCAGTTTTACATTTCCTGTTCTTTTACTACTTTAAAATTCCTACACTGCACTGCACTCACATAGGAGTAGTTTCAAGTAGATTGTTGCTGTAAACCTCTACGAGGCTGAGTTTAGATCATTGTAAGTTTTTCATTTTAATGAAATACTTCAATTTCTTCATTTAATTGTTATTTGCTTAATTCTCCTAAATCAAGCCACCAGTAAAACCTCTTCATTGAGGCTGAAAGAACTAAAACACAATCGTCTGATAATTGGTTGGCAATTAATTTTCTGTAAGGCATGATTGATACTGGCACGCTCATAATTACAAAGTAACATTCGAAAGCTAAAAGTCAACAGATATTAATGTGTTAATAAGGTAATGAATGACATGTAAAGTTATAAGGATTGGTGTGTATATATAAAAGCAAATGGTCAGTGTATGATTTATAAATAGGAACCAATAATGCAATAAATCATTAGGAGTTCCACGCAAATTTAGTTTATGTGATATGTTTGTCCTTATAATTCATCACGACTTTCCTTTCTCTCTCATGTCTCTCGTTTTTTTCTCTTCTTTCCTTCTCTATTACTTTTTTTTCCTCTATCTCTCCTACTCTCGTTGCCAATCTCCTTTCACGCTTTTACTGCTGAGATTGATATGTCATTCTATTCATTTTGATGTTCCTCTTTAATTCGGTTTTTAAATAGAAAGAAATGTCTTTCACTACTGGAAGGTTGCCAATAGACCTCTAAGCCTCACACCAACACTCTCTTCTCTCTCTCTCTCTATATATATATATATATATATATACAACTCTCTGAAAATATGTTTGACTGTCTTGATGATGGCCTAACTCTTATCTAGTCCCTTTAACTTCAGATTAGGAGTTGGGTTTTACTTACCAAAAAAATATAAAAAATAAATAAGAGTTACACGCTACAAAATCATATTCAAATTTATTTATCATTAAAAAAAAATTCAAATTCAAATTCAAATTCAAACTAAATTTACTATTTTTTTCACGAAAAAGTTATGCTCTGTTAATCATCAAAAAATATTGATTTAGGGTTAGCAAATTGAAAAATTCAGGATTATAGCAGACTATAAGAGATGAAGAGAGATAAGTTGGACTTGTTTGCATCATCAAGTCGAGATAGATTGATTAAAATTATGATCTGTGTGGAGGTTTTTTTGTATATATTCATGGTGACTCTAGAAGTACCCTTTGAATTCAAGACTGGGTTTAGTGCAAGGACTTAAGACGGCTAAAATGGGTTAAAGTAAAATTGTGTTTAGAGAGATAGAAACACACATCCAAGTTAACTCCTCCGTCTTCTTTGGCACTCTTACTTGTGTAGGGTTGGGCAACTTTGTTAATTTCCTCACCATCGACAAAAGAGTCCATCATTGGTGCCTCCAAAATGGTTGTGGGTGTTGTTGTCTTCTTTTTTCTTTTTTTTTTGATCAGCAAAAAAGATGAAAAGGCAAATGATTATGGTTGTGGTTGTTGTTGTTGTCTTTTTTTTTTTTTTTTTTTTTTTTTTTTTTATCAGCAAAGAAAAAATTTCATTAACAACATGAAATTAAAGGTATAGGAAGATAACATACATCGAGAGAGATTTGAAAGTATAAAAATACCTCTACTACTGCTACTCGCATCCATACAACCAACCCCTTAGCCTCTCGATTTTTAAATAAAAAGTTAAGAAGGACTTAACTAGAAAATAAAATACATGAAACCCCACAAAATCAACCCACCAAACCCCCCAAACAGCTCCTGCAAATCCTCTAATCAACCCAAATTCAACCCAATATTTTAATCACCTTATCTGCAAGCCTCATGATTTTAAATCATCAATATCAACAACCCAATATTTTAATCACCATGCCTCTGCTATTTGCTGCAAATCCCGAATATTTTAATCACCATGTCTCAACAACCCAATATTATAATCACCATGCCTCATGATTTAAAACACTATGCCTCTGCTATTTTAATCACCATGCCTCTGCAGCTACACCACGCTTCTGCAACTACACCATGCCTCTGCTACTGCAACTCCCAAAGCCCACCCACTCACTCCTATGTTGCTGCCCACATCACACCGTAGCTGCTGCAACTCCCGAACCCGCACCTATGCTGCTGCAGCTCTCGAACCCACACCCATGCTGCTGCCAAAGCCCACCCACGCACTCCTATGTTGCTGCCCACATCACATCGTAGCTGCTGCAACTCCCGAACCCGCACCTATGCTGCTGCCGCTCTCGAACCCACACCCATGCTGCTGCAAACTCCCCTTCTAAACTTGACAATGTAGCTCGGTGATTCCAGAACTCCCCTCCGACCAATCACATTGCCTCGACAAAGTCTTATAGAACTGCATCCCACACCATGCCTCTTCTTCTTACTCACACCTGCTGCAGATCCAAGCACCGACCAAAACCCGACCAACCACTGGGACACCAACCACTGGGACACCACCCACTGCAGATCCAAACACCGACCAACCAGCAGTTCTTCTTCCTACTCCAGTCCTTCTTCTTTCACCCCTCAAACTCACACACGAAGAGGAGCGCTCGAATGAACACCAGACAGATCTGGATCGACACCGGCACCCATGTTTCCGCCCAAACAAAGCATCGATACTTCTCCAAAAATCTGAAACAGAGTTCACCCCTCAAGCTCCTACTCGCAAAAGAGTGCTCGAGTGAAGAGCCTGGACGTCCCCTGATGAAAACAACACACCACTACCCCCAAAGAAACAGCTAAAACAGCCCCGAATCACCAACATATAAACTCTACCGCAGCACACAAACACACCTAGGTGGGAAAATATAGGGGGAATCAAGTTTATTCAAGGAAAGAAACTAATAGACAAACACCGGAAAAAGCTAGGCCAGCCGACCGCCATAGCCAAAGGCGGCGGCCGGCCGGCCCAAAGAGAGGCCCGGGGAGGAGGTTTTTAGAGAGAGAGAAATAGAGAGAGTATTAGGGAGGATCAGAAGTGTTTTTCATTTCTATGAACTAAGATGAAAAGGCAAATGATTATGGAGAGTTTAGCCAAGACTTGCATGAATTTAGGATTGGGATGACATAGATAAAGAGATTGGGATAGGTAAAGAAAAAAACAAGAGAATCGAGGTCAGACATAAAGGACAAGCGGAAAAAAGTCAAACGCAATACATTTGCGCAGAGCCACCAATTTGTTACGTGGCATTGTTGCCACCCTTTATAAATAATACTCTTTTGATGTATGAAAATTAAAATTGCATGCTATAGTGACGATCACTCTAGTGAATGTATTGGGTGTGATATTTTTCTTTTTAATTATTATTATCTATTTAATAATACACACACACATATATATATATATATATAATATATATATATATATATATTTATATTTATATTTAAGTGTTATCTATAGGATTGCTTCTTACGAGTAGTATAAAACTCATGTTATTGAAAAGGGATTGCTTTTTGTTTGAATTATGTATGTGTTTTGACGGATTAGACACAAATTTGGCGAATGACATATTTTGTACTCAAATGTCTTATTTCAATGCTCAATCACATATGTTACCACTGGCTGCGAGTCTTCATTTGTAGCCAAGGACACGGAGCTTGATAGCAGCCCTACCACTGGCGGTGAGTCTTCATCTTTGGCTAAGGACACAGGGCTTGATAGTAGCCCCCCCAGCCACCATGGGTGTCTTGCATTGCATGCATTAGTGCGAATTTGTTTGGCAAAATCTCTAGCTCTTGTTTTGTTACCTCTCTTGTCTACATGCTGAGGTGGTTGTTGTTCTTCTTGATGTTGCTTAAATAGGTTACATGTTAACTATTCAATGTTCTTTATTTTCATCCTAATGACTTAAATGTTGTTTTGCAGTTAGGTGGAATGGAAAGTAGGAAGTAGTTTTCAGAGACTTGGATCTATTGGGTGCCAGAATCTATCACTCTATTATGATAAAAGTTCTTATATTTTTCGTTAAAAAAGAAAGGGGGGAAGGGAAAGAAGGCTTGAAGTATATTCCAGCATTTTGTGTGTTTTGGGATTACGTGCATGGAAGATATAAATACTACCCTTCTTCGTATTATATGGGAAATTCTATTTCTACACACATACTTAGCTCAGTACAAATCATTTCTTGTTGGAACAATTCGTCTTGAATTCTTCAGTTGGTGGTCTTCAAGTCTTCAAAACTTGGCGATGATCTTGTCTACATAGAACATAAATTTAGTGTTTCAAGTCACGTTACTTAGTCACTTTCTTAAAAACAATATTTGCACCCACCAAAAGGTGCGCAGGGAGTTACAACAAATTTGTCTCCAAGATACAATAAAGTCTAATCTAAAGATCAAGTCTACTGTCGTCTGCACTGACGACAGTAGATTAGAATACTCTTAATATAATAAAAAAAGTCAAGACACTGATACTCAAGTCTGTATAATTTGATTAAAGTAAGAAAAGCAGAAACTTGCTTAAAACTCTTGATCGAAAACTCTGAATCAAAAAGGAGAGAGAGATAGAGAGAATTGTAGGAATACTTTCTAGATTTTTGGATCGATTGATATGGCTGATTTCGCAGCCTATTTATAGGCCTTAATGCATCCGATCGAATGGTTATGTCTCTTAATCGTATCCGATCAGATCTGACTGTTGGATCAACGATCTATGATACAGATCATTCTCATACCAAATAGATACCTTGACTGATCATACTTGATCACGATCGGGTGCCATCTCATCCGTATGATCGTGCACATCTCCAATCAACGACCATGATCAAATCGATCTAGATTGGACACGCAACCGTTCGATCAATTAGTTGACTCATCACCAATGAACGCCACATCATTGCCATGAGGAGCTGATTGTATTCCACATCACTCATGCCACGTTGAATCCACATCATCGCTCTAACTTGTCCGATGCAAATAGAAAAGCGCTCTCATGTCACCTTGCGCCAATGCGTCCATGCTGAATGCAAAGTGCGCCATCAAATGCTACACAGCCCACTGCCATACCGCACGTCAGTGTGTGCGCGGATGGTGCTAGTGCATGCACACTAGTATCCATTCCACAATTTCATATTCAAAGGAATATTCTTTGTAGTACTTTATTAAGTGCTCCATATTTTCCTCTCTTTCCAATGTGAGACAAAGTCCCCAAGGTTATTTCAAGCTTTCCAAAGAAAAAAAATGAAGGTTTTGAAAACACCCAAAAGCTAAACAATAAATTTTGAAAACCTATTTTGAAAATTCTCTAACATTTCTCAATGCACACATTTATTAATTTAGTTTTTTATTATTCTTCTCATTCCACACTCTTGATGTTTTAATTATACCTTAACTCATATCATTGTACACATACCATCTAAACCCTCATTTCACACACCTTTACCCTATTTACCCATTTCAATTTTCTCTTTCCACACACCTAGTGTATCAAAATAACACATGAAGAAACAATGAACAAACAGTGAAGAAACATTGAAGAAATAATGAAGACACAATGAAGACCCATTGACAACTCCATTAAAGACCCATTGAAATCTATCTCCATTGAAGACCTAAATAATAATCGGACAAAATTCTTCCAAGATCAGAAGGAGAAAATGCTTTCATTCTCCGAAAAGTTGGGTTAGAAGATGATAAAGTGAAATCAAGGATTGACTGAAGGTTTCTGCAATGAAATTGGGGTTGGTAGAGGTGTTTCGAAGGTTTGGATGCACAATAACAAGAACAGTTTTGGGGAAAAAAAACACCACCACCACCACCACCACAATTAACCACAGTAGTCAGAATAATGCCAGTAGAGTAGTTAAGTCCGAGAAAAACAATGGCGATCATCATTATCATCAAAGTGAGAATAACAATGGAGTTCATCATCTTCATGTCTCTTTTACTAATCGGTGTCCTCCTTCAGCTCAAGCTTAGCTTGATTCAAAGAAAGAGAGTAGGTTTTAGAGAGAGAGAGAGGGTCTGTTATCTTTTTCTTTTCTTTTCTTTTCTTTTTTTGTCTTTCCCCCCTCCCTTGTTTTTGTTTTTATTTTTTATTGTGAGATTATTGTAAATTAATCAATGTTTAATGAAGGAGAAAGAAGAAATCACAAAATAATAATCTATTTAGCTCTTCAAAAGTACAATACTTTCATCAAGTTTCTATTTATCCGCTAATAAAAAAAAGTACAATATTTTTCATCAATTAATTCAACAACACACAACACACATACTTTATTCAACACTATTAATACCATTCTCCTCCGATGGCCATGGACAAAACCCTTAAGACAATGATGATCAATTTAATAAATTCAGTTATGTCCTCTTAGGTTAGGTTTTGTTACATTTAGTCCGTTACAAAACTTCTATCATTTAATTCCAACCGATTCAATTTCTAATTCATGTTGTTTTTAAAACTTATCATTCTCATTTCATTATTCAGTTCAAAATATTAAAGTTAGGCTCAACAAGTAGTAATTTCATCACGAGTACAATTATTCACTTAATTTAAAAATAAAAATAAAAATCGTCAACTCTTCTCACTTCCCATTTTCATTTCTCATTTCACAAAAGTATATAAATCCCTTATTGAATTCAAATTTATTTCCCCTTTCTCAAATTCTTAATACCCACAACAAATCAACAATTTTCTCTTTAGTTATCAAAACCCCAACTAGTCAATTTATAATCATAATCCAACATCCTTTTTATTTCTCCGAAATCCCAATTTTACAACAATAGTTACAACTCAACAATTATAAATTCATGACAACTTCTTTTTTTTTTTTTTTAATATTTTCTTTCATACTTATTTTTACATTTTTAATACACAATACTACACATGGTCCAAATAATATCAAATCATCAACTTTCATCTTCTTCTTAACCATTAAAAAAACCATTAGGGATTTTTACTCTAAACCATTTAAACGTGTTCATCAACCATACAATCTCATAAATTCAAAGCAAAACACAAGATTTAGCTTTAGCTCATGAAACCCTAACCCTTGATACATGTTTTTCAATCCAAAAAAAAAAACAACAACAACAACAACTCAAGTTTTTAATGCAAATAAAAACTACCACATGTCTATCTATGACAAGGTATTGAAAAAGAATAAAGAAATCCCAACCTCAAAGAGAGAAGAGGAGAAGGCCCCAAAACCAACTTTGCCGGAATTCAATCTCCACCAGTCAAAACGAAGTCTTTGACACACTCGTCATTTTGGTATAAGAAACTATTACCAAAAGCTTGATAGATTTGCTTGGATTTGAAGAAGTGCGAGTTTGGTGGAGGTTTTCTAGAGAGAGAGAGAGAGGAGAGAAAAGAGAATAGAAGAGAGTTTAGAGAGAGAGAGAGAGAGGAGAGGGAGAGAAAGAGAAAGTGTCAAAAGAAATGAATGGAAAGGGGAAATAGACCAGCCAAATGAGGAGAAAAGGCACAAAAATTGAGATTTCACATGCTTGGTTGCACATGCGGAGCCTCTGGCTACATGTGCGGAGGCCCTTGTCCCACGTGCGGAACTTCCTCACCGCACGTGCGGATCTCTGCAAAAGAAAAACCCAAATCTACTCCTCCTTGCCACATGTGCGAAACGAATCACCGCACGTACAGAACCTCCCACCGCACGTGCAGGCTATCCCCACCGCACGTGTAGGCCCTGCCCAAAGATCTCAAACTGACTTGCACCAATCTGCACGTGTGGGCCTGTCAGCCGCATGCATAGGCCCACTTGTCATAGCCCAATCTTCTCGAGGTGATTCCATTTCTCTATTTTTCGTCCTTACACTAGAAACTCAAAATTTTTAACTCAATCTTACATTAAGAAGATTAAACAAGTTTAAATTCCTAAACATTGGCGCAACACAACCCCTTAAGGTTCTGAAAAATAAAAACTGTAAGTTCGAAAGACACGTTCAAGTTAGGTCAGAGATCCAGGACCTCACAGTTAATATGTGCCCTAAGGGCAGATATTAAAAAAACATTAAATGAGTACATTTACTCCTATTTGTATAGAAAATAACACAACATTAAGATTTTTTATATTTATAATGAGGCCAAAATACCCTTTTGCTTTGCACCATTTTCCTTCTTTATTTTTGATTGAATTTTTTAATATGTTTTTTTTCTAAAAAAATTGAAATTTCGTTTGGTGAAAAATAAATTTTTTTAAAATCAAACACTCATTTTCATATGATTTGTTTTGGAACATAAAATAATATTTAAAAATTCAAATATATATTTATATTTAGTTTTGTCAAAAAAATTTAAACTTTTTTAAATACAAATTCTTAAAATTCAATCAATTCAATCAAATAAAAATATTTTGTAACTAAAGTTTTTTCCATAGTACATTCATAAATGTTAGTTGGGTTCTCACCATATTAGAACCATTTAAAAAAAATATATTAAAAAAAATATAGAATTATTTTTATTTATATTTTTTTAATTACACGTACATATTAGTTAAAGAATTTTTGTCTTACAAAAACAAAGGGTAGTTAAGTCCATATGAATAAAAAATTAACTCTTCAAAAACATCATAATTAATTTTGATTGTACCCTTACATTCCCCGTGCAAGTGTAAGAAGTTGAAATTCATTTATTATTGTTAGGTCCCGTTATTGTCAAATCCGGCGACAAAACTTTGTGCTTGATAACAATGTAATTTTTATATTTTTGTGTTGCCCGCTCGAGCGGGGCCTTGTGCGCTCGAGCGGAGATTGGAGGATTTCAGTATGTTGACAGGATTGCAGAAGTACTGAAGGGTGTGAATTCGCGCTCGAGCGGAATGTTCCGCGCTCGAGCGCACCTCAGCTTAATCACGCACATCTTTTTGTTCAGGCCGCTCGAGCGGAGAGTGGAGCGCTCGAGCGGAGATCGCGAGTTTCAGATTCCGGATTGGATTCAAGTAGTTGGTTTCTTTCAGATCTGGGACTCCTTTTGATTTTCTATAAGTAGATGGTTTTCATCTCAAACCAATCGAACTTTTTTTCTAGATCTGATTCAAGAATTCGAGAGTTTTGTTTGAAGTGTTCTTCTGAGAGTTTGATGAGTTTTCTTTGATGTTCTTGAGAGAGTTCTAAACTTCATGAGTTGAGATTCATACATCAAAGAGTTTGATACTAAATATTCAAGAGTGTTCTCTTCGGTGGATCCGAAGATCAACACGTAAAGTTTCAAAAGGCGTTTGATTCTTTACGTAGTCGTTAATTCGACAAGTGAAGTTGTGGTGTGGAATCAACTTCAGAATCAGTTCCGTGACGAAGGCGTGGTGAAAGAGTTACAGAAGATTCAGAGACAAATTGACTGGGTTGGGTAATTTGTATGGTTTCTTTGTAACCTTGTAGTCCTTCTGTAGTGGATTGATTAGTGGCGGTTCGCCCGTGGTTTTTGATTACAATTGAAGGTTCTTCAATTGTGGTTTTTCCACGTAAAAAATCGTTTGTGTTGATTTATTATTTATTCCTAAAAACAAACAAACTAAAATCACTCTCGTAAGTGCTTGATGATTTTAGATTGAGTGTTTTGGAATTTTGGGATTTGGAATATTTTAATCTTTATCTAATCACGAATCACATAGGATTTTCAATTGGTATCAGAGCGGTCACTCTTTGTTTTCAAAAACTTTTGTTTTTATCAAAACTATAGGAGTGTGATTTTGTGTGACTAGTATTATGGATTCTATTCGTGAAGGTAACTCGACTCATAGACCCCCTTTACTTGACGGTACAAACTATTCTTATTGGAAAGCTCGTATGAGAGCATTTTTAAAATCCATCGATGAGAAAGTTTGGCACTGCGTTGTCTTTGGGTGGAGTGAACCTATTGTCACTTAGATGGCATTGATATTCCTAAACCCCTTGATAAATGGGACACAACTGATTACCAGAACTCGAGTTGGAACAGCAAGGCTCTCAACTCCCTCTTCTGCTCTGTCACACCTGAAGAATTCCGTCGAATTTGCACGTGTGAAATAGCAAAAGAGGCGTGGGATATTCTTGAAACAATTCACGAAGGAACCACCTCTGTCAAAAGGTCAAAACTTCAACGTCTCACCTCCTTTGAAACCCTTTTTATGCGCGACGATGAGACGTTTGATGATTTCTATGCAAAACTCAGTGATATCGTGAATTCCTGTTTCACTCTCGGTGAAAAAATCCCGGAAGCAAAAGTTGTGGGAAAAATTTTGAGGTCCCTTCCCGAGAGGTTCCAATCAAAGGTGACAGCCATTGAGGAGGCTCAGAATGTTGATACCCTCAAGCTCGATCAATTGGTTGGAAATTTGCAGACTTATGAAGCACACCAAATTTCCAAGAAAAAGCAAAAAGAAAGTATGGCTTTCACAGTACTCATGAGACTGCAAAACCTCCGGAGACTGAATTTGATTTAGAGTCTGAGATGACGGCTATGCTTACAAAACAGTTTAAAATTTTTTGAAAAAGAAGCCTAATTTCTATTTCAAAAGATAAGAGTAATGACAAACCAAAACTTTTCCACCAAAATTTGCTCAAACTACTGAAAAGAAGGTTGTTAGGGGGCCAGGGGTCAAGTGCTATGAATGTCAAGGGTTTGGCCATATGTCCCTTGAATGCCCTACGAAAAGAATCGGAAGAAAGTCTACACCGTAACTTGGGATGATGAAAGCGGGTCGGAGCAAGAACCCGAAGAACCTGAATCTGGTGAAGATGGGGATAGTGCTTTCATGGCATTTTGGGCCACGGTTTCTCAACCTCTTCCAAAGCCTTCGGAATCAGCCCGTGGTCAGAACTTGCATCATGCTCCCACCTTTGATGGGACCAACTACCTGTATTGGAAAATCAGAATGAGGGCTTTTCTGAGAGCCTTTGAACCAGAAGGTTGGCAAACCATTGAAGAAGATACAGAAGTGCAGATAATCCGGGCAATCAGAGAGCCCTAATCATTATTCGTGGAGCAATTTCTAATGAAGAACAGCAACGGGTCGTTCACTGCACAAAGGCTAAAGATGCATGG
Source organism: Camellia japonica (assembly GCA_030407325.1). NCBI lineage: Eukaryota > Viridiplantae > Streptophyta > Magnoliopsida > Ericales > Theaceae > Camellia > Camellia japonica. The sequence goes on along the minus strand of JAPPVO010000031.1, from coordinate 167,610,589 downwards.
GAAATTCTGAGCCAATTCCATGAAAGAGGAGATTCACCTCCACCTCCATCCAACAACTTGTCTGCTTGGTTGCTAGAGGATGAGGTCAAGGAAATGAGGAGCAAAGAGAGGATGATGAAATCTGAAGACATTGATGAGATCAATGGCGATGAACTACAACAAGCTTACGAGAAGCTGTACGAGGAATCTCTGAATTTGTCTAAAACCAACGACAAACTCTCTCTCAAGCTCAAAACATGAGAGTGAGAATGTCCGGCTCAAAGGAGAACTCTTGACAGCAAAAGAATGTCATCAAGATCTCAAGTGACAGGCAAGACTTATGTGGAAAACTTCTATCCTGTGAAACTGAAAGGAATGAACTTCTGAAGGTGTATTCCACATATGAAGAAAAGCTTGAAAGTCTTGAGCTGTCACAAGCTGCATTGGAAGAGAAAGTCAGCAGAAAGATGAAGAACTCCGTATTGCTAGAGCAACAATTGCCATGTGGAACAAAGGTTCCAGATCTCTAGAAGACATACTCGGGTCTCAACAAATGGGTTCTGACAAAAGAGGGCTAGGCTATGGTGCGACAGCTCACAAAGGACAGGCCTCTACCTCACATAACTTGAAGACTCAAGCAAAGGGCAAATTGAAGGTAGACCAGATGATCTTTCTTCATCAAGCAAAAGCAGGTAAGATCAACAAAAGGAGGTAAAACCTGTTTTTATTTGTCATCACTGTGGTAGGTATGGCCACATTCGTCCTTATGTTTTGAACTGTTTGGTAAGGTGTCTCAAAAGGGTAGAAATTCTAATACTTTTTGGGTTAGGAGACAACCTTACATGTCTAGGCAGAACACCAAGACTAAAAAGATTTGGGTTAGAAAAGATGATTTGACTTGTTTTGTTGCTCACACTGCTCTAAAAGCACGTGACTCACACATGTGGTATCTTGATAGTGGGTGCTCTCGTCATATGTCCGGTAACAAATCCTACTTCACCTCCTTGAAAAATATGAAGGAGGAATTGTTACCTTTGGAGATGGCGGCACTTCTAGAGTCATTGGTAAGGGCTCTATAAGTGTTGCTGGTCTTCCCAAGCTAGATAATGCCTTACTTGTTGATGGCCTTAAAGCTAATCTTTTGAGCATTAGTCAAATGTGTGATTCCCATCATGAAGTATTGTTTTCAAAAGATAAATGTGAAATTTTGGATAAAAAGGGAAATACTGTTTTACATGGGGTTCGCACATCTGATAACTGCTATGGGATTCTTACTACTAATGATCTCACTTGTCATTCTGCCATCATTAGTAACATTGATCTGTGGCATCAAAGATTAGGTCACATGAATTTCAAGACCTAACTAAGATAGCCAACAAAGAACTTGTGAGAGGAGTACCTAAACTAGGTAAGAATTTGAGCCATGTGTGTGGACCATGTCAGCTTGGCAAGCAAACCCGTGCTCCCTCATAAAAAGGTGAACAGCTTTACAACCAAACGTCCTCTTGAATTGGTTCACATGGATTTAATGGGTCCTACTCGCACTGAAAGCATTGGAGGTAAAAGATACATTTTTTTAACTGTTGATGATTTTACTCGATTCTCATGGGTAAATTTTTTAAGGGAAAAATCTGATACGTTTAATGCTTTCCAGGCTTTAGTCCTTAAAATCCAAAATGAACAGGGTGTTTCCATTGGGCGTATCATAAGAATCCGAACTGATCATGGTCGTGAATTTGAAAATAGTTCGTTTTCGGATTTTTGTGATATGCATGGAATTAAGCATGAGTTTTCTGCACCTATTACTCCACAACAAAATGGAGTGGTTGAGAGGAAGAACAGAGTTGTTCAAGAAATGGCTAGGGTCATGCTCCTTAGTAAGAGTCTTCCTCCAAAGTTTTGGGCCGAAGCCCTAAATACTGCTGTTTATGTCATAAATCGTGTGTATTTAAGGCCCGGCACTTTACAAACTCCTTATGAATTGTGGAAGGGTTTGAAACCTAATGTAAAATACTTCAAAACTTTGGGAGTAAGTGTTACATCTTCAAAGATAGAGAGCCCTTGGGCAAATTTGACTCCCGAAGTGATGAAGGTATTTTCTAGGGTATTCAACCAACAGTAGGGCTTTTCGAGTCTATAACCTGCGAACTTCATCATTAATGGAATCTATCAATGTGGTTATAGATGACACAGGTTCTCCTACTCCGCAACAAATGAGGATGACAATGGTGAGTCCCCATCTTGGATACTGAACCACAAAATCAAGGAGAAGCTGAGGTTCAATCACAAGAAATGTTACAGCACCATCCTCACAGGTAAGTTCAAGTCCCAAGAGTGCTCAAAGGGACATCACTCCTGTTGCTTCCATCACCCAAGTCCTGAACTTAAACCATCAGCAAGGGTGAAACTGAATCATCCAGCTCAACAGGTAATTGGAAGTGTTTCGGATCGAATGAAAACCCGAAGACAGATTCGGGATGAGGTATCACACATGTGTTATGTTTCTTAATTGAACCTAAGAATTTTAAAGAGGCCTTGCTAGATGATAGTTGGGTCAATGCTATGCATGAAGAATTAGGTCAATTTGAACGTAACAAAGTTTGGACTCTTGTTCCCAGACCTAGAGACATGAATGTGATAGGTACCAAGTGGATCTTTAAAAATAAATCTGATGAGAATGGTACTGTTGTGAGAAATAAAGCTAGGTTGGTTGCTCAAGGCTACACACAAGTAGAGGGTATTGACTATGATGAGACGTTTGCCCCAGTTGCACGTCTCGAATCCATTCGTATTTTGCTTGGTGTTGCATGTTTCTTGGCTTTAAATTGTTTCAAATGGATGTGAAAAGTGCTTTTCTGAATGGGTACTTAAAAGAAGAGGCATATGTTGAGCAACCAAAAGGGTTTGAGGACCCTAAATGTCCTAATCATGTCTACAAGTTAGACAAGGCTTTGTATGGGTTGAAACAAGCCCCTCGGGCTTGGTATGATAGGCTTACTACCTTTCTTCTTGATAATGATTTTCAAAGGGGTAGTGTGGATAAGACTTTATTTGTGAAACATACCAAGTCTCATATTCTTGTTGCTCAGATATATGTTGATGATATTGTGTTTGGATCTACTGCTGAGCATCTTGTGAAATACTTTTCGGATTGCATGACACATGAGTTTGAGATGAGCATGATGGGAGAGTTGTCTTATTTTTTGGGTCTCCAAATTAAACAGTCTCCTTCGGGCATATTTGTTTCTCAGTCTAAGTATGCTAAAAATCTTGTGTCAAAGTTTGGTCTTGAGTCTGCCAAACATGCACGCACTCCCATGAGCACCAGTCTTCACCTTTCCAAAGATTCCTCTGGTATTGATGTTGATCCTACCCTTTATAGGAGTATGATAGGGAGTCTTTTGTATCTCACAGCCAGTCGTCCTGATATTTCCTTCAGTGTCGGTGTTTGTGCTCGTTACCAAGCCAGTCCTAAAGAGTCTCACCTTCTTGCGGTAAAACGCATCATCAAGTATGTTAATGGGACCTTGGGGTATGGGGTTTGGTTTTCCACTGATACTACAGCCGAAATTACTGGTTTTTCTGATGCCGACTGGGCAGGGTGTGCTGATGATAGGAAAAGTACATCAGGGGGGTGTTTTTACCTTGGGAATAATCTGGTTTCTTGGCATAGTAAAAAGCAAAATGCTATCTCTCTGTCTACTGCTGAGGCTGAATACATTGCTGCAGGGAGTTGTTGTGCCCAAATGTTGTGGATGAAGCAAATGCTTCATGATTATGGAATAGAACAGAACACTCTCACTCTTTTCTGTGATAACACAAGTGCCATAAACATTTCAAAAAATCCAGTCCAACACTCTCGCACCAAACATATTGACATCCGTCATCATTTTATTCGAGAGTTAGTGGACGAAGGCCTTGTTGTTTTGGAACATGTTTCTACTGAGCATCAAAAAGCTGATATTTTTACAAAACCCCTTGATCTTCTTCGATTTGAGTTTCTTAGAAAGACCTTGGGTGTAATGACTCAGTAACTAGGTTGTATCCTGTTTTTCATGTGAGGTGAGTGTGAGTGGTTGACTTACTGTTCTTGGATGTGATAATCTCATTATGATTGAGTCTGATATCTTTGCATCAAATTTTATATGAACACTGCTCATGTTGCAACAAGATCTTATTCATCTTTGTTCATAGCTCATTCTGAATGCCCATACTCATTTACTTCATGATCTCATTCTGTACACATCCTTGAGATAAACTGTTGCAGGGGTTTCCGCACAAGTGATCAAAGTTCTCTATGGACCACTGACAGTGTTTCTTGTACTCTTTCAGAGGAATTGACCTATACTGGTATATCATGGGTGATGTTAAGTCTCTTAACCATCTACCATCTATTTCACTTCCATGGTTTCCCTCAGTACATGATTTCCGGGCATTAGGAAAAGGCTACCTCAGAGGCACCAACCAGGCCATCATTTTGATTTCATTCTTCTCTGGTTGGTCTCCATACTCTTGAGCGTGTATGCCACCAGTGAGTGCCCACAAGAAAGAAAAGTTAAAAAAAAAAAAAAAGGGATCATTGTCTGAGGGGGAGCTTCCGCATTTACTCAACAAATACCCCGTGATTCCTAGTGGTTTGACTTTTCTTTGATGGTCAGTTACTCTTGTTGGAGGTCCAGCCATCAGATCACTACGAGGATTAACTCTAGCTTTGTGGCTCTCAAGGATTGCACACACACACATCTTTATATGAGCTCTCATGTGTGTTTTTGAGTTATGCATTCTCATGATGCGTATGGCTTTGATTTAATACTATCTGTTTTATTCATGAGCTGTGTTTCATCTCTTTTCTCAAATTTTCAGGACTCATGATTGATGGATTCTGTCCTTGTGGTATAGTCTGTCACCTGTCATCTTGCTTGTTACAGGACATCCTAGGTGTTTTTTTTTTAAAAAAAAAAAAAAAAAAGTTTTCCGCTCGAGCGGACTGTTCTACGCTCGAGCGTAGTTTTCACTCTTGCAGCAGTTTGGCAGTTCTGAGAGATGGTTTTTAGCGCTCGAGCGTTCCTTTTAGCTCGAGCGGGATTCAGTTTTCATTTTACGCTCGAGCGGTTCATCACGCTCGAGCGGACCTAATTTCATATTATTCCCTCTCTCGACTCTTCGAGTCATTTTTTTCCTCTTTGCCTTCTCTCCTCTAGGGTTTTTCTTTTGGCTTGGCATTGTGGTCGATTTCGGTCTCTTCCTTCATCCTTCTTGCCGATTTGCTCTTTGGTAAGTGTGTACTTCTCTTATTTTCATTCTTTCCTGTAATTTCGGCCAATGGGTGTTGGTTTTTTGAGTTTTGTTTTAGTTTTTGGGTCTAGGTTTTGTGGTTTTTTCACACACACACTCTCATTGTTTTATATTGTGTTTTAATCTGGTCCTCTTCATGTTCTTTTGTGGTTTGTGTGTCATTACGATTCGGGTTTGTCTTTGTTATTGTTTATTTTGGGTTTTCCTCAATTGGGGGTTTGTCTGTTTGGGTCTGTCATTCCTCATTGTATGTTCATACGCCCTGTTTAGAACTGGTTCTGCTTTCCACAAAAAACATTCATTCATTATTTATGATTGCCCTGTTTCATGTTATCATTTTTTATGCATTGAGTTTGTGGGTTTTTTATGTTTAGAACTAGTTGTGATATTTTATTTCAGTCTGGCCTTCCTCCTGTTTCTCCTTGTTACTAATGTTTTGTTGGTCTTGGTTTGGTTTGGTTTTTGGGTTTGTTGGTTTGTTTGGGGTTTTGGTTGTTATAGTGTTTCAATCAGTCATGTCTACCTCTACTCCTAAACGCCGTAAGGCCGCTGTGTCTCGACCAACCTTTGATTCTGTTCGGTTTCAATCTGTTAAACAATCCAGGTCTTTTTATAAGTCTTTTGAATCCCGTACAGTACATTTAGAGAGGAATGTTCAGGCAGATACTTTTGAATCTATTCACATTCGTCCGTTGTTTGATCCTTTAGGTGGTGATCTTGTTTTGTCCTTTTCCGGGCGTCAGAACCTTGATTGGGTTAGAGAGTTTTATTGTAACATGGAGGGGATTCTTGATTATGAGCCATCTTTTACCACTTGGGTTAGGTCTAAAGCCATTTCTGTCACCCCTGCCTTGATTCGTTCACTCCTTCACATTGAGCAGGGCTTTCCAGAGTATTACCCTTTCCCCGTTCCCGACCGCCCTACATGTAATTTTGATGATATTGCCAAGGAGTTGTGTGGCGTTGCTCGCCATTGGCCTAAAGGCGGTTTGATTAAACAGTTTGAACTTCTTCCGGAGTTCAGACTGCTTAATCTGATTGTTTGCGCCAACATCATAGTGACCACCCATTCCTCCGAGGTCAAACAAGACCAAGGTTTCATTCTGTCTTGCATTGCCCGACACCGATCTATTGATCTTGCTTCTCTTATCATCAAAAAGATGATCGGTGTTTCTGGGCATAAGAAGCTTGGCCTTCCATACGGTTGTCTAATCAACCGCCTTTTGTCGGACCTTGGGGCTCCTGTTTTAGAGGATGATGAGTTTGCTTCTCCTTCTCGCCCGTTTACCAAGAAAACCGTATCTCAAAGTCGAGCTCATATTAGGGGAGAGTCGTCCAGGATTGGTCCTTCTGCAGGCATTGCTGCTGGCCTTGCTGAGGAAGCTGAGTATGATGCAGCTGCAGCTGGTGATGGTGTTGAGGCTCCTGTTCCTCCTCCAGATTTTTCTATTCAGTTTCAGCGGTTTGCGGAGACTGTGACCAGACGATTGGATTTTCTCGATGCACGCTTTGATGCATTTGATGGACGTCTTGGCCAGATGGAGCAGACCCTCGATCATCTTGTTCATCTCCTTCAGTCTCAGCAGCCACCACCATCCGATGCCTGATTTATGCTTCCCAGACAAAAAGGGGGAGAAGATTTTTGGACAGTTTTTGCGTTTCACCAGTTTTGAGTTTCACAGCACAGATACAGATAGCTTATGGACAGATTTTTGGCCATCTATTGGACATGTGTACATTTTGGATATTTGGATGCACATTTGGATATTTGGACAGCATGCAAGACATTTATTTTTGGCTTGGTGGTGAATTGGATATTTGTTGGTTTCATTGATTTCATTGATGGTACATCTCTTTATTTTGGACATTGTGGACATTGTGGATATTATGTTTTATATTTTTTCGTTCATATTCTTCCACAGTTTTGTTTGGTATGTTGAATGTTCTTTCACAGGTGCAAAGTTGAAGGAATGTGTTGAACTTGAGTGTTGAAGTTCCATGGCTGTGTTCTTGATCTAGTTGTGTGTTTAATAGAGTTTTGAGAGGTTGTTGTTTCTTTGTTTGTACTCATGTCTAGTGTGTGTGTTTAAGGAACTATGTTTAGATAGGTTTTGTCCGGGAATTGACAAAGGGGGAGATTGTTAGGTCCCGTTATTGTCAAATCCGGCGACAAAACTTTGTGCTTGATAACAATGTAATTTTTATATTTTTGTGCTACCCGCTCGAGCGGGGCCTTGTGCGCTCGAGCGGAGATTGGAGGATTTCAGTATGTTGACAGGATTGCAGAAGTACTGAAGGGTGTGAATTCGCGCTCGAGCGGAATGTTCCGCGCTCGAGCGCACCTCAGCTTAATCACGCACATCTTTTGTTCAGGCCGCTCGAGCGGAGAGTGGAGCGCTCGAGCGGAGATCGCGAGTTTCAGATTCCGGATTGGATTCAAGTAGTTGGTTTCTTTCAGATCTGGGACTCCTTTTGATTTTCTATAAGTAGATGGTTTTCATCTCAAACCAATCGAACTTTTTTCTAGATCTGATTCAAGAATTCTAGAGTTTTGTTTGAAGTGTTCTTCTGAGAGTTTGATGAGTTTTCTTTGATGTTCTTGAGAGAGTTCTAAACTCATGAGTTGAGATTCATACATCAAAGAGTTTGATACTACATATTCAAGAGTGTTCTCTTCGGTGGGATCCGAAGATCAACACGTAAAGTTTCAAAAGGCGTTTGATTCTTTACGTAGTCGTTAATTCGACAAGTGAAGTTGTGGTGTGGAATCAACTTCAGAATCAGTTCCGTGACGAAGGCGTGGTGAAAGAGTTACAGAAGATTCAGAGACAAATTGACTGGGTTGGGTAATTTGTATGGTTTCTTTGTAACCTTGTAGTCCTTCAGTAGTGGATTGATTAGTGGCGGTTCGCCCGTGGTTTTTGATTACAATTGAAGGTTCTTCAATTGTGGTTTTTCCACGTAAAAAATCGTTTGTGTTGATTTATTATTTATTCCTAAAAACAAACAAACTAAAATCACTCTCGTAAGTGCTTGATGATTTTAGATTGAGTGTTTTGGAATGTTTGGGATTTGGAATATTTTAATCTTTATCTAATCACGAATCACATAGGATTTTCAATTATTTTCTTAACATGTGTTCTTATGGCACATGTTAACAAGACCAAGATTATTAAGTAAATATAGTTTCAATAAAAGTTTTTTGGAAGTTGGTCAAACAATGATAGTTTCATGGGGCTGGAAAAGCATTCTATGGAGTAGGGAACTATTAAAGGAAGGGATAGTGTGGAGGGTTGGGGATGGGCAATCAATTAATCCTTTTGAGGATTCTTGGATTCCAGGGGGAATCAATCCAGTGAGGGGTCTGGGGATGTCAAACTTCTTTTCAAATATGTGGGTCGTTCATTTAATTGATCATCAGAATAATTGTTGGAAACAAGATCTGATTAGATGGTTGTTCATTAATTCTAGGTATTCATTTTCCCTTAGCCCCTTGTCTTGATAAGATAGTATGGAGTAAAATAAAGGATGGTATGTACTCTGTTAAATAGGTGTATTTGGTGGCGATAAGCAATAGGCAAGGGTGCTTTTAGGACTCCGAAACTGAATTCCATCTAAATGGGCTTTATTTATTTGGAAATGCCTTCACAACATTGTTCCAGTGTGATGGAATAGAAGAGGTATACATCTGTGAAAAATCTAAAATTCTTAAGATATTAATTTATGATTATATTTCAATTCTGAACAACAAATAATAATCCCGATTAAACAATCAAAGACAAATCAATATACCGATTTAACATGAAAAAATCACAATTGGAGCGTCTTTAATTATGATATAAAAAAAAAATCATAGGTCAAAACCACAAAACAATCCACTAATAATACAAAAAGGAATTACACGTGTACCCTCAATTACCTAGCGAATTCACGCCCGAATTGAACCTACCCCGATGTGCCTCTTCCACCATTGTCCTCACCTCGGAATTGTCTTATCCAACGTTGAATCTACAACGCTAATGTCGAATCCAAGACGATGAGCCACTCTGAAATCTACCAAAGCTTTAGGGTCAAGTTTCCCAGAATCTATTGAAGAACAACTCTCTCTTTTATAAATAAAAGAAAACCAACAAATCTCTTGATAATGTTGATATAAAGTTCATGAATCCACTGATCACTTTTAAATCATCAAGAAAGCACTCATAAAGCACCCTCCAATATAAAACACTTTGTTTTTTCTTCCTCTCTGAAAATCTGGACGGCTCAAACCCTAAAATGAGCAAACAATGCAGTTAATAGTAACTTGGATCGCAAAGACCGCTCGAACACACACTTTTCCGCTCGTGTAGTGTGACTGTTGGAGCGATGTAAGTAAAGGCAGTGCAAAACATATAGGCTGGCCGCTTAAGCGCAACATCCACCATTCAAGCGATAAAACTTTCTTCTCAAAAGTTTAGGCGCTCTACGCTCATATCCTTACTGAAACAAAAGAGCGAATAATATTGCAATTGAAAAGAGTTTGTCTAATGAGATTGCCAATTAAAAAAATCTAACAATCTGGATGTGCATTGTGAGAGGTGTGGAAAAGCTGAAGAAACTTTAGAACATCTCTTCTTTCAGTGTCCTGTGTCACAAAGAGTGTAGAGAGGTACAATATTGGGGTTGGATTTTACTTATGGTAGGCAAGTTTGTTTTAAAACATGGTGGTCTGAATGGGTCAAGAGTGTGAAAGAGGAAGACATAATTGTCCGTTCGATAGCTATTCTGTGGGCTATATAGCGGCAACGAAATAGCGTCGTCTTTCAAAGTGAAGAAATGTCCACAAAGCAAACTTTAGGATTGGCAAATGATATTCATAGACAATGAACCAACAACAAAGTGATGCATGCAATGATAAGAATAATGTGCCTGAAGGCAATAAGAACATGGTTGAAAATTCTATGTTATATAATTCTTGTCTACTTGTTAATAATCTCACATCATATTCTGTTTTTCAGATGTTTACTTGTGTAGTTGACGGGTCATGGCAGAGTAGGGATGGAGTGGCTGGACTAGCATGGGTGTGCTTCGACGAAAATCAAGATAAGGTGCACCAACAAACTACTCAGATCAAGCTATATTCTCTATTAATCGCGGAAGCAAGGGCATTACTGGAAGCTACTAAATGGTCCGTGAAGATGAAAATAGAGTGGCTATCTATTTTCGTGGATTGTAAGGTTTTGTTGACTAGTTTGGATCGGAAATGTGGTCTGGACTGGGAAGTGGACTTATTAGTTCAAGATATTTATCTTTTAAGTCAATCTTTTGTTTTTCTAAGTACATCTAAATTGGATAGAGATAGGTAGTCGAGCCAGCTCATAGATTGGCGAAATCTGTAAACTCTTTGTTATAATTTCAATATATATAAATATCTATTTCATTGTTCTCAAAAAAAAAAAAATAGATATATATGATCAACATATACTTAAAACAGTAAATGAAATGTGAAAAAAATGAAAAACAAATTTAATAAATACATACAACATTAAAATTGTACAAATGTTTAAACTGGGTCAAATATATATATATATATATATATATATATTATTTATCAGCAAAAGAAAAAATACTTTATTGATGATAACATAACAAAAACATCATGGTATACAACAACAAGGAGGGGAGGCAAGAGCATATAGCATCAAAGCAAACCTCCCTAATCCTAACTAGGTTGGCACTAAGGAGAATGCACAATAATCTGCTAGCTCGAGCCAAAAGGTTGATGAGAAACAACCAAAAAGGGAACAAAAACAAAAACACAGCAGCCTTAATCCTACTCCTATAACCTCCAATCTCATAGCAGCTGCCAGAAGAGGATGGGGAGACCAGCATTCTAGTTAGAGCAAATCAGTAGGACATCTCACTTCAAACCAGAGCCAATTACTCCTCCAATACAGCAGCAGACCACCAACTGCAGACCAGACACAAAACCCTCCTAATCATCACCTCCTTCACTGCTAACTCAACCAAGATCTTAGCAAAAACAGAACAAAAACTCCTTCACTGCTACACTACAACAACAGCCTTCTCAACCAAGATCTTAGCAGCATCATTGCAAACCTCCCGACAGCAACAGCCTTCTCCAACAGCAGCACCAGAGCAAAAAAAACATAACAGATGCAGCAGTTGAATCAGGCAATGAATGAGCCAATTCAGTCCACAACTAATAGCCCACTGCTAATCCTATCATAACAGATCAGCATTACAGAGCAGAGAATAATCCCTTAATACAGCAAAAACTCCAGCCAACAAACTCTTATAAGCACTTAACCCTCCTTCTGCAGCATCCAATCAGTCAAAACAGAGCCAATATATTGCATTTGTTAACAAATCAGCCATAAGTTGAACATAATATCATGCACAGAATAAGGAAAGTTCTTTAACTTAGACTTTGCCCAGAGAGCCACTCTGAGTTTCACCAAATCTTCTAAGTCCATAAAATTAGGACGAGCATTATTAAACAAACATTCATTTCGAAGTTTCCATACTGACCACAGCACAGCCAAAGGAACAATTTTCCAAATTTCCATCACAATATTTTTAACCTTAACCCCATCCCACCAACTAAACAAAGACTGTACAGACCCCGGGATGACCCAACAGAAACCCCACCAACCAACAATCCCAGACCACACTTTCCAAATGCAACTACAATGCAATAATACATGATTTTGAGACTCCACCTCAGTTTTGCAAAATACGCAAAGAATGTTTGCACCAGGCTTCAACACCCCAATCCTTTGCATAAAAACAGCAGATTTCATCCTCCCTTTCCAAGCTAACCATGTCATGAATTGGACCTTTGGAGGAGCACTATTATTCCAAATGGTCTTAGCAATTTTGAAATTAGACCCTTTACTTGAAACCAACCAACTCCAAACTGAAGCTACAGAGAAAGCTCCAGATGGATGAGCCAACCATGTGCAAGAATCCTCTACTTGAGTTCTTAAACTGGGTACCCCCTATAGATACACAAACAAGTTCTAAAGCTCATCCTTTTCCCAAGCAAAAAGCTGTCTTCGGAATCTGAAATTCCAATCATGTCCCCCACCTTTCCTTTGATAAACATCAAACAATGAATCATCCTTCTCAACTGATAGTGAAAACAATCTAGGGTAAACAAGGGATAAACTCTGATCATTAAGCCATACATCCCGCCAAAATTTTATTCTAAGACCATTCCCAATCACAATCTTGAAATTAGACACAAAGAAGTCCCTCAAAGTTGGATTATTGGACGATAAGGAGATAATATCCTGCCATATAACAGACAACATCCTGGACTCCACTGCCAAAATACTCCATCTTCCACCACATTGACCATACTTACTGCACACCACTTGTTTCCATAGTGCTTTTTCTTCCAAGCCATACTTCCACCACCATTTTATTAACAAGCAGTCATTAACCTCACTAAGCTTCCTCACACCAAGTCCACCTTGATTTTTATTTAGACACACCTCCTCCCACTTAACAAGATGAACTTTTCTCCTCACCTCATTGCCTCCCCAAAGAAAATTTGACTGAATTCTATCTAACAGCTTAGAAATACCAACTGGCATCTTAAACAAGGATAAAAAGAACACAAGCAAACCAAACAACACAGACTTAATCAATGTTAATCTACCTGCAAATGATAAACAATTCCTCTTCCACAATGCTAACTTCTTTTTGAATTTATCAACTACAGGCTGCCATGTTCTTCTCCTCCTTGGGTTTGAACCTAAAGGCATACCCAGATAATTCAGTGGCAATTTCTGAGTTAAGCAATTCAACTCTTTGGCATATGCTTTAACCAGATCATCCTCTACACCAATCCCACAAACTTTACTTTTATGAAAATTGATCTTTAACCCAGACATTATTTCAAAACACCTCAAAATTCTTTTTATTGCAATGATTTCCTCCCAATTAGCCTCGCAAAAAATAATTGTATCATCAGCAAACTGGAGATGAGACAGCTTGAGTTCTGTATGACCCACCACGACTCCTTTGATTAGCCCCAAATCTTTTGCTCTCTCCATTAAAATATTCAACCCTTCTGCCACTAAGTTGAACAGAAAATGTGAAAGGGGATCACCTTGCCTCGGCCCTTTTTTAGGAGAAAACTCTGAAGTAGGGGACCCATTAACTAACACAGAAATTCTAGCTGTGGAAACACAAGTCTTTATCCAACCCACCCATTTATCACCAAAACCAAAATTGTACATCATGGAAAACAAGAATCCCCAATTTACCGAATCATACGCCTTTTTGAAATCCAATTTAAGAATAACACATTTGCTCTTTGTCCTCCTCCACCAGTCCACTACCTCATTAGCAATTAAGATTCCATCAAAAATGCATCGACCACTCAAAAAACCAGTCTGAACTTCACTAATAAGCATAGGAAGAACTTGCCTCAGTCTTCGGGATAGAACTTTTGCTAAAATCTTATACACTGAACTTACCAAATTATTGGCCTAAAATCCATCAACCCAATGGGACACTCCTTCTTTGGTACAAGTGTTATGAATGAACTATTAACACCTTTAGCCAACTTCCCGTTCAAATGAAATTCCTTCATCATTTGTACAATCTCAGTTTTCATAACACTCCAACACCTTTGTGTAGCAGCTAAATTAAATCCATCAGGCCTAGGGCCTTATTCCCTTCACACTCATTCATAGCAGCCCAAATCTCTTCCTCTGTGAATTCTGCCTCAATATACTTGCTGATTCTGAGCTTAATTTAGCACACACACCAGCTAGCGTAGGTCTGTCCAGCCAAGCCTCTGAAAACAACTTTTAAAAAAACTCACTACTGTGTGTTTAATCAAATCTGGCTGCTCAATCAAAATCCCATTCTCTACCACAGAATCCAACATATTCTTCCTTTGTCGTCTACTGGCCATAATATGAAGAAACCTTGTGTTCTTGTCCCCATTTTCAGCCCATAACAATCTGGATTTTTGTTGCCACATACTCTCTTTTTTCTTGTTCAAATCCCAAACTAAACTCTGACACATTCTTCTTTGGTGTTTTTCAAACTCCTGCAGGTCTCTGACTTCAGCCTTTAAATCCCATTCATGTAATTCATCCTCAGCTTTTTTCAGTTTTTCATCTACATTTCCGAATACTTCACTATTCCATCTTCTTAACTGACCTCGCAGATGCCCAATTTTTTCATAATCCTATAACTGGCCCATCCATAACTGGGTCAAATATATATATATATATATATATATATATATATATATGTTTTGTATTTTTGGTTATTCAATATTTTTTATTCATTTTTTTTCCCCATAAATGTGAGACTTTTTAATTGTATATAGATTAAGTGGATATAAATCAGAAAAGAAGTGTTAAATTTTAAAAAGTTCATAAGAATAATATACATGGAGTGAAACTCTGCCCTATAAATTATATTAAATGCATTTAGAAAGTACATCTAGATTGGGTATGTAAACGAAATAAACAAAATTGACTATAATATTGTAAAAAAATTGACTACAAGACAACAAAAAAATAAAAATAAAAAATACAAGACCCAAAAAAACTCTTAGTTTTGAAAATTCATAATCAAACAAGTTTGAATTTTTAAATATCTAAAAACTATTTTCAAAATATATAACTCAAAAATTAGTTTGAAAACTCATAATCAAACAAGTTTCAATTTTCGAAACTCCTTTAAAAAACGTATCTTTCAAAATTAAAAGTTTAATTGGACTAGTAACCCTCGCTAAGATTTGTTAGACCACTATAATTGTCGCAATTGAACCTTTAATATTAATTTTATTTATTTATTTATTTATTATTTTGTGAATCTTTTAACTTTAAAATTAAGGCAAATTTATTAGAAAATCATCTTTCAAATACTTGTATCCCACTTAGTCCATAACATATTTTTGTATTTTAATATATCTTATTATTTGGACATTTTATCCACCAGATCCTAATCCTCATATTTAAGATATTTTATGGACAATTTTACCTTTACAAATATTTTTTGCATATTTGAACATTCATATTTTAGTAATGTGAACATTCATATTTGACACTATGAATGTCTATATTGACGTGTGAATATTCATATTGACAGTATGAATGTGCACATCACAGAACATTCACACAGTCAATGTGAATATTAATGCGCGTTTCGCCCTATTATTATTAGGGATATTTTAATAACTATGTCACTTATAAAATTTATTGGAATATAAGAAAATAATTTGAATTTTAAAATAACTATATTTAAAACATTAAGATTAACTTAGTGAATTTGAAGACGTTTAAGGATGGTAAAAAAATTAATTAAGCATATTCTAGTATTTGAGACTAAAATGCCATTTTGTTTTTCTTTCTTTTGTGTTTTTTTTTTTTTAGAATTTGGTTAAAGAACCCTCATAATAAAATTTTAATGCATTAAAGACAAAAACAAAATTTTTCTTGAAAAATTCAGCATACCACTATTACAAAAATTTCTTTAGTAACTGATTTAATTTTTAAACTTTAAAATGATATAACTTTTGATTTATATGTCGTTTTTTAATAAAATTAGTATATTTAGAATTTTCTCATCAAGATCTATCAAACAATAGGTTGACTATGAAATTCTTTATAAAAAAAAAATAATTACCATCAAAATTAACTTAAACAATAAAAGTTTACTCTGTTTTACAGCAAAAATTTAATCTCATTTACAATAAAATCTTACTGTCAATCAATTAGGAAACATACCTTCACTACGAGTTCACAAAATAAATCACACAATGACACATTACTATAGTAAAATTTTACTATCATTCTATGAACAAGGTAAAAAAATAAATAAATAAATAAATAATAAAAATAAATAAATAATACATCTTACAACGAGCATTGACAACAAGCCGAGATGAAATTTTTTTACTTTCATATTTCCAAATTAGTAAACAAACATCATTGTGAATCTCGCACACACATACACACAAAAAAAGAAAAAGTCAAAAATTCAACATATATGATCGAACTCGAACCACAATCAAACAATGATTAAATGAAGTTTCAACTCTAACGCAAACATTGTTCGAACGAAGTGGTCTAATAAACTTATCTAACTCGAACAATAATGGAATGAAATTCTGCAATCTAAATCAAACTCTCATAAAGAACAATGTTCAAACTCACAAACACGAAGCATATGGACGACGATTGATAAAGAAAGGTGAGTTATGTTAGGGAATGGATAAGACTTTCAACATCAATCACTGTAATAGATTTGATTCAAATATCCGAGATATATAAGTCTGTAATCTTGTCTAATAGATTTGATTCAAAGATCCGACGATTCAAATATTTTGGAAAAGAGAGAGAAAAAATAAAGAGAATAGAGAGAGAAAAAATAAGTCTGTCCTTCGTGAAGAAATGCGTCCTGCTCAGGGGTTTAAGAAGTAAAACATTTTGGACTATTCTTTACGCACTAACATGAATTTTGGCTAAATTTTTGTTTTTTTGTTTTTTTTTTTGGTTTTGTTTTGTTTTGTGGGCCAAACAATGAATCTCACATGGGCTGCACTTAAACAGATTGCATACTTGGGCCTTTAAATTATTTTCTGATCCTTTGTACAGCAAACTGTTGGGCCATCAAATTTTTATTGAATCTGTTTATGGTCTTGAAAAGCAAACTGTGGGGCAAGCAGTGAATTTTACATGGGCTGCACTAAAACAGATTTTCATATTCGGGCCTTTAAATTATTTTCTGATCCTTTGTACAGCAAACTGTTGGGCCATTGAATTTTTATTGAATCTTTTTATGGTCTTGGAAAGCAAACTGTGGGCCAAGCAATGAATTTTACATGGGTGCACTGGGCCTTTAAATTATTTTCTGATCCTTTGTACGGCAAACTGTTGGGCCATTGAATTTTTATTGAATCTTTTTATGGTCTTGAAAAGCAAACTTATATGGTTTAATTTGATCACCTTAAAAAGATTTGAATTGAGTCTATCATACCTCATCAATTAATAAAATCAAATTTTGAAGCTAATTTTAATTTTAATTTTAATTTCCTATTTAAAGTGCATGAATTTGGCCATTTGTGGGCTACAAAATTAGATACTAAGAAACATTTTCTTGGGTCACTTGGGACTTACAAAAGGCCACAAGGAGGTGTCTATATCGATTTTTGTCACGGATGAGATATCTGTTATAGTGAACCGTCTAATAGTTTTTGTCACGACTAAATCAATATTCTGAGGCCAAGTTTGGCATCCTCCAAAAAATCCAAAAAGTCAAAAAGTCACTATCCTATTTAAGTCACATCATCTTATTTAAGTCACATCACCTCTCTACCACATCACTTCAAACCCAACCCAAATCCAACCCATATTTCATAAAAAGTCAAAAAGTACACTTATTTAGTCTTCCCAAACTTGGCCTAAATATTATTTAAGGCTACTAGGGATTATAAAATTTTAAGACGACCAAAACTCGAAAGTGGTTCAAATTAGATTTTTTCTGTCAATCCATGACTTAAAAAGTATTCTAGAATCAACTTTACTTGGTATCCTATTTAAGATAAAATATACATGGCAATCAAAAGAGTTCAACTTAAAAGGATTCAAGTAATTTTGACATATTGATTGTACATGTCACCATTTGGTTTAGAGTGATTATGAAGTTTAGCTACACCATTTTGTTCAAGAGTCGCAAGCATAATATATTGTACATTGATTCCATAATTTTGTAAATGTTTAGCGAAATGTCTCATACATTGACCGACATCACCATTTTTACTATAGTACTTACCTCCATGGTCAGATCTAACAATTTTAATCAATTTACTAGTTTGTTTTTCAACTTTAATTTTTTAAATTTTAAATTTTGAAACGATTTCAAAATTATTATGAAAGAGATAAATTAATCCATAATGTGAGTGGTTATCTATGAAAGTAACAAAGTATTAGTAGAAGACCATGGTTCAAAAATGATAGTGTGTATGATTTCCAAAAGTTTTTGATTACTTCTTGTTTTGTTGTTTTTTTATGATTTTCCTTCTTACATAATTCACACACACCTCATAGTCATAAAAATTAAGATTAGGAAGTATTATTGTTTTAATCAATCTCTCAATTCTTTCTTTAAAAATGTATGCTAGCCTCTTATTCCACAATAAAAAAATATTACTTTTCTTTAATTAAGCAACTATTAGTTCCATTGCTTTCAACATTCATGAAAAACTGATTTAAAGACAAATTTAATTTTATAAACCATTACACAAGCGGCCATTTCCCATCTACAAATTTTAAATTCAATTCAAATTTTTCATTACCTTAATTAAAATATAACCATACTCCTCAAATTTTGACACCCAAAAAAAATTGAAGAATTCTGCTGGCTTTATTTTCACTGTGCTTTTATGTTGCACTTCTTGCTCGCGGAGCGGCATACCAAAAATAGAAAGACTTGTTTTCAAGTCAAGCTCTGTATCCCTATCTCTTTTTAGGTTAGCATAATAAAGAAAGAGAATGCCAAGAAACTACACATACCTATCACTTTTGGAAGGTCTAGGATTGTCAGGGAGCCTTTAAATGTAAAAAAGCATGATTAAGGTGCTCGTGATCCAAAATAATAAAACTATCAATAAGAATATATGAGACATTTTAGTAGTACTATGATCCAGATAGTCACAACCATAGAATTTTGGACACTTAAATTAAATTTTATTGCATAAATAGTACAAAATAACATTCTCTAAAATAAGATCAGTATCAAATTATAAAAACTAATATAACATTACCAGAGAGAATGATATTTCAAGAGGAGGATGTGACAAGGACATTGCTACCATTTAATAATAAAATTGGCCATATTTAAAAATAAAATAAAAATAATAAATTTCTTAAAAATATATAAAAAAGGTTTGTGAAATATTCTAGAAGACCATAGAGTACTTAAGAGATCCAAGACATTTATATAAACTATTCTAAAGTATGATTTAGATATTCTTGTAAAGATGTGAGAAACTTTTAGGATATATTTTAAGGTTCTCTCTTTCCATAGATGGTTAACATTTGATACAATTTCAATATTTTATAATATTTTGCGGTGTCAATATAAAGGAGCTGGGATCACTGCAGTGACCCCACTGTTGTGCCCCTACTGTGTCCTTAAACGGCACATTTCACCCTTTTCTTTTCTTTTTTCTTTTTTTTTCTTTAATTTTTTTTTTTTGGGGTCATGTACTCACTATGTTTGTTTGCATGTTAAAGTAGTGTTTGAAAATAATGTGTAACGCTGTTGTGTTTATTATTTTAGAGTTAAATTATTTTTAAAAGGAGAAAATTATAAATAAATAAACAGAGTTCGCCCGTAACAAAATTAAATCTTAAAATTTTAATTGTGTTAATAAATCATAATTTTTTTTATTTGTTTTCATTCCAAATCATGCATTTATTTTTGTTAAGAAAAACTGATAAAAAGATTGTTTTAATCATTAAATTTAATGTAGGTATACATAAAATATTTAAAATATCATTTTTATTATGTTTAATGACTAAAATATATATTTTTTGGGTTTCACTTAATAAAAATAGATAAATAGTTTATATTAGAAACAAATCAAACTATCATGGTTTATTAACAAAAATATATTTTTTTTCACATTTTTTTTTTATCAGCACACTTTTTTATATTGTTAACATGACAACATACTTCTTCAAACTAAAAAGAACGTCACAACATATTTCTAAAATAATTTTATATGTATATATAGAAATAATGGAGAAAAATATAAATCAATGGAGCAACTCTGACACACAGAAAAATAAAAAACTTGCACCACCATAAAAATAAAAATATTTTTTCACTGCACCACTTCAATGTAATTTTCCTAAAATAATAAACAAAAATATTATATATTATTTTCAAATATAATTGTAACATGCAAACAGCACATTGGAAACAGATTTGGAGAGAAAAAAAAGTTTGAAACTATGCCGTTTTAGGCACACAGTGGGGTCACAACAGTGACCACGGAAATGGAATCGGTGGTTTATCCTCAAGCTTACGTATGACAATGTCTAAATTAGTTAAACAACAATGCTAGAGACCTCTAAAAAAGCATCTCTAAACCCACCTCTAATGAGGTGGAAAAGGAAAAAAAAAAACAAAAAAAAAAAACAAGACACATGATTGGTTGTGGCAGTGGGGGACTCACTGCCACATCCCTAGTGGTACCTCTAAATTAGAGGTCCCAAGCATTTTTGTTAGTTAAATTGTCGAATACTTGAGTGGGGTCAGTGAACTCAAAACCCAATATAATGGATTTGGAGGCTTATTCTGAAGTATGACAATGTCTAAATTGGCTAAATCGTCCAAAACTTTATCAATTACAAGACTAAGTTAGTCATGCTAAATTACTTTGACTTGATTTTTCACAAACTAATCAAAACATAGTCAATGGGGGATGAGCGTTACAGAAGAGATAGAAGACTGAAAAGAGGGAAAAGACTGGTGAACTTATTGCTAATTGTGCTACCAAATATAATTCTTCACCTTCTAACAACCTATTTTGAATCGAGTGATTTGGTGAAAACTACAAAAAAAACAAATAAATAAATAAAAGGCACATTTGATTGTCAGATTCCTTTTGATGGGATTAAATGAAAAAAAATATTGATAAGATTATGGCAATATGCTATGCCAAGAATGTTTACATGGTCAAACACATTACAATCAACAAGCAGTGTAATGACCATTACTAACGGCGAAGAAAAGTAGTATAGAATTGGGTTAGAAATGTTTTTGGCATCAAAGTTGAAAACTAGACACGTTTGATTGTTTTTGGAGTTTATGAAAAGAAACTTGGTATAGTTTGTATGCAAGTGATAAGAGAAATTTACAAAAAAATCTGTCGTGACATTTTAAGAGGATGCATTGTCTTTTTTTGGAGACAAGTGTGTTTTTAAAAATATTTTTAGGAGTATGTATTATTTTTTTATGACAAGTATATTTTAAAAATTGATTATTTATTTTTTTAATGATAAACACGATAAATTGAATAAATTACGATTATTGACTCAATGTAATTTATTTTTTAGATGATATACACAAGGGTACTTTAAAAGAATCCGGATCCTCGGTGCCCCTTCCCTGTAGCACCTCCATGTCGCCCCCCAAAACGACGTCGTTTTGGGGAGTTTTTTGTTTTTTGTTTTTTTTTTTTCTTTTCTTTTTCTTCTTTCTCTTCCGTTGGTCTTCTGCTGCAAGACAGAAACCAGAGGAGAAGGGAAGGGAAGGGAGGAGAGGGGAGGGGAGGGGAGAAGGGTCACGGCCGGCGAGGAGCTTCTCGGCGATGAGGAGGGTCACAGCCGGCGAGGCCGGCGAGGAGCTTCGGCGATGAGGAGGGTCACGGCCGAGCTTCTCAGCTGCTGCTAATGCCAAGCTTCTCGGCTTCCATTTCTGTCACTCTCTCTCTTCTTGCACTCTCTCTCTCTTCTCCCTTCCCCTCTCTCTTCTTCCCCTCCCCTCCCCTCTGGTTTCTGTTCTGCAGAGGCCAAACACAGACGGAAGAGAAAGAAGAAAAAAAAAATTAAAAAAAAAACAAAAAATCTCCCAAAACGACGTCATTTTGGAGGGCGACAGGGAGGTGCTACAGGAAAAGGGCACCGAGGATCCGGATTCACTTTAAAACTAGTTTTTCAAATCATCAAAACAAACTCGTATATACCCAGAAGCCTGTGTAGAGCCTACCTGCCTAGGTTGGTCACGACCGCGGGTGTTCAAATCGCACCTGCGACCAAGCCGCAAGGAAAAACAACATCTAATACTTTTGTTTGTGCGTTGCCTCTACGCACATGATGGTTTAGGTCACGGCCACGATCAGGGATTTGGCTTAATCATGCCCGTGGCGTTGGTGACCGCGGCCACGAAGTGGGGGTTAACGCCCGCAAACATTTAAAATCTATAAATATCTTCCCAGCTATTGAAAAGCAGAATTTTGATCCAAATCTTTTTTTTGTCTCTTTCATGTTTCACCATTTTTGACTTTTAAGGGATAAAACCTTGTTTTTCATCTCATTTTAATCATTTCTCACCCTATACTTAAGACTTTAAGATAGGGGGTTTTGAGAGCGTCGATTTAATACGAAAAGTTCGCATTTTTGTCACAGCCAGATTTTGGAGTTTTGGGTCTTTTCCTCTCTATTACAATATCTGAGAGAAAAAAAAAAAAAAAAAAAAAAGAGAAGGAGAAATATGTATTATATTAAATGTTGTGTTGAATAATTTATTGGAAATGGTTGGAAAATTCTGAGTAAAATCAGAATTTTTTCTTAAGTTTGGTCTATTTTTTAGGTGGGCCCTGAGCGTCGATTTTCGCCGATCAAAGTGGTAACGCGTTCTATGCCGCATTGTGATTCACGTGGTATATTTGGTTGCTCAAAACCATTATTGGGTAAATAGAAAATTGAAGCCAAAGTATACTCCATGGAATTAAGTTTTGGTGAAAAATTCTTAAAGGTTTGACTAAGGCTTGTCCCACATTGATTTAGTGGGAAGGTTTGAATGGATTTATAAGGCATGGCATTGGAACTTGGGGTGTGCCCCAAGGGGTACCCAAGTTTTGTAGAGAGGGAGGTTATGGGCGAGACCCATTGGACCCAAAAATCATCACAGGCGGGCTGAGCTTGGGCGAAGCTGCGTAATGTGAGGTTGGGTTGGGCTTGTTCGGCCCAATACTATTTTTTTTTTGTCAAAAACATTTGAATTTAAATTTTTATTTTTTGAAATAAAATTTGCCCAAAAATTAATTCCGAATTGTTGTCCAGATTTAAATTTTAAATTCAAATTATTGCACCTCTTCACAGACAGACCCAAATCTGTCCAAATTCAAACCCAAAACCGAATTTGTTTTGTTCAAATTCAAATCCACCCGAATTTCAAACCAAATAGTGCCTTAAACACATTGGACCCAAAAATCACCACACACGCGCGCCGCCGTCCAGTCAGGTGGGCTGGACTTTGGCACGAGTGTGTGCTGTGAGGTTGGGTTGGGCTTGTTCGGCCCAATACTAATCTTTTTGGGCTAAAAATATTTTAATTTAAATTTTTATTTTTTGAAATAAAATTTGTCCAAAAATTAATTCCAAATTTTTGTCCAGATTTAAATTTTAAATTCAAATTGTTGCACCTCTTCATAGACAAACCCGAATCTGTCCAGATTCAAACCCAAAACCGAATTTGTTTTGTTCAAATTCAAATCCACCCGAATTTCAAACCAAACAGTGCCTTAAACACATTGGACCCAAAAATCACCACACACGCGCGCCGCCGTCCGTCCAGTTGGACGGGCTGGGCTTGGGCGTGGGTGTGTGTTGTGAGGTTGGGTTGGGCTTGTTCGGCCCAATACTAATCTTTTTTAGCCAAAAACATTTTAATTTTAATTTTAATTTTTTGAAATAAAATTTGTCCAAAAATTAATTCCAAATTTTTGTCCAGATTTAAATTTTGAATTCAAATTGTTGCACGTCTTCATAGACAGACCCGAATCTGTCCAGATTCAAACCCAAAACCGAATTTGTTTTGTTCAAATTCAAATCCACCCGAATTTCAAACCAAACAGTGCCTTAAACACATTGGACCCAAAAATCACCACACACGCGCGCCGCCGTCCGTCCAGTTGGGCTGGGCTGGGTTTATCCTCAAGCTTACGTATGACAATGTCTAAATTAGTTAAATTGTCAAATACTTGAGTGGGGTCAGTGAACTCAAAACCCAATATAAATGGATTTGGAGGCTTATTCTGAAGTATGACAATGTCTAAATTAGCTAAATCGTCCAAAACTTTATCAATTACAAGACTAAGTTAGTCATGCTAAATTAGTTTGACAAACTAATCAAAACATAGTCAATGGGGGATGAGCGTTACAGAAGAGATAGAAGACTGAAAAGAGGGAAAAGACTGGTGAACTTATTGCTAATTGTGCTACCAAATATAATTCTTCATCTTCTAACAACCTATTTTGAATCGAGTGATTTGGTGAAAACTACAAAAAAAACAAAAAATAAATAAATAAATAAAATGCACAAATAAAAGGAACATTTGATTGTCAGATTCCTTTTGATGGGATTAAATGAAAAAAAATATTAATAAGATTATGGCAATATGCTATACCAAGAATGTTTACATGGTCAAACACATTACAATCAACAAGCAGTGTAATGACCATTACTAACGGCGAAGAAAAGTAGTATAGAATTGGGTTAGAAATGTTTTTGGCATCAAAGTTGAAAACTAGACACGCACTACAAGAAAACTGGGTATATGAGACGGAACTATTTGCGACGGCGCGCTTGCCGTCTCAAAAAGTCACTTTTTGCGACGGCAGAAAATGCCGTCTCAAAAAAGCAGAGTATTTGCGACGGCAGAAAATGTCGTCTCAAAAAAGCGAGTATTTGCGACGGCAGAAAATTGCCGTCTCAAAAAAGCAGAGCATTTGCGACGGCACAATTTGCCGTCTCAAAAAATGAGAGTATTTGCGACAGTATTTGTCTGCCGTCGCAAATACTCTCATTTTTTGAGACGGCAACTAGTACCGTCGCAAATGCTCTGCTTTTTTGAGACGGCAAATGGTGCCGTCGCAAATACTCTGTTTTTTTGAGACGGCATTTTCTGCCGTCGCAAAAAGTGGCTTTCGTGTTTTTTTGTTTTTAGTGGATATTTTTTAAATTTTAAATATTTTTTTTAGATGTATCTTACTTAGATGTATCTAAAAAATAAAAAATTTATGAAAAAATATTTTTAAAAATTAATAAATACATAAAAATACAAAAAAATATATTGAATTATTGTATTTTTGGTATTTAGTGAATTTTTAAAAGATTTTTTTTACAATTTTTTTAATTTTTAGGTGTATTTATGTTAGGTGTGTCAAAAAATTTTAAAAAATACTTAAAATATTAAAAAAAATTCAATAAAAACAATATAACACGGAAAACAAGAAAATATAATTTTCTCAAAAGAGTTTTTGGAAAACTCTAACCTAGCATAGTGATTGTGGTTTTGAGATAGCTTCATATATATACAGTCACAAAATGGTTTGAATAAATTCAACGGTATTTTTCTGTCGCAAAAAAAAAATAAAAAAAACAATGTCGTCTTACTCTTTTGATATAACATTTCTCTTTTCATTCATTTTTTCATCTTCCTGTCTCTCTGTCTCTGTCTCTATCTCTCTCTCTTCTCTTTATCTCTTTCACTTATCACTCTTCTTTCTATGTCTGCCTGTTTCTCTCTCTTATTTTCTCTCTGTGTCTCTCGCCTATCTCTCTTCTCTCTATCTCTCTCATCTGTTTTCTCTCTCTGTCTCTCTCGCTCATCTCTCTTATCTCTATCTCTCTCATTTCTTTTTGTTCTCTCTCTCTATCTCTCTCGCTCATTTCTCTTCTCTTTCTGTCTCTCTCTTTTTCTGTGTCTCTCTCTCGCTCATCTCTTTTCGTTCTATTTCTCTCTCTTTTTGTCTATCTCTCGCTCATCTCTTGTTTCTCTCTCTTTTTCTATCTCTCCATCTCTTTCTCTCTCTATCTCTTTTTCTGTCTATCTGTCTCTTCCTGTCTCTCTCTCACTCATTACTCTTCTCTCTCTCTGTCTCCTTGTCTATTTGTCTATTTCTCTCTCACTATGTTCGCCTTGCTCACTCTCTTACTCTCATTTTCTCTATTTATCGAGCTCCTTCTCGATTTATCGATCCACTATAAGAAAATACACTTTTAGCAACCACTTTGTCTAGCTCTCTCTCTCGCTCATCACTCTATCTATGTCTCTCTCTCTATCTCTCTTCTTTATCTGTCTCTTACAAAATTAAAATATTTTTAAAATATTTAAATATTTAAAAATTAATTTGAATTAAGTTTTGAAAAGAGTTTTGAATTATCTGTCTTCTTTATTTATTGAGCTCCCTTTTGATTTATCGATCCACTACAAGAAAATGCACTTTTAGCGACCACTTTGTCTCTTTCTCGCTCATCACTCTATCTCTTTCTCTGTCTCTCTATCTCTTTTCTCTATTCGTCTCTCACTCATCTCTCTCTCACCACCAATCTTCTCTACCACATTTACCACTACTGCAAATGCCATTCAACTACCACCATTGTTCTCTTTCTCTCTTTCACTCATCACTCTTCTTTCTCTGTCTGTTTGTCTATCTGTCTGTTTGTCTGTCTGTCTGTGTGTCTTTCGTTCATCTTTCTTCTCTCTATCTCTCTCATTTGTCTTCTCTCTATGTCTTTCTCGCTCATCTCTCTTCTCTCTCTCTGTCTCTCTCACTCATCTATCTTCTCTCTATCTCTCTATTTTTCTATTCTCTCTCTCGTTCATCTCTTTTCGCTCTTTTTCTAAATGTCTCTTTCATCTCTTGTTTCTCTCTATTTTTCTATATGTCTCTCTCTATCTCTTTCTCTCTATGTCTCTCTGTCTCTCTCTCTATATCTCTTTCTCTCGTTATCTCTCTCTTACTTATCACTCTTCTCTCTTTCTTTCTCTCTCTGTGTCTGTTTGTTTGTCTCTCACTCTTCTCTCTCTCTCTCTTTCTCTCTATGTGTCTGTCTGTCTGTTTGTCTCTCTCTCTCATTGTGTTCACATTGCTCACACTCTCTCTCATCTCTTCTCTATTTACTGAGCTCTCCACTACAAGAAAATGCACTTTTAGCGACCACTTTGTCTCTCTCTCGCTCATCACTCTTTCTGTCTCTCTCTCTCTCTCTCTCCTCTCTCTCTTCTCTCTCCTCTATCTGTCTCTCACTCATTTCTCTCTCTCACCACCCATCTCTTCTACCACCTTCACCACTACTGCAAACACCATTCCACCACCACCATACTTCTACTGTCGCCACTTCACATCTACGACTACCATACTACTACTATCGCCACCACCACTACCACCACTACCACTACTGCCACTATTCTACCATTACCTCTCTTTCACCCCTGCCACTCCATTTACACTACCACTACCACAACTTCACCACTAATCTCTTTCGCCATCACCATCACCACCACCACCACCACCACCACCACCATCATCTCTTATCCACCACTTCACTACTGCTGCCGCTCCTTTTCTTCTACCACAAAAAATTAGTTCATGATTTTTAGTAATAAAAAAAAATAGGCCGCAGAAAAATATTTTTCATTGACTACAGAAAATTAACTTTTATTTTAGTGAAAAATATTTTCATTAAAATATATATTACCCCTACTTCTACAAAATAAAAAAATAATAATATTTTTTCATTAAAATAAAAATGAAACAAATAAAATTTCAATCTTAGTAACTAAAAAAAAAAAATTAAAAAAAATTTCACTAACTACAAAAAATATATATATATATATATATATATATTTTAACAAAAAATAAATTTATTTAATTATTATTATTATTTTTTTTTTTTTTATTTTTTTTTTCATTCCCCGCCCCTTTATTTTTTTCCACTCCCGCTCCCCCCTTTATTTTTTTCCCATTCCCGCTTCCACACAAAAAAACCCTAATCTCAAACCCAAAAAATCCCTAATCTGAAACCCAAACTCTCACCCTGTCTTAGAACCAAAATCCCTAATTTCTCCCAAATCTCTCTCTCTCTCTCTCGCAACCTCATCAACAAAACAACCTCCACCACCAAAACACCTCCACCTCCACAACTGTCATCAGACTCCGCCGTGCACGGCGTTTCAGTGGTGGTTCATGGCGGGGCATTCGCGAAAGTGGATGATCCTGGTGGCCACTATATGGATCCAGGCCTTTACGGGGACCAACTTCGACTTCTCGGCTTACTCGTCGGAGTTGAAGAAGGTTTTGGGGATATCTCAAGTTCAGCTCAACTACCTTGCAGTAGCTTCTGATCTCGGCAAGGCGTTCGGGTGGTCTTCGGGACTCGCTTCTCTCTGTTTACCCTTGTTCGGGTGGTCTTCGGCTCACACTGTAACTGTTTGGAACAGTTTTTGATCATATTGAACTATTTTGACTTGTAATTATCAATCTAATTATTTCACTTTCTAGTCTAAACATATATATATATATATATATATATATTATTTGGTGATTTGTTTGTTTGTTATTTTTGTTATTTATATGTTTTTTTTTAACCTGCAATCTTAACTCTGTTTTTGGTAGATCTATCAATTTCGTTTTCCCAACACACATACACACACACACACATATATATACATACATATATACATCATGAAATCGATGGGTTGATTCTTGAAATTCTTGATTTTGATTTTTTTTTTTTTTTTTTGGGAAGCCATTAGGAAGGACTAACTTGGGGTTTATAGAATTTTGATGGATGTCATAGCATATATGAGAAAGAAATGTTCTAAGGACATGGGAATTGTGGAGAAGCTCTTGTTGCTAATGCTTTGACTTCCAAATCACCTATCAAAGTGTGGAGTGGACATGGGATACTAAATTCAACATTTTAAGTTGGCCCTCTTAGAGGACCGAAGGTTGAGTACATTTACACACACACACACATACACACATATATTGATTTATGGCTCCTCAAATCAATATATGAGCTTTGACATGTATGTTGCTTAATGCTTAAATTTTTGAAAATCTTCTTGAACCTGTGGTTTCCCATCAATCAATATTAATTATTGGTACAAATTTGGAATCAAAAGGTCCTAGTATATTATTTTCCCCCATTTTTCTACCATCAGTTAAAATCAAATTATTTTATGGACATGTGGCTTGAGCTTGTGCCTTAAAGCTTACATGTCAATGCTTCTAGATCCTAGGCCTCACATCATACCTTTGCATTTTGGAGCTCTAGTGAGTATCTTGTGGGTTACTTGATGCAACAAAGCTTTAAAACTAGGAAAGAATTATATTTATGAGTTTTTCCCTTTCATGGATTTTAGTTGATTCACAACCAATGATGGAGGAAACTATTTTGATCGGCGATGATCTTATGATGGGGCCCCCATCACCACTCATTCCGCCAAAAATTGCCTCTCATGTACTCGAAGGTATTGATTTGTGTGATGGGATATTGAGGAACCTATTTTTGTGTAAGCTCTGCCTTTTTCCTTCTCTTCTCCTTCTGTTCTTGTTCTCTCGTGCATTAAGTTTTGCAGTTCTTTAAAAATTATTTTTATGCTGTCTCTTTTGGCTATGTTATAGGCTTGCAAATCAATGATATTGAGCCATTTTGTCAGGATGAGATTGCTCTATATTGGCAGTGTGCAGAGAAAATGGTGAGATAATAATTGATTTTATTTTCTACTTTTCTTGTTGGTTGCGATGTCAATATATTGTAAATGGAGCTCTCTTCATTCTATTGCATTTTATCATCTGTCTAACTCAAAATTTTTGACTGACTTTAGGATAAGGAACTAAGGGAACGACTTCAAGATAGTGAGTGCAAATTAGGGTCATCTATGCTATTAGATGAAGCAAATGAAAGAGCAACTCAACTGCAATCAGAAGTCACATCATTGGATAGGTATTTAGTATTCATAAGCAAGCATGAAATGATATAGATTTGGGTAGGGAATTGGAAAAGGAAATGAAAAATGTGGATAAACCAAATTTCTACCCAAATCTATAATCCAAACAAATAAAAACTATTTTATTAATAGATTGAATTGCAGAATTGCTTTTAGTAATTGACATAAACCTGATCCAACTTTGAACATGTAAGGAACATTGGTAGCCCCAACAGCATGCCCAGCACCGAACTCCTCAGCAGTCCTACACACAGTCACACCCACCATCACCAACAGAAATAATTACAACACAAGCAGTAACATTTCTGGGCAAACAAACATGGATTTGTAATTCTGAAAACAACTCTGCAAAGAAACAAACCCAAATGAATAAATTTGTACCTGACATCCAAATAACGAATTGTTCAAGGAATATAGAATCTTCTAGGAATTGTTCAAGTTACTTTCCTTTTGGGCATGGTGTGACTGTGATTGTGACATACAAAATATCCCAAGTTGGGAGGTTTAAAGCAATTAATAGCAATGGTTGTGTTTTTAAAATTATCTCATAGTAGTTTAATATATAGTGCCTTGATGCGGAATATTTTAAAAGTAGTTGAAAATATGTACTTATGCGTACTTACTATTTAGCTTGTGGATTTTTGTCTCATATTTCTCTTTGGTCAATTCAGTCTGGTATGCCTTGTCCATGATCTGTCGGTTATCCTCAGTTCTCTCGAGCATTCATTTCTTCATGGGACGTGGATGATAGTTTTAGAGAGCATATGTTTAACTAATTGTTTTAAAAAACAAGCATACCGATGCAGTCATGTGGCTAATTTGAAATCCTCCTCTAATTCATGAGTAAAAATTTGTGATCTACAGGTGGACATTGCCTATGCTCCGTTCATTGAAAGGTTTCAAATCTTCTTTGAAGATGCCTTGAAGTATGACATCACATCAGGAAGACCAAAACTAGCAGCATGGATTGAAGTGAGTTAATGACATCCATGGTCTTGGATTCGAGCCAGGATGCACATCAAAAGGCAGAGATATCACGGAAGAAGGAAGATATCTTGGAAAAGCTTTCACAATCTGAAAGGATACTAGCAGAAGGAAGAAACAGAGTAAATAAGCTTTGAGGAAGACAATGCATAACTACGTTATTATGAAGAAATTGTGAACAAAATCTTTTATTATGAAGTATCTTATTATTTTAGTAATGAAATTTGGTTTATGTTATTTTGAATTATGAACAAAATCATGTATTTAAACATTATATATGTATTATGAAACATTATGTAGTGGGATAATATTGTTGATGTGTAATTATATGAATGGAAAAATATTTTATTATGAAAATTGTTATTTTTATATTATTATGGACAAATTTTAATACTTTTAATATTTTTATCGTAGGATTTTTTTCTTTTTTGTGACGGTATTACATTGTCGCAAAAAATAGAAAATTTTAATATTTTTATTAATTTTGTTACAGGTTTTACTTTTTGCGACGACATTATACTGTCGCAAAAAATAGAAATTTTATTATTTAAAATAGAAATTTTATTATTTTTTTAATACTTTTTGCGACGGCATTACACTGTCGCAAAAAATAGAAATTTTTATATTTTTAATACTTTTTGCAACGGCACCACACCGTCGCAAAAAGAGTGTTTTGCCGTTGCAAAAAAAGATTATTAGCGACGGTATTTTTGGCCGTCTCAAATAACATTTTTAGCGACGGAAAAATAGTGCCGTCGCAAAAAAGTATAGAAATTTTAAATGTTATTAGCGACTGCACAGTGCCGTCGCAAAAAGGCAAAATTGCCGTCGCAAAACATTAGCGACGGCACTGTGCCGTCGCAAAAACTCTTTTGCGACCCCTCCATTTGCGACCCCCTCTTGCCGTCGCAAAAAGTCATTTTACCGTCGCAAAAAGTATTAGCGACGGCATTCGGAGTATTAGCGACGGTATTTTACCGTCGCAAAAAGTCAATTTTTTTGTAGTGACGTTTGATTGTTTTTGGAGTTTATGAAAAGAAACTTGGCAGTTTATATGCAAGTGATAAGAGAAATTCACAAAAAATCTATCGTGACATTTTAAGAGGATGCATTGTCTTTTGTTGGAGACAAGTGTGCTTTTAAAAATATTTTTTGGAGCATGTATTGTTTTTTTATGACAAGTATATTTTAAAAATTGATTATCTATTTTTTTAATGATAAACACGATAAATTGAATAAATTACGATTATTGACTCAATGTAATTTTTTTTTTAGATGATATACACAAGGACACTTTAAAACTAGTTGTTCAAATCATCGAAACAAACTCGTATATACCCGGAAGCCTGTGTACAGCTTACCTGCCTAGGTTGGTCACGACCGCGGGCGTTCAAATCGCACCTATGATGGGTCGCAACCAAGCCATAAGGAAAAACATCATCTAATACTTTTGTTTGTGCGTTGCCTCTACGCACATAATGGTTTAGGTCACGGCCACGATCAGGGGTTTGGCTTAATCATGCCCGTGGTGTTGGTGACCGCGGCCGCGATGTTCAAATCTATAAATATCTCCTCAGCTTTTGAAAAGCAGAATTTTGATCCAAATCTTTTTTTGTCTCTTTAATGTTTTGCCATTTTTGACTTTTAAGGTACAAAACCTTGGTTTTCATCTCATTTTAATCATTTCTCACCCGGGTAATTAAGGCATTAAGGTAGAGGGTTTTGAGAGCGTCGATTTAATATGAAAAGTTCACGTTTTTGTCACCCCTGGATTTTGGGGTTTTGAGTCTTTTCCTCTCTATTACAATATCTAAGAGAGAAAAAAAGAAAGAGAAATATATATTACATTGAATGTTGTGTTGAATAATTATGTAACAATGCATACAAGACTCCTTTATATAGGAGGAGAGAAACCTGAGTATGGTAATCTTAAATATGATAATGAATGTAATATGGTATGATAAACAGAATATATAGTTACTATATTTAACATCCCCCCTCAAACTCAAGTAAGGATACTAACTTGGGTTTGGAGAGAGAAATTAAAATATGAAATAAAATTAAAAATAAAACAGAATCTGGATAGATCAAAGGAAAATAGATTGCAAAGTCCAGATGGGTGCACAGGGGTGCTTGAGATAGATTAAAGGCTTGAGCTAATGCAGGGAGATTGTTTATGATCGTGCCGGACCATTGCATAAACTGGTCGAAAATAATGTCGGGGACAATTTAAGGTCATGTTGGACCGTTGTAGAAACTGACTGGAATCAATATCGAGACAAATTATGGGGTCATGCCGAACCGTTGTAGGAACTGACCGGAATCGATGTCGGAACAATTTATGGGGTCATATCGGACCGTTGCAGAGACTAACCAAAATCAATGTTAGGACTATTTAAAGAGGTTATGCCAGACCGATATGGAGAACCGGATGTTGAACAAACAAGTGTGGCACACACATATGACGTAGTGCTGAACGATGATGGCCATAAATGATTGAGTGCACCAAGAGACGACTTATTAGAAAGTACGCTAGGAAGCGGCTTTGGTGGAGTGCCACAAGGGGCAACTTAGGTGATGCGTCACATGGGGAACTTAAGTTGTGCTCTAGATCAGGCAACTTAGGTGATGAGCCAAGGGGGTGGCTTAGGTAGTTTGTATGATGTATAACCATACTCACCGTGATATAAGTATAATATCCCTTTTGAAACTAAATAAGTTTGAAGATAGGAACTTATCTGAGGTTGAAAGAAAGGAAAAACGAAGCGGAAAGGAGATTTTCACAAGTTATATAAAATAAAATAAAAATTTGTTTTTCTATTTTTTATTTTTTTTTATTTAAAAAATATAAAAACAATGAAAGTAAAGGTGGTACTGGTGGGACAGAGGACAAGCCTTTTCAAAAGTTGAAAAAAAAAAAGGGAAGAAAAGAAGAAAAAGATGTTCAAGAAGTGGATTAGAAGCAAAATACTAATAATAAATCAAATAATTAAGTTTAGAAAGAAAACAAAAAAAAAGAGAAAAAGAGAAAGGCAGTGACTAAGGCTACTCGAGAGAGGAAGAGAGTTGTAGTGATGGGTTTTGAAAAACCAAACAATAAAAAAAATATAAAATAAAAAAAATTGTGCTCAGAAGGGAGACTTTGGGAAGGAAAAACAAAGACGTCAAAGAATGGATTGAGTTAAGGTCCGGCAGGCAATCAAGGCAAGGCTGTCGTCTGTCGGTGAAGCAAAATTACTAGATATTTAACCTAACTCTGATACTATATTACAATATCTAAGAGAGAGAGAGAGAGAGAGAAAGAGAAATTTGTATTATATTGAATGTTATGTTAAATAATTATGTAACAATTTATACAAGATTTCTTTATATAGAAGGAGAAAACCTAAGTATCGTAATCCTAAATATAGTAATGAATATAATGTAGTATGTCTGATAAACAAAATATATAGTTACTATATTTAACACTTCCTTACTTTGAGGTATGAATTTTTTTAACAGTGTGTTATTTAGTATTGTTATATGCTATTCTTGATAATTAAGAGTTTTCAAAAAGTTAGGTTTTAGTTATATTTGTATAAATGCACTAATTTAAAAAATAAAAAAATAAAAACTACTGTATTGTTTTCTGTAGTGGTTTGAAATTGATAAACTCAAGGTATTTATTTGGTTTTTTTTTTTTTTTTTTCATTAAAAGATAAATTGGTTACAAAATCAAAAAAAATAAATTCAAACAAAATATCACATCACACCCCATAATCATTTCACTTTTTTTCTCACAAACATCATATCCAACCAAAAAAAACCCAACTATCTTTTCAAACACAAAAAAAAAAAAAAAAAAAAAAAAAAATCTCTAATAATATCCTACAACTAAAAAAACCTACAAAAAAAACCCACTTCCCAAACACCCACAAAGTTTTAAGAAAAATTGTGTTTTTGAAAGGAACCCCCAAGTTTTTATTAAACCTAAGGTGATTGGAATTTTGGAAAAATGGTGTGGATTTAACAATGTGTTGAATTATTGAGACATGAGGTGTTCTGTTTACAAAAGAGGACTTCGTTGGGAATATTTATAAACCCTTTGGAACTGAAGAGTATTGATTATTCTTTTTGAAATGATGAGTTTCTTGGGAAAACTATATAAATGTTTTTGGAAAATTGGATATTAATATTGAGATTCACAAAACTAGTAAGAAGTGTAAATGTTGTTTATTGGAATCGTGAGATTTCAGAAGAATCATGGAGATTTCGGATTTTTTTATATCACATTGGATTATATATTATGGTTGTTATCTTTTAATAACTGTCTTTGAGATAATTGTTTTAGCTATTGATGAAGGATAGCATTGTTGTATGTTAGAAATTGCATGTGAATTAAGCGATTAAACTGTTTACAAATCTATATCGCATTGTTCATATCATGAATCTATGAACTAGAATATTTACGTTTTGAAAACGTTATGTTGAGAAACTTGTATTATTTTGAGAAAAATGGTGAATACCGTGTAAAATCTGGTTAGGGATGTATTTGTGGTTAATTAAGTTGGCCTATGTGTCCTTAGTGAAATACTAAAAACCCACACAGTTAGGTGTTGTTCAATCTAGATAGTACCAGTAAAATAGCTTTTGGTAGTACTTTTATAACTTACATTTATACACGTATTTACTACCTTATTTTCTGTTTTAAAAGAAAATAATGAATTACGATTTGAAAACTCTTGCACGACATTGTTTCAAAAGAGAAAACGTTGTGATTTCAAATCACAATTCTACATCTTAATTCAAGCATTGTGTTTGGTTGTGATTCTGAAATGCTGTTTTGAGAACTCTGCACAGAACATTTGTGTTACTCTGCAACATCAGACGCGTTGTTCCTTTTTTTTTTGGAAATTTATGCTGCGCGGGATGTCCACCCGGATGTCCTCTGAATTCCAGATTTTTTTTTTTTTTTTATATAATCGGGAAAAATATTTTTGAAATTTTTAAATTTTTATGTGCTTTAAAATAATTTGAGTTGTGGTTTAGTTATAAGTTGTAAATTTTTGTATCACATATCAAATGTCACATCAATAATTCCCCACTCAAATCAAACCTCTTTTCCAAAACTATTTTCAAAACTCTTTACCAAACAAATTTTTTACACTTAAATCACAATTCTACAACACACGAACTCAAAATACAACTCATACTCTCAAATCACATTTACAAAACACAACCAAACGCAGGCGTATATTTTATCATGACATTTCAAATGTATACACCTTATAGCATTGTTAAACATCATACATATCATTAAGATTGTCTCTACTTGATTTTATGTTCACTCTACGTGAGAAATCATTTTCAAGTATTGAAAGCGTACCTCCGCCAAGACGATGACTTTGGAGGATCTTAGAGCTTGAGGCTGATTATCTTATTTTGTTTATGTGTAAAGCCTAAGGCTTTTTTGTATTGAGTTTTTAACTCTTTTGTCATAATGGGATAAGGCCTTGAAATTTTTTGACATTTATGGCATTAACTTATATTAGTTTAAGTATTATTCTTATGTATTACATGCTATGATTTCATGTT
Organism: Camellia japonica; assembly: GCA_030407325.1. Classification (NCBI taxonomy): domain Eukaryota; kingdom Viridiplantae; phylum Streptophyta; class Magnoliopsida; order Ericales; family Theaceae; genus Camellia; species Camellia japonica. Next base: position 167,574,249 of record JAPPVO010000031.1, on the reverse strand, counting down.
GTAGAATCAAAGAATATATCAAAGCATGTAATGTGATCACGTAAGAATTTAAGGTACTTTTATACATGATTGGCAGATAATTATATATAATGATACACTTCCACATATTTTGAGGGCCTTATGATGGATTTAATGTATATTTATTTTTGGAGCGTTATCGGGCAAGTCCAGTAATATCACACGTTCATGACAATATTTTAAACCTCATCGATGGATCTCTTTATTATAAATTTTTGTATTTGATCGGCATCTCTTGATTATAGTCAGGAGTTAGATCTCCCAAACTTTCCAATAGAAAACGACAAAAATATCCAATTGACCACTGAGCACCATATAAAAGGCAAACACTAAAATTAAATCACCAAAGTTGTTGCTAAATTTCCTTACAATCCAAAGATGTTGGTCAAATTGGTGCAATTTTTACTTCCAAATTAAAAATTAATAATCTAAACATAGAAGTCTAAAACGTCCTTCCCCAATTTCTTAATAATTAATATTTTTATTTCGTTTAAAAAGTTATATCAAATATTTTTGAAAAAATTATATAAACATTTTATAAATTGCAGCAAATGAAGCCATTGCCTCTTATTATGCATGGTAGGAATGCTTGCGGTTCAATTGTAGTCGGAGGACTTCCAATCCATTATCCGTTTGCTGGATTAGAGGATTGAAAAAAATCAATTCGCATCCGTCGCCCGATTGGCAGATGTGAATTAGAAGTAGATTGACATTAGTGAATGAATACAAATCAGTATGTGGTTTAAATTTTTACAAATTTTGAACATAATATAACAATTCGTCAACATTTTTTTTTTGTAGATAATAATCCAACTCAACATAATAAAAAATTTATCAAGTAAATTGTCAAATACTAATAATAAATACATATAAGAAAACCATGCATTATCAAAACTATTTTATTACTTTTTTTTTTTTATTCAAAAACTATTTAATTTGATTTTTTTTCTTAAATGACAAAATTAAGCCTTATATTTTCTACACAAAAATACCAAATATTAACACTTATCATTTGATAAAAGGATTTCTAAATTGAAAACACAACAAAATACCTAAACTCTTTTTTAATTGAAAACACAAACAGAATATCTAAACAAATTGAAAACACAAAGTATTACAAATTATTAGGGGTGCTCGTTGTTTGACGGTTCGATTACGACAAAAAGAACCTCAAATCGGTCATCTATCCAAAACTATGTAAATTGGAAAAAAATCAATCCACAATCATCCTCTCATCATCGCGCTTTTATTTAAAATACGACAAATCGAATCAATGCAATCAATTTAAACGGATCAAAATATCTGCTGAACACTCCTAATGCATGGGACCAACCCACCAGCTTGTGTTTAGCACATAGCACATGGAGTGTCAAAAAAGTGAAGTGAAACTAACGAGTGTGATATGCTTGACTTTCCCAACCCCAATTATGTTTTGTGTCCCCTAAGTGTGAAGCATTTGCTGGATACGCAATTTGCAACATCCTTGCTTCCCTTTACTTTTGAATTGCACTGCCACAACACAAGTTGAAAAGAACACTTTCAATTTGGATGTTTCGACTTTAGCAACATATATATATATATATCTTAAAAGATTGAGTATTTTAAAAGATTGAGTATTTTAATGAATAAACGTGAAGAGAGTGTCTGTATTGTGTAGTGAATAACATTTGATTTTACTTTTTAGTCTTTATAATTGCTAGGCAAAAGTAAATATTTAACAAAAATATAATGTTGCTATGATTTTTCAAGAATCAAAATTGTGACAGCCATTTTGTGCTCATGCCTAAACTAAAAACATCAATTTAGCATATTGATATGGTAAATTAATAATAACTATAGTTATGTAACTTGTAGGTGACTCTTGGAATGTACGGAAATTTATTTTTTAAAATAGAAAGTTAATTTTGAATCTTAAACTTCAATTTATTTTTACTATAGTTAATTTTGTAGCAGTGATTTAGACCCCCTCAAACTTCAACCCCCACCACCCCACACACACGTGGGGGTGGTGATTGGAGGAGGAGAAAAAAAAGAAAAGAAAAAAAAAGTGACCAATCAAAAAGAAAGGGGGTGGGGGAAAGGGGGTCCCAATCTTATTCAATATTTTATGTGTATAAAATTTTAATAATTGAAAGTCAAATATAAACAAATTTGTTAATGGTTAATAAAAATTTGTATTACTATGTGTAATCCTATATGAAAAAACTCATAGAAATAATTTCTTTCAATTTATTTATTTATTATTATTTTTTTTTAAATGTGTATTCTCAACCTAAAATCAAATTATCATTTGTGTTAATCAAATTTAACAAAAATCATGAATTCCACTTGTATCAAAATATGTTTTGAAAAAAAAATAAAAACAACTGAAAATTTTATAATATACAAATTATGACTTGGTTATAACTCATGATGTATTTTTTTATCATTATTAATCGAAAATGTCTTTACTAATTTCTTGTGTTTTTGGTTATGTCTAAAGCGGTGCATCGAGTCTTTAATTATGTTATAAGTGGTGTTTGATTATAATTAATTATAATATTTTTATACGAATTTAAGTATTTTATTATACAAAAAAATGTTTAAGGTGGGTGACTTAAAGATAGAATTTATACTTACATCAGTAAGATCGTAAAATTATTCAAATTGATACATAAAAAATTATAAATTAAATCATAATTTCAGTTCTCAAAGGGGTTCTGATTAATTATGTGACACATTATAATAACTGCAAATTTTTTTATTTCATCCAAATTATTTTTACATAGCTTTTCTAGCAGAGCTCATGAATGTGAATTATCAATAATATTATAAATTAAAATTATAATTTAAAAATTATTCAAGAAACATCAATAGGTGCCTTAATATACCCAATCATTTTCGATGAATCATTATTCTTTAAAATAATAATACATATTTCATTTAACATTTGTCAATTTCTTATAAAAACTTAACAAAAAATATTGAGTTCAATTATTTTAATCAATCAATATCAAATTGAACGCTATACGTATATGTAAATCATTTCAAAAAATATGATGGCTGACATAAAATCACAATGGAGTTCAATTTAATTAATATAATAATATGTTATATTATGATATGTGTTACAAAAGAATAATTTTATTTTAATTTAAACTAAAATTAATTATTTATATTAATAATTTCAATTTATCGTTCTATAAAAGTGTTACATGAATACTTATATATAATAAATTTAATTAAATTATTTATTTATTTTGATAATTTTGGTTCTATTATGGTATAAAATTATAATTATTATGTAATAATTTTATATGATATATATTAAATTATAAGATAGTAAAATAAACTCTAATTTTGATATTAAAAATAATAGTTAAATTAGAAGGAAAAAAAAAGATTAGTAATGTAAAATTAAAAGTGATTCTAATTATTTATTTTTATTTTTATTTAGAAAATAATGTTATGGAAAATTATGTTATGGAAAATTAGGAACACCATATACAATTTTATGGTGGTTACTTTGCTAAATAATTTTTCCGAATGCTTTCTAGATTTAATTTATGAATTGCACCATTGGAAATAATTTTCTTTTCTTTTGTCCCTTGGAGCATCCTAGTAAAATTCACACTTGGTCCTGTGATGGTGGGCTTGTTTTGGTCCAACGTATTGAAGCTGTTACAACCTGAAAATAATACAATAAGTTAACAATAAGGATTAATACAAATGACGTAAATAGAGTATTAGACTTTCATTAATCAGAGTCAATTTACAAAAGAGGTACATGCATTACACATTCATAAGTTCTGCCCTGAATCTATAACATGTGGCATTAAACTAAATGATCAATAAAATAAATGCCCTACGGACTTACATCTTTCTAAGATAGTTCTTGATTACAATAAAGTGAGCTTAATTCAACACAATTTAAAGCACTAGGCTATACAAAAATAAATATAACAAAATAGTAGCTCTTGCTCCCAATTCCTCCAAACTACTGCCTTGGCGGAGGCATATCACCAGCACCTAAAAATGATTTTTCCCAAATAAGGTGAGCCAAACCACAGCAGAAACAATCTAACACAATATATGAACTTTAACAATGTTATAAACATGATGCACATGGCCAATACTCAAAGATAAAATCATTTACAACTCTTCTCCCCAAATCCATATTATGTCAAGTATGATATCTCAATCCATTTTATATCAATTCATCTCATGTCATTTCACATCTCCTCAATTTATGAGTCATACCCATTGTTATCCAAACAACCAAACTGATATTACAACTCAGTAGTTTTCTTACCACGCAACCATTACACATAAACACTTCAATTTGCCATTTTATTGAAATTTCGTCCGCGGGAATTGGCACCTAGCGATCCCGGCTTTGACCCGACACTTGTAATAGTCCAGACTTGGGTTTATGATTTCTGAATGTTGTTCATTGTCGTTTTTCCTTTATTCCTCCTTAAATTTGGTTATTTGGATGTGTTGAGCATGTTCGGAACAGGTTGGTTGCTTAGTTTTCAAACCTTATGTTGCCTAGATTTTTAGTCCTTCACTCGAGCGGCCCTTCTTGCGCTCAAGCGGAATTTACGAACTCTCAGTATTTTGCACATCTACAAAAGTACATGAAGAGTGTTTTCTACGTTCGAGCGGCGTTTCCTACGCTCGAGCAAGTGGGAGCTCGAGCGGTTTGTCTGTTGCCTGAAAAAGTACTGGACGTGTGTATTCTGCACTCGAGCAGGTCACTTCTTGCGCTCAAGCGGAACAACTTATTGTCTCTGATACTCGAGTGTTAACTCTTGCGTTCAAGCGGACTGTGCGTATATCAGTTCGTGAAAATGACATTTTACATCATTTTTTTTAAAGATCTTTTCTTCCAAAAACCCTAAAATGACATACTCTCTCTCTCTAAAATACTCTCTCTCTACATTTGCTCCTAGATCCGTTGATCTCTCCGCCCTAGTGTCTTTGGGAAAAGGGTAAAACATCTTGAGAGCTCCATTTTGATCCGATTGGAGTTTGGTTTCGGCGTCGTTGAAGTTTTGTCCTTACTCTATTGGTCTTCTAAACTTGAGGTAGGGACTCTCTACACCTTAATATGAGTTTTAACTTAGTTATAGGTTGTTCTGTGAAAATGGTGAGATTTGGGGTGTTTTAAGCAAACCTAGGGTTTGGGTTCAAGTTTGAAAAAATGGGTTTCTATGTAGGTGTTATACAAATGATTATGGGATTTGAATATGAGGTCATCTTTTGTTAAAATAGTTGATTTTGGCCTTTTGGTTAATATTTGAAAAATGAGGAGCTTTGCCCTAAAATGTCTTGAATAATTTATTTTGTATAAATAATGAAATTGGTATGGAAAATGTGAAATTGGGAGGATGTATACATGAATGATGTTGTTAGATTTGTTTAATCACTCACCTATGGAAATTTGATGATTTATCTATTATAGAGATTGTATATTTATTTAGAAATATCTGCTTTGGGCTATCGGTGGAGGATAGTTATGATTGTTGTAGACATCGCTTGTGGATTAGGCGAATTGAAACTAATTACTTAACCATTATTATTGATATGATTATGAATAATATACATTGTATATGTATGATATTTGGGAGGAGAAATGAGATGTACTCCATGTTTTGAGGAGAAGAAAGGGGATGGACTCCATCGAATTAAGTTGGCTTGTGTGTCTAGGGTGAAATTCCCAAAAACCATTTGTATACATAGGTGCCGATTCCCGCGGACGAAATTTCCGTAAAATGACAAATAGAACTGAATGTATTTGTATGATGATTTTATCTGTTGGAAACTTGTGAGGTGTAACCTCTGTTGATGGGTTAAATGTAGTGGATGTATCTATTGAATCAAAATGAATAAATTGAGATGCAAGTTTGGCATAACATGGTTTTGGAAAGAGTTATAAAGATTTTGTCATAGGACAATGAACATGTGTATCATACTTATATCTTGTTAATTCTTATATATTGTGTTAGTATGTTTCTACTAGACTTTGGCTCAGCTAACTTGAGCACCATTTTTAGGTGTTAGAGACATGCCTCCGCCAAGGCAATAGTTTGGGGAGACTTGGAGCAAAAACTTCCTTTTAGTTCATTTATTTTGTATAGCCAAGGGCTATGTTGTATTGAGTTAGACTCGTCCTTTTGCTATAACCAAGCAATGTCTTGAAAAGATGTAAGTTCGTAGGGCATTTATTTTGTTGATTATTAACTGGTATTACATGCTATAGATTCACGATGAACATTTATGAATGTATATTGCTTGTGTTATCTTTTGTAATACGAACTTTGACGAATGAAAGTATACTAATTCTATCATACTCACTTCTCTTATGAGTTGGATTAGTTGCATTTATTTTGGGGGCGTTACAGCACCCATGTATACACAATGTTTTCGGGACTTTCACCCTGAACGCACAAGCCAACTTAATTCAATCGAGTTCATTTCCTTTCTCTCCAAACATCATACATATACAATGTATTAAACACGGTCATATTCAATGTCAATCAATAAGAAATTAGTTTCAATTCACCTAATTCTCATGCAATTTTTACAACAACCATGGTTATCCTCCACCGATAGCCCAAAACAGATATACAATCTTTAAAATAGATAAATTATCAAATTTCATAGATGGGAGGTGGTACACATCCAACTTCACCATTTATATAAACATTCGTCTAATTTCATATTCTCATTTCCAATTTCATTATTTATGCAAAATAATTACTTGAACATTTTAGGGCCAAACTTCCATTTTTCCTAATCTCATCCCAATCACCAAAATCAACTATTTTAACATAACCTAAGGTCATATCCATCCCTATAACCATTTCTAAAACATCCATTATAAAACCCCTACTCGGAATTGAAACCCCAAATCCTAGGTTCGTTAAAATTACTTCAAAACCCAATGTTTCTCACACATCAAAAAATGACCAAGTTAAAATTCATAGAGAGTGTAGAGAGTCCCTACCTCAAACTTAGAAAACCAATGGAAGAGATGGAGAAACTTCAAAGACGCCGAAACCAAACTTTAATCAGATCAAAACAAAACTCTTGAGACGCACTACCTTTTTAACAAAGGCACACGGGTAAAGAGATCACTAAACCTAGGTGAAAATGTAGAGAGAATGTGAGTTTTAGAGAGAGAGAGAGAGAGAGTTCCGATCTATGGTTTTGGTGGAAAAAGATGTGAAAAAGTGATATAAAAAAGTGTTGCTGCGTACTGAATACGCACAGTTCGCTCGAGCACAAGAGTTGACGCTCGAGCGTCAGACATAATAAGTTGTTTCGCTCGAGCGCAGAATACATACATCTAGTAGTTTTGCAGACAGAAGAATATCACTCGAGCACAAGAAGGGCTGCTCGAGCACACATCTACCCAAGTGTAGGAAACGCCACTCGAGCGTAGAATACACTCTCTCGGTAGTTTTGCAGACTTGCAAAAGTACTGAGAGTTTGCAAAGCCCATTCGAGTGCAAGAAGTGCCGCTTGAGCGGAAGAGAAAAATTCTAGACAACAAGAGTTAGGAAACTGAACAACCAATATGTTCCAAACACAACCACAACAATCCCAAAGCAAGTTTAAGGGAAAAGAAGATAAGCAAGACATATTCAACAGTATGAAACCAAGAAACTCGTATCCAGATTACCACAAGGGTCAGGTCAAAACTGGAATCGCTATAGAAGCTGTTATGAGTTTTCTTTTTTTATTTAATTTTATTTATTTAAAAATTTTATGTCAAAATGTTTGATAGAATTTAAGAAGTAAAACTAACTCAAATAAATAAATAAGAAACTTATTATTGAGAAGTTCCAAAATACATACTTTTAACTTCTTCTTAATTATTAACTTTCAAATTACCAAAAATAATATAAAAAAAAAAAAGCATCAAACAAGCATGAGGAGTCATCTTAGGTGAGCTTAGAGCATCCATATCAGGCTGGTTATTATAATTTTAGGATAAAATTTGCTTAGCAAGGTACAAAATCACTCATTCATCAATCTCGCTAGACAAAAATTAAATTTAACATTATTATAGTAAATCGCTATATGTAGCAATGCACTGTTCACAAATTATATAATATTTTATCATTTATTCTGTAGAGTGACTAAACATCGTGGCAGACGACTGGTTGCTACATCATTTTTTTTTTAATATGAAATATATTATTTTATCATTTATTACCGGACATCCTGCGACCGGCTGTGCACCATTATTTTTTTTTCCTTGAGGAATATGGCAACTTTTCCTAGAACCTTCCAGAAGCTTCTTTGGGCAGGATTGTTTGCATAATTCATCACAAAAATGAATATTTTACAAAATTAAACTTTAGAATAGAGAGTCTAATAGAAGTGTACATACAAAAAATCTATATAATAAGAGAGGATAGTTTTTGAATTTTGATGGGACTTTTGTCCATTTGTCAAAATGTGATCTGTTAGATTAATTCAATCCAACAACTACAAAATGTCCAAGAGACAAATTATCTTTCAATGGTTGAGATTGTTTCTTCACATCCTACGGTGGATATGCATTCTTCCCTTCCATCCCTTTCTCTTTCAGCTAGCTTTCTCTGTCTCTGTCTCATTCAAAATTCAGTCGTCTCCCTCATCTCTCACTCTCAGGGCTCACTCTTCATTTTCAATGCTCATGGCAGAGGATTTCCAATGCTCAGTCACTCATCAGTTGCTCAATGCTCAATAGGTCAGCTCTCTTTCTCTCTCTCTCTCTCTCTTTCTCTCTCTCACAGTTTCTTCAAGATGACTCATCAGTTCCTCATGAAACCCACCTTAAATCAGTTTCCTATTTTCTCTCTCGTTATGGTTGATTAGCAACCAGATTAGTAGGGTTTTCTTTGCAAAGTAAAGGTAATACTCTCATCTCTTTCTTACTAGATTATTGTGTGTATATATATTGATTACAGTTTTTTTTTTCCAAAATCAAACTATGAAGATTTTCCCTCTTTTTTTTTTTTTTCTAGATGCATGTAGGATTTTGGGTATATTTTTATGGGTTTTGTTGATTTTTCTTATACATATATATTATCTATGTATATATACACACATCTATGAAGAGTTGGTTGGGTTACACGAAACCCATTTACTTTGATTTAGTAGGAATTTATGGGACTATTGTATTGAGTTACTCTATTGAATGATTGTTGTGCCATAATTATCATTTGGTTGTTACTAAAATGTTCGATAACCATTCTATATACCTTGCTTATTAAGTGTTTGTTAAAATGTTTCAATGGAATTTACACATACACAAAAAAAAAAAAAAAACCGAGATTAAACTTCATCTAAAACATACTTCATCATAAATATAATTTTTTTTTTACCGGTGCACACACAATAAATTTGCAATTTATAATATTGATTACAGTTTTTTTTTTGCCAAAATCAAACAATGAGGATTTTCCCTCTGTTTTTTTTCTAGATACATGTAGGATTTTTGGTATATTTTTATGGGTTTTTGTTGATTTTTCTTATACATATATATTATCTATGTATATATGCACACATCTATGAAAAGTTGGTTGAGTTACACGAAACCCATTTACTTTGATTTAGTAGGAATTTGTGGGACTATTCTATTGAGTTACTCTATTGAATGGCTGCTGTGCCATTATTATCATTTGGTTGTTACTAAAATGTTCAATAACCATTCTATCTTCTTTGCTTATTAAGTGTTTGTTAAAATGTTTCAATGGAATTTACAAACACAAAAAAAGAAAAGAAAAAAAAAAAAGCGAGATTAAACTTCATCTAAAACATACTTCGTCACAAATATAAATTTTTTTTTTTTTACTAGTGCACACACAATAAATTTGCAATTTATAATTTTACCACAAATTGACTTTAACACACACCACAAATATTGGTAATTTTCATCATAAAAATTCATAACTGTCTAATGATGTGCATCCTTTATTTTATTTTTTTTTCCCTTTTTTGGTGATAAATAAACAAACTTTATTAATATGATGTGCATCCTTTTAAGAGTGGACATTATTAATTTAGCCAAGAGAATGCTTTAAAAAAAAAATCAGAACAAGATTGAAACCTTAAACAAATAAATTATGGGTCAGAATTTAAAAAATAAATTATACAAAAACAAATCAAACCCGAGCTTAGGCTTTTTGTACACGAAAAGCAATTGTCAAAAATGACCTGACCTACTTTGGTCAATTGGATAGAGATAAAGTCATTCTCACTCATTTTTTATTTTTGCAATCTCATTGATCATAAGTAACAATTCTCATTCCTTTTTCTTACTGTGATTTAAAATTTCTTTTCCAATTTTCGGTACTTAGATCTCAGCCCAAAATTTTAGATATTAGGATACTTTGTTAGTGCTGAATTTATCTGTGAGTAGAATCAGTAATTAACTTATCTTTTCCCTACAAATTTGGATACTCTGTTTTTTTTCTTCATCCCATCATCCCCACTATCACTAACAAAGTCTCACTCTCTATCAAATCAAATGGGGGTTAAGGAAAAAATTGGTTCCATGTTAACACCCATTTTTATTTCATGTTAGTCAAATGGGTTGAGGATTGTTAACATTAAATGGGTTAATGTGAACATTAAGGTTAACTTGACTGTTAACATTAAGCTGAAACTAAAATAGATGGTCATATTTTTACTCATAGTTTCAAATTAGACAAAATATTTTTGGTATTTATTGAATACTTTTGTATTTACTTAAGCTTTATCTGAAACATTATTCAGTAGTGATTTGCAGAATGATAATGAGTTGTGGTGCACAGCAGATGTGAGCAGTGGGTTTTGTTTTGGGGTAATGTTCTTATAATTTGTTTTATTATTATTATTATTATTTTGAGAAGTGCTCTTACTGATTTTGGATTTGGTGCTTCTTTATTTCTAAAAGATATATTTTGTTTATGGTGATTCTTTTGGATATATTTATTTATTTTGTGTTAGTTTTTTCAATTATTTTTGGTACTGATATGTATCTAAGAAGGTTTCAATTGCATACTTTTTATTTTGTATTTTACATACCTCTTATTCTTCACTTTTTACTCTGTTTATGTGCTTGCTCTTCTCATCTTTATTGTAACCCTCTCTTTGAAATTAATTTTTATATTTTATTATTCAATTTGCTACTAAAATTGTTAAAAATTCTTCAAGAAGAATAATATTTCTTTATATTTTTTCAGTGTCTTTATCAAAAATCAAAAAATGCTACAGACTCTATAAATTTCAACATGATGCGTATAAATTACAACTACATTTTGATACTAACATAATTTACGTCATGCCTTTATGTAGTTCAATTTCTCCAGTTGTCATATTCATGCACAAATGAATTTCTTAAAGTAGGTTGTTAACTACATTATTAAATCTCATCCTGCCTTCTTACAGTTATCTTTGTCAAATTTACATAACTAGACACTTTCAGGTTGAGACACCGTTGACTTTCAACCTCTAATTATGGACAACATTATTATTTTTGGTCACGTAAGTTGTTTTCTTTTTAATTTATTTGAAAAAAAAAATGCACATTTCTTATAAGTTGAAGTCAATTTTCTTTTCTTTTCATTATTTTTTTTATCTAATTTCCTGATAACAAAATGTTCTTTTTTGATGGATGGAGACCTACGTCGAACTGTAATATCGACTCTTTTTACTCATTTTCTTAAATGCATACATTTTTAATGTTTTTTACCTCTAATTCTTTTGTATTTATAGTTTCAATTTCTTCAAGAAAGAAATGCTAAGATTGTTTCGATGGGGATGTAATAAGGTAATTTGAATTTAAAAGTGTTTTGATATTTATATATATTTTCTTCTACTAATATACTAACTTTTTTTTTATTTTCATAAATTACTAGATTGTTGTGCATGCTCCTCATTGGGGATACATAGAAGTTGACACAAAGACATTTTGGAAAGTGATGAGGCGCTCCTACGAATTCTAAGAAAGAACAAATTTGAAAACCATATTTATTTTTGTGAAAAACATACATATGCTAGCTATAATCTAGATTTTGTAAAGTTTCTTATCAATGTGAATTTTAGTTTTGTAAAGCTTTTTATCTATGTGCAATTTATAACTAAGTTTAGATGTATGTTATATAATATTCATTTGAATTATTCACTCGGTCAGATAGTCTTTTTTCTCCTTCCCCCCCCCCCCCCTAATATGCTCTTGAATTTGAATTTTTTAGCTTAAAGAAAACTAATCACATATATATATATTTGGTTGAATTTGAATTTTGCTTCCTTATATATTTTTAGCAGGAAGGGTGTTGCTTTTAATATATGATTGGATTGTGTACATATTAATCTTTTAAAATAATTGTTCATTGCACAATTTTTGTCATTTTTTTTTGAATTGCAAAACATGGCTGGTGTGCTTTATTTATTTGTCATTTTTTTTATTATTGTGGAGCACTGATTGACGTGCTTAATTTGTTATATGTCCCTTTTCTTTTTTTTTTTTTTTTTGTATTTTTAGAATATTAGTTGATGTGCTTAATTTGTTATTTGACATTTTCTTTGTATTGCAGAGCACAGACTGGTGTGCTTAATTTATTGTTTATTTTTTTATTCTATTGCAGAGCATTGGTTGGCATATTTCATGTGATTTTTATTATATGTTTCTCTGTGGTGAGACTTACATTTTATTGTTTGTTTAAAATCTTAAAATTATTCCAATTACATTTTCATTCCAATAATATTTTCACCGTGCCTTTAGGCACGGGTATACCCTAGTACTAAATAAAATAGAAAAAAGTAACTTTTTGATTATAATTTAGCTCAAAATTTGTCAAGCCTGATGTGAATGCGCTTAGGGATTGGCCACTATGGAACTAGATGTTGTACACACTTGATGAGTGTGTTATGAAAATTAACAGTATATTGAAAAGATTAAAATTTGATATTCGAAATCAAATCTGTAGTAGTTACATATAGAATAGTTGCACAGGAACAATTTTGACAAAAAAAATAAAAATAAAAAATATATATATATATATATATATGATAGTTGACACCAACTGAGTAATTTTTCACCCATTACAAAGAATAAGAAGACAGGTCCCTCATAGTACGCTTTCATTAATTTCAACTACAAGAGAAAAAAAAAAAGTTTGCCACAGAAATCCTGGACAAGGAAACAATGGGGTTATGATTTTTTCAAGACACACTTTGATCAAACAAATTCATATTAATTTACCAACTTTCTAATAATCTTTAATTAGCCCACAGGTTTTTGATGCAACACTCTGGGAAATGATCAAGCACTTGGAACATGAACCCATACAACATTTCCAACATCAGTGTAGATTCCATCCAGCAAAATGATGTGGGGTTTGTACATGGCCAACAGACAAACCAATCTTGTATAGACACGTGTACAAAAGAATGGAGGTATATGTATTTTTACAGAAAATGCTATAGATTTCAAATTTTCTACCAAACAAATAATCAAATGTCTTACATGGGTGTGGAGTCCACAAAATTATAGACCCCACACTCATATGAGAAATTTGATTATTTGTTTGGTAGAAAATTTGGTATCCCTAACATTACCTTATTTTTATGAAAAATGCTATAGATTTCAAATTTTCTACCAAATAAATGACCAAATGTGTCACATAGGTATGGGGCTCACAAAATTTGAGAACTCCACACCCATGTGAGACATTTAGTCATTTGTTTGATAGAAAATTTAATTCCTAACATTACCCATATTTTACAGTTCTGGTATAAATATAGAAAATGGTTACAGAATATACATTGAAAAATAAGATTTCACAAGATTTGTTTGTGGAGTTCACTTTTAAAAATGGAGCTAGCTGTCCTTCAATTATTGATCAGAGGGTGTTTTTCAAGCCGGTGGGGTCCATTATATGTCTTATTTTGATAATTCAAATAATTTATTTTATTAGATTTTTCATTAGATTTCATTCACACTAAAAGTTAGGTCTATTTGATAGTTATAACTAGGGGTGGGCGCGGGTCGGTTGTGGCCACAGAACCTCCAATCCGCCATCCGTTCGCCAAATTGGCAAATTGGAGAAAATCAATCCGCATCCGTCCACCAATCCGGCGGATGTGGATTGAACGGATTGGCAATTTGGCGGATAGATGCGAATTGGTTTGGTGGTTTAAGATTTTATAAATTTTCAACATAATTCAACTTGTGCACTTCCTAAAAAAAAAAAAAAGTATTACAGTCAACGACTTAAAAAACTATTACAATCACTGTATGTCTCATCCAAAATTTTTTTTTTTGAAACTTTAGAATATCACAATCACTGCATGGCTCATCCATATATTATAAACAGCATGATTCATCCACATAAAGTATTACAATCTGTTGATTCTTAAAATATAATAACAATTTAAACCATCAAAACCATGAACAGGGCAGTAGTAGAGATTGTATGTCTCTATATTGTTACATCTATATATTTTTTGAAAATAAAAACCAACCAGCATATATCATATTTTCTATTTATTATTTTTAGAGTTAAATTTAAAAATCAAAAAATATAGATAAACAATACGTTTATTTTTTTCAATTCAAAAAAATATATTCAAGTTGAAAACTTTTTTTCAACTGAATATTTAAATCTTTTTCAATTGAAAACACAAACAAAATATTTTAAACAAATTGAAAACATAAAGTCTTATAATTGTTAGGCGGTGTTCGCGGTTTGGCGGTTCAGTTGCGGCCAAGAGGAATCTCAAATCCGCTATCCGTCCGCCAAATTGCAGATTGGAGGAAAATCAATTCGTAATCGTCCGCTCGTCATAACGCATCCCTCCAAAATGTGGCGGATCGGTTCGGTTCGGTCGGTTTTGGCTGATCGGTATATCCGCTGCTCACCCCTAGTTATAACTTATTTAATTTATCACATTTTTCTCTAAAAAATAAACGACAAACGTGTTTTTAAAAATAGACTATTTATTTTTTGGTGACAATGTAATAAATTGAATGTTCTATGACTATTGGATAATTTTAATTTTTTTTCTTGTATTAATAATATACATATAAAATTTTATAAAATAAATAATTTAAATAATCGAAAAAAAATTCATGATGAGACCAGACAACACCCTTCAATATAGTTCATAAATTGGAAGGAAGTTCAATTCTTTAAAAATCTAATCCAACAATATGCATTAGCTATCCGATTTTATGTTTGATTTTTATTTTTAAATATGTTATTTTTTATTTTTTAAGTATCGGATTCATGTTCATGAACTTTCGTCAACTAACTTTATTGTTAGTCAAATGAAAATTTTGCCAGACAAATGACATGATGATGATGAGAACTCTCTCATTCCCAAACAACTCTAATTTAAAAAAGAAGTTGCTATTATAGTAGAAAAGAGGGTTGAATTAATCTAAAGATACATCCCCCCTTGCAATTTACTTTTGACAATTGAATTATTACACTTTGAAAAGGACCAAGAGTTTTTTTAAGTTTTTTTTTTTTTAAAACAAATATATCATTATGTTGCATCGTTTTATTTATTATTCAGTGTGTTTAGTTTGAGTTTTTTGAAAATTGAATTTTTTAGTTTTCTTGTTTTTTTTTAGTGAATATTTTTAAAAATTTTAAACATTTTTTTAAATTTTTTTAGATGCACCTTACTTAAATGTATCTAAAAAGTAAAAAATTTGTGAAAAAATATTTTAAAAAATTAATAAATACATAAAAATACAAAAAATGTACTGAATTCTCTTTTTTTTTTTTGTATTTTTGGTATTTAGTGAATTTTTAAAAGGTTTTTTCACAAATTTTTTAATTTTTAGGTATATTTATGTTAGGTATGTCTAAAAATTAAAAAAATTGCTTAAAATATTAAAAAAATTTAGTAAAAACAAAAAAACAAAGAAAACAAGAAAGTAGAATTTTTTAAAAAATGTTTTTGAAAAATTCTAACCAAGCAAAGTGATTTTTATTATTATTTAATTGAATTGTGTTGTATCGGTCACGCTCAGAACTTATGTCATTTACTTATATGGGTCAGTTTTTTGGATCGGATTATATGGTTCAGTCTGATTAACAAAATTAATGAAATTGAATAGTTATTCAGTTCGATTAGTGGGATACATATCTTGTCCACGTTTATTTTAGATTGAATATAAAAATATATAATTCTAATTATATATTTATTTTACATTATTAGTTATAGTATTAATAAAATTAAACAATTTTATTGGATAAAGTATCTATAATCTAATTCAAATAACAAAATTTATAACTAAATAAAATTTTATGAATTAATAATTCTAATTTTATGTTGTAATCTATACAATCAAATAGGCCCATAGGGTTTACATGTTGTAAAGCTATATTTGATTGGGGATCAGGCTAGTGGGAATGAGTAATATAGCTAGCTTTGCATAAATCTTTTGTTAATATCATGAAATTGCTGGTGAGATTATACTATGAAATTGTTTAGTTGAAGTGAAATAAATGAAGTTATAAGATTTTTTTTTTTTAAAAAAAAAAATTGAATGTATATGGTTGAGAGAAAATAATCCAAAATAAGAAAATGACCATAAAATTTGTTGGCAAGTGATTTTTTTATTTAAAAATGTTTTATAAATTTATATATATATATATATATATATATATAAAAAGAGTCAAACAATTAAAAATTCAGTTCTAGAAGAAAAAGGTCATGTCGATTGACGGAGGCTATTATATCACCCATCATAAAAATTTTATAACTCAAAAAATTATTTGTGATTTTTTTGTTTTTCATTTTTTTTTATCATACTTTTTAGATATATCTAATCTAAATAAATCTATATAAAGTAAAATATTTATGAAAAAAATTTTAAAAAAAATTATTGAAACAAAAAAGGGCAAATTACAAAAAAAATTTTTTTAAAAAATGCAAGGTTTCGCTTGTTTTTCAAATTAAATCTTAAAATTTTAATTTTATCAATTTAAAACTCAAATTTCATTAGGTGTCATAATTTAGACCTTCCGTCCATTTCCGTCTACTGAACTAACGGAGAACTCAGTTCTTGGAGCCAAATCTATCCGAAAATGACGTCATTTGCCCTAGCCCCATATAAAACCCTCAAATCTCCATTAGGGTTTTAGTTTACCCCAAATTTTTTTATCAATTTTTTTAACAAAAATAGACAAATGATTTTAAATTGAAAATAAATTTAAAAAATTAAGATTTAAATTGATGAAATTAAAAATTCAAGATTTATTTTTTTTATAAAAGTCAAATCCTATATTTTTTTAATATACTATAATTTTTCTTATTTTTATTTACAAATTATTTTCCTTATTAAATTATCACTACTGTTAAGACAAAAGATAAATCCACTATGGCAATTGAGTGTTTTGAAGTTTAAACCATACACCTATAATAAAAATAATTTTATTTATCCAGTGGAGAAGATTTTCCACAAACATCACTTAAAAAAAATCACATGGTAAGATATTGAGTTTTAATTAATTGATTCCTAAATAAATCAAAATTAACATGCAAGAATTCATGTAATTGAGGGTAAATTCAAATGTAATTTTTAAGATAGCATTTTTCATAGAACAAAAATCTATAGTTTCACGCTTTGCATTTGATTCCTCCTATGTGTATGTCGTTTGGGAAGTGGGTTGACTTTTTGGTTTTTTGATTTTTTTTGACTATTTTAGTCTGAGCTAAAAAGCTTGGTTTGGGAAGGGCTTTTTGGCTTTTTGATTTTTTTTTGTGAGAAAGAGTGTAATGATTATGGATTTGATGTAATGTTTTGTTTGTTGTGGCTAAAATAGCCTATTTTGTCTTTTATGCTAAAATAGCCCCAAACCTATCCAAATCCACTTGCCAAACTAGTTTGTTTGGAGAGAAAAATACAAGGAAAATGTACATTTCTCAGTATAAGGGAAAAATGATTAAATATAAATATAAAAAAAATTTAATAAAGACAAAAAAATATAAAAAAAAGTAAAAATTAAAAATTAAAATACAATTTCAAAAATTAAACCAAAAAGGGTGCTTCTAAGCACTTTATTAACAACGGTGTTAGAAACTCTGTTTGGTAGAGTTTTGGAACTTTAGTTCCACCCTATGGTTTGCACGTGATGTTTGTTTACATTTTTTAAAAATTAATTCCATATTCACTTTTGAAAACTTTGTCCAAGGCGAAAAAATTTGGGCTAAACAATCGTCCTCCTGAACATCCGGCTGATTGACCAGCCGGTCGTCCTCCTAGACATCCGGCCGATTGACCGGAACAGTGAATTTTTTTTTTACAATTGCCACTTGTTATTTTTTATATTTTAAATAAAAAAAATTCAAAATTTTTAAAATTTTTTTATGAGTTTTGAATAGAATTTTGAGTTGTGTGTTTGATTATGAGTTATAATTTTTGTATCAAATATCATATGTCACATTAAAAATTCTCCACTCAATTCAAAACTCTTTTCAAAGTCCATTCACCAAACAAATTTTTTATACTCAAATCATAATTTCAAAATTCACAAACTCAAAATACAACTCTTATTCTGAAATCATATTTAGAAAACTCTACCAAACGCTACCTGATTTTTTTTTAATAAATTTACTTAGAAACAAAAATGAAGGATCTAAATTTATACACAAGTTAAATTTAGGTAAAATTATTGTTCATTTTTTTTCTAAATTTAGGTATTGTTTAGGATGACCTAAATAAGTGTATTTTTTATTTTTTACGAAAAGATGTGCAGAAAAGTAGAGAGGTGATGTGATGAAAAAAAGATAAAAAGATAAATTATTTTGTGTATGCCAAACTTACCTTAGTTCACTCCTTTACTTGTCTTGAAGTAGTGTTCCAAACTATTTATTACTTGACATTTATCAAATTATTTTTCAAAATTTTAACATAAAGTATTCAGTTCTACCATTTTAACTAATAAAAACTAAGTAGGACCATGTAGGCCCTTGTTTGGAAAGAAAAAGTTTGGAGTGGAGTTTTTAACTAAAATGTTATAAAAAATAAAATAAATTAAAAAGTCAATAAAACAAAATGTCATTTTTCAAACTATAATCATTTTATTTTTTCTCTTATAAAAGTTCAAAAAATTTATCCCAAACGAGACTTTTTAACCCTAAATTAAAATATCAAAAAATCAAAAAATCAACCCATATCCTACACGAATCCTAAATTGGTCTCAAAACAACCACATAATTTTTTTTTTCAGTAATTCTAAGAATTCAAACTTAACTACTCTAAAATTATTTAAAATTATTATATTATAATTCAAATTTATCCTATAAATAGATTTTACATTACGCAAATTTAATTCCAATGACAAAACTCTCATTGGAGGTATAGAATACTTAATATTTTTCAATTTTTTCTCAACATCCAACAGAATTCGGCAGATCAACACTTCGGATTTTTTGGGCTTGTTGATGTCAATTGTAATTATCATGATTCAGTACTAGACAGACACTTATTTATTTATGGGTAATGATAGGCATTCCAAAAAATTATAAAAAAAATTATGTTATATTTATAAAATTTCTATTCATATAAATATGGAAAATGTTTGAGATTTTCACAAAGAAGGACCCATTGATATATTGACCATTGATATGTTTGAATTTTTTACGAGTTGTGTCTGACAGTGATATGAATGGATCAGATCATTTTAGGGATTATAAAGATTGTGTTTTGTGAGGATCTCTATCATTATTGTATAAATATTATGTAATATATTTATTATTATTTTTAAAATCTCAAACATTTTGTCGATTTATACAATAAAATCTTTGAGATAGTGTTAATATATATATTTATTGACTATTATGCAAGGACTGTTAATGAGTGATTGGTGTGAAGTGCAATCAATAACTTTTCCAATATATAAACCCCATTTGTCTATGAGTGAAATTTGTACCAAATATCATTATGAAATTTTCACTTTAATTGCAAACAAAGGACTTATCCAACTTAAGTCTGGCTCTCAACTATGCACATGGGATCTGAGAAGCTTGTTTTGCCAGCACACAGACTCTGAGGTTTAGTGGAGACGTGTTCTCAATCTATTTTGATTATTTAAATTGTCTTGCAAGAGTAATAGAGAGAGAGAGACAGAGAGAGAAAAGTATATGAACTGTATTAATGAATGAATACAATACAATAGAAGAAGTCTGTATATATAGTCAAGAAACCTAAGTGTACAAGAAACCAAAGTGTACAAGAATCCTTAGTATAGGAATAGATAAGTATATAGCTAACACCCCCCCTTAAACTTAAGATAGTAAGGCGGATATCAACTTGAGCTTGGAGATGAGATCAGAGAAGCGTCCTGAAGGATGAGTTTTGGTGAAGAGGTCAGTAGTCTGATCAGCAAAGGGAACAAAGAGAAGACGAACATTGCCCCTAGTAACATACTGGCGCATGAAGTGACAATTTATCTCAATATGCTTGGTACGATCATGGAAGACATCGTTATGTGCAATTTGAATAGCACTTTGATTGTCACAATAAAGATTGGTGGCAGCAGAATGAGAAACTCCCATATCAGAAAGAAATCAACAAAACCACACAAGCTCTTGAGTAGTGTCAGCAAGAGCACGATACTCAGCATTGGTACTAGAATGTGCAACAAGAGTTTGCTTCTTGTTACGCCAGAAATGAGAGAGTTGCCCAAGAAGAAGCAGAACCAGTAGTGAAATGGCGGTCAGTATGATCCCCTGCCCAATCTGCATAAGGAAATGCATGTAGTTGTAGAGAAGACTGAGCGGAGTAGGGAAGACCATGAAATATAGTGCCTTTGAGATAGCGCAAAATGTGAACCAGAGCATCATAGTGTGAAGAACAGGGGGCAGCTATGAATTGACTGACAATGTGAACAACATAAGCAATATCTGGACGAGTAACCGTGAGATAGACAAGATTGCCAACTAGTTGATGATATAAAGTGGCATCAGACAATAAGGAACCGGCAAGAGGTGTAAGACGAGTCTGAGGATCGACTGAAGTAGTGACAGTCTTGCAATCGGTAAGGCCATCACGAGCCAAGAGATCAGAAGTATACTTGCCTGGTAAGAAAGTAACCAAATGAATCTTGAGAAATTTCCAAGTCCAAGGAAGTAGCTAAGCAAACCCAAATCTTTCGTCTCAAATTAGCGATTGAGAAACTGTTGGAGATTAGAAATACCCATTGTGTCATCCCTAGTGATAATCATATCATCCACATAGAGGAGAAGGAGAATAGTACACACTCCGTCTTACGTATAAACAAGGCAGAATCATGGGCACTAGAGGAAAAGCCAAAGTCACGAATGATAGAGCTAAACTTGGCAAACCAAGTACGATGATCTTGTTTCAAACCATTCAAAGCACGACGAAGTTACAACTTTGTTTGATGGAACAGAAGAACCAGGAGGAGGTTGTATATAAACTTCCTCAGTGAGATCACCATTGAGGAAATGCATTCTTCACATCTATGTGATAAAGACTCTAGTGACGAGCAGTATCCACTGCAAGTAAGCTGTGAACGGAATTAAGACGAGCAACAGGAGCAAATGTTTCTTCATAGTCAATGCCACACTCTGGAGTAAACCCCCGGCCGACACGACGAGCATTGTAACACTCAATGGAACCATCAGAATAAGTTTTGATCTTGTAAACCTATTTGCAACTAACAGTACTCTTGCAGGAGGAAGATCAACCACATCCTAGGTATGAGTTTTATCGAAAGCCTGTAGTTCATCAGTCATAGCTTGTTGCCAAAGAGGGTTAGAACAAGCTTCTTGATATGAAGTAGGTTCATAAGAGGAAAATGCAGCGAAACTAACAATATAATCATAGAAAGAATAGAAGGTTGCCTTACCTATGTGGAATGACGCTCTGGTGGAGGAGAACCTCAATGGGAGGTAAAGAAGGTGTAGGGCCATCAGCAAACATAGGATCCTTAGGATGGATGATAGGCGTTAGCGGCTGTGGAAGCATGGAGTCAGAATCTGCATTAAATGCATCATAAAATAGGTCTATAGAAATATCAGTAAAGATTGGTGAGTGGGTGGACTGTAGTAGGTGAAACTTGGAAAGATTTGAGAACATTTTGTGTTCCTGGAAGACCACATGATGGGAAATACAAAGTCGCTTGGAGATAAGATCCCAACAACGATATCCTTTATGTTCTATACCATATCCCAGAAAACAAAAAAGATGAGAACGAGATTATAGTTTAGTGTGTTCATGAAATTGAAGTAGAACAAAATAAGCAGAACCAAAAACTTTAAGAGTGGTATAGTTAGGAGGAGAACCATACAAGCACTTGTAAGGAGAAGTATTAGCGATGACAGGTGTAGGTATACGATTTATGGTGTGGATGGCAGTAAGGGCAGTTTCCCCAAAACTGTTTAGGACAAGAAGATGAGATGAGAAGAGCTCGGGTAGTGTCTAGAATATGGCGGTGCTTCCTTCTGGCTCATCCATTTTGTTGGGACATGCCTGCACAAGATCAATGAGATAGTGTACAATTAGCCCGAAGAAAAGAAAGAAATTTAGAATTCAAATACTCCTTAGCATTATCAAAATGAAAGATTTTAATAGTACGAGAAAATTGAGTGCGGACCATGGCAGAGAAATCATAATAAATCTGTTTACGTTCATATCGAGTTTTTAGAAGAAAAAGCCAAGAATAACGAGAAACATCATCAACAAAAATCACAAAATATCTAGACCCCCCCTCCCATGGTCGGTGTGGGGAAAGGTCCCCAAATATCTGAATGCATAAGATCAAAAGAGCATTAAAAGATAAGGCAAGTTGTTTGGCAATTTGAGAAGATAAACAATCGACATCTTCAAGACGGACGCGTGACCACTAGAAACCAAAGTTTTCAAACAACAAAAACAGACATGTCCTAAGCGACAATACCAAAGGTGAAAAGAAGACATGGCAGAAATAGATGCAGTAAAGGAAGCAATGGGAGCAGCAATAGATGATTTAGGTGAAATGTGAAGATGGGTAAGCTCAAACAGACGTCCATGCTTACAGCCTATCCCAAGGATCTGTCTCGTCTGAAGGTCCTAAACCAAACAATTATTAGCAGAAAATGTAACGATTAGACCAAGTCTACATAACTGACCAACAAAGATAAGGTTTAATTGAAGAGCAGGAATGTGATAAGCCTCAGAAAGAGACACAGTGGAAGTAGAAATTTGACCAATGTGACTAACAGTCATATGAGAACCACCAATAGTGTGTATGGTGGGGATAGAAAATGATGACGATATAGAAGAAAACATAATGGAGTCAGAAGTCATATGATTACAGCATATGGAATCAAAATACCATGGAGAGTTACCTGAAGTCATTGAAAGAGCAGTGGAATCAGGGGAATGGCTAGTAGAAGAACCCTCAGAGGCAACAGCAATAGAGCGAGAACCATGGAGATGACCTGGAGCAATCTTGTGGCAAGTTAAGCATTCGCGAACCTAGCACTGAACAAAAGAATGAGTGGCTAGCAGGCCACAGTTATGAAAATAATTGCAGAAACTGGCGAGCTGTGAAGATAAGGAACTCCATGATGATGGTGTAGCAAGACATAATCCATATTTTGAGATTTGAGAGTCCCAAAACGAGTCTCCTCTGATAAGAGCTTAGCAATGGCGTGCTCTAAAGTGGCCAAGGGCAAACGATGGAGCAAAGAAGCATGCATGGGATCAAAAGTGCTATGAAGAGCCATAAGGAACTGTAATAGTCGCTGATGGTTCCGATAAGTAATAAACAGCTGTGCATCCTCGAAAAATATGCCCATGTAGGTTTAAAAAGAGCTAGCTGATCCCAAATAGACGACATCTGGGATAAGAAGTCATTGATAAACTGACTGGGTGCCTGGCGCATGTGATGAAGAGTTTGCAACAGTTGATATTGATGAGCATGTCTAGTAGTCTGATAACATTCCTTCAAGAAATCCCAAATTACTTTGGCAGGGGAAGCAATTTGATCATTATCCTGGAACCAGCCAAACTGGAGATTAATGGAGGGAACTGAGGTAGCTCGAAATCATGTGATAATTTGATAATTCTTATTTTTCCATTTGTCAAGACAGTCATCGAATGCTGAGTCAGTCTCACTCTCCTTCTGGGTGGGTTTGGGAAAAGCACCAGTAAGAATCTGCCAAAGTCGTTTCCCTTTGATGAAGATGGAGAGAGCTTGGGCCCAACTAACATAATTTGACCCATAAAGTATAACAGAAACTGAATGAATGTTGTTAGAACGATCCATGATGCTAAATAGGGAAAAAAAAAAGAAGAAGGTGCTTTGTAGAGGCTGATTTTGTTGAAACAGAACACTCTAGCAGATTCAGGAGGCCTAAAACAGTTGGGGTTTGGTTTTAACAAGCCAAAAACACAACCAAAAAGGCAGCGAATCAGTTGGTCAAAGTTGTTTGACCAACCTAGTCAACCAGAACTAGGGCTGATGTCACAGCAAGGGGAGCTGACGTCAGAAATGCGTGGCGTACGTTAGCAGAGGTACACGCGGTGCACAATAGCAAAAAGGCAGTAGCGGTGCATGGTGAACTAGGGCTGACATCAACGATGACATTAGAACACGTGGCTCACGTTTGCAGATGAGGCTGCGACGCAAGATAGTGCGAGACAGGAGCAGGAGGCGCGTGGAGACGCGTAGGAAAATGGCATAGCATGTTTCCAATCTTCTAGTGATGTGTGGGGCATCAGATGCAGATGATTCTGGTGGCGTTGGCTTCATTTTGAGGAGACGAATAAGCTGGTATAGTCTAATCGTCGAAATAGGGAATGACTAGATACGCAGAAACCAACGTGAAAAGGAATCAATCTCCTAGATAGGGAAAAAAAATGTGATGAAGAAGAAGAGGTGGCTAGGAGAAAACCCTAGGCTCTTATACCATGTAAGAGTAATAGAGAGAGAGAGAGGTATATGAATTGTACTAATGAATGAATACAATAGAATATGAGAAGCCTGTATAAATAGGCCAAGAAACCTAAGTGTACAAGAATCATAAGTATATGGATAGATAAGTATACAGCTAACAGTTCATATTATAGTGTTTGTCAAGCATATTATTAAGAAAAAAAATCAAACTAATCAGACTTGTATAATCCTATGATCAACTCCTAATTATCTGAACACAAATTATAAAAATTATGCTAACCATTTATTTTTTAAAAATAAATATGCTCTTGTTATGGGATTATAGGCAATAACGAATTCAAAATTCGAATATTGAGAGAGGGGGGAGGGGAGGGGGGAGGGGAGGGGGAGGGGAGCAATTGCATGTGTAACTTCTCATTTTTTAAAATTATCTAATTATTATTAATGCAATATTATATATAATTTTTATAATTTTTAAGGATGCAACTATCCCGCATTCATCCATGATTACAAATATTTAATTAATTTAATTTATTTTATAAATAATTTATTTAACAAATTTATATAAAATAAACTATTTAAATTATTGATAGGTACTCGAAACAAGCTCCCACAAACCTGACAAGATGGTGTTATGGACACAACACCAACCACGTATAGCTTGCTTTTCGTGCTCCTCGGAAGGGTTTAGTCTCATTGGATACGATAACCCTACAGTTCGGATTCCCGTGGTTCTGAATCTGATTTCACAAGTGCAATGTGAAATAAATAAACACAAATGAGTCCAAATCTGGCAAATCTTTTGGCAAATCGATTTTGAATCAAAATGCCAAAAATGGACCGCTTTGCTAGATTTCAGAGTCGCCACCTAAATGTTTTTAGAAAATTTAGGAAACCCATGACTCGTGCCAAAGGCCATTAGTCCATCATCACCAAAGTGTCTCGGCTCGGGAACTTAGGTATGAGAGGAGAAGGTCATGAATTGAGCACCCCACTCACCCAATCAAAGATCGGCCTCTATTAATAATGATGTGATTTTTATATACAGTATATGCTCTTGTTCCGGTTTATTAGGCTATTTTTACTATGTGATGCATACAAGTATAGACTATTTCACACAATTTGGGATGTTTTGATTTCATGTTTGTTAGAAAATTGTTTTGAATATGTATCATTTGAAAAAGTGATCTCGTACATACACTAATCAACTCTTTCCCAACTTAAGCAATTAGCCTTCAGCCATAGGCATTCAAACAGGTATATCAGTTAAGCACTTAGCCTCGTGGTATTTATGCTTGATGTGGCAACAATCACACGTATGCAACATGCTAAAGCAAAAACGCTCACCTAGTACTCAACTGAGGCAAGCCACAGGAAATAAAATAATTAGAAAAAATGCATGATCCTAACGATGTAAAATGACTAATGTAACATACATACAACATGCAACTAATGAGCTCGACTACTAGTATGGCATGTGCATCAATTCAAGATATGCGACGAAGCACGTATTCAAGTAAGAATTTGAAATTTGACATTGGTTAGTATGATGAGCTGAACCCTTATGCATGCAAGACGAATGGATGCAATCATAGAAAATTTTAAGTAAAACATGATACTGTATGATATCCATTATAAGTGAGTAAATAAAAGGCCGAACGAAATAGGGTTGAAAGACATACACAATATTACATATTTTGCCCTCATGCAAGAGGGTCCGAATAAATGTCCTAATTAACTAACTATTACAATACCAAAATTTAACTAGTTATTCTAACTATTGAATGAATCTAATTACTTAATTACAACACGAATTCAATTAACTAAGTAATTAGCTATTACAAGTTCAAAGGAATTAACTAATTTAAGTACGACATACTACTATTTAATTAACGAGCTACGGGAAGCGTGGAATCGCCTATGCATGAAAAAGAATTTCCACCCGAAAACCCCTCTGTTTTGCTACCAGAATTGTTCTGTTTTGCAGTCAGAAAATTGAATTGTTTTCACCCCAGCCTCTACTTTGTTCTGCCATAAAAATGGCACGGCTAGTCTAAAATGAGGTGGTCGGCCGGCCTTGAAAAGTGGTCGGCTGGATGGTTAGGTGGCTGACCGGCCACTATTTTTGGGCTCTCCCCTATTGCCAAAGAAAAGAAATAGAGCACAAACAGAGTATTTTCTACGGATGTTTGTCCACTCTGCCTCTCCTTATCATCAAACAGATCAAAGGAGGGGTAGTCTCAATTCACAAATCATCAATCGATGCAAACTTATTGTGTGATGATCTATGCATCGAGGGACAGCTTCTCAATAAATGACAATGAAAGACCAACAAAACCTTCTCCCTATCATGGAATTGATCAAGGAAAGTGGTAGACCTTGAATCTTGAACCATTATCATTACTAAAGAGTATGAAATGATTCAAGACTCAATGGGTTCAATAAATGTCTGATTGAACCCAAACCATTTTTATTACTCTTGTTACCTCTTTTAGCCCAATTGATTAGTCTCTTTTAATTATCTTTCCATTCTTTAGTTACTTTAGTCCAAAAATGAGAATTTAGTCCACTAATGAAGAGAAGTGTCAAACAAGAGATTGTTTTTGGCATGGGAGAGATGTAATGCCTTGGTAATGAACCTTTGAAGAGATTAAACCATTAAGCATGAAAGGGTCTCTTTTCGCATGCCTCAAACAACCATCAATTGGTTGATACAACGATTAAAAAAAAGGAAAACCAAGAAAAGAGAGATGGCGCAGAGGTGATATGCAAGAGTGAACACATGTATGAAAGCTATGAAAATAAAGGCTATCAACTCAAATAGGTTGGTGTTAAAGCCTAAACCACCAAACTTATGAGGACTACAACACTACAAGCATACTATATAATGCATAAACGAAATAAAAACCCTAAAATAGCCCTAAAAACAGCTAAAAAAGTGCTAGAATTATCATGGAAAAGCTAGAAAAGTGAACTACAATAATGGAGACATGAAGCTAGTAAGCAACCCTAAGAAGGGGCGGATAACCCATCCACTTTTTGAACCTCAAAATCACTTTTTTAGCCTCTGAAAAACTTTGAAAAACAGTAAGAAAAAGTTAAAAAATAGATAGGGAAACACAAGGGCAAAAGCTTGGAAAATAAGGCTCAAAGAAGGGTGGTTAACCCCTCTACCTTTGATAGCTTTAAGCCATAAGTTTCTACCCATAAAAACATGGTAAAAATAGTGTAAAAACAGCAAGTAAAGATAGGGAAGAAGTAGTGTAAAAAAGCTAGAAGTTATACCTCTTGAAGAGAAGTAACACTTTGATTCACAAACCAATAAATTCTCACCCTCAAGTGCTGAAATTTGAGCTCAAAAACCTCAGCAATGAGCCCTAAAAAATTGGTTTAGGGCGTAGAGGTAGGGTGTATAGAGGTTGCGAGAGAGAGAGAGAGAGAGAGAGAGAGAGAGAGAGAGAGAGAGAGATTTTTCAAGAATTTGAGTCTTGAATTTTTTTCTAACCTAAAAACATAAGGTATGGCTCTTTATATATAGAATAATTGGTTGATATCTCGGAAGTATCTATATTGAGCCAGCTGGTGCAGTGCATGTACAAGAGGGGACAATTGGCAACAAATATCTGCTCTATTGGGAAACTTGGTCGGCCGGCCAGGTGGGGACGGTCGGCCACCAATTTTCGGCCAGCCGATCACCTTTTGGCCTGCAGTCTTTTGGGTGGTCAGGCTTAAAAAAATTCTGTTTTGGGTCCGAAAGTGGTGCAAGATCTTAGGCTTCTGAGATTCAAAACCCAGGCTTCTGCTGAGAAAATTAAATGTTTATCCAGCGTAACTTTTCACTATCAGGTGACCAACCTAAGGTGTCCAAATCTTAAGGGCGGTCAAAAAGGGAATGTCTACACCCACTTCTGCAAAGATGAAGCAATCTTCGATGACGAAAACAAAGACTGGTTTAGCAAGTAAAATCCCAACATGAAGAGGCATAGTGGATTCTTAAGAAGGACAAGTCGATAATAGGCCACATTATCTTATTGGGTATAATCTAATACTCTAGCAATCACACATTAAGGCGTGGTGAATAGAACATGAAAGGTTCGAGCTAATAAAATAGTTGACTGATGCTTAAGTTATAATCTAACTATATTAATATACTAATGTTATTTTTGACCAAATAAATAAATAAATAATAGGCTTCATTATTTTGGATATGTCAATTATTATAATTTAAATAAATTACTGACGGTAATTCCTATATTTTGTTCATGTGTCATGTTGATCTCATAATTTTAATTAGTTCGATTTTAATTCTAAATATATGATTACTACTTATAGGATTTTTTTTTTTTTGGGTTGTAAATAACACACATAAATGGTATCTATTATATCTTTAAGAGCAAAATAATAAAGTTACTCAAGTGAGTGAGTTAATCTTAATCAATTCATTAATAATTTTTTGTCAAAAACACTAATAGTAGTGGGGGTGTTTGGTGTAACTTATTTTGGCGAACTTATAGATTCTAATATTAAAAAATTATTTTGGACTGTTTGATTAAATTTATTTCAAACAGTTTCTTATTCTAGCAACTTATTTTAACTTAAAAAAGTTGATTCTAAGAAATTATGCACCCTCTGCTTCTGATTATTAGTTTCTGCTATGGACATATTAATTTACGATTATATCTTTAGATTATTTATATAAAAAAAAGGACCCAAATGGATTATGGATTAAATTATTTATTTATTATTTTTTTTTTATGGAAAATGTGGAAGTAGTAGTGAATAATAAAAAGTAAAAGTTAATTCAAAAAATTATTTCACAACTTATTTATCAAGCACTACTTAGCAATTATACCAAACAAAGTAACATCTTCTGATTAAAGTTATAATCTATAATCCATTAAATTATAATCTATAATCTGTTTTAACAATTAGACCAAACATCCCCATTATCAATTGGATCGAGTTATCACAAAATCTAAAATTAAGGGTCAAATTTAAGCTAATTAAAAATGTAAGGACTAAAATGATACAATGGACAGAATATAGAGACCATTGGCGTAATTTGTGCTTATAATTTTACTGATTTTTTTATTATTACCATTATCCCTCTTAGGGGAATTCAATGCATATTATTATATATTTTTATTGTGTATATTATGTATTTTTATGGTAGATATTAATAGAGTTATAATAATTTGTAATTCAAAAATAAAATTATGCATTTTTGTAATAATTTTATATTTTTTAACCACAAAATATAAGTGTATTTAGGTTAAATAAATTTAAAAATAAAAAAAATAATAATTAAAATATTTAAAAGAATTACTAAAAATAAAAATATGTATAAATTCAAAATTCAAAAATTATTTTTAAATCCTCTATAGTGAATAATCTCGTCTTGGTCATTAACAACACTAGGGAGGCAATTAACTGTTACACATGATAAGAGTAGATTACAAAAGATAGAGGTCCCTCGAAGGCATCAAATTTTGCTTCACTCACATACTCAAAAATTCTTGTTATTGTTGCAAATTTGTTCCTACACGATGTATCTTATCTTTAAATAACCATCATGAACTTCCATTTCCAATATATATTCCTTTCAACTCTAATCAACCCTTCATGTGTCCCTTTAATTGATCCTACTTCCATTTGCTAAAAAGCATATGCTAATGAATTGCATATTGATTATGAGTCAACTTCATAAGAATCACATATACTATTCACATATTCATTCATAATTATCAACTCTTATCTTGAACAGTATCAGAAATTTTGTCTAGACAATTAAGGTTTGTGCATAAAAATAAAAAAATTAAATAATAGTTTGGTATATTATTTGTGGGGATGTATTTTTAGGGTCGTGCCATGCGGCCGAGGTGTTAGCCGAGATGCCACGTGGACGAGCCAGGTTGCCGAGGTTATTATGGTATTGTCGAAATTGGTGCGGCAATATCTAAATCCGAGATATTTTGATAGAGGACAAGAGTCCTAGGTAAGTGATGCTCTTACTTTGGATAAGGATGAGGCTATTAAGTAGTTCATCCATATCTAATTAAGAGTCCGAGATAAGTATCGTGCTTAACTTCTATGAAGTGAGACTTTTAGGGGACAAGGGCACTATTGGTTATAAAAGTGAAGCACCCCCGTGGGTCTAAGGTATGCTTTTACTTGTGCACTAAATACATGTTTGATATCTTTGAGAGATAAGTCGATTGACTTAATCGTCGGAGTACCCCCGGGTGAACGAGCCATCGTGGTATTCTTATCTTCTTGTTAGCAGGTGCTTGATTTAATCTATTCTGCCACATGCTCTCCAACTAAGTTCCCTGTTTGGTTGTGAGGTCAGAAATAAACACCCACAATTTTGTGCCGTCTATGGGAACTTAGTTGAAATAGATGACCATCTTCGTGCAAGATCAACGTGTCGATGACGACGAGTTCAGCGAAGATGGAGAATACGTCGACATTGATGGAATGAAGACCATTCCAAAAGGGATGTATGCAAATATATGGGGCATGAGCGCTTCTAAAGAGATGAAGACGACCTTTGTCACACCCCAAAATTTGGACAATTAAATATTAAATTAGGACTAAATCCCAATCAATATTCCATCATCTAAATCCTAAGGGTGAAACAAAATCTAAATGTTCTCGTCTCCATAAGGTTTAAGTAAATTTCATTGCTAAAAAAAAATACAAGGGATAAAAAAAAATTTAACAAACGCCAACCAAACCATCCATATAAACTCATGACCATCCAATACCTCCAACATTAAAGTAGTAACAAATAGTCAAAACAACTTAAATAATGTAAAGTTAAAAAATAACTCACAATGCCAAACTATCAAAATACTAAAGTCATAAAATAAATAAATAAACTAATATCAACCTTAAACTCCAAAAAATAAAAGTCCAAAAGACATGTTCTACAACCGTAGTTATTTCTCGTCATTATCGTAGTCCCAACTAATTCGGCAAAGGAAACTTGGTTGTGCTCAAACAAAACGCACTTGAGATGTCAAGAGACAAAACGGGTCAGTATACAAGTATACTAGTATGAGTACAAGATTTGACACCCACCAAACACAAACAAAAGTATATTTAATTCTTGTTATGGGATAAGACAAGTAGTTCCACCCGCATCGAGACGAAATTGTAGTTTCTCGAGATACGGTGATATTTAGTTTCTTGCCCGTACAAACTAAACATAAATTGAGTATATAAAAAAATAAAAATAAAAAAAATAATATGATGGGTCAACCCTGTATAAAAAGTAAGTCCCACCATTCTGCAAAAAAATAAAGTTAATATAATTTAATTATAAGTAAATTACTGAAAAAATATAAAAATGCACCATTTTATGCTTAAATTATTCGAATTGACCAAAGCTCAAAGAACAAAAGTTGTACAGAATCAAATTTCCTAAAAAGAAACATGAACAAATTTAGTAGAAACTGAATAGATTGAGAAAAGAAAAAAAAAAAACTTGATAGAAGAACCTAGACGGAATTTGACCGAAAAATCTAAAGCTAAAAACGAAAAGAAACTACCCTAATATGATTTTTTTTTTTCCAGAAAAATTCAAAACATGAAAAGCGTTCAGAATAATGTTTTACTTCAGTTTGTGCGAAATCAATAAAAATAAGCTCGTTTCGTGAGTTAAAACAACATCTAAAATCTGCATTGCTAAAATGAATAAAAACTATTATAACCAAGATCATCCGATTATAACTTCTAATTGATCTTTTTAGTAAAAAGTTAAAATACAAAAGTTGTCTAGAATGACATATACATGCCTCTGCTGAAATTTTGTAATTTATTGAGGTAATTTATTATTTTTCAAGATGTACAAATCAATAAATTCAAACTATATCAATAAGTTCATATTTAATTCTTTGTACCTTAACTCCATCACTTCGGCTCTTCACTTCCGGCTTGCACATATATCCCATGTGTCTTTCGTATACCAAACACCGCTTCGAAGCCAAACTTTTACGGGAATATCATCCCGAGTTTGACCCACACTGCCCGAACGGTTAGCATATACGTACGCGCGTAAATCAAAGCATTCGTCTACTCTTGATAACGAGGCAACAATATATATATATACACAACCCCTCATCTATTCATGAGAACAAACACAACAATGCCGAGTCTAAGGCATTCAAATAAATCTCATAATCATTATTTTTTTTTTATACACTTTTTTTCAGCACTCAAATAAAACAATTCATGGAGTCATAGTGGAGTATACGGAATTTATTTATGAGTTCTAATTTATTTTAATTTCATATATTCATGAGTGTAATTACATCCATAAAATAAATATATATAAAACCCCTAAACCATGCATACACAGCTAACCAATATAATTGAAATCAATCCATCATCTTCATGCAAATACAATATTAAACCAACATCAAATAAATAAAAATAAATAAATAATAACAACAAAATAAACATAAATCAAGGAAAGTGGGTTTTGCACTCATAATTATTTTTTTGAAGATCAAAGAAACATTTAAAGAATTAATGAAGCCACCAAAATAAAACCCTAACCATTCTCTCTCTCTCTCTTTCTCTCTCTCTCGCGGTTGGCCACACACAAGCACAACCCTCTCTTTTTGTTTTGTTTACTAGATAACCTAATTTCTGATTATACTTAAATACAACATACATAAATATACAATTTAAGATCAATAAATATATATAAATATTCGAATTAATTATATATAATTAAATATCACATTAAATAAATTAAATATCACATTAAATTATCATGTATCCATGCAATTAATAAAGCCAAATAAAATAAAGTAATAATAATAATAAATAAATAAATAACGACTTACGAAAAATTAAGGTTGCTACAACCTTCAAGTATGGAAGAATCAACCTAGGTGAGTCAATCTCAAATCCCAGAAGACAAGATTTCGGCCTAGATGAGTATGTTCGAGAAGACAAAAGCTCAACCTCAGTGAGCAGATCCAAATCCTAGAAGACAAGATCTTGGCCTAAATGAATAGGTCCGAGAAGACAAGAGCTCAACCTAAGTGAGTAGATCCCAGATCTCAGAAGACAAGATCTCGGGCTAGATGAGTAGGTCCGGGAAGACAAGAACTCAACCTAAGTGAGTAGATCCCAAATCCTAGAAAACAAGATCTCGGCCTAGATGAGTAGGCCCCAGAAGACAAGAGCTCAACCTAAGTGAGCAGATTCCAAATCCTAGAAAACAAGATCTTAGCTTAGATGAGTAGGTCCCAGAAGAGAAGACCTCAACCTAGGTGAGCAGATTCCAGATCCTAGAAGACAAGATCTCGACCTAGATAAGTAGGTTCGAGAAAACAAGAGCTCAACCTAAATGTGCAGATTCAAGAGGAGAAGGCCTTAGCTTAAGTTGGTAGATCCGATACAAAATGAGTTCAACTTAGGTGAACAATTTTGAAAAGATCAAAACTTACGGGAAGCGAATAGAGTTGAGATAAAACAAAGTCTACCTAAGATTAGAAGATCCTGACGGTAAGGGATTGTCGAGGCCTTAGAATGTGGCTTGACGAAATTTGGAGCTCGACTATAATGATGTGATAACCTCAGCCAAAATTAAGAATAAATCGAAAGGAATGACCATTGAAATGAAATCGAAGGAATGACCCCTGAGTGGGGAACAACCCCTGAGCGAGTTAACTTAGGCTTGCCAAGAAGGTAAAGTTGAAACTAAGTTAAAGTAATATTCCAACAAGGAACTGTGCGTTTAACTTAGACTTGTCAAGAAGACAGAGTTGAACTAAATTAAAGAGATGTTTCAAAAAGAAACAATGTGAAACCAGCCATGATCTGGCTAGTTTGCACGAAAAGCCAAGGTAGGTAGTACTCTCGGTGCACTAAGGTTAAGCCTTAAGTGTTTTGTTTAGACGAGTTAAACACAATGACCTCGGTCATGGATGTCTAAGTCAAACTTAGGCAAGGTTGAGCTACTATGTCCTTAATGTAACCTAAGTTATAACTTACATTTACATTAGGGGGCATAGAGTAAAGATAGGTTAATGCAGACTGAGTCAGTAATTTAAAAGTGATACTTGGTGAAATTTTAACAAATTTGGTAATATGAAGGTATCCGAGATAACACTTATTCCCGAGATGACATGATCCGAGATGATGGTTTTATCCGAAATGTTGACCTGCTCCTTATATTGATCTCAGACAGAGTCTTGGCATTCTTGATGGGCCTTGGCGTCTACTCCTTGCTGGTAGTGTCTCTGCTAGTTTTTTCTCAACTTTGACAGTTTTTTTTTTCAAGCCTTAGCAATGGCCTGGCTTTTCATGCCTTGGCTTTGGCAGTAGTAACTTGCTCTTTTACTTCATGTGCTTCTTTTTCGAGGTGATGAGTTGTTGGAGGCATGAGCATGTTGGATTGACTGTAAGGAGATGGAGTGGATTGCACAGTTATGACATCAGGGATGTCAGCAAAAAGGTATTCTATGATAAGAGTTCGGTGAGACATGTTGTCATTGGTTACGACGATTTTTACTTGCCGATAGGGCGATTAGAGGATTGTCAAGGTCGTAGGTTGGGAGCTTAGGACCTCGATGTTTCTTGCTCCTAGTTCTAGCTGCAAAATTGTTGCTATGTCGGCGTTTGCACTGCCGTTGAGATGGTGGGTTAATGCATAGAGTAGCTAATGAAGTGCTTGGCTGCTAGTTGGTTCAGCTAGTATATTTTGAACCTTAGGCACGAACAGAGTATTCATAGCAATAAATGCTTCAAGAACAACAATGATGGTTTGTAGAGGCCAAGAGAGAGAGAGAGAGAGTCTAGGGGCATGGAGAAAGACGAAATAAGAAAGTGAAAAAGTTTTGTTGAATGTAAAAAGGTGACAGATTGTAATGATTCAAGTTTCTTGGGAGACATGTGATGGCTGATGTTAGGTGACGTCTAGTGGGGCGGCGTGTGTCAATTATGGGACGTATTGGGAACCAATGAATAGGTGACACGTCATGATGTTGGTATGACAGTTGAGTTTGTCTTGAGATGACAAATTTCGAATCTTGATGTTCTTAAATTAGTGAAGCCATGATCTCGGCTTGTTGTGCGATCTCAGTTGAGATATTAGATTTGGATAAAACAGAACATGTTTGTTCTTGGTCTTGATAAGTGGACATCTGAATTCATGTTTCTTGATGCTGACGAGTCATGATCTCGGTCAGAGGAATGTTGTTTAACTGACATGTTGGAAGATCAGACGATATAGGTTCCATCACCTCAAGTTGCCAAGGTAATAGAACCTAGGGGCAGTTGTGGAAATGTATTTTTAGGGTCATTCCACGTGGCCATGGTACCGCCGAGGTGTTGGCCGAGGTGCCACGTGAATGAGCTAGATCACCGAGGGGATTGTGGTATTGCCAAGATCTGATGCGGTAATACCGGAATCTAAGATATTTAGATAGAGGACAAGCGTCCTAGGTAAGTGATGCGCTTAGTTTGGATAAGGATGAGGTTGAGTAGTTTATCCATATCTAACTAAGAGTCCAAGATAAGTATCGTGCTTGAGTCCTATGAAGTGAGACTTCTAGGGGATGAGGACACTATTGGTTATAAAGTAAGGCATCCTGTGGGTTTAATGTATGCTTTTACTTGTACATTGAATACTTGTTTGATATCGTTGAGAGATAAGTCGATTGACTTGATCGTTGGAGTGTGTCACGCCCCAAAATAATTACCAAAATCTCTCCACAACATTCATAAACGACAATAATAATAAAGTATTATCTTCCATTTAATCTAATTGAGATTACAAAAGGGAAACATATGCAGTTTACATTCATAATGTCTAGCCTTGAATATACAGCATATGTTACAAATAAACAAAAAAAAAAATGGAAATTAAACATATAAGAAATGCCCTAAAGGCTTACAACTTTCTAAGATAGTTCTTGGTTACAACAAAAGTGAACTTTAGGTCCAATACATTTAAAACCCTTGGACTGTACAAAAGTTAAATACAAAAATAACAAAACTATGCCTTCAGCTCCACAATCCTCCCAAGCTAAGTCCTTGGTAGAGGTATATCACTAGCGCCTGAAAATGGTTTTCCCAAATAGGGTGAGCCAAAGCCCAATAGAAATAATCTAACACAATATATGAATCTTAACAAAGATATAAGTGTAATATGCACATACAATACCCGTGATAAAATCATTTATAACTCTTTTGCAAAATCATACTATGTCGCACTTATATCTCGATCCGTTTTATCTCAATTCATGAGTCATTCCATTTTATTCGGATAACCAAACTGAGGATGCAACCCAGTGGGTTTCTAACCAATATAATCATCATACAAACACTTCTATTTGCCATTTTACCGATATTTTGTCCGCGAGAATCAGCACCTATGTATACTCATGGTTTTCGAAACTTTCACCCTGGATACTCCAGCCAACTTAATTCAATGGAGTACATCCCCTTTCTTCTCCCAAACATGGAGTATATCCCGTTTCTCTTCCCAAACATCATACATTTACAATGTACTAAAGATGTGACAATGTGCAATAAAATTGGATGAGAAAATTAGTTTCAATTCACCTAATTTTCATGTAATTTCTATAATAATCATAGATATCCTCCACCGATAGCCCAAAACAGATATACAATCTCCAAGATAGATAAATTTTCCAAATTCCATAGGTGAGTGATAATACATATCTAACTCCACCACTCATATAAACATCCATCCAATTTTACATTTTTATCATTAATTTCATTTATTTATATAAAATAAATATTTGGGACATTTAAGGCAAAAACCCATTTTCTTCAAAATTCAACCAAAGGGTCAAAATCAACAATTTGTTCACAACTCAACCTCAATTCCACTCCCACAACCATTTTCCATACAACCATTGGAAAACCCTTTTTTTTTTTTTATTTTAAACCAAAACCTAGGTTTGTTCAAAATCCTCTAAAATCACAATATTGTTTATGAAAAACAAATAGCTAAGTTAAAAATCATAAAAGAGTGTAGAAAATCCCTACCTCAAGCTTAGAAGACCAAAGAAAGAAATGGAGAAACTTCAAAGATGCCAAAACCCAACCCTATTCAGATCAAATGAAAGCCCCCGAAGTACTCTATCTTTTTATGAAAGAGAGTAGGGTATAGAGATCCTTAGATCCAAGTGTATTTGTAGAGAGAAGTTGGGTTTTAGAGAAAGAGAGAGGAGAGAGAGAGAGTCGATCTAGGGTTTTGAGAGAAAAAGATGTGAAAAAGTGATGTAAAAAGGTGTTTATGCGAACTGATATACGGGTAACTCGCTCGAGCGCAAGAGTTGTTGCTCGAGCTACCAAACACAACAAGTTGTTCCGCTCGAGCGCAAGAAACTCGCTCAAGTCCAGAATGCACACTCCCAGAAATTTTACATATATATGACTATCGCTTGAGCGCAAGAAGTCTCGCTCAAGCAAAGAACACTACCTCTCCAGTATTTCTACAGGCCTACAAAAGTGCTGGGAGCTCACAAAGCTCGCTCGAGCGCAAGAAGTCTTGCTCGAGTGAAGAGGCCAAATTCTGGACAACAATAGTTTGAACCAACTAGCAACCAACCTATTCCAAACATAACCAAGACACTCTAATGCTCAAACTCAATGAGAAATAAGGGAAAACACGATATGAATATCTAAACAAGACAAATGAAACCCGGATTCAAAACATTAATGAGTCGAGTCTAAACCAAGAATGCTATAACCTCCCTCCCTTAAGGAATTTCGTCCCCGAAATTTCAAATCAAGTTTTGAAACGTTGTTTGAACCAATTACAATAATGATATTCAATCAATTCCAACATTATGACCTATCCACCGGTCATTCATTCTCATCAACGCGATAAACAAGTTTTCAGTACTGAATATACAATTCACATTTCCAAAACATATACAATGTTTACATATCTCATTAACATAACATAACCTCAATACATGCTCAAACATCGACGAATCAGTCCGGATACTTCTCACGAACTTCTAACTCACATTCCCAAGTTGCTTCCTCAACTCCATGATGTCGCCACAATACTTTAACTAATGGAATTGTCTTGCCTCGCAGGACTTGGTCTCGAGTATCCAAGACTTTCACTGGTCTCTCCTCATACGAGGCATCTTCATCTACCTCTAAGTCTGTCCAATCCAACACGTGCGATGGATCCAGCTTATACTTTCGAAGCATACAAATATGGAACATATCATGAACCCCGAAAAGTTGTGGCGGCAACGCCAAGTGATAGGCCACCTCTCCAATCCGCTCAAGGATCTCAAAAGGCCCAATAAGTCTAGAGAACAACTTCTCACTCTTTCCAAATCTCATTAAACCCTGTCGAGGTGATATCTTCAAGAAGACACGATCTCTCACCTCAAAAGATAAAGGTCTCCTCAAACGATCAGCGTAACTTTTTTGGCGATTCTGGGCCGTGACTAACCTCTTACGGATAAGTGCTGTGGGGACCGAATAATAAGAGACGTAAATAGGCCGAATAATTGGACCAAGAGTCGAAATATATACATCGCATTCGGCCTTAGTCGGCCAAATAGCTGGTTGATTAAAGGGCCGAGTGGAAAGTGGTTTACAGCAAAAGGAGCTGAATAAATAGTTATACGGCGAATCGAAAGTGGGCCCAACCCCGAGGGCCAGGAAAGAAAAGATATAAATAGAAGAACGTCAGCCAGAAAGAGGTATGTGAGAACTAGTATGCTTAACTTAAGATACAAGCATTCAAAAGAGTATACACTGACTTATCCGTCGGAGTGCTAATTCCGGCACCCCCGACCGGAGTGTTCATTCCTTTTCAGGTGGCTAGCTGAGGATCACGAGCGTCTCCCAGGATCAGAAGAGTATTTCCGAACCACCTCCCCACAATTGGCGCCGTCTGTGGGAATACTCAAATACATCCATGGCGGGCGTAATGGAAGACCCTCCGATAGTCACTGATGAAACCACACAGAGAGACGACCTCACTCCAACAAACATGCTTAGACCAGAGACTATCGCCGCAAGACGCGCCTTGAACTTCGCCTCACCCTCGACTTCAGCACCTGAGACAATGCAAGCGATTATGGAATAAGCAAAGAAAAACGAACAGAGGTTGGAGAATATGATCGCTGAGAACGAACGTCTCCGTCAGGATTTGGCCTTGGAAGTGGCAAAGTCCAAACAAGCTGTACGCTAAGATCCGGGACGACCTCTGAGGGCAGGTGGTCGACAACCTCGAGCCCGACAACAAGACACTGATAGCGACTCCGACTCATTATTCCCAGAGCCCAAGAAGAAGGGACGACCCGAAACTACGTTCCTTTGAAGAGAGTCCACGTATAAGGCATAAGCGAAGAAGAAACAATTCAGACGAAGAAGACCAGCACGATCCCTTTGTACGACGGATTGCAAGGGCAGTGTTACCCAAGAAATTCAAAGCACCGTCATTCACTTTGTACGACGGTAAATCAGACCCCGTCGATCACATCCGCTATTACAAGCAAGCCATAACGCTGCATGCAGACGACGAGGCTCTTATGTGCAGAATATTTTCGAGCAGTTTGGGACCACTGGTTGT
The DNA here is from genome assembly GCA_030407325.1 of Camellia japonica. Lineage (NCBI taxonomy): Eukaryota > Viridiplantae > Streptophyta > Magnoliopsida > Ericales > Theaceae > Camellia > Camellia japonica. The sequence continues at coordinate 167,533,749 of JAPPVO010000031.1, read as the reverse complement.
CAGGTGGTATTATAAACTGGAGCCGGCTTCGATCAAGAGCTTCCACCAACTCCAAAAATCCTTCAGGGCAAGGTTTATCACTAATGAGGTCCTGCCAAAGCAAGCCGATTCCCTCTGGGCAATGTAGATTCAACCAGGGGAAACCCTTCGTACGTATTCGGCGCGGTATTGGGAGTGTTTTAATCTGGTAGATGATGCTTGCAATGACTCCATGGCCATTACCGCCTTCAAGATGGGGTTACATCCCAACAGTGCCCTCCGCAGCTCTTTGACCAGACGGCCCCCCAAAACAGTCTGGTCGTTGATGAAAAAAGTTGAGGAGTACTGTAAAGTAAAAGATGACGCCTTGCGGGTTAAAGCCGGAAACGTGGCCAACAAAACGGCTCCTTCTCAAATTACTCAGCCGTTAAATTCTGTACCACCTCAGAGCCCTAAACCAAGGCATCGGGCTAAATGAGACAAGAGACGAGATTCTCGCCGATCAAGCGACCAATGCTCCCACCGAGCAAATGAACAACTGCAAGTCGATAGCAGGTGCACAAGGCGCGCCGACAAGAAATATATGGAGTTGATAGAGCCGATCAGCGCGATTATGTCCAAAATCCAACACCTTCCGTTCTTCAAATGGCCGTCGAAAATGGTGGGACCTCCCGACACGCGAAGATGGGATAGGCGGTGCGAGTATCACAAGGATCATGGCTATGATACTGAGAGTTGTTATGCATTGAAGGATCACCTGGAGAAATTGGTACAAGATGGTCGGCTACAACAGTACGTCCGAAAAGGCAACTCAACCAAAGCAATAGCCTTGAGACAGAATTCACCTCCACTTAGCGTGATCCACATGATATACAGCCTGCCAATGTCATCCGCGGTGCATACAATTCAGTCGAATCCCGACCCTCAAAATCAACTCACTACAGCTAAACGGCCCCATGAAGCTGCGAGCATTGCTTTTGGTGATTCAGATTTGGCCGGAGTGACACTTCCCTACATTGATCCCTTGGTAATCGAGTTACGCGTAAACCGATTCACCGTTGAGCACGTACTCATTGACCCAGGGAGCACATCAGAAGTTATGTATTACAAGACATTCACCAAACTCGGCTTCTCCGAATCGGATCTTTCTTCGGCTTCTTATCCCCTATTCGGCTACAACGCCAATCCAGAATACCCGTTGGGGAAAATCACACTACCCGTTCAAGCGGGCTCCCGAACAGTGGATGTGGAGTTCTTGGTCGTCAAGCAGCCATCGCCGTATAATCTTATCATGGGGCGATCTTGGTTGCATACTATGTAGGCCGTGCCAAGCACCTATCATCAGCTGCTACGCTTCCCGACAAAATGCGGCATTGAGCAAATCCGTGGCTCCCAGAAATCGGCACAAGCATGTTATCTCCTTGCTGAAAAAACGCCAAAGGAGTTGCAAGTGAACTCTATTGAGGTGACAAATCGGGAAACCTCGACGATGTTGGGCGGCTCCCAAATGAAAAGGCCACGGAAGCCCTAGATCGAGTTAAAATCAAAGGAAACCCAGACAGGTTCTTCATGGTCAGTGCCTCCCTGAATCAAGCTGACAGACAACAACTAATTTCCTTCCTGCTCGGCAACCTTGATGTATTTGCGTGGACTCCATATGAGATGCCGGGTGTAGATCCGTTTGTTTCGCAGCACCGTTTAAATGTTGACCCTAAATGTAAGCCGATCATTCAGAAAAGTCGGTGATCAGCCGCAGAGCACACTGCCGCCGTTATTGAAGAGGTTGACCGGTTGCTTGACGCCGGGGCAATCAGAGAGGTGACCTACTCTACATGGCTCTCTAATATTGTGGTTGTGAAGAAGAAAAATGGTACTTGGCGAGTGTAGACCGCCCCGAGAACTCTCCGGGCTCCGCGCTTGTGAGGGCGCGAATTCCATTTTGCTCTCTAGCTACTACAGTTCGGACTCAATGTCACGGTTTTTAATCTGATCTCACAAAGTGCAATGTGAGATTGATAAATCACCAAAGAGTCCAAATTTGGCTCGTTTTGGAAAACTGATTTTAATAAAGAAGTGTCAAACATGGACTGCTTTGCCAGATATAGAGTCGCCACCTAAATATTTTATTTTGGGGAAATTTAGGAAACCCTGACTCGTGCCTAAGGCCACGTGTCCATCATCACCAAAGTTGCCTCGGCTCGGGATCTTGGGTACAAGAGGGGAAGGTCATGCAATGAGCACCCCCGCTCGCCCGATCAAAGATCGGCCTGTACTAAGCATGATATGTTGTTTTTTGAAAACACATGTGTTCTTATTCTAGTTATTAACCTAGAATTACTATGTGATGCGCACAGCATACAAGTATAGACTAGATCGCCTAAGTTGGAACAAAACATTGCATGTTCGTTTGTTTGAAAACGGTTTAGAAGTGCTACTCACAAGTAGGCTAAATTGCGGATTTCAATGAATTGTTCCAATTCAAGCAATCCAACCTTCACCCACAGGCATTCAAGCAGTTAATCAATTAAGCAGTTAGCCTCATGGCAAGCATGCTAACATGGCAACATTAACACACATGCAGTATGCTAAAGCGTAAACACTTACAGTGTACTCCGAGCCAAAACAAAGAACTAGTTAGAAATCATGTATGATCCTAGTTCATGTTAGAATGACTAATGCAACACATGCAAAAATGCAGCTAAAATAGGCTCGACTATTTTAAGATGGCATATGAAATGCAACAATTGGTACATGTATTCAAATAGGTATTGAAGTACAATGCAGTTAGTATGATGCGCCGAGCCTGGTCCATGCAAAACAGGTTAATGAATGCACGCATGCAAGCATAAGGTATGCTAAACAAAACATGCCCTAGAACTAACCATCGTAAACAGTTAAGTAAAAGGGAGAAAGAAATGGGGATTGGAAGACATGCATCACACACACGCACGCCTATTACAACAATTGGCCCTCTCGATGGAGGGTTCGAATAAGAAGCTAAACTAGCTAATCTAAGCTAATTAAACTAATTATTACATCACAAAACTAATTAACTAACAAGCTAATTAATTAAGCTATTACAACACAAATTGAATAGGCAGCTAAACGCATTAACTAATTAGATACAAAACCAAAGCATAAACTAGCTAAGCAAATTAGCTAAGTAAAGCGATAAATCAGGAGCCTCAGAGGGAGAAGAATGCACGCATGCTCGATCGTCTCGTTCAAAAATCCATTGCGATGCTCTAACTTGTCTCTATTTGCAACCGTTTTCAGAACCTTGCACCCAGCTCCAGAAATCTTAAACTCCACCATGGGAACCTGTGGGAGGGTGGCCGACCAGTTGTTGAGGAGGGAGACCACCTGCCGACCACTTATCTTTACTGAAAACCAGAAAAAGTGGTCGGCCAGCCAGGTTTACTGGTCGGCCGACCAGTTGTTGCTGCCAGACTCCACTTTGCTGCAACAGAGAACAAGAAAGGGCATGGCAATGTATTTGCAAGATATGTGTGCACAACCACCCTCCCTATCATTTCATAAGCTCAAGGGAGTGCGGTTCTCGACCCTTAGGCCACCAATTGCGCATCTCGATGTGTGATGGCCGAGAAGCCAAATTGCATAATTCAATATGGAATGAATGCACAAGTAAACACATAAGGCCTAAAACTCTATCATGATGGATCAAGAGCGTCGGCGACCGAGAATTGAGGTACGTTTCATCACTTTAAGTATGAAGCGTCCCTCGTTTCCCGTGTTTGGACTAACACCTATTCCAAACAAAATGCAACGAATAACATGGCAACTTTAAACATGCAAACATGCAATGCAACATGAACAACCTAACAAGGCTAATGGCATGCACAATGCACAATGCATAATGCTAAGAACAAGATGGCATACATAATGCAAACAACATGGCATGCACAATGTTATGAAGAGGATGGCATACTCAATGCTAAGAACATGTAAACAAACATGCTCGGTGCGATGTAACATGGCATACACAATGCGAGGTAACATAAGCATGCAACAACATGGTGTAATATAACAACATTCACATAACATGCTCGATGGACTTAAACCAAAATGGATAGACCTCAGCCATGCCCAAATCAGTGGCCATAACACCAAAACAAAGGCATGAAATGCAAAACAAAGCATGCACATGCATTGGCCCATCAACTAGGCCTAAGAACACAACTCTCAAGCATGATGAAGAAGTGATAAACATGGAAGTGTAACAACACTAAAGGCTCTGAAATAAGGTAAGAAATGATGCCAAATCCCTCAATCAACACAAGCATGGCATGCTAGGGTCCTTAAGCATTAAAGTTAGCAAAGAGGATTACAAAGGGGGCATGCAATACATGGCATAAATGCATGAACCAACCATGGACACAGCTTAATTAGGTCTAAACAAAGACCAAAACATGCTGAGATGGGGGCTCAAATGCCTAGGCAAGATGGCATACATGCTAGGCCACAAACTAGGCACAAATTCACAACACTCAAAGGCACTTAAAGAGTGAATGAAATGGGAACGTGGCAAGGCTACATGCTCTGAAATGTCATGGTAAATGATGCCAAATCATGTACATGATGCAAATGAAGCATGTTATGAAGTTCAAATCTTGAAGCAAGCATAGGCACTTACACTATAGCTATGCAAAACATGAAGCATATGGAAAGGACAACCCAAAATAGTCCTAGAACATGTCAAAATGAGTCTAAAACATGCATGGAAGGAAGCCAAAATATGCTAGCATGAAGGACATAAGGCATGGAGTATGCAAGGCAAATAAGGTGGATTACACTACACCTACCAAGACCAAGCATGAGATGGCTTCGCCAACAAAAATCAGAGTTATATCATGCAAAATAACCCCAAAACACATTGAAATGATAGCTCGCGAGCTTAGGCATGAAAGCATACGCAATGGCTCAAGTTTAAGACATAAAGGGCCAACCCTCCAACACATTGAATGAGTGACAAATGTGAGTACATGAACATGAAACATGAACTGAAATCACATAACAAATGATGCCAAATCATTCAAATAGGCCAAGCAATGCATGCTAGTGGACTTGATACACAAAGCTAACAAGCTAGAATGCATTATAGCTATACAAAGCATGGCATGCATAACCAAAACAATACAAATCAAAGCTCAAGCATGCTAAAACATGGACAAAAGCTTCTTGAAGTTAATCCAAAAGCATGCTAGAATGACATGTTAAAACATGGTACACATTAGGCTAGTTCATGGAAATGCACTACAAGTGCATGGAGCATGCAAGGACCAACCAAACCAAACCTTAACAGAGGTATGACATGGCAAAACATCACCACAAACATGCTGAAATGGAGTCAACATAAGCTAAAAAGACATGCTACTTCATGAAGCATACAAGACTAGTTTATGAGGATTACACTACAAGTGTATAAGGCATGCATGGAGTGACAAAACCAAGTAAAAACAATGGTATGCCACAGCAAAATAAGCCCAAATACATGCTAATATATGGCCAACATAAGCTTAACAAACATGCTCAAACATGAGGCATTCAAAGCAAGCATTCAAAATACAAGGAGAGGGGATGACCCTCTCCTATTTGGACCTCAAAACACCACTTCCACCACTGAAATTCCTCTGAGTTTCAGTGGTGAGAAGGTCAAAACAAGGTGGTCCCAAAAGCTCAAAAAGAAGGCACAAAAGCAAGGCCAAACAAGGCCTAAGAGGGGGTAGACAACCCCCAACACAAAAGTGACCTTAAACAAACATTTTAAGGACTGAAAAATAAAACTTTTTGTAGTACGAACTTAAGCTTAAATCAGCATGCAAATAGGTCTAAAAGCTTAAGCAAAAAGCAAGGTTTAAGGGGTTAAAGGCTCACCCTTGAAGATGGTCGTCGCACTCAACAGGTTCATCAGTCGTTCCACGGACCGTTGCCGACAATTCTTTCATACACAACGGTAGGGCAAGGCTTTCGAATGGTCCGCCGAGTGTGAAGCCGCTTTCAACGGCCTCAAGACCTACCTCCGATTAGTTCCACTCTTGACAACACCTTCGGCAGATGACCCGTTCATTTTGTATCTGGTAGTTTCCGACCGGGCCGTCAGCGCCTTACTGATAAAGGAAGAGCTGGGGGAGCAGCAGCTAGTGTATTATGTGAGCAAGGCAATGGTTCACGCCGAAACACGATACCTTCCGTTAGAAAAACTCATTCTGGCCCTCATCATGGCAGCGAGAAAGTTGATGCATTACTTTCAGGGGCATACCATCGGGGTGCTAACGGACCACCCCCTCCAGTCGGTACTCCGTAGTGCAGAAGCATCAGCGCGCGTTTCAAAGTGGGCTCTTGAACTTGGCCAGTACGATATTCAGTTTCTGCCTAAAACCTCCATCAAGGGATAGGTGCTTGTCGACTTTGTGGCCGAATTCATTGGGGGTCTTGCAGACTTCACGTCTGATGAAAATCGACCTAAGCCGAACTGGAGAATTTATGTTTGGGACATTTGGCAGTTGTACTATGATGGATCATCCAATCAACGGCGTAGTGGAGCCAGAGTAGTAATCATGGCTCCCGACGGCGCAATAATTGAGCAGGCCGTCAAACTCGGCTTCGAAGCATCAAATAACGAGGCCGAATACGAAGCCCTCCTGGCCGGTTTGTGGAATGCACATCTTTTGGGTGCTTGGCGTTTGCTAGTATTTTGCGATTCAAAACTGGTGATCAATCAGCTAAATGGGGAGTACGCGACCAAAAATGACCGTATGACGGCTTACATGAAATCGGCTAGCGCCTTGCTGGCAAAATTTGACCATCATGAATTGAATCAGATAACACGTGATCAGAACACACATGCAGATGCCCTAGCTTGCCTAGCTTCCGCCATTAACTCAGAGATTAAACGGACCATCGAAGTAGGTTTCATCCTGGAGCCGAGCATTGGCCCTTCGAAGGAAATTCAGGTCAATGTCATAGAGTCAGATCGAGTTGGATGGACCCCATTGCTGCATTCTTGTCTTTCGAACAGCTCCCAGCGGATAAGAAAGAAACGCATAAGCTGCGAAACAAAGCCCTGTGATACTACTTGGATCCGCAAGGAAAGCTTTATAAAAAATCCCTTTCTGGTCCATACCTGGAATATGTACACCCGGACAAAGTCGAAGAGCTTCTGACTGAAATACATGAAGGCAGTTGTGGTGCCCAATTCTGGCGAGCGCTCTTTGGACCATCGAGCTATAACACAGGGGTATTATTGGCCGACAATGAGAACTGATGCCGAATGCTATGTGAAAAAATGTGAACAGTGCCAGAAGTTCTCCCCATTAACCCATCTGCCTGCTGAAAAGTTAAGCTCTATCACCAGTCCCTGGCCATTCGCCCAGTGGGGACTTGATATCATAGGACCATTGCCGAGGGCCCCAGGGAACAAGCGATACATGATCGTCACGACAGATTACTTCACAAAATGGGTCGAAGCGAGGGCATTAACGCACATTCGAGATGCTGATGTTAAGCGCTTTGTATGGAGAAATATCATAACACGATTCGGCATTCCAAGAGCTCTTATCTCAGACAACGGCACCTAGTTTGATTGTGGCATCTACCGAGAGCTGTGCAGCAAGTAGGGTATCCGGCCTTACTTTTCCACACCAGCTTACCCTCAAAGCAATGGTCAAGCTGAAGCCTCTAACAAATCCATCTTGGATGGCATCAAGAAGAGGCTGGAGAAAGCTAAAGGCAAATGGGTCAAAGAATTGCCGGGTGTATTGTGGGCTCATCGAACTACTCCGAGGCGATCCACTGGAGAAATGCCGTTTGCTTTATGCTTTGGAACCCAGGCAATCATACCCCTGGAGATCGGCCACCCAACCCTGAAATTGCAAGTTTTTGATATGGGCCGAAACGACATGATGCTAGCTTTGGATTTGATTCTGATCGAAGAACGAAGAGACCGTGCCTTTGCGTCCATGGCACGATACCAGCAATAGCTTGCTAAGTCGTACAATCAACGTGTTCAGCTACGCTGCTACACACTAGGAGAGTTGGTCCTGAAGAAAGTACTTCCAGCTGCCAGGAAACCGGCTGATGGAAAATTGGGTCCTAACTGGGACGGCCTCTATCAAGTCGATTCGATTGCAGGAGTAGGGGCATATCGGCTCAAAGACATGTCCGGAAGGAGTCTGCCACGACCTTGGAATTCAACGCACTTGCGTAAATTCTATTTTGAACCCGACTTGTGGGGAATGATACTAGTTTTGAATGGTTCACCATGTACACATTCCACTTTTGTAATGCAAAGATTCTGTTTACTTACTGCGAAATCCAGTTCAAAAGTGTTTAGATAAAGCCTCCGGATTCGGAGCGCCCTTCGTGATATCACGATTGGCCAAACAAAGTCTCCGGATTCAGAGCCCCATCGGCGCATGATGCCTTTGAGCCAATAAAGCCTCCGGATTCGGAGCACCCTTCGTGGATATCACGATTGGCCAAACAAAGTCTCCAGATTCGGAGCCCCATCGGCGCATGACGCCTTTGAGCCGATAAAGCCTCCGGATTTGGAGCGCCTTCGTGGATATCACGATTGGCTAAACAAAGTCTTCGGATTCGAAGCCTCATCGGGGCAGGACGCCTTTGAGCTGATAAAGCCTCCGGATTCAGAGCGCCTTTCGTGGATATCACGATTGGCCAAACAAAGTCTCCGGATTCGGAGCCCCATCGGCGCATGACGCCTTTGAGCCGATAAAGCCTCCGGATTCGGAGCACTTTTCGTGGATATCACGATTGGCCAAACAGTCTCTGGATTCGGAGCCCCATCGGCGCAAGACGCCTTTGAGCCGATAAAGCCTCCGAATTCGGAGTGTCTTTCGTGGATATCACGATTGGCCAGTCTCCGGATTCGGAGCCCCATCAGCGCATGACGCCTTTAAGCCGATAAAGCCTCCGGATTCGGCGCGCCCTTCATGGATATCACGATTGGCCAAAGTCTCCGGATTCGGAGCCCTATCGGCGCAGACGCCTTTGAGCCGATAAAGCCTCCGGATTCAGAACGCCCTTTGTGGATATCACAATTGGCCAGTCTCCGGATTCGGAGCCCTATCGGTGCATGACGCCATTGGGGCGATTAAAGCCTCCGAATTCGGAGTCCCATCGGCGCATGACGCCTTTAGCCGATTAAGTCTCTGGATTCGAAACCCCATCGGCGCATGATGCCTTTGGGCCGAATAAGACTCCGAAGTCGGAGTGCCCTTCGTAGATATCACGATTGGCCGACAAAAAGCCTCGAATTCGGAGCCCCAGCTGTGCATAACACGTTTGGGCCAAATAATACTCCGAATTCGGAGCACCCTACACGAAGGTTAAAGCATATAAATATTCAAAGTGGAATGTTTTGTTAAGCTGAGCCGGCAAAAACCGTTTATACTTTAAAAGCATACAACATTGAAAATGAATTGCTTGAATAAGTTGGGCCGGCGCAACCGCATAAACAATTAAAATATGCAAACATTCGAAACGAGATGCCTAATTAGGCATGTAAACATTCAAAATCAAACACAAACATTTAAAATAAAATATTTTATTAAACTATCCAATGGATACATAGCTGACGCCCAATCTGTGTTGGAACGTTTATAATATATGTTTAGTTCTATTCGGCATCGCCCTCGTCATCGCTCTTCTCAATTTCGAAAGCGTCAAAAGGAAAGTCGTGACGATGATATAATGGCGACGCCGATTCAACTCCTGCTCTTGGAGTGCCTCTGAGGCTTAGAGAGCCTTAATCCACCCATGCCTAAAGCCCCGATTCTCGCATCTGCACACCTCCTCTGCGAGTTTCTCCTTGGTCTTGTCTATCCCGACTCTTCGGCCGTCGTGGAAGCCTTTTTCATAACCCACGGTCCTTGCATTTTCCACGACAAACATGCTTGCCGTATCCCGATCGGCGATCGCGTGACTTAACAACCGTTGGGTCACTCTCTCCTCCACGACCGGGTTAGACTGACCTGCCGTACGCAGCTCGGTGGTTTGAGCCTTCCTAAGTTCCCTAAGCTCACGCTCGGCCTTCTCCGCGCGAGCCTCCAAGTTCCGAATTCGTTCGTCTTTTTCTCTATTTCTCGCCGCGCGGCGTGCAGGCACATGCCGACTTCATAAGTGGTATACAGCCCTTTCACCGCCCCGTGGATGCCCTCTTGAAATACTTCGAAATCCTGTCGACCAACCATCGACTGCTGGACTTCGGTGGAAAATCTGTCGAGCAAACTCGACCGCCACACCTGGGTCGTTGACAATGGAGTCTGCCTCTGTCATCGGTTTATTCCCCACAAAAATCGCAAAACTCAATGGTCGCGGCGTCGCGTCGGCCTCATTTCTCGGTCGCGGTCGTGGGGAGCTTCCCCGTTGCTGTTTTTCCTTTCGAGGTGATCTACTTCGACGACTTGGAGGCTGACGTTTTTCTTGTTCCTTGGACGTCTTACCTCCCACACGGGTGGGTTCGCTGCTGCGATTCGTTGCAGTGTCAAGCTCAGCCAATGTTCGCGCTTCTCCTCTGCTGTTGAAAAACAGCCTACTTGACATTCGCACTTATCTAACCTTACGCAACAAACTGTTTTAAATTGAGTCTGAACACAATAAGCAGAGTCGCTGGTGCGAAGAGTCCACCCCATTTATTTCTAATGCTTGTAGCGCTCCTGAGGCGATTTCATTAACGCTAAACTCCAAAAGCCTGATGCCGATCGATCTGTGCCCCGGCCACTCCATGAACTATTAGCATTCGGCTTTTTGGAGTTCATGCATTAGCTGGGGCAAGGGCAGATTTATTAATCTGATCGGCCAAGAATCTAAGCGAGATGCCGATCGATCTATGCCACAGCCACTCCATGAACCATTAGTATTCGGTTTTTTGGAGTTCATGCATTGGCTGGGGCAAGGGCAGATTTATTAATCTGATCGGCCAAGCATCTAAGCCCGATGCCGATCGATCTGTGCCACAGCCACTCCATGAGCCATTAGTATTCGGCTTTTTGGATTTCATGCATTGGCTGGGGCAAGGGCAGATTTATTAATCTGATTGGCCAAGCATCTAAGTCCGATACCGATCGATCTGTGCCACAGCCACTCCATGAACTATTAGCATTCGGCTTTTTGGAGTTCATGCATTGGCTGGGGCAAGGGCAGATTTATTAATCTGATCGGCTATTCAACGAGGATAAATTAAATTGCCTAGTTATCTAATCGGCAAGTATACATGAATGTTTTATCCAAAATAGCAAAAAACAATACCATTCATACCATTCATCAATAGCAAAATTAAGTACAAATAATTGCAAAGTACAAAGAAAATTTTCATTAGTAAATTGGGCACAAATTGTAGCCATTTTACATGTGAAAACTATAAAATAGAAGCTACAAATTCGCATGTCACCTTACACATAAAAACTACTAAACTAAAGACTGCGACAATACATTCAAAATCTTTAAACAAAAACAACTAAAAGGTCGCCCTAATCAATCTTCAGAGTCAGACTCCAGCGGCTCAACATCCACTTGCTCGTATGGAATCGGCATAGCCAATGTCACATTAGCAGCAGCAAGGGCTTTGAGCCAGCTGTGTTTGAATCCCCGATTCTCGAATTTGGGGACTTCTTCCACATAGTTTGCAAGGGCAGCGCTCTGCCCAGCCTCGTATGCCTTGGAAACCTCAGAGTCGGCCGCTTCCTTCGCCGCCTTCGACTCTTTCAAGTCGGCCTCAAGTTTGGCGATTGCCTCCTGGCTAACTTGAGCGCAGCTTCACTCGCGTTCGCCCTCTCCTCGGTGGCCAATCGGAGTTGTTCTGCATTTTTGGCTCTTTTCATCTCGGCCTCGGCCCTCGCGGCTTCCATCTTCGCCCTCGCCGCTTCAAACTCGGCCCTGCTTCGCTGGCCCTCAACTTTCGATTGTAAACGGCCAAGTCGTTCAACGGCGTCATGCTGGTGACGGCCTATCTCGGCTATCCTCCTGACCATTTGCAAAACAGGAAATTAAGACCAAAACAATATTTGTATAAAAGGGAAGAACAAGGTCAAGGTATATACCAGAAGAGCCGATTGAGCGGCTAATGCTATTGCCAGAAGATCCAGCTCTGCCCGAAAAGCCGTCTTGTCAGCCGCAATGAGACGAACGTAGCCACGCTCAACGCCACGGCTGGGTCTTTAATAGCCGACGCGTCAGAAGAGATAGGCGTGTTCTTTATCTTTGGTTGAATGACGAAAGGCACAATCATGTCCGATTCCTCTAAACGCGGCCGTTTGTCAGCACGATTTTCTTCAGAGCTAGCCTCAACCTTGGCTGGACGCTTCTCCATCCGTTCAGCCTCTTCATTAATCTGCACAACCGCCTCAGACTCGGCACTTCGGGAGGGTTGAGATTCGACGGGCAGGAAGGGCTGAGATTCGGCGGCAAATGGCACTTCAGATCGAATGGCCTCTGCTCTTCGCCGCGCGGCCATCCTTTCCGCGTTTTTCTTTTTGGCAAGTTGTGTGAGGCTTAACCCAGCCATGTCTTCGGGGTATACGCCGGGAAGATCCTCTAAACCATTAAAAATGTCGTCAAATGGAAGGTCTCCTCGGCCCGAAGTGGACTGAGGGTCGGTTGAATTGAGGTCGGCTTCCTCAAAGGCCAACTTCAAAGCCTCGTCTAATTCGGCTTCGGACTGATCTAACTCGGCGACCTCAGCTACTTCTGCCCGCTCCGAATCGGGCCCCTCGAAACCAACTTGCCGTAAGTTTTTGAAGTCAGTCAAAATAAGAGCGGTAATAAACTCTTCACCTTTCGGAATTGGAATGTTTTCTGCCGCCGAGAAGGTCGTATATGTCGGCTCGTAGCGAAGCAAAACGTGGGCCGCCCTCCCTTGTTTCTGAAGACTTGGACGGCCGAAATATTTGAGCGCGAGCCGAAAGAACGGCGTCGTCGGTTGAAGTTAAGACTTTCTTCAAATCGTTTCCTGCACAAACAAAACCATGAGGTCTCAAAAATGAAGCTTTATAAATATAATAAAAAGTAAGCACAAGAAGCTATACGGCCACTGGTTCGCCCCTCCGTCTAGGAATAGGATCGAGGCGATCCTCGCCTTCGCCAAATTCCTAGTTACCTTGGACAACGACCATAACATCATCGACTCGCTTCCCAGAACTGGAAAGCATAGTTACTAATTGATGGTCGGTGTCCTTGGCCCTAAGGAAATAACGTCCATGCCGTCCAGAAGACTTGGCCAAGGCATAACAATGCCGAATAGCAGGTATGCCGAGGTTAATCCTAAGGTGACGGTTTAGCTCTATAATCTCCATAACGATTCTAAAAAAGTTGACATTGGGTTGGGAAGGGATTAGACCCCAATGGCAAAGCACAGCCCTAAGGAATGGGTGAAGGGGGAAACAGACTCCATCATCTGCGATTGATAGGAGAGAGAAGACAATCGTGGTTTCATCAGCCCTCTCCATATCGAGGGTGTTGTCTGTCACGAGTGACAGACGGACGTCATCAGGAATGGAAAAATGGCGTCGAAAGCTAGAAATTCGATCCGAGAAGAGGAGATCTTTCAAATGTTTTGCCATTTCCTTCAGCCTATAGGAGTATGCTAAACCAAAAACAAACCAGGAAAAAGGATTCAAAGTAGAGAGGGAGAGAACTTACAAGAGACGAAGGGGATAGTGAAGGAAAGGAAGTTGCAGAGGTAATTCGGAAGGCAGTCCAGCGACGAGCACCTAAAAATATGTATGTATTTGAAAAGACGTCGAAATTTTAAATCACAATAAATAGAAGTGTGCGAAGGGGCGGGAAGTTGAAATGATAACCGAGAGGCGTGTGCTCAGACATCTGCGTTGGAATGAGGTCAGCCGCCGAATTTCGGCTCTGACTTTTCAAGTTTGAAACCAAACACTCCAGCTAACTGTCGTTAGTGGAGTGCTTGGGGGGACATTGTGGGGGCCGAATAATAAGAGACGTAAATAGGCCGAATAATTGGACCAGGAGTCGAAATATATACATCGCATTCGGCCCTAGTCGGCCAAATAGCCGGTTGATTAAGGGGGCCAAGTGGAAAGCGGTTTGTAGCAAAAGGAGCCGAATAAATAGTTATACGGCGAATCGAAAGTGGGCCCAACCCTGAGGCCCAGGAAAGAAAAGATATAAATAGAAGAACGTCAGCCAGAAAGAGGTATGTGAGAACTAGTATGCTTAACTTAAGATACAAGCAATCAAGAGAGTATAAACTGACTTATCCGTTGGAGTGCTAATTCCGGCGCCCCCGACCGGAGTGTTCATTCCTTTTCAGGTGGCTAGCTGAGGATCACGAGCGTCCCCCAGGATCGGAAGAGTATTTCCAAACCACCTCCCCACAAGTGCAACTTTTTTCGTCATTTCTCGAACTAACTTTGGACCTGACATAGATACATCACCCACCTCGGCCCAACATGCAGTAGATCTACATGGTTGGTCATACAAGGCCTCAAACAATGCCATGCCAATACTCGACTGGAAGTTATTGTTATAGGCAAACTCCATTAAGGGCAAGTGCCTCTTCCATAACCCCTTAAAGTCCAGAATACAACCCCAAAGCATATCCTCAATGATCTGAATGGTACGCTTGGACTGCCCGTCAGTCTGAGGATGGTACGCAGTGCTAAAAGTTAATCTTGTACCCAAGACATTCTGTAGGCTCTGCCACAACCGAGCCGTGAAACACAAATCTCTATTCGAAATGATTGTTACAGGGACCCCGTGTAACCTCACTATGTCCATAACATAAAGGTCAGCAAGATAATCTACCGAGTCACTCACGCGCATAGGTATAAAGTGCGTCGACTTGGTCAATCGATCAACTACCACCCAAATTACATCACTGCCCCATTAAGTCCTTGTAAGGCCCATAACAAAATCCATCGTAACATGCTCCAACTTCCATTCGGCGATAGGCAAGGGTTGCAACAGACCCGTTGGCCTCTGATGTTCAATTTTCACTTGTTGACAAGTAAGGCACCTCAATACAAACTCGGCCACATCCTTCTTCATTCCCCTCCACCAAAACTGGCGATTAATGTCATGATACATCTTTGTGCCTCACGGATACACCACAAGGCGTGAATAGTGAAACTCCTGGAGTACGTCCTCGCGACAAGACTCTGATACGAAAAGACGATCACGGTATCTAACACTCGAATCGGGATACACATTCAAACCTTTCTCTACCTTTCCACTAGGGATCTTTTCCCGGAGGGTTTCTACCTCAAGATCACTCTTCTACGCTTCTATTACTCAGTTCACAAGTATAGGTTGTGCAACTACCGAAAACAAGGCTGTAAACTCCACGGTCTCTCCAAGATGCAAGTCAAACTCACCAATAGCACTCAACATCTCTCATTTCCAGATGGTAATACAAGCCACACTGCTAATAGATTTCCTACTCAAGGCATCGACCACAACATTGGCCTTTCCTGGATGATAATGCAACTTAAAGTCATAATCTTCTATAAACTCCATCCACCTCATCTGGCTCTGATTCAAGTCTTTCTGTGTAAACAGATATTTCAGACTCTTGTGATCTGAGAACACTTTAAACTTCTCACCATACAGATAATGCCTCCAAATCTTTAAGGCAAAGATCACTGCCGCTAACTCTAGATCATGAGTAGGGTAGTTCCTCTCATGTGTTTTTAACTACCATGAGTCATAAGCAACTACCATCCCCTCTTGCATCAATACAAAACCCAAACCTTCTCGTGAAGCATCACAATACACCGAATAACCCAAACCCCTCTCCGGAATAATCAATACTGGAGCCGTGGTAAGTCTAACTTTAAGCTCTTGAAAAGACTTCTCACAAGTTTCGTTCCATACAAACTTAATGCCTTTCCTCATCAGTCTAGTTAACGGTGAAGCTAATCTAGAGAAATCTTTCACAAATCGACAGTAATACCCGGCCAACCCAAAAAAACTACGGATTTCAAAGGCATTCTTGGGTTGTTCCCAATCTTGCACGGATTTTATCTTAGATGAATCCACAGTCACTCATTCCCCAGATACCACGTGGCCTAAGAATTTCACTTCTTTTAACCAAAATTCACATTTTCTAAACTTAGCATAAAGTTTGTGGGCTCTAAGCAACTCAAGCACTACTTGCAGGTGTTCCTCGTGCTTCTCCTCAGAGGATTAGTAAATCAAGATATTGTCCACAAAAACGACCACAAAATGGTCTAGGAACTCACGGAAGATCCGGTTCATCAAATCCATAAACACGGTGCATTGATTAGCCCAAAGGGCATCACTAGAAACTCATAATGGCCATACCGCGTACGGAATGTTATCTTCGAGATATCCTCCTCCCTTACTCTCAACTAGTGATAACCCAATCTTAGGTCTATCTTGGAAAAGCAACAAGACCCCTTCAACTGGTCAAACAAATCATCTATACGAGGTATTGGTTACTTATTCTTAATAGTTACCCGGTTCAACTTCTGGTAATCAATACAAAGTCGTAACGCACCATCTTTCTTTTTGGCAAAGAGAGTTGGTGCTCCCCAAGGTGAAATACTAGGGCAGATAAAACCCTTATCTAGTAGCTCTTGGAGTTGAATCTTCAACTCACTCAACTCGGCAGGTGTAAATCTATATGGTGTCATAGAAATCGGTACTGTACTAGGCACTAAATCAATTGAGAACTCAATCTCATGGTGAGGTGGTAAACTGGTGAGATCCTTAGGAAAAACGTCCGAGTATTCATAAACTACCCTTGGTAACTCGACTCGAACTTTTTCACACTCACTACCTAAGAAGTTGGCAAGAAGGCAACTAAGTTCACTTCGCCCACGCAGATCATACATTGGTGATAAGACTCTATCAACCCGGTCCCCTAAGAAATAAAAGCAATCACCGCTCAAGATATATACAGTAACCCTCTGACGGTAGCAACCTATAACAGCCCGATAGGATGACAACCAGTCTATACCCAATATAACATCAAAACTCGACATGTTAATAAACATAAATGCAAAAGGAAGTCGACAACTGGAAACCTCTATGTCACAACCTCGACACCCCTGTTCCAAGACAATCTCACCATCAATAGGTGACTCTACACTGAGAGGAGATGCTAACCGAGCTAATTCTAACCCCAAAACGGATGCAAATACAGACAAGATAAATGAATGGGATGCACCCGTATCAATCAACACATTAGCAATGAAATTACATAACAAGAAAGTACCTCTCACTACCAAAGGCGTTGGTACTAAGTCTGGTGCGGTAACAGCATACACATGCCCTGTAGATCTTTGCTCAACCTGCTCACCCCTCGGAGCATAAGCCTAATGCACTGACTGAGTCGAACAGGCTCCCTGATTGGCCCTCGAGGCCTGTGTTGACTATGCAAACTGGTGGTTCAGTGTCTACCATGAACCAGAAGCACCAGGTGTGCCACCCAATTTAGGGAAAAACCTCTTCATGTGTCGTGCCTGCCCACAATGATAACAAGTGAGTGGCTTTCCTCTCCCCTGACTCTAGCTCTGAGAACGAGCTGAAGAGGATGTAAATCGTTACCCTCTTCCCCTCTGCGGCAAGCTGGAGACTTGTGGCCCAACTGGCCACACTTGAAATAGGTGAAATCTCCCTGACCACCTCTCCCAGAACCTGAACCCGGTACTAGAAAAGTAGACTTCGATAGTGCTCCCTAGAACTTCTGTCCTCTGCCTCTTATTGTCTCCCGCAACATCCTAACTCCTCCTAGAGCCCCTCATCCGTTCCTCCTCCATCTGCATTACGGTCTCACAATGAGCCTCCGTCTCCACAAGGCGTCCATAATCTCTAATCATTGGCTTGACCACTTTGAACATAAGCCTGATTCTCAACCTCTTCTCGAACTCTAAACAACGGCGCTCCTCAGTCGCCACGAGTTCCGGTGAAAACCTCGACAAACTAATAAATACGGCCTCAAACTCGGCCACAAGTGTGCTCAACTGCTTGAGCTGAGAAAACTGATCCCTCAATTTCTCCCTAACAGTGGGAGGTAAAAACTTGTCCTGGAAGGTGTCGACGAAAGCCTTCTAAGTCACCCCAATGCGTTCTTGCACATACTTTTACCATTGACCTGTATCTCCTTTCAGCTGAAAGGATGCCAAGGTCACCCTTAAACCTCCATTTTCGATGCCGAGCATCTTAAACGTCTTCACCATCTGCTCTAGCCACTCATCCGCCTTTAGTGGCTCCTTGGGATCACCCAAAAATGAAAAAACTCTTGCTTCAAGAATGAATGCCTTGCCTCAGCTACTTGGGCCTGGACTTGATTCTCAGCCCTGAGAATGTCCATAGGCTCCCGCAGCGCTCCAGCCATTTCTTGGGCTAAGGTGCCCATGGCTTGACCAACCCCCTCATCTTGTGCCAGAATATCATTCGGTATCTGCACCTCCTATCGTCTAAGTCTACCACGCCTACCACCACGACCACGTCCTGACATCCTAATAAAGGTAACAAAAGAGATTAGCACATTTACAAATATGACGAAGCTAACTCACTTGCGTCCTAATACGATGTACAACAGTAATTCCCTCCACATAAGCATACAGTCACATAAGCACATACGGATTTCCTTCTTGGATAATGATCGTCCCGCTGTGTTGCCAGAGTTCCAATTAGAAATAGCAGTGATCAAGTGCTTTTCTAGTAGGACTTCTAGAAACCCATAGACTCAATTAATATCCTAGAAATTAAATCTCATACCCATATAATCACATAAACATGTTATCACATAGCATTACAAACATACAAACATCTCTGTCAAGCGAAATAAACCCATTCTGATAATAACCACTTGCGACGTATTCAAAGTATTCAAACCCGGTACGCTCTAAAACTAAGTTGCCATGCCCTAAAATAATTACCTTAATCTCTCCACAACATTCATAAATGACAATAATAATAAAGTAATTATCTTCCATTTAATCTAATTGAGATTACAAAAGGAAAACATATGCAATATACATTCATAATGCCTAGCCCTAAATATATAACATATGTTATAACCAAAAAAAAAAAAAAAAAAAAGGAAGTTAAACAGATAAGAAATGCCCTAAAGGCTTACAACTTTCCAAGATAGTTCTTGGTTAAAACAAAAGTGGACTTTAGGTCCAACACAATTAAAGCCCTTGACTGTACAAAAGTTAAATACAAAAATAATAAAACTAAACCTTCTCCGCAATCCTCCAGGTAAGTGCTTGGTGGAGTCATATCACCAGCACTTGAAAATGGTTTTCCCAAATAGAGTGAGCCAAAACCCAGTAAAAATAATCTAACACAATATATGAATCTTAACAAAGATATAAGTGTAATATGCATATACAATGCCCGTGATAAAATCATTTATAACACTTTTGCAAAATCATACTATGTCGTACTCATATCTCAATCCGTTTTATCTCAATTCATGAGTCATTCCATTTTATTCATATAACCAAACTGAGGATGCAACTCAGTGGGTCTCTAACCAATATAGTCATCATACAAACACTTCTATTTGCCATTTTACGGATATTTCGTCCGCGGGAATTAGCCCCATGTATACTCATGGTTTTCGGAACTTTCATCCTGGACACTCTGGCTAACTTAATTCAATGGAGTACATCCCATTTCTTCTCCCAAACATTGAGTACATCCATTTTCTCCTCCCAAACATCATACATTTACAATGTATTAAAGACGTGACAATGTGTAATGCAATTTGATGAGAAAATTAGTTTTAATTAACCTAACTCTCATGTAATTTTTACAACAACCATAGCTATCCTCCACCGATAACCCAAAATAGATATTTCAAAACAGATATACAATCTCCAAGACAAATAAATTTTTCGAATTCCATAGGTGAGTGATAATACATATCCAACTCCACTACTCATGTAAACATCCATCCAATTTCACATTTTCATCATCAATTTCATTTATTTATACAAAATAAATATTTGGGACATTTAGGAAAAAACCTATTTTCTTCCAAAATCCAACCCAAGAGTCAAAATCAATAATTTGTTCACAACTGAACCTCAATTCCACTCCCACAACCATTTTCCATACAACTATTGGAAAATCTCTCTTTTGATTTTAAACCAAACCCTAAGTTTGTTCAAAATCCTCCAAAATCACAATATTGTTTATGAAAAACAAATATCTAAGTTAAAAATCATAAAAGAGTGTAGAAAATCTCTATCTCAAGTTTAGAAGACCAAAGGAAGAAATGGAGAAACTTCAAAGATGCCGAAATTCAACTCTGTTCGGATCAAATGAGATTCCCCGCAATGCTCTATCTTTTTATCAAAGAGAGTAAGGTAGAGAGATCCTTAGATCCAAGTGTATTTGTAGAGAGAAGTTGGGTTTTAGAGAGAGAGAGAGAGAGAGAGAGAGAGATCTAGGGTTTTAAGAGAAAAAGATATGAAAAAGTGATATAAAAAGGTGTTTCTGCGAACTGATAGACGCGCAGCTCACTGGAGTGCAAGAGTTGTCGCTCGAGCTACCAAACACAACAAGTTGTTCCGCTCGAGCGTAAGAAGATTCGCTTGAGCACAGAATGCACACTCCTAGAAGTTTTACAGATAGAAGACCGTCGCTCGAGCGCAAGAAATCTCTCTCGAGCGAAGAGGCCAAATTCTGGGCAACAATAGTTTGAACCAACTAGCAACTAACCAGTTCCAAACACAATCAAGACACTCTAATACTCAAACTCAATGAGAAATAAAGGGAAACACGGTATGAATATCTAAACAAGACAGATGAAACCCGGATTCAAAATATTAATGGGTCGGGTCTAAACTAGAAACGCTATAGAGTGCCCCCGGATAAACGAGCTACTGTGGTATTCTTATCTTCTTGTAAGCAGGTGCTTGGTTTAATTTATTCTGCCGCGTGCTCTCTAGCTAAGTTCCCTATTTGATTGTGAGGTTGGAAATCAACACCCACATTATTAATATAAGTTTATAGAAAATTGTCAATGGAGGTTTACCAAACATGCAGTTGAAATTTTTTTGTAGTGAGAGTCAACTCATAGTATTTATTCTCTAATTTCATAATGAAATTTTCTATGGCTTTTTTTGTTCCTCAACGTAGATTTTAAACCAAAATATAAATCTTTGTATTAATTATTTGTTAAATTTTTTATTCTTTCATAACACTAGTTATAATTAAACTCGATTGACAAGGGAAAATTATTTAAGATCTTTAAGTATTATGTGGCAGCTAGGGGTGTAAATTTGGCCAGGCCTGAGTATGTCGGACCTCGCGGGCTCTTGCCAAAATTCGAATTGAGCCAGGCCGGGCCACGGGCCAAAAAATTAGGCCCAGGCCCAAGGGTATTCGAGCCTTGGGCGGCCAGTGGGCCAGGCCTCGAGCGGGGCCGATGGGCCTCGGCCTGGGCTCGGGCTTGGGACAGGCTTGAATAATTTTTTTGTTTTTTTTTAAATTTTTTTTACCCAAATTTTATTATTTTCTACTAAAAAAGATACTGGGCCTCGGCGGGCCGAGTTTTGAGTGGGCGTTAAATGGGCCGATGGGCTAGATCCACGGGCCTGGCCGAGCTTCAAAATGGTAGCCCAGGCCCTGGCCTAGGGTCTCGGGCAGGGCTCGAGCCCGAGCCCAAACGGGCCTAAATGGATAGGGCCTACCCCGAGTTGCGGGTAACCTTTGGACTGCCCACAGGCCGCAGGCCATTTTTACACTCCTAGTGGCAGCGTTTAAATGATGCACCGGCATATACGAATTTGAGGTGGATGTTTTGACAACACCCATGTTGTCACATCTTATGAGATTTATTTCGATCATATTTTATTGATTCCAGCGTTTTTTTTTTTTTATAGAGTTCGTTTAGTATATTATCCATATAAAAAATGAAATTAATCGGACAAGTATAATCCCATGATTAAGCTGAATAATAACCTTAAAAAATTATTAAAATCATGTTAGCCGTTTATTTTTCTAAATATAAATGAGATCTTGTTATGGGGTACATATGTCTAATTAACTTGAATTTTTTTTTTGGTTAGGCATGGTCCGGATTGATTCAATTTGAGATAAAATCAAGACCAATCCATTGTCTATGGTTCTATAAAAATTGGAACCAAACCAATCCATTTGAATTATGGAACCAATCTGAACCAAACTATTAAAACACAATTCGATTCGGTTTGGAATCACGATTTCACATAATATGTTCACAAGAAAAATCATATAATATTCACCAAACAAACTAGTATATATTAAGCAAATATTGTTCAAAATTAATCTATCCATGATTTTTCTAAACATAAACATATTATTGTTCTATCATAAATTTAAACAAACATAATATTTAGTAAATAAACATATTGTTCAACATGTAACAACTATAAAATTCTCATTAAATAAACATTGTCGTGGCAACAACAATTACAAAACTAAAATTTTGCTAAATAATTAAAAACATTTGTTCAAATGGCATAGAGAAGAGACGAGAAGAGAAAACTAACACGTTATAAATTCCGATTTGATTTTATATATAAGAAGGTAGAATTGTATGCATTACGGTGTGTGGTAGGTATATGACTTAAGTTATATATAGTCTGGTTCGGTTCCAATCCGAAACTATATGGACTTAAATTCAGAACTAATCCACTGAGACTTGTTCCCCAATTTTCCAAACCAAAATCGAACCACAGATTAAAAAAATAAAACTAAACCTACCGAATTAGACTGGATAGGTTTGGTTTGGAGATTTTTTAGATTACTTGCTCAATCCTAAATTTTTTCATAAATAATCTACTCAATAAACTTTATACTATGAACATTTTAGATCATTAAAATAAATTCGAAACACACCTTCATGGGTGTTGTGCCGCAACCCCAAATTCAAAACACACTATAGGCTAATCATTTTTTGTCTCGTAATTACCCAACAAAGATAGATTAACACTATTTGACTTGTAATACATTATTGATTAAGAGAATCAGGTGGAAATGCTACATGATACCCTCAATAATTATTACCGTCACATGTCACTACAACAAATTAAAATTTTGGAGATAAAATTACTTTTTAATGGTAAAATATTTTAATGGTCATTATATTTTTAGTGATAAAATTTGACAATCAATAATGAATTAATATCCTTTTAGTTTTAAAATTTTTATCTCAAAAAATATAACTTTCTAATAAAAAATTAATTTGTTCGTAAAAATACATTTAGTAACGATTTTTTTTTTCAAAATTTTATATCTAAAAATATCTGATAAAGGGGGTCTTACCACTTGAGCTACCCCTTTGTTTAAAAAATAAAAAATTAATTTCCAAACCACTCACATGCTATAACTTAATAGTGTGTTCCATGATTGAAAACATTAACCATGGGTGACCCATTTGGTTTGATTTTGGGAAAAAATTTTGAGAAAAATTCTCTATAAATAAATTTTCAAAAGTAATCAAACCAAATAAATTTTTTCAGAAAAAATCTGAAATTTTTGTTTGGTTTACTTCTTTCCAAAATCACTATCTCTCTCATACACATCAAATCAATCACTTTTTTTAAAACTCTCTCTCCAAAACAATTTTCCAAAACCATTTCTAAAAAAAGACAAACCAAACAAGTTTTCGTACTTTTTATCTTAAAAACTACTCTCCCAAAATCAAACCAAACATACCCGATATTTAATGGGAAGTGAGAAAATCTATGAGTTACATCTCCCATTTTGTATCTTAAGTTTCGTTTCAGAATATATTATTTTAAGAATTTTTTAATTTTTTAATTTTTTATAAAAAAATATACAAAAAATAGAAAGAGTGATATGATAATTTATAGTGACTTTTAACTTTGTAACTAAAATATATAATTGACAAACGAGACCTTAAAAATTGATAAAATATACAATGTAAGAAGTGGAATGTAGAGTGCAAATATAGAGTGTGAATATGGATTCTCTATGTTCATTGGCAGCTTATCTCTTATTTTTATGGAAAATTTAAAAATTATTTATTATCATATGTAATATTTTTCTTTTTTTTTAGGTATATCGGAAATTTTTCACATGTAACAAGTTACTGATTGATATGAATCAGTAGCATTCAAGATTTTTTAAGATGTGACAAAAACAAGATCTTATTTTAATAGCTTTCAAAAAATAAAAATAAAAATAAAAAGAGACCTACATTAATATAAAATAATAATTTCTTGAGTGATCTTAACTAATTGATTAGCTGACCTAATAGTTAAGTCACTATATGATGTGAAACTTACATAAAAGTCACACCAATTAATGGCCAAGATCCCATCGCAACTGCTTGATTTCTATTGACTTGGCAAACATTATTAGGTCCAGGACATACTTTTTCAAAACGTCTCAAATTTTCAGATTACTTGTTAAATGCTTGGTTAAAAATATATATTATTGTCCTAAAATTTTTAAAAAAATCTATCACAAAAAGCACAACCAAATGAAAGGGAATTACAAACAATCCTGCTGCAGACATCTAATTAGAGGTCCTTCCGTACAGCTCTAATGAGCTATAAAAAAAAAAAAAAAAAAAAAACAGTGAAGTAAAAGACAAAAATAAGAGAAGAAAAAGACAAATTAGAGGGGCATTAGAGGTGTTTTTTTAGAGGTCCAAATCATTTTTCAATTACAAATCAACAAAAGTAAAAAAAAAGAAAAATTAGAAAAATAGGGAGATACAAGTGGGTCTTTGCTATGTTGTAAAAAAAAAAAAACTGTAGTCTTACTTGAACTAGATCACATATCCCAGTTATACCTCTTTGTTTATGTAATTATTTTTCACTTATTATTTTATTTTTTTCACTGATCTAGAATTCCCTCCAAAAAAATAAATAATAAATAAAAATTCAGACAAAAAAGACTTTCTTGTCTAGATGTTACATGTGGCATTCTTTCATAAGACTAAGCTTAGACTTGGGCCTAATAATTATCTAGTATATATGTGCAATGAATTGGTGTTTTGGAAAGTTAGTAAAAAGTTGACTTTTTAATTTTTTTTAGTTTATTTTGTCTTTTTATAGGTAAAAAATGTAAGAAGTGATGTGACTCAAAATATGTAAAAAGTTTAAAATTGACTTTTTTTTGCTTTCCAAAAGACCCCGACTGAGAGGGTTGGTGCACCATTGTGAGAAAAAAGAAAAAGTTATAAAATTCTTCTTACCCAAATGCCCTCAATAATAATGGCTTAAAAAAAAATTTATCCAAAAATTCTCAAAGAAAATTAATTTTATTTTTGAAAAACCCAAATAGGAAAGAAAAAAAAATCCTTATTCAAAGGCTCCTAATAATATGATTGTGCATAATTCAAAATTTTAATTAAACAGAAGAAATAAATCAATTTTACATTAAAAAGTTATAATATAGACTTTTAAAATATTATTCAAATATAAAATAAAAGCAATACCACCACACACACACACACACACACACACAAAAAAAAAAAAACTAATTCTCATCACCTTGCTAAAAAATTACCACTTCCATGATGCATAACAAAGACTAATTGTAAAGGCCTTAATTAATTTGGATTGAATTGGGATTCTACTAGCAACAAGGCATTTTCTCATAGGAGTCTTCTTCTTACATTGCATTATTTTAATTGGAGGGTTCTGTTGAAAGTATTATCGGCCTATTTCGGTCCATTTCAATGATGGAGGTTATACATTTTTTAGTGAACGTTCGGGAACAATTTAAAAAACTAATTTTTAGTTAAAAAAAGGTTAAAAGATTAAAAAATCAATAACTTATCATTAACTAAAAAAATTAAATGTAACACCAACCTTTTCATTTACAACAAATTTTAAATTTTTAATAACATTTCAAACACATTATATTTGGACTTAGATTTTTGATGTACGTCAATAATATACTTCAATCCAACAAATAGACCTAACCATGATATGAATCCCATAAAGTCATAAACATCTGATTAAAAAAAATTAAAAAATTATTAAAAATCCCAATCAAGCCTAGTGTCCATATCGCGCAAATTATTTATATAAAAAAAATTGCATTAATTCAGATATATCGATAAACACATGTTTTTTTTCTAGAATTCATATGATCAATTATTGACACGTGTGAGAATATTCACCTTTTGAAAGAATGACTATTTGGGAAAAATTGTGTTGTTTTCCACGTGAATCACGTGGGATTTGATTTCTCTAGATCCTTAGCTTCAGTATATGAGTGCCAGATGAGGATTAGGTCAAATCAAAATATTTTAATATCTAACGTTTATCAGGTTTTTCAAATATATGGACACCCACATACGTACCTTTGCTTGTGTCATGAGATATATAATTGACCCTCCTAATTTCATTCATGTAGCCAAAAAAACCAAAAATTAAAAAAAAAAAAAAAATTTCAAACATCAAGGGTTTGTTTGGACATCATGTGTTCGAATGAACTATATCATCTATACTATAACTTTGTATTTTGGTGATTTGAATGAGCATTTGGAAAAGTAATTTAATATTTTAATATTTTATTTTATTTTATTTTATTTATTTTATTTATTTTATTTTTTTGTGGTGGGGAGGAAAATTTTACCATATGGATTTCAAAAATTTTTTTCCCCCATCTATGTGGATTCATATAACAAAGTCATGTCGCATATAGTAGACTCATCATATTTTGAAAGAGTAATTTGTACACACTATTTTTTTGAATAAATTACAAATATACCCATAAAATTTGATTAAAGTACAGATTACCTTTTGTAATTTAAAAAATTATAAATACCCCCTTCTTAAAAAAATTTATTTAACAGAATTAACTAAAAAAAATTTCATAATTGCTCTCTTATACAATAATAAAATTACTTAAATTATTAATTGAAACATATTTATAGCATCATTAATTGAAACATATTGATAACACCATTAAAAGGGGCGATTTGTTATGAAATTAGAAACTTGAAGGGGTATAATGTAATTTTCAGAACCACATGAGGCGATTTATATTTTAATCAAACTTTAGGGGTATATTTTTAATTTATCTTTTTTTTTAATGACATTTATAATATTATTATAGTTATTCTCATATAAAAAAACTAATATTTTATTATTGTATGTTACATCAAGGAATAGAAAATTTTATAAAACTTTATTAGTTTATAACTATTATTTGTCCAAAAATAATGATACTTATAACATCGTATACATGCACATATAATGTTTATTATGCAATACTTAGAAAGTAAACAAATAATCCCATTCAAAGTGGGTTGGAAAAAATCGATAACAAATGGAAGCCCTATTTTTAAAGATGAATACGGTATCACAATAGTCCTATTGAAGGTGATGCATTTTTACTAGCTTTCTTTGCTTAAAAGTCATTTTTATTTTTTTGTTTTTTGATTTAACACATTTAACAAATTTATTTTTTGCCAAAAAATCAAATTTTATTCACTCGAAAAAGTCATTAAAAAAAAAGAGTTAAAATATATCAAACAAAGCATTAACTTTTTTTAACTATTTTTTTTTTTTAACTACCTCCCAAATAAAACTAGATAAAATGTAAATGAAATCGTACAAATTCTTCCTCACAATTGGAAGATGCCTTCAATAGTTCATACATTTTAGTAGCACCATAAATTGTTGGGGAAATTACACAAAAAATCTCAGGATTTAGCGCTTTTTCAAATTAAACCCCAGGTTTCAAATTGTGACAATTTTTACCCCACCATTCCACTCGTGTTGCAATCCGATCCCTCCGTCCATCTTCGCCTTTAGTAGTTAACGGAAGAATGATCTGAGCGCCAAAATTGTCCTAATCTTCACAATTTAGGGCAAAAGGCACCCCTCCATTCCGATTTACAGCTCCATGCAACCCGCGATTGAAGCCACGCATTGAAGGAAGACATCAATTTCATAGTTGATTTTCCAAAAAGCATTGGTTTTTGAGACAGAGGTAAGAAATGGGTTCATTTTTGGTTATTTTATACGATTTTCCCTTTTCTTTTTTCTCCATTGTTGACCTTCATTTTCTCTCCATTGTTGACTTTGCTTTTGTCTGCATTGTTGACTTTGTCTCTCCATAGTCATCCAAACTATTTTCTATTCCATCAAAATGAATGACAAAAATGAGTAAAGGTAATAGCTGGGTTGGGAACAATTGAAGTGAGTTGACTGGTTGCAGCTGTGGGTTAAGAGCGAAGATCAAAACTTTGTGGACTCATGCTAATCCTGCTAGGAGGTTTTTGGGTTGTCCTAATTATGGAGTAAGTGCATACAAGTTTCCAGTAAAGTCAGTTAGCAATTTTTCAGTATTTATAGAAAATTGAGAATAAAGTAATATGTTCAATTTGAAGAAGATAACAACTGTATGGAAGATTTACCCAAAAATAATTGCTCATTTGTATATGTTTGATTGCAATTACAGGAAAAAGGGGCTTGTGGTTACTTTTCTTGGTACGATCCACCCACATGTGCTCGTGGTAGACAAGTGTTGCCGAAGTTGGTGGATAAGGTTGCAGCACTAGAAGAATGTGTCAATGAGGTTGCACAATTAGAGGATGTTGTTCAACGTTATCGTGCACGACAGAAGTGGCTTGTCATTGCCTTGATTGCTACATTGCTTATAAATAGGCTATTTATACTCCAAAATAGTGTTTAGGCTTGCTATGTAATTGATAATATGTGTTTTGGCAGGGTACATTACTTCCACAATGTCTTTTGTAATGACAATGTTTTTGTTGAACAATGGCAATGTCAATTGTGTTTGGTTTCTTATGGGGAAATGCTTTGTGCATTGCTATTGTTTTGTGATAATCAAATGTAAATAAAATGTTTGGTTTGTGAAATGATTTTGTTTTGTAATTGCAATGGTTTTGTTATTAGTTGGTGAAATGGTTTTGTTTTGTAATGGTGCAATGGTTTTGTAATGGTTTGTCTAGCTTCAGCATGCTGTCCCTACATTCATGTACAATGATAATAACTATACAAGCATGGTCAAAATTGATAACCATACAAGCATATAAAACTTGGTTTGACATATGCATAACAACCACAACAAAGCAAGCCAACCAAAGAAGCATATAAAACCTGGTTTGACATAAGCATAAGAACCTGTTATTTTCATGAATGAACTTAGAACATAATTCAAGCCAACCAAACATTGGGGTTTCAACCATTCAACCATTGAAGGATAATAACCATACAAGCATTGTTCAAGGTTTCATAACCCATATGTACAACATAATTGTTCCAAAAGCCTATTTTAATTACAAAACTGGTGAGTAAGGTAAGATAAACCATGAACATTCCAAAAATCCCATGAATATTGCAAAAACCCTATTTTAATTACAAAAGTGTTCAAAACCACTTGTTCACACTACACTGGCTGCCCATTTCTTGCTTATTGCCAATGTCTGTTGTTACTGATCGGGTCATTTTCCTTGGTTTTCCATTAGTTGATTCTTCAACACCACTTACTACTGCTGGCCTCTTCCTAGATTGACAACCATCAGCTTGTGCTTGGCTGCTCCCCTCTTCTCTGCTCCCCTCTTCTCTAAATAATGCAACTATCCTAAAGCCCATGAATGTCTGCAAAAGAAGTTTGTAATTAGTAACATTAATAATTTATTACTAACATAATGTTTATTTACTTTCATTCAATGGAATACTTACACTACTATTGGATTTCCCAGAAAGTCCACTTGTCTTTCCTTTCACTGGACCTTTGCAAGTCCTTTGATTGTGACCATAACAACCACATTTAGAGCATTTTAGGGTAGACTACCTCCCCTGCAACTTGTATGGATTCTTAGGTTCATTTGGGTCCCTAACTCTATGTTTGGAATGCCTACCAGTTGGTCTTTTAAGCTTAGGAGGTAGAAGAAGGTCACACCCTGTTTTAGGTCACAAATCTGGCCCATTCATTGGATTAATCAATGCCTCATAAGTCCTCAAAAAAGTTTCCTTCTTGAAATATGCATGAACATAATCTTCAACCCTTTCCTTCTGAAAAATATAGCAGCTACCCCATAGGGACAAGGGATTTCAATGAGGTCCCATTTCAAGTATGTGCATGTCCTATTCTCTAAGTTCACTACATACCCATCCCCTCCATGTCTGACTTCAAACTCAGCACCTCCTCACCCTGTAGGTGTCCATACTATGGACTTCAGCTTCCTCTTTTCAACTTTGCATTATATCTTTTCACAAATGGGCCATTTGTACTTCAGCATGTTGTCCCTACATTCATGTATCCTCACCATCAAAACCCTCCTTATCATCTCCATCATGGTAAGGATGTGTTTGTCCTTAGCTTGTATCACCCATGAGTTAAAGCATTCAGAGATGTTATTGATGAGCCTATTGGATTTGGTTCTTGGACTAAACCCATGCCTAGACCATTGGACTGGGTTCACTCTCATCATCCAGTCATATGCCTTACTATCTACTCCATGCAGCTTAGTCATGTGCCTCTCTCATTCAATCCTTGTGTATGCTTTTGTTGTCTTCCAAACACAATCCTTCAACTCTTTCCCTTTAAACAATTTCTTGAAGTTTGCATACAAATGTCTAAAACAGAACCTATGATTGGCTTCAGGGCATACCAATCTCAAGCTTGGAACAAGTCTCTGTAACAAAAACAGATAAAATAGCCAAACAATTAATTGACAACATTATTTTAGGAATGACATAATGATAAAAGTATTTCAAAACATAAGGAATACATAAAAATATTTATCTTCTGTTGATTAGTCATAAATGTCCATCCTGTAGACCTGCCCCCAAACTCTCCGGCTCCGCGCGCGAGGGCGCGAATTCATTTGTTCTTAGCTACTACAAGTTCGAACTCGTGTTACGGTTCTGAATCTAATCTCATAAAGTGCAATGTGAGACCGATAAATCACCAAAGAGTCCAAATCCGGTAAATCGTTTTGGAAAACTGATTTTTATAAAGAAGTGCCAAACATGGACTGCTTTGTCAGATACAGAGTCGCCACCTAAATGTTTTATTTTGGGGGAATTTAGAAAACCCTGACTCGTGCCTAAGGTCACGTGTCCGTCATCACCAAAGTTGCCTCGACTCGGGAACTTGGGTACGAGAGGGGAAGGTCATGCAATGAGCACCCCCGCTCGCCCGATCAAAGATCGGCCTGTACTAAGCATGATATTTTGTTTTTGAAAACACATGTGTTTTTATTCCGGTTATTAACCTAGAATTACTATGTGATGCGCACAGTATACAAGTATAGACTAGATCGCCTAAGTTGGAACAAAACATTGCATATTCGTTTTGAGAAAATGATTTGAAGTTTGCTACTCACAAGTAAGCTAAATTGCGGATTTCAATGAATTGTTCCAATTCAAGCAATCCAACCTTCACCCATAGGCATTCAGGCAGTTAATCAAATAAGCAGTTAGCCTCATGGCAATCATGCTAACATGGCAACATACACATCTCATGAAGTATGCTAAAGCGTAAATACTCACAGTGTACTCCGAGCCAAAACAAAGAACTAGTTAGAAATCATGCATAATCCTAGTTCATGTTAAGATAGCTAATGCAACACATGCAAGAATGCAGCTAAAATAGGCTCGGCTATTCTAAAATGGCATGTGAAATGCAACTTGATACATGTATTCAACTTGGAATTGAAATACAATGCAGTTAGTATGATGCGTCGAGCCTGTGCATGCAAAACAGATGAATAATGCACACAAGCAAGCATAAGGTATGTTAAACGAAATATGTCCTAAAACTAACCATCGTAAGCCGTTAAGTAAAAGGGAGAAAGAAATGGGGGTTAGAAGACATGTATCACACACACGCACACTTATTACAACAATTGGCTCTCTCGACAGAGGGTCCGAATAAGAAGCTAACTAGCTAATCTAAGCTAATTAAACTAATTATTACATCACAAAACTAATTAACTAACAAGTTAACTAATTAAGATATTACAACACAAATTGAATAGTTAAACGCATTAACTAATTAAGTACAAACCAAATAGCTAACTAGCTAATCAAATTAGCTAAGTAAAGCGATAAATCAGCGGCCTCAGAGGGAGAAGAATGCACGCATGCCAGGTCGCCTCGTTCGGAAATCCATCGCGATGCCCCGACTTGCCTCTATTTGCAATTGTCCTCAGAACCTTGCACCAAGCTCCAGAAAGCTTCCAACTCACCTTGGGAACTTGTAGGAGAGCTGCCGACCAGTTGTTGGTGTTTCTAGCCACTGGCCGACCACCTATCTTTGTTGCAGACCAGAAAAAGTGGTCGACCAACTAGTTTTTCTTGTGGGCCGACCAGTTGTTGCTGCATTTCTCCACTTTGCTGCAACAGAGAGCAAGAAAGGGCATGTCAATGTATTTGCAACATATGTGTGCACAACCACCCTCCCTATCATTTCATAAGCTCAAGGGAGTGTGGTTCTTGACCCTCGGGCCACCAATCACGCATTTTAATGCATGATGGTCGAGAAGCAAGATTGCACAATTCAATGTAAAATGAATGCACATATAAACACATAAAGCCTAAAACTCTATCATGTAGATCAAGAGCGTCGACGACCGAGAATTGAGGCACGTTTCATCACTCTAAGTATGAAACGTCTCTCGTTTCTTGTGTTGGGACTAACACCTATTCCAAACAAAATGCAACAAATAACATGGCATACACAATGCAATGCAACATCAAGCATGCAAACATGCAATGCGACTCAAGCATGCAAACATGCAATACAATAAAACAAGCATGCAAACAACATGCAAGGGACAAGTATGCAAACATGCAATGCAATGTATCATAGCATACTCAATGTTAATGGCATGCATACTCAATGCAAAGCAACAAAATGGCATACACAATGCAAACAACAACATGGCATACTCAATGCAATGTAACAACATGGCATAACATGCTCGATGGACTTAAACCGAATGTGGACAAACCTCAGCCATGCCCAAAACAGTGGCCATAATGATGAAACTAAGGCATGAAGATCAAGATAAGCATGCTCAATGCAATGGCCTATCAACTAGGCCTAAGAACACAACTCTCAAACATGATGAAGAAGTGATAAATATGGAAGTGTGACAACACTAAAGGCTCTGAAATTAAGTGTGAAATGATGCCAAATCATTCAAACAACACAAGTAAAGCATGCAAGAGGGCCTAAGGCACAAAGCCATTAAAGGGACTACACAAGGGGCATGCAATACATGGCACAAATGATTGAACCAATCATGGACAGAGCTTAATTAGGTCTAAACAAAGACCAAAACATGCTAAGATGAGGGTTCAAGGACCTAGGCAAGATGGCATACATGCTAGGCCACAAACAAGGCAACAATGCATAACACTCAAAGGCACCTAAAGAGTGAATGAAGTGAGAACATGGCAATGCTACATGCTCTAAAATGTCATGGTAAATGATGCCAAATCATGTACACAACACAAATGAAGCATGCTATGGTACCCAAAGCTTGAAGCCAGCATAGGCATTTGTACTACAACTATACAAAACATGAAGCATATGATCAAGGCAACCCAAAACAGTCCTAGAACATGTCAAAATGAGTCTAAAACATGCATGAAAGGAAACCAAAATATGCTAGCATGAAGGGCATAAGACATGGGATATGCAAGGCAAATAAGGTGGATTACACTGCACCTATCAAGACCAAGCATGAGATGGCTTCGCCAACAAAAATCAGAGTTATATCATGGCAAAATAACCCCAAAAATACATTGAAATGATAGCTCGCAAGCTTAGGCATGAAGGTATACACAATGACCTATGTTAAGGCATAAAGGGCAAACCCTCCAACGCATTGAATGAGTGAAAATGCAAGTGTATGACCACACTACATGGACTGAACTCACATAACAAATGATGTCAAATCATGTAAATAGGCCAAGTAATGCATGCTAGTGGACTTGATGCACAAAGCTAACAAGCTATAATGCATTATAGATATACAAAGCATGGCATGCAAGACCAAAACAACACAAATCAGAGCTAAAGCATGCTAAAACATGGACAAAAACTTCTCAAAGTTAAGCCAAAATCATGCTAGAATGACATGTTAAAGCATGATACACATTAGGCTAATTCATGGAATTACACTAGAAGTGTATGGAGCATGCAAAGGCCAACCAAACCAAACCTTAATAGAGGTATGACATGGCAAAACAACACTAAAAACATGCTGAAATGGACTCAAAATAAGCTAGAATGACATGCTACTTCATGAAGTATACAAGACTAGTTTGAGAAATTTACACTACAAGTGTATAAGGCATGCAAGGGCCAACCAAACCGACCCAAAACAGATCTAAGGCATGTTAAAACAACACCAAAAACCTACTGAAATAGAGTCAACATAAGCTAGAAAGACATGATACTTCATGAAGCATACAAGATTAGTTTATGAAATTTACACTACAAGTGTATTAAGCATGCATGAGGTGATCAAGAAAACCAAAAACAATGGCATGCCATCTCAAAATAACCCCAAATACATGCTAAGAACAAGCCAACACAAGCTTAATAAACATGCTCAAACATGAGGCATATGAAGCAAGTATTCAAAATACAAGGAGATGGGATGACCCTCTCCTATTTGGGACCCCAAAACTACCTTTCCACCACTGAAAATCCTTTGGATTTTAGTGGTGAGAAGGCCATGCAAAGCTAGAACAAGAGCCAAAAAGGATGGTTCAAAACAAGGCCTAACAAGGCCTAAGAGGGGGGTAGACCACCCCCAACATAAAAGTGACCTTAAACAAACATTTTAAGCATACAAAAACAGAACTTTTTACAGTAGGAAGTTAAGCTTAAATCAGCATTCAAACAGGTCTAAAAGCTTAAGCAAAACAGAGGGTTAAATGGTTAGAAACTCACCCTTGATGAACACCTTCAAGGCTACAACTCCAACACACTTTTTGAACCAAAACTAGTCCAAAAACTTCAAAAACAACTTCAAGGGACCTCAACTCCAAGAGTATGGTGTTTGAGTGTGTGTTTGTGTGTTAAAGTATGATGAATATACACTTTAAGGCACAAAAATGAAGAGCAAGAGCAAGATAGATACAAAGGTGTGTATGTATAACTCAAGGCACAAAATCTGAACCTAGAGGAGGGAGGAAGAGGTTCTCTTATATAGAGAACCAAGGCTCAAGCTTGTTGGACAAGCTTTGGGTTCAAGGCTGTCCCTCCATACACGTGTATGGAGGATGGCTTTAGTGCCTTCCAACTGTGTCAGCTGGAAGAAAATATCTTCAAAAAGGTGACAAAAAGCAGCCGACCACTTGAAGTGGTCAGCCAGCTACTTGAAGTGGTCGGCCGACCACCACAAGTGGTCTCCCAAGACAACAAGTGGTCAGCCATGGTGGGAGAAGGTCCAGAGCATGAAAACAATGCAGTGGTGTGGTGGCCGACCAGAAAAGATGGCCCAAAGACCAAGGAGACCAGTTGGCCGACTAGAAAATTGGCGGGTGGGAGGAAAAGTGGTCTCCAAGGGGAAGAACTGGTCTTCCACCCTTGTACCACCTTCCAAACAAGAAAAACAAGGTTTGCACCAAAAACAAGCCAAAAAGAATGCAAGACGAAAGTTCGGGAGGCAAGGCGCGCGGCCGGAAGCCTTGAAAACTAGTCTACGGGCCTCAAAAGTGGTCTCCCGGACCACAGTGTCCCTCTAGGCAGAGGCAACAAGGTGTGGTTCAAAAATCACGCCAAACGGAGAACGTTAAGCGGTCCCGAGTCAAGGCGTGCGGCCGAAGACTCTGAAAATCGAAAACTGGTCTCCAAACGAGAAAAGTGGTCTACGACCACAAAAGGATGGTCTACAAGACCTCTCCCTCCCTCCAGGGAAGAGAAACAAGGCTTGGTCCGCAAACCGAGCCAAAGCACAAAGAGTTTAAAGGCCCGAATGCAAGGCTCTCGGCCAAAACTCCGAAACCTCGAAACGAGCACGACATGCATAATCACTGAGCGCTCAATCGATGACGTCTGAGTCTTAAGGTCGGTCAAAAATAGGGTGTCTACACATCCACGTTCTTCAATTAGGCCAATATCTTGTAACAAGTTGTGTAAAAACCAAGTCCAGCTCTCCTTACACCCTACCTCAGCTATAGCATAAGCTATTGGATACATTTGATTGTTTCCATCCCATCCAACAGCTGCAAATAACTGCCCTTGGCAAAGTCTTTTCAGAAAACAAGCATCCAACCCAATTGATGGTCTCACACTAGATAGAAACCCTCTCCTAATTGCACCAAGGCATACATAAATTCTCTGAAATCTAGGCTTAACTTCCAATTGAGGCCTCCACACATTTATGTCAACATTAGTACCCTCATTGGTTCTTTTCAACTCAGTTGCATAATCCCATATCCTACTATATTGTTCAGCATTGGTTCCCTCAATCTTTTGAATTGCTGTCTTTTTGGTTCTATAAGCTTTAATTGTTGACACACTTACAACAAAATCCTCTTTGATACTTTTCTGAAACTCATTCACTTTCAATGTTGGGGTGGTCCTAAATTTTTGGACATACTTCTTTGCCAACCAAGAACTAGTCATTTGTCTATTCTTGTAAGTTCTACAACAAAAATGTTTAGGTTGATATGTTTTTATCTGCAAAGTGTTCTCTCCAGTCATCTTGGATGCATACAGTCTCCATTCACACCCAGCACTACAATTCACTTGAACCTTTCATTTTTCACTCTTAGTAAACTTCACATCATATCCTTCTTTTACTGCATATTCCTTGACAGCGCCTTTGAACTCATTTGCAATACTAAACAACATTCCTACTTTGAATTCTATGTTGTGCATATCAACCTCAAGCCTAAATTCAGGGCACTTAGGCCTGTTGTTATTATCCTCATCATCAGAGCCTGTAGGAGTAACCAGTTCTTCCTCAGATGAATCTGCATCATTCACTTCACACTCATGACCTTCTTTAAGCCCTTCTTCATTGACATCTCTCTCAACATTACTATCAAACATGATGTCATCAAGATCAGGATCATTATCATCACTATTATCTGAGAAATCCCTATCTGATGGGTCATCATTGACATCACTATCAATGTTTGAGTCCTCTTGACAGTGATCATTATTGTAATTTCTATCATTTTCCACATCTTTTACAGCCACATCAGTAAAGAATAACGCAGGATGAGCAATATTTTCATTATGTGGCTTATGAAGCTCAATAAACAACTCTAAGGTATTTGTATTTTCCAACAAACAATACATTTCTCTAATATCATCATCATTAGCCAACACTCTTAACCCTAAGACCAAATTTTTGTTGGGAATCCTATAGAAAATATGCTTGTAATAAAAAACACCCAACTTCTTCAACATGCAGCTAATCTCTGGGACAGATAATTTATCAACATCAACTGCATCAAATACATCCACATTACCCCCAACATAACTCCTTTCATCATTCTCAATAAAATAGCCACTGTGGTGTATCAGAACTTTAAAAAAAACTTGCCATTACTACATCCATAAATAAACAAAACAATAATGACTAACTATGGGTCTACTTGCAAAACAAAGCATATTAAAAAAACAAAACCCTCATATAAAGCAACTTGGCCCACAATTCTCCATCTATGGAGACAAAATATGACAGAAAAGTAGACACAAAAGACGCTACAAAAATAATGGAGACCTTGGGACCACAATGTATTCAGTGATACAGAGGCATGCATACAGTCGGAGACAAAAGCAATGTCACAAAGCAATAAACAATAAGTGTGCATCGACAATGGAGAGAAAAACAATGTCATAAACGAATAAACAATGTCAACAATGGAGACAAAAAGAAGGTCAACAATGGAGAAAAAAGAAAGAGGAAATCGTATAAAACAACCAAAAACGAACCCGTTTCTTACCTCTATCTCAGAGACCAACGATTTTTGGAAAATCAACTATGAATTTGCGATCTTCCTTCGATGCGTGGCTTCAATCACGAGTTGAATCACAATATGGGGTGTCTTTTGCCCTAAATCGTGAATATTAGGGCAATTTTGGCGCCCAAATCATTCTTCCGTTAATTACTAGAGACGGATATGGACGGGGGGATCGGATTGCAACACGGGTGGAATGGTGGGGTACAAATTATCACAATTTGAAACCTGG
Source organism: Camellia japonica (assembly GCA_030407325.1). NCBI lineage: Eukaryota > Viridiplantae > Streptophyta > Magnoliopsida > Ericales > Theaceae > Camellia > Camellia japonica. The sequence goes on along the minus strand of JAPPVO010000031.1, from coordinate 167,495,607 downwards.
GGTTTAATTTGAAAAAGGCGCTAAACCCTGGAGTTTTTTTGTGTAATTTCCCCTAAATTGTTTTGAGTCTTGTTTGGGGCCTTGTTTGGAAACAATTAAAGGAGTTCCCCCTATCTCTCTTAAAAAACCCAAACTAAATAAGTTTATATGAAATAACTCTTTAATACGACTCTTTTAGTAAATTTAGGAAAAATAAGATTTTGCCCTTAGTACTTTCAGAAAGACCATCGGTTCCTACAAAGATTCCACAATAAGAATAATAATTTCTTGTCAAAAAGTAAGTTTGGAAAGATAATAATTTTTTCTAAGGTTAAATTCATTTTATCCCCTTGTAATTTAGGATTGGAGCACTTTACCCTCTATGGTTCACATATAATTAGAAAGCCCTCATGCAGTTTTGGATTAAAATGTCACCGTTAAATTTTTCAACCAAATTGATAGAAGGTGTATCACACACATCATTTTTTAAAATGGATTTGATTTTCTAAAAAAATTAAGTGGCATTAATACAATAAAAAGACAATTTTACCCCAATTTTCTTCAAACCTAAAATTAGATTAATATGTTAATTAAAATAAATATATATATATATATATATAATAATAAATTAAGGATTGATCTAAAATATAAAATATAATTAAATAAAAATATAAATATATATAATTAAAAATTGATCTCAAATATGATTAAATTAAAATTAAATTAACATGTTGAAAAAAAATAATAAGTAATTAAGAATTAGAATTATTTGTGATATAAAATATAATTAAATTAAAATTAAATTAAAAAGTAAGGAATTACAATAAATAATTAAATATTTAGGATTGGTTGTGATCTAAAATATAATTAAATTAAAATTAGACAAAAAGTTAAGAATTATAATAAATAATTAAAAATTATAACTATTGTGATTTAACTGAATTAATGTTAGACATTATAAATTATGTGTATGATAGAGGAAAGAGAAAGTAAATAATAAAAAAAAAAGTATAGAATTTGAGAGTATTATAGTCTTTTCACATCTATAGTTAACGGTGTTAATGGTTGCATTTTGGTCCAAAATCACATGGGAGTTTTTTGGCTATATTTAAACGATAAGGGGTAAAATGCTTTTGCCTCAAAGAGTAATGCCAAAGACCTCAAAAAATTTATCAAAATTTCTATCAAATGTCTCATATGAGTGTGGAACACACACAATGTGGGTCCTATGTGGGTCTCACACCCATATGAAATATTTGATAAATTTTTTTATAGAATTTTTAAAATCTCTAATACTTTTGAACCATAAAGGGTAAAATAAATTTTACCCACTCTTTTTTTACCAAATACTAAATGCATCAAATTTTTTAACATTTAAAGATAATAATAAAACTACTAAAAAAACCATTGTCATACCCCATTTGATAACTTACTATTTTAGTATAAAAGTCAAAAAATCATTATATAAAAAAATCAAAGATTTATTTTTCTCTATATTTTTTGTACTTTTTTTTCTTCTTCTAGAAAGTCAAAAAATCATATTAGACATATTATTTTATTTTTTTTACCTCACATTTTAACTTAAAAATCAAAAAATTTCTAAAATAGCATGTTTCCAAATAAGGTCTCAAGCTAAACATCAAGATGAGACCATTTCTTACAAGTCTTTTTTTTAAAAAAAAAAATTGAGACATTCAAAACAATTTTTCTCTCTCTCAAAAACTAAAAATAAAAATAAAATGAATTTTTGTTAGGGGAAATTACCCACAGTGGGATCTTCAAAAAATTATTACATATCCATGGAAAACTTTTCAATTTTAATTATTAATATTGATAAAATTTATCATTAATTTATAATTATTTTTTAAAGGTATAAGTGTGAATTTTTTGTTCTTTTTTTTTTTTCAAAATCTTATTGTGTGAGGAAACGTTTCGATGTGCAATGCGATGTAATTTTACAGAAAATTACATAAGTTTTCACAAATTTTCATAAATGATCACGCAAAAATATATAAATTGAATACAAATTTACGTAAATTCATAGAAACTTATGTGATTACGCGAATTTGTATTGAATTTATGCATTTTTGTGAGACTACTTATGTAAATTTATAAAAATTTATATACTTTTATATAGAGTTACATATGGTGTACAATTCACACCCAAGATTTTTCATATATTTTAGGGTAAATTACAAACACACCCCCTGAGATTTACTTAAATTACAAATTATCCCATGTGGTTCTAGAAATTACATTATGCCTCCTAATATTTCTAATTTCATAACATATAGGTACTTTTATTAATAAATCATTAAGTTAATTAACAGTTTTTAATAATGTTAAAATTTTATTTCAATTAATAATTTAGATAATTTTATTATTATATAGGTAAACAGTTAGAAATTTTACTTTTTCAATTAATTTTGTTAAATAAAAATTTTTGACAAAAAGATATTTATTATTTTTCAAACCACAAAAAAAAATTCGTATTTTAAATAAATCTCAAAAGGATATTTATAATTTACCTTATGTTTTATTATACGGAAGTGCTACGTTGCTCGAGGAATACGGCTCGAATACAGGCTCGACACCAAAACGACGTCATTTTGGTGTCGAGTCTATATAATATATTTTTTTTTTTTCTTTGTTGCAGATTCGATCGGGAAGAAGAAAACGAAGGGAGAAGAAGAAGAAGAAGAAGAAGAAAGAAGAAGAAGAAGAAGGGGGGGCTCTGCAGACGGGAGGAGGAGGGGGGAGGACTGGAGGGGAGGGGGCCATAAAAATCAGGGGTGGGGGTGGGGGGGCTGCGCTGGGCGAGCTGCGGCGGGGCAGACGACCGGACCGGGGCTGGCAGACGACCGACGAGCTGCTGAGGCGGCGGAGGCGACGAGCTGTCGTGCTGCGGGGCTGGGTCTCGGCGACGACGGCGGCGAGGCGAGGCGACGACGGGCCGACGGCCGACGGCCTCCTCCTCCTTCTTCCTCTCCCTTCTTCTCTTCTCTCCCTCTCGAATTTTTCGAGCCGTTTCGAGCTCGAATTTTTCGAGCTCTGAGTCATTTTCCTTTATTATATATAATATGAGATAGTGATGCAAAGCATTAACTAACCTTTGGGAAGACCAGAGGTCAAGGTCCTCAATAGTAGGTAGGCAAGGAAGCTTGAAGATTTGGTTATTCTCATCCCCACTTGCACATACTTCCTAAAATTTATTCTACCTTACTATTTCATGGAAGAACCGTGTGGTGCACGCGTTCACTGTAGATTGATCTTTAATACACAACATTTGGAATTCTTATTACAGTGTCCACCGTCTCAATCTATTATAATTTTTTGGTCAACAAAAATCTTAGGATAAATTACAATTTGCACCCCAACATTTTACATATAATGTCATTTTATTCCTTGATCTTTTAATTATCATAATCAACCCCAATCATATAACGTCATTTAAAAAACTGACTGAGAAAACAAAGTCTAGGGACTTAAAGTGAGATTTTGATAAAGTACATGAATGTTAAGGACTAAAGTGGAGGGGTTAAAATAAAATTTTGATAAAAATATAGGAATGCTACATGTAATTAATATTTTCCCATGGTTCTCCGCTAGCTTTCGAAACGACGCCATATAAATGGGCCAAATTGTAATTTGACTTAAAATTTAGAAGGTTGACAGAGAAAATTAAAAGTTTAGTAGGTAAAATAAGATTAGATGTAAATTGTCGGGTTGCAAAGTATAATTTGTCAGAAATCTAGCTTTTTACCAACAATTTCAACTTTAGCTTTTCAGTTACACCCCCGTTTAGAACTTTAGATTGAGTGATTTGTGAGAAACACTACAAGAACTGCAGCATTGGCGACTAAAATATTATTTCGTCGCTAAAAGTCGTAAAAATGGCGACTAAAATCAGTTTTGTCGCCAAACGTCAGCACTTTTGCCGACTTAAAGCAGTTTGTGGAAAATATGAAAAATAGGACTTTTACCGACTAAAGGTCAGTTTAGTCGCCGAATATATCACTTTTAGCGACTGAAAAACATTTAGTAGCTAAAAGGCACGGTTTTTGGCGACTAAAATCATTTAGTAGCCAAAAGTGCTGGTTTGGCGACTAAAAAACAAGTTTAGTCGCCCATTACAAGTGTTTTGCCGACTAAAATGCATGTTAGTCGCCCAAAGTTGAGGTTTTGGCGACAAAAGTTTGTTTAGTCGCCAAATGTGTAATCCTTAGGCGGGGACTCATTTGTTTTAGCGACAGAAAAGAAACACAAATAGTAGCAAAAATTGGAGAATTGGCGACTAAATTGAGATTTAGTAGCCAAAGTGCTACCCAATTTTTTTTGTAATATTTATTTTTTACATGAAATATATTAAATAAAATAAATTATTTTTATATATAAATTTTTATAATACCAGTGAATATAGTATAAATAATAAATGTTGCATTAGTAATCATGAGATGTGTGAATGGCGTAGTGGGGACAGGTGGTGCTGAAGGACAGGCGGTCGTGTTTGGCTGTGACGTCCCAGGTTCGAGCCCTGGGAGCTCCAGCAGAGGTAAATTTTTTTTTTTTTTGAAAAATAGTATTGGCGACTAATGCATTTTGGTCGCCAAGAAAAGATAAATAAAAAAAAAAAAAAAGTAGTATGGCGACTAAAGGTTTAGTCGCTAAAAAGTAGAATTTCCCAAAATGGAATGGAGTATTGGCGACTAATTATTTAGTCGCCGAAGACATATGTATTGCCGACCAACAAATGTTTAGTCCCAAAGATTTTCGCGAAATTTTTCGGCGACCACAGCGGCGACTAAAGATTTTAGTCGGGGGAAAGTGAAAAAATTAGTATTGGCGACTAAAAAGGGGATTTTGGCGACTAAACTGTAGTCGCCGAAAGTATTTTTTCTTGTAGTGAAAGGAAAGAAATTGAACAAAAATTGAACAATTTTCTTATGTTTGAATTATAAGTTAGATGAGAATATGTGTGAAATGATGAGAAAATATGAGCAAGAGAACTCTTTTATCTTACAAGTTTGCTTTATCACTAAAAATAATGAAATTTGATGAAAAACTTGATAATTGATTATATACTTTTCATAATATAAAGATTGTCCATTAAAACACAAAGAAAATAAAAGAAATTCTACCCATATCCTTATATCACACACTTTTCTTTCCTTTACATCCAAACATGATAATGAAAAAGTACAATCATTACATTTCTTTTTTCGCTTCACAATCTAAACGAAATACTTGGCGTCATTTGGTACCAAAGCCTCGATAGTGGGCTATGCTAAAAATTTAAAGCCTAAACCCATGACCAACTCATTGGACTTTGATTAGTCAACAAGTAACGTTTGAACTAGAATCATGAGATACCTTTAAAGCTCAAGCCCTACCAATGGTCTTAAAAATATGTATTTATGGACTTTGTGCCTCGCCCACATGAGCCTATTATTTGCTTTAATTTAAATTTTTTTTATTAAATTCAAAATAAATTAGAAAATTTTAAAAATTATATGAGAAATTTAGTCAAAACCCCTCCATTGGACCCTTATTTGGTAAAAATGATAGTCTAATTTATTTTTCTTCATAAATCTCCTAAAAGAAAAACACAAAATTGAGTAAGGACAAAATAAAATATCTTTTTTTTTTTTTTCTTAGACAATATTGTCAGAGTAACATGTTACTGTGAACCAGAGTAATATGTTACTATCAAACAGAGTAACATGTTACTGTGAGATACAGTAATATATTACTGTCAAATAGAGTAATTGTCAAATAGAGTACTATCAAATAGAGTAACATGTTACTGTGAGACACAGTAACATATTACTGTCAAATAGAGTAATTGTCAAATAGACTAACATGTTACTATGAGATAGAATAATATGTTATTGTCAAACAGAGTAACATGTTACTGTTACTGTTACTGTTACTGTTTACATCAATTTTAATGATAATAATTTTTTTTTAAAGAATTTCATAGTCAGCATAGATCTTATTTGATAAATCTTGATGAGAGAATTCTAAAAATATTAATTTTATTAAAAACTGACATTTGCATCAAAAGTTATATTATTTTAAAGTTTAATATTTTGACAATAGTGATATTTGTTGGACTTTTCAAGTAAAACTTTTTGTTTTTGTCTTTAATGCATTAAAATTTTATTATGAAGGGAAATATCTCAAACATTTTTCTCATAAGTAATTGATAATTATATTTTTTAATTTATTGAAATTATTTTTAAAAAGGTTATTTATACTAAGATTCCTTTAACTAGTAACGAGTTTCATTTTATTATTTATGAAGTCATTTATATTAACTGCTCAATTATAAAAATTGTATAAATACACCATTTTTAAAAGTAATCTAGAGGAGCTGAAAGCATTGTATTTTCATAAAATATCAAAATGTAGGAAGGAGTGTTGGTGAAAATACTAGAAGAATTATATTTTACTGATTAATAATGTAAAGAAAATGAGATACAAATAGATCAGGCTGTGGCATGGATATCTCGTTTTCTTTAAGGAGATCAAGCCGACTGCGGGAAGAAGAACCCAAATACCGATGCAGCAGTCACGAAACTATGACTTGTCCCTTCTAGGATACCACAGCCCGACCACTTGTCATATGGTTCAGGCCAACTCTGCACAAGATGGTGAACCCAAAGCTCCACCAAGAAAAAAAACACCATTCTTTGGCTAGTAATCTCTCAAGTATAGAAAAATAGTTGGTGTAGAAAAGAGTAGATTAGATGAACAATTTATAGGCCACTGGTACCTTACAAATTACACAAAAAAATAAAAAATAAAAAATAATGACCAGTAACTCACCACCAACCCCATGACCTTCCAATTAATCTTCATTTATGAACAAAACAGAAAGGTCACCAAAAACAAATGAATCTCCATTCACCAAACAAAATGAGATTCATGAATAAGACAAAATAAGATTTATGAACAAGACAAAAGGTCATATTAAAAGAAAAAAATATATAAATAAAATATATTAAAATGGTCCAACAATCCCCCACTCATTTTAATATCAACAAGGACAAGAGAGATTACCAACCAAAGATAGATAGTATGCATCATGAAGGTGTGCTCTGCATTGAACCTTCATTAGTGAAATAGCAACCTCTACTCTAGAGTCAGTAGTGGTCTCGGACTTGAACTATGACTATTTAGGATAAATAAAGTATTACTGCTCACACATAATAATCTAAGTGTTGACATGAGCTTTTAATAGCAAGTATATTACGGCCTTGTGACTATCCCAATTTTCATGAGAATATTTGAGAATAAGCCTTGTTCTCATAGAAAACGGCCCCACTTTCATGCTCACATAGGTGAAATATGTCAAAGATATTCCTATAATTTACACACCCCACTCAACAAGAGCTACAAAATTTCATTAAGAGTATAAAAACTCAACCCTCCAACATTATAGGACAAATGCACTTACATCATAGGATGAACAACAAAATATTAAGGAGTGCATTTTTTACAACCATCATATGATTCGTTCTTCCCATTGAACCTAGTTACAGGATCTCTGGTCCCCAGGTTGAGTGTCCTCATACGTGGTTTATGATTTTATAGGCTTCAAACCCATCCCCCTCGATCTATTCCAGACCCTATTCTGTCACCAAGGCCTTGGTTAACGAATCCGCAAGATTATCACAAGATTTTACATAATTCACAGTTATGATGCCATTACTTAAATAAGATCTCACATTACTGTGTTTCCTTCGAATAGGTCTAGATTTACCATTATAAAAATGATTGTTCGCTCTACCAATAGCAGCAGTGCTATCACAACGAATTAACACAGAAGGAATTTATTTTTCCCAAAAAAGGATTTCATGTAACAAATCTGTCAACCAATTCGCTTCCTCACATGCTGAGGCTAATGCTATAAGCTCAGGTTCCATTGTAGAAGTAGTAATTATAGTTTGTTTTTTAGATTTCCAACATATAGCACCACCACCCAAGGTAAAAAAAAAGAAAAGAAAAACCCCGAGTTAGAGAGAGAATCACTTGACAAATTGTTCTAATTGGCATCACTATATCCCTCAAGTACCGCAAGATATTTGTTATAAAACGAACCATAATTTTTGGTACTAGATAAATATCTCATAATTCTTCCTATGGCTAGCCAATGATCTCGACTTGGCTTGCTAGTAAATATGTTAAGTACTCCAACAGCATATGCAATGTCAGGTCTAGTACAGTCAGTAGCATATCTCAAACTACCAATCATGCTAGCATATTTCTTTTGATTAATCACTTCGTTTTCATTTGTTACAACAGATAAATGTATACTTGCATCAAAAGGAGTAGCAACATGTTTACAGTCTAGAAAGTTATATTTCTTTAAAATTTTCTCAACATAATGCGATTGATCAAGAAAAATGACATCATTAGTCTCGGTAATTTTAATTCTCAAAATAAAATTGGCTTCACCAAGATCTTTCATATCAAAGTGACTATAAAGCATATTTTTAGTCTCATTTATAAAATGCAAATTAGAGCCAAAGATAAGTAGATCATCCACATATAGGCTAATAATCACATGTGCATTCTCACAAGTTTTATAATATGTGCACTTATCACATTCGTTAGTCTTATAGCCATTCTCAAGCATGTAGGAATCAATTTCTAATGCTACTATTTAGGAGCTGGTTTTAAATCATAAAGGAATTTAGTTAGCTTACACACCTTGCTTTCTTGGCCAGGCTCCACAAAGCCCTTAGGTTGGTCTATGTAAATCTCCTCATCTAGATCTCTATTTAAAAATACTGTTTTGACATCCATATGATGAATTTTTAAATCATGAATTACAGCCACTGCTATCAACAGTCTAATGGATGTAACTCTAGTAACCGAAGAAAAAGTATCAAAGAAATCAAGATCAACTTGTTACTTAAAACCTTTAGCGACAAGTCTCGCTTTATATTTATCTATAGTTCCATCCGATTTAAATTTTTTACGAAGGACCCATTTATGCCCAATAGTTTTACAACCTAGAGGTAAATCTACTAGCTTTTATGTTTTACTTGAAAGTAATGAATCTATCCCATCATTTATAGCCTCTCTCTAGAAAATAGCATCAGGTGATGATAAAGCTTCTTGCACCGTAAGAGGAATTTCTTCCACATTATAAAGATAATAGTCAAGGCCAAAATCTTTTTTAACTCTAGCTTATTTACTCCATCATGGTTGGATTTGAGAATTTTCTCGTTCTTGAAAAACTTGAGATGGAGTAGAAGAGTTAGGCATGGATAAAATATTTTCAGAAATTATTTGACCCCCACTATTTCTAGATTTGAAAGGAAATTTATTTTCATGAAAAATAGCAACACCTGATTCAAAAGTAATATTATTTTTCATATCAAAAAATCTATAAGTTGTACTGTGCAATGCATACCCAAGAAAAGCACAAGTGGTAGCTCGTTCACACAATTTAGGTCGTTTTGGATCTGTAAACCTCATAAAAGCTAAACAACCCTAAACCCTCAAATAACCTAGATTTGGTTTATGCCCTCACTGTAGCTCAACTTTTCGTGCTCCTTTTGGAAGACGACTAGCCCTACAGTATTGGACTCCCACGGTTCTAAATCTGATTTCACAAGTGCAATGTGAAAAAGATAAACACCAAAGAGTTGAAATCTGACAAATCTTTTGAAAAATCGATTTCGAATCAAAATGCCAAAAAATGAATTACTTTGGCAGATATAGAGTCGCTACCTAAATATTTTTGAAAAATTTAGGAAACCCATGACTTGTGCCAAAGGCCACGTGTTCATCATCACCAAGATTGTCTCGTTTCGGGAACTTAGATATGAGGGGAGAAGGTCATGAATTGAGCACCCCCGCTCGCTCGATCAAAGATCGACCTCTACTAATCATGATGTGATTCTTATTTACATTATATGCTCTTGTTTCGATTTATTAGGCTAACTTACTATGTGTTGCACACACAACTATAGACTAAGTTGCAAGAATTGGAAACACTTAATCTCATGTTTGTTTTTGAAAATTGTTTCGAATATGTACTACTTGAAAAAGTGATTGCATATATACATTACTCAAATTGTTCCAATTCAAGCAATTAGCCTTCATCTATAGGCATTCAGGCAATTTATCACTTAAGCAATTAGCCTCATGGCAAGCATGTTAGACATGGCAACAATCACATGTATGCGATATACTAAGCACAAAAATGCTCACCTCGTACTCCAAGGCAAGCCAAAAGAAACAAAAGAGTTAGAAAACATACACGCCCCTAACTAATACAACATGAGTAATGCAACACATGTAATAATACAATTAATAGGCTCGGCTACTAATTATGTCATGTGAGTCAATTTGATAGCATGCGGTTTAAATATGTATTCAACGAAATATTTAAACGGCAATGCATTGTTAGAATGTTGAACTGAGTGTCGATGCATACAAAACAAGTGGATGCAAATCATGGAGTATGCTAAAAGAAACATGATGTTCTAAAACTAACCATCATAAGCAAGTAAATAAAAGGGAGAAAGACGTTGGGTTGGAAGACATACACATTATTACAATTGTGCCCTCACGCAAGAGGGTCCGAATAAACTAACTAGCTATGCTAATTACCTAGCTATTGCAACATGAATTAAATAATTTAGTTAAGCTACTTAACTAATTAATTACAACAACAAATTAATTAAATACTCTAGCTAGCTAATTACTTACAACAAATTAGAACTAAACAATGAATTACAAATTAACTAATTACAACATGAATACAATATGAGAGAAGTATTAAGCAAACTACTCTAACTACTCTACCTCGGTAAACAAGGAATGCTCATGCATGCGCGGATTTCCACCCGAAAAAGGCCACTGCTCTGCTGCCAGATGCCTCTGTTGCACACTAGAACACTTGCACTGTTTTTCACCTCAAAACCACCTCTATGTTGTTTCAAAAGTCCACTGCCTGGTTTTGCAAAGGTAGCCGACAAGCTAGAAGTGGTGGCCTACCGGCCACAAATTATGGTCTGCCGTCCACAAAAGGTGTCCTCCCAAGCACTGATGCCTGGTTTTTCTTGCTGCAACAGAGAGCAAACAGAGAAAGCACAACGTATTCTCAAGGGTTGTTTGCACAACTTACCCCTCCTTGTCATCAAACAGCTCAAAGGAGTAGTAAACTTGATTTACAAACCATCAATCGATGCAATTTTATTGCATGATGGCCTATGAATCAAGGTGTACAATTTCAATAAATGCAACATAAAAGACTCTCAAACCTCCTTCCCATCATGGATTGATCAAGGGAAGTGGTTGACATTGACTTTTGAACCATTTACATCACTAGCAAGTATGAAACGACTCAAGACTCAATGGGTTCAATTAACGTCCGATTAAACCCAAGTTGATTTTATTATCTTGCATCACTTTTAGTCCTAATTTTATTACTTCATTTTAAATTACCAACCATTCCTTAGTAAATTAAGTCCAAAAGTGAGCTTTAAGTCTTTTAATGGAAAGAAGCATCAAACAAAGAGTTGTTTTTGGCATGAGAGAGTCATCATGCCGTTGGTAATGAACCCCTAAAGGGATTAAATCATTAAGCACGATACCTCTATCTCAAGCTTAAACAAACAAGTAGTTTGAAACAACTTTCAAAGCAAAGAAAAAGCCAAGAAAGGGGGAGGTTTCATAGGTGATTAGAGATGAAAACAAGTACGAAAAGTAAGAAATAAACACTATCAACTCAAATAGGTTGGTGACTAAGGCCTAAACCACCAAACCTATGAGGACTATTACATTACAAGCATGCTATAGAAAGCTCAAATGAAACTAACACATAAAAACAGTCCTAATATACACTAAAACGGTGTTGGAATTGAAATAAAAATAGCTAAAAGAGTAAGTTAAAATAATGGGAAATTTAGGCTAGTAAACAAGCCAAAGGAGGGGTGGCTAACCCTTCTATTTTAGGGACCTCAAAACATGATTTTTAGCCTTTGAAAAACTCTGAAATTCAGTGGTAAAAAACTCAAAAAAAGTTGACAAAGAGATAGGAAACACAAGTGTTAAGGCTTAAGAGACAAGGTGTAAAGAAGGGTGGTTAACCCCTCTAACTTTAATAGCCTTAAACCACAAGCCTCAGCCCAAAAAAATAGTCCAAAAATTGTTCAAAAACTACAAGAAAATATGGGAGAGAAGTAGTGTAGAGATGGTACAAAACACTAGAAGGTATACCTCTTGAAGATGAATACTTCTTTGAGTTACAAACCACCAATTTCACACTCTCAAGTGCCTTAAGACGTCAAATTCAAGCTCAAATCATCTCAGCAAGAAGCTCTCTAGGTTTGGTTTAGAGTGTTTAGGCAAAGATTATGCAAGTTGTAAGAGAGAGAGAGAGAGAGAGAGAGAGAGAGCGAGAGAGAAAGAATTGAAGAGAGATGAATTCTCCAAAATTTGCTCTTCAAAAATATTTTCTCACTCCTAAATTTTTCTAACCTTGAAACCAAGAGAGAAGGTCCTCTATATAGAGAAATATATGAGCTTCAGCCGAAAATATCTATATACAGACAGGTGGAGCAATATGGGAACAACTAGCAACAAATATCTGTAAAAATATGCTTTTGACACCGGCCACTTCTTCTGGTTGGCAAGCCACTAGTGGGGGACACTTGGCAGGCCAAAACACTCAAAATGGCCAAAATTTGCGAATTTGGCCGGCAGGCCACCATTTGTGGCCGGCCACAAAAATCTACTTCTAGACCCGATTTCAAATAGGCATATCTCCCTCATCCAGACTTATTTTTAGGTCATTGTTGAGTCTAACTTGAAGCCTCGGAAGTCTAATTTCCAATGGTGGAAACCTTACATCTAAATTCTAAGTGTGGAAAGAGATATGCCTATTTAAGTGAAGGTTGCTTAGTTTTGTCCTAACGGATTGATGTCTAACTTCTCCCCTAACTAGGATTTTTCCCTCCCCTCTTATTTTCTTCAACTCCAAACCTTTAAATAAGATGTTTTAAATATTTTTTCAAAGATTTCACATCTCTTTCATTTATTTCCACTTTGTCCTTGTTCGATTTTATCAAAAAGTGTAAATTTTAACGAAATGCGAGTCTCGAAACATCGTAGAAACATTTTCAAAAATATTTTGAAAGAGAGGGTTTTAAGGTCTAAAATAGTTTTGGTCAAAAATAGGGTGTAAGGTTGGGATTTAGAAGCCCTTATTGCTGAACAAACCGAACATACCGAACATTTGCATAGGAGAATTTTCATCATCGAGTGATCAATCAGCAGTGCCCAAGTCTTTAGGGCGGTCAAAAATGTGGTGTCTACAGTTGCCCCTCTTTGATAGAGCTCGAAGTCATGAAGTGACGTGAGTGAATGTCAAAGCCCGAAGACGACCCATTTTGACAAGGCCGTAAGACTTGGGCAAACAAACAAAATGCAGATGCAGTTGGTTGAACCCCGAGGGTTGCCTACGTATCCCTTTGCAAGGAATCAAACCAGCGTAGTTCAGAGGTAGGATACAAAATAATACACAATGCAACAAAACAAAGTAATGATATACAATGTAACGAAATAATTAGACCACACTGTAGACCGCCAGGAACCCCGCTCCGCACGCGAGGGCGCGAATTGTAGTTCTTAGCTACTACAGTTCGGACTCATGTCGCGGTTCTGAATCTAACCTCACAAAGTGCAATGTGAGACTGATAAATCACCAAAGAGTCCAAATCCGGCAAATCGTTTTGGAAAATTAATTTTAATCAAAAAGCGCCAAACATGGACTGCTTTGCCAAATTTCAAAGTCGCCACCTAAATATTTTGTTTTTGAAAAATTTAGGAAACCCTGACTCATGCCTAAGGCCACGTGTCCGTCATCACCAAAGTTGCCTCGGCTCGGGAACTTGGGTACGAGAGGGGAAGGTCATGCAATGAGCACCCCCGCTCGCTCGATCAAAGGATCGGCCTTTACTAATATGATATGTTGTTTTTGAAAACACATGTGTTCTTATTCCGGGTTATTAGCTAGCTTACTATGTAATGCGCACGACATACAAGTATAGACTAAATCACTCAAATTGGAACAAAACATCTCATGTTTGTTTGTTTGAAAATGATTTGAAGGTGCTACTCGCAAGTAGGCTAAGTCGTGGATCTGCCACCCTCAAGTGGGCTTAAAAAATATGGTGATTTGCCACTTCAAGTGGGTTTAAAACTCACATTTTGATGAATTGTTCCAATTCAGGCAATCAAGTCTCCACCCACAGGCATTCAAGCAATTATAGCAGTTAATCACATAGCCTCATGGCAAGCATGCTAAACATGGCAACACTTACACACATGCAAGGATGCTAAAGCATAAACACTCAGCTAGTACTTCGAGCCAAAACAAAAGCTAGTTAGTAATCAATGCATGATCCTAGCTATGTCAACAATGCCTAATGCAACACATGCAAAAATGCAACTAAGATAGGCTCGGCTATTCGAAGATGTCATGTGAATGCAACTAGATAACAGGTATTCAAATTGGTATTGAAATACAATGCAGTTTGTATGATGCGCCGAGCCCGGTGCATGCAAAACAGATGAATGATGCACGCATGCAAGCATAAGGATGCTAATTGAAATATGTCTTAAAACTAACCATCAAAAGCTGATAAGTAAAAGGGAGAAAGACGTGGGGTTGGAAGACATGCATCACACCCACGCACACTTATTACAAAATTCGTCCTCTCGACGGAGGGGTCCGAATAATAAGCTAACTAGCTAATCTAAGTTAATTAAACTAATTATTACAAAACAGAACTAATTAACTAACGAGTTAACTAATTATTACAAAATGAAGCTAATTAACTAACAAGCTAACTAACTAGTTATTACAAACACAAATAAATAGCTAAGCACATTAACTACTTAAGCACAAAACCAATACATTAGTTAGCTAAGTAAAGAAGCTAAGTAAAGCAAATAAAAAGGGCCTCGGAGCGAGAAGCGCATGCATGCTCGGTCGCCTTGTTCGGAAATCCATCGTGATGCCCCAAGTTGCCTCTGTTTGCAATTGTTCTCAGAACCTTGCACAAAGCTCCAGATAGCTTTTGCTTCACCATGGGAACCTCCAGAAGCATTGCCGACCACTTGGTGGTGTTGCTAACCACCTGCCGACCACCTACCTTTGCTGCAGACCAGAAAAAGTGGTCGGCCAGCCACTTTTATTGGTCTGCCGACTAGTTTTTGCTGCACTTCTCCAGTTTGCTGCAGCAGAGAACAAGAAGGGGCATGGCAATGTATTTGCAAGATATGTGTGCACAACCACCCTCCCTATCATTTCATGATCTCAAGGGAGTGTAGTTCTCGACTCTCGGGCCACCAACCGAGCATTGCAATGAACGATGGCCGAGAAGCCAAGATTGCACGAATCAATGTAAATGAATGCATAAAAGACAAATAAGAGCCTCCGCCTCTATCATGCTTGATCAAGAGGGTCAGCGACCGAGAATTAAGGCATGTTTCATCACTCCAAGTATGAAACGTCCCTCATTCCTCGTGTTTGGACTAACACCCTATCCAAACACAATGCAACACAAGCATGCCGAACACAATGCAATGCATGCAAGCAAACAACAATGCAATAAAACAAGCATGCATACATGAGGCAATGCAACATGCATGTAAACACAATGTAGTGCAACCAATGCTCAACCTAGCAATGCTAATGACATGCAAACACAATGCTATGCAACATAAGCACGCAAACAACAAAGCAATGCAACCAATGCTAGAAGGGCATGCACAAAATTCTAAACACAATGCAAGGCATGCACACACTATGCAATGCATGCACATGCAAACAACATGGAATGTAACAACATGCGAACAACATGCAAACAAACATGCTATATGGACTTAAACCGAATATGGACAGATCTCAATCATGCCCAAAACAGTGGCCAAAATGCTGAAATAATGGCATGAAATGCAAAACAAAGCATGCACATGCTTTAGCCCACCAACTAAGCATAAAAGCATAACTCTCAAAAGTGCTCAAGGAGTGAGAAATGTGGAAGTGTGACAACACTATAAGCACTGAAATCAGGTATGAAATGGTGCCAAACCACTCAAACAACACAAGTATGGCATGCAAGAGCCCTTAAGCATGAAAGCTAGTGAATGAGACTACACAAGAGGCATGCAATGCATGGCACAAATGGATGAACCAGCCACAAACAGAGCTCAAATAGGTCAAAACCAAGACCAAAACATGCTAAGACGGGAGCTCAAAAGGCGAGGCATGCATGCATACGAGCTAGGCCACAAACAAGGCAACAATGGCATGACCCTCAGAGGCACTCAAAGGGTGAGAGAAGTGGGAACATGGCAAGTCTATATGCTCTGAAATGTCATGGTAAATGATGCCCAATCATGTACATGTCACAAATGAAGCATGCTATGGTGCTCAAAACTTGAAACTAGCATAGGCACTTACACTATGGCTATGCAATACATGAACCATATAGCCAATACAACCCAAAACAGTCCTAGAGCATGCCAAAATGACACTAAAACATGCACGGAGTATAGCCAAAACAAGCTGACATGAAGGGCATGAGGCATGGAATATGCAAGGCCAAAAGGGAGGATTACACTACACCTACCAAATCCAAGCATGAGATGGCTTTGCCAACAAAAATTAGAGTTATATCATGGCAAAACAACCCCAAAAACACATTGAAATGATAGCTCGCAAGCTTAGGCATGAAGGCATACACAATGGCTCATGTTTAAGGCATAAAGCACAAACTCTCCAATGCATTGAAAGAGTGACAGATGCGAGTGTATGACCACACTACATGCATTGAAATCACGTATGAAATGATGCCAAATCATGAAAATAGTCCAAGCAATGCATGCTAGTGGCTTGGAAACTCAAAGCTAGTGAGCTAGATTGAACCATGGCTATAGAAAGCAATGCATGCATGACCAAAACAACACAAATTAGACCTTAAGCATGGTAAAACATGGCCAAAAGCTTTTTGGAGTTAAGCCAAAACATGCTAGAATGATGGTCTAAAGCTTGATACACATTAGGCTAGTGAATGGAAATGCACTACAAGTGCCAGGAGCATGCAAGGGGCTATCAAACCAACCCAAAACAGAGTTACGGCGTGCTAAAACAACACCAAAAACAAGCTGAGATGGAGCCAAAACATGCTAGAAAGACATGCTACTTTACAAGGCATACAAGGCTAGTTTGTAAGAATTACACTACAAGTGCATAAAGCATGCAAGGGATGACCAAACCAAGCCAAAACAGTGGTATGCCATACTGAAATAAGGCCAAAAATATGCTGAGAACAAGCCAACACAAGCTTAACAAACATGCTCAAACATGAAGCATACAAGGCAAGCATACAAGACACAAGGAGAGGGGATGACCCTCTCCTATTTAAGACCTCAAAACACAAGTTTTACCACTCAAAATCCACTGGATTTCAGTAGTTAAAAGGCCAAGAGAAAGTAATCTCAAGGGCCTAAAGTGATGGTGCAAAACAAAGCCAAACAAGACATGCAAGGGAGTAAATCACCCCCGACACCAAAGAAGCCTTAAACAAACATGTTAAGCACTAAAAATCAGAACTTTTTGCAGTAGAAAGTTAGGCCTAAAACAACATGCAAATAGGGCCAAAAGCTTAATAAAAAACAACGGTTTAAGAGGTTAGAAACTCACCCTTATAGAACAACTTTAGAGCAACAACTCCAGCAGCTTTTTTGGATCAAAACCAGTCCAAAAACACCAAAACCAATTTCAAAGTGCCTCACCAACAAGAGTATAGTGTTTCACTATGTGTTTGTGTGCAAAAGTGTGAAGAATAGGCACTTTTGAGCACAAATATGAAGTGAAATGAAGAAGTATAGAGATAGATGATATGTATAGCTCAAGCAACTTTTTTTCTGAACCTAAAGCAAGAGGGGAGAGGTTCTCTTTTATAGAAAATCAAAGTTCAAGCTTGTTGAACAAGCTTAAGGCTCTAAGCCATCTCTCTATACACGTGTATGGAGGATGGTTTTTGTGCTCACCAGCTATCACAGCTGGCAAGAAAAGATCTTCAGAAAGGTGCAGGAAAGCTGCCGACCTCTTGAAGTGGTCGGCCAGCTACTTGTAGTGGTCGGCCGACCACCACAAGTGGTCTGCAAGGAGACCAAGTGGTCGGCAGGGGGAGAGGAGTGGTCTGCACCATGAAAGCAAGCTGGTGGTGTGGTGGCCGACCACTTTTGATGGTCCAAAGACTAAGAAGACCAGTTGGTTGACCAGAAAACTGGCTGGCGGGAAGAAAAGTGGTTTTCAGTGAGAGAAACTGGTCTTCCACCCTCCAAGCAAGGAAAACAAGGTTTGTGCCAAAAACAAACCAAAAATGATGAAAGACAAAAGTCCACGAGACAAGGCGCGCAGCCGGAAGCCCCGAAAACTAGTCTACGTGCACCAAAAGTGGTCTACGAGGGAAAAGTGGTCTACAAGACCTAAGTGTCCCTCTAGGAAGAGGCAACAAGGCATGGTTCGAAAATCGGGCCAAAAGGAGAACGCTAAGCAGTCCCGAGACAAGGCGTGTGGCCGAAGGCTCCGAAAATCGAAAACTGACCTACCAGAGGGAAAAGTGGTCTGCGACCAGAAAAAGTGGTCTACGGACCTCTCTCTCTCTCTAGGCACGGTCAACAAGGCTTGGTCCACAAACCGAGCCAAAACACAAAAAGTTCAGAGGCCCGGAGGCAAGGCACTCAGCCGAAAACTCCGGAAACTCGAAACGAGCACAAACATGCACTATCACCGAGCGCTCAAACGATGACGTCTGAGTCTTAAGGTCGGTCAAAAATGGGGTGTCTACGTACACGCAGTGCCAAACCACACAAATACCGTAAAGGGATGGAGATGCAAAATCAAACTACGTTTTATATAGAAAAGAAGTGGGCACAACGAAACGACACCTAGCACAGACTAAATGCCTACACCCTCAATACTGGCCTTAACGCAGCACGGTTGCTTACATATAACAGAACCACATTTCAATGTGAAAGGAGTGCGAGCACATGCAGAACTATGTTTTTCGCAGAAAGAGAAAGAGTACAAATAATTGGGTGGTATGATATAAGTGAGGAATGATCTGCTGGAGAAAGATAATAATCCTAAATCTTGAATGTAACAAAATAAAGTACAATGCAATGGATGTAATGGATGTAGTGAATAAAGCGCAGGCCGAACCACATCTTACCTAGAAAAGGCCTAGACACAAAACAAACTATGTCTAATACAGAAAAGGTGTTGACACGCTCAATACTGGCCTCAACACAGCATGGGTACTTACACATGACAGAACTATGTTTCAACGAGGGAAAGGTATGAGCACATACTAGACTAAGCTTAACATGGAAAAGATGCAGGGGATAAAATGATATGATGTAGTAGATGCATGCAATAAATTCTATATGCAATGCAATGGAGGTGATGTAATAGAAAATAAATGCGATGTAGTAGCTAGGAAGTGAAAGTACCATTATAGGGGCAATTGGCGATGACTTATTTCATG
The DNA here is from genome assembly GCA_030407325.1 of Camellia japonica. Taxonomy (NCBI): domain Eukaryota; kingdom Viridiplantae; phylum Streptophyta; class Magnoliopsida; order Ericales; family Theaceae; genus Camellia; species Camellia japonica. Next base: position 167,476,042 of record JAPPVO010000031.1, on the reverse strand, counting down.
CTGCTGGGATCTTCCTCTTCTTTTTGGTTGCGCTTCCAAACCACAGGTACTACTTTTCTCCCTGGCTAGATTTGTAACTTTCCCTATTCTCCAACAAGGTGACAGACTAGGTTGGTTCAGTATCCAGAATTGAGGCGCATATAAATTACCTTAACGTATGGGGTTGCCATATAGATTTCAAGCTGAGGATACACCCCTGTGTATTTAAACCAGACTTTAGTCTCAGAAATCCCGAACCTTTGCATTCTAGGCCTCGGCCATTCGAACTCTAGTTTCCACCATCTCAGTTGGTCTCCTAGGAACTCACTACAAACACAGTCAGGTGGCTATACCAGACCACTTGAAGTCGTTCGGGCACGACAAACACCAAAGGAATTACACCTTTAGAGGATTTAAGGTCTCCTAGACCCAATAAGTGCACAAGATAGTGCGGGGTGAGGTGCACAAAATAGTGCAAGTGAAGGCGCACAAGACAGTGCGATGCAAGTTTGCACAAGACAATGCAATATGGGTGAACGTGCAGGATAGCGCAATGTAGGTGCACAAGATAGTGCGATGTAAGTGCACAAGACAGTGTGATGTGAGCAAAATGTGTGAAATAGATATGAATGCACAAGACAGTGTGATTCAAAGTGCACAAGATAGTGCGATACAGGGTGCACAAGATAGTGCGATACGGGGTGCACAAGATAGTGTGATGTAGGGTGCATAACACAGTGCGATGTGAATGGATGCGCAAGATAGTGCGATTCAAAGTACACAAGATAGTGCGATACGGGGTGCACAAGATAGTGCGATACGGGGATGCACAAGATGGTGCGATACGAGGTGCACAAGATAGTGCAATACTGGGTGCACAAAATAGTGCGATACGGGGCTGCACAAGATAGTGCGATTCAAAGTGCACAAGATTGTGCAATTCAAAGTGCACAAGATACTGCGATACGAGGTGCACAAGATACTGCGATACAAAGTGCACAAGATAGTGCAATGCGGGGTGCACAAGATAATGCGATACAGGGTGCACAAGATAGTGCGATATAAGTGCCCAAGTTAGTGTGATACAAAGTGCACATCATAGTACGATACAGGGTGCACAGAATAGTGTGATATAAGTGCACAAGATAGTGCGATGCACATGATAGTGTGAGAGATGATGAGATTGTGCGATAGATGCACGAAGTGAGATTATTGTGCGATAGATGCACAGTGTGATTGATTGTGCGGTAGATGCACGAAGTGAGATTATTGTGCGATAGATGCACAATGTGAGATTATTGTGCTATAGATGCACAGTGTAGTGATTGATTGTGTGATAGATGCACGATGTGGATATGTGTGACAAACAATGTAATGGATGATGTTGAGGAAATGCAGTAAGCCAACAAAGCGGAGCTTTAGAAAGCACCTCATGGGGTGAGTGGCAAAGAATCGCTCTACTCTGACGAGGATCTCCCCTTTGTGTTCTTCAAAATTTCTATCTTTAACTCATAGTTCAAAGGTCCTCAAACATTGGCAAGGGGTAACATTTGCATGCGAAAACTGCGAATGGCGCTTTGATTGCCATTTTGACTTGAAGCAGGCTTGAACTTGGGGGTCGAGGTACATTCATACTCCAAAGAAATGACAAGGCCTGAAAAGGTGCACCTGGAATGCAATCTCGGAATTTGCTGAAGGTTGAAACACACTAAGATGCTCCAACTTTTCCCTCTTTTCTTTTGCTTTGTAGTCTGGAGCCAATATAGCTTCAGATAGGTCCTTGTTATATTGCTCTCTCTCTTTACCTGGGTTGAACCCTACTGTAGCTCGGCTTTTTCGCGCCCCCTTTCGGAAGGTTTGAAGGAAAGCCCTACAGTTCGGACTCCCGCGGTTCTAAATCTAATCTCACAAGTGCAATGTGAAACTGATAAGCACCAAAGAGTCCAAATCTGACAAATCGTTTTCGAAAATTGATTTTGAATCAAAAAGTGCCAAAATTGGATTGCTTTACCAGATGCAGAGTCGCCACCTAAATATTTTATTTTGGAAAAATTTAGAAAACCCATGACTCGTGCCAAAGGCCACGTATCTGTCATCACCAAAGTTGCCTCGGCTCGGGAACTTAGGTACGAGAGGGGAAGGTCATGAATTGAGCATCCCCGCTCGCCCGATCAAAGATCGGCCTCTATTAATCATGATATGATTTTTTATAAACATTATGTGTTCTTGTTCTGGTTATTAAACTAGTTTTACTATGTGATGTGCACAAGCAAATATAGACTAGTTTGCTCAATTTGGAACAATTCAACTCATGTTTGTTTGCAAAAATTGTTTGAATTTGCCACCTCAAGTGGGCTTAAAGATGTGGATTTGTCACCAAACATAGTGGCCTTAAAACATGATTTGCCACTCAACAAAGTGGGCTTAAAACGCACATTTGTTGAATCGTTCCAATTCAAACAACAAGTCTTTATCCATAGGCATTCAAGCAGTTTAGCATTTAAGCACATAGCCTCATGGTAAGCATGCTAGACATGGCAACATTCACACTCATGCAAGTATGCTAAAGCGTAAAAACTCACCTAGTTCTCCAAGCTAAAACAAAAACTAGTTAGAAAGATGCATGATCCTAATCTAATGCAACGCATGTGAAGAATGCAATTAATAGGCTCGGCTACTAATATTGCATATGGATTGATCTGAACAACATGCGATTAAACACGTATTCAAAGAAGTATTGAAATGGTAATGCAGTTTGAATGACGCGATGTGCCTCGGTGCATGCATGACAAGATGAATGGATGTAAGCATACGATATACTAATTTGAAATATGATGCTCCTAATCTAACCATCAAAAGCGGTTAAGTAAAAGAGAGAAAGACGTGGGGTTGGAAAAACACACGCGCACACACACACGGACACACGCATACTTATTACAATATTACGCCCTCGCGAAGGAGGGTCCGAATGAATGAGGGCCAACTAGCTACGCTAATTAAGCTAACTAATTATTACAAAACTTGAAACTAATTAACTATTCTAGTTAACTAATTATTTACAACTCTTAATTAGCTACAACTAATTAATTACAAACACGTATTTAAGCTATTGCTAATTAAACCAATTAGCTAATCCTGGGAGGCGAGGAGGGCCTATGCATGCTCGGTTTCCACTTGAAAAGCCACTGCCTTGCTGGTGCAAGCCTCTGTTTGCACATTTGATCACTAAAAATTCTGTCCACTTCCACCTCTGCTCCACCTTACCAACACACTGTGAAAATTTCACTGATGGCCGACAAGGGGCCGGTCGGCTACTGGTGGTGGCTGTCGGCCACTACTATCCTGAATTTCCTTGTTGTAACAGAGAGCAAAACAGTATATTTCTCAAGGGTTATTTGCATACTTTGCCTCTCCTTTTCAAGGGAAAATCAAAGGAGAGACAAAATTTGGTTCATAAACCATCAATCGACCAATTTCATTGCATGATGGCTTGTGAAACCAATTGTGCAAGTTCAATAAATGTAAAATGAGACCAAAATATCCATCACCTTATCATGCATGATCAAGGGCAATGGAGACCTAGAAAAATGGCACATTTCATCACTTTTAAGTATGAAATGTTCTATTTTCCTTGTGTTCAAACTAACGTCCGATTTGAACACATGCAATGCAACATAAAGAATGATTATCTTGCCTCTTTTACTTGCCAATTTTGTTTACTCATTTTAATTACCAAATCATCCTTTAATCAATTAGTCCATTGGTGAGTGTCCTCTAATGGAAAGAGGGCTCAAACCAAAGGTTGTTTTAGGCATAAAAGAGACCTCATGCCGTTGGTAATGAACCCCAAAAGGGATTAAACCATTAAGCACAAACACCTCAATTTCATGCTTTAAACAAACAAATGGTTTGAACCACTTTCAAAGCAAAAATAAAATCAAGAAAGGAGGGAGGTTGCAGAGATGATTAAGTGTTGGAAATGAGTGATAAAAGCACTAAAATAAGCAACCAACTCAAACCAATGGTGGTTAAAGCCTTAAAACATTAAGCTAGTGAAGGAACTTACACTACAACCATGCCATACAAGGCTCAAATGGCACCAAACAGCTTGAACAGTGGCAAAACAGTGCAAAACAGAGTGTAAAGCATGTTGGGCTTGAGCCACAAAAAGCTAAAACATTAAGTTAATACATAAGGCTAACTAGGCATGTAAACAAGACACAAGGAGGAGAGGCTAATCCCTCCAATTTTGGACTTCAAAATGAGTTTTTTACCACTAAAAAACCTCTAAAATTCAGTGGTTAAAAGGCCCAAAAAAGTTGGTTTGAAAGTGATGAATAGATGCATAAAAATTTGACAAACTAAGAAGCAAGAAGGGTGAACCACTCCCTAACTAAAAAAGGGCTCAAACCACCACTTTTAAGCCACAAAAAAAGAACTTTTTACAGTTTAAAACCAGCCCCAAAATAGTAAGAAAAGATGGTAAAACAAGTATATTGAAACAAAGTAAACAAGGCAAGTGTTATACCTTTGAAGCAAAGCTCAAGTTTAGGCACCAAACCAAGCTAAAACCACTTGCTAGAGCTCAAAAAGGGTCTCAAATAACCTCAGCCCAAAGAGAAGCAACTTTGATTAAGGTAGTGTATGTAAAAGTGTAGAGAAAACAAGCAACTAAGCACAAGATTGCAAGAGAGAGAGAAAGAAATCTAGAGAGAGAGAGAGATTTTTTGTTCCAAAATTTCTAACCCTCAATAATGGGGGAGGAACCCCCATATATATAGAAAAACAAGCCTTGAGCTTAGAAATATCCTACCATACACGTGTAGGGAGATGCAGCTCAGTGTGCTAACAGTTGGCACAACTATCAACAAATATCTGGAAAAAGGCACTGGTGGCCGATCGGCCACACCAATAGCTGACAACCATGAGCCACGGGCGACAACCTATGGTGGTGGCCAATAGGTCACCAAAAGGTCTAGATACCAAGTTTTGGTCCGAAACAAGGCATAGAAAAGACAAGGTTTAAAGGCTCAAAGATAGGGCGTACCGCCGAGGACTTCGGGCACTCAAAACAAACACATGCAATCACAATCGTCATATGCACAAGTGATGACGTCCAAGTCTTGAGGACGGTTAAACATGGGGTGTCTATAGTTGCCCCTCTTTGACAGAACTCGGAAATCATGAAGTGACGGGAGTGAATGTTAAAGCCCCAAAGACTTGGACAAACAAACAAGCAAGACAAAAACGGTTGTGCCCGCAAGCTGCCTACGTATCCCTTTGCAAAGAATGAAACCAGCGTAGCTTTAGGGCAAGATACAAGTGATATGCACGATGCAGGAACATAACTTATGATCATGCAATGAGGCTGTAATGAAACATTTAGATGCAAACGCTGTGCAATGAAAATGCCACATTCAAACAAACTAAAACAAGGTATAGCAACCTCAAACACAAATGTAAGTAAGTAAACACGCCACACATAGGAATTAAGAAACCAAACCACATTTCATGTAGAAAGGATGTAAGAAAATTATGCAAACTTAACTATGTGATGCGCAGGAAAGGCGAAGAGTGACCGTCGGGCGAACTAGAGGTCTCAACCGAAATCCTAATGTGTTGCACACGTGAGAAGGAAAAGGGTGATATGAACATTGGGATGCACCCAAATGTGTTTTAACCGAAGGAAGGTGTGAACACCGAGACGCACCCAAGTGTTTTTAACTGAAGGAAGGGGTGTAGACACCGAGACGCACCCGAGTGTTTTTACCCAAAAGAAGTGGTGTGAACACCGGGACGCACCCAAATGTTTTTAACCAAAAGGAGTGGTGTAAATACCGGGACGCACCCGAATGTTTTTAACCAAAAGGAGTGGTGTAAACATCGGGACGCACCCAAATGTTTTTAACCAAAAGGAGTGGTGTAAACACTGAGATGCACCCAAATGTTTTTAACCAAAAGGAGTAATCCTAACGTGTCTCACGCGTGAGGAGAGGGAGTAAAACGATGTGATTCGAAAGGCACAAATGATTTCACCCGGAACTCCTCTGAACGAACTGTATATACAATATAGTTTGACTGTGTTGGCTCTGTTACATGAACCATACATACAATATTGTACCTGCGTAAGAAAAAAACTTAACAAGTACAACATATTACGGGTGCACGTTCTATTCACAATTGCAATAATGTTAAGGCATATTTATGCAAATGTATTAACAACATGTTTTATGCAAGATAAATTGGAAGCATGTTCTATGCATGAAGGGAGAAGTGCATATTCTACGCAAGACCATATGTGCAAAATGTACGTTCTACGCATGCGCACAATGTATATTTTATTCAAGGATGAAAACGCATTCTCAACACAATAAACTGAGGAGCAACTTCCGATTTACCTCTCGGACAAGTTGCAACATGTTTTAAAAGGATACACCTCGTTCATGTTGACTAGCAATGAACATCATGCACTGAAGACATGGTTTGGAGCTTCCGCAGAGGCAATCTGAACTTAAAGGTGAACTTTCCATGCATTTATTGAGAAATAAGGATACAAAACAACATCAAAACTCAATGGAGGAACAAGGGGCATTGGACGGCTACAATGGGAGGGTGTCGGCCACCTGTCGACCACCCTTGAGCATTGTCGGCCACCAATGTGGCCTGTCAGCCATCGATGGTAGATCGGGGCCAATCTAGTCTTTTCACCATAGGTCTTTATATACATTCACCCATACTTCATTTCCTTACTCCTCCAAAGCCGAAAATCCTCCTTCTCTCTCCCTAGACACTTTCCCTCTTTAGATCCAAGCTTTATACACGTTTTCCAACGCCCCACGCATGTTTTCTTCGCTAAACCCTCTTAGTTTACTCTGTTTTGAACCGATTGAAATTTGATTTCGGTGCCTTTTCTTGGAGTTTCCCCACTTGAGGTTTGTTCCCCTCGAGTTCTTCTTAGGTTTGGTGCCTTTTTCTAAGCTTTGATTTTTCCTCCCATTTTCTCTCTCCTAGGGTTGACTTTTGGCATTTTCCACATATTTTCCTCATTTTTGACCATTTTCTTATCTTCTTTCTAGATGGCGGACGACATACCTCACGACGGAGCTTCCCCGGAGATCCCACCGCAGTTGTCTCCAGAGATGGAGGCGGAGCCTGAGCCAGTGCTACTACCACCTAGGATTCGACCTTTTGATCTGATGACATATCATCCTCGGACGCATGTGCTACCATCCAGGAGCATTCGGGGTTTTAGAGGGTTTGTGTGAGGTGCACTAGAGGACCTCTTCCTACGAGAGCTGGACTCCCATTTGTCTTACGGTAGCACCGAGGTATACACTATATTCTTTTGTTTTCTTCACTGTACATTGGCATTTCTTGCTATAACTGTATTCCTTGTTTCAATTACAATGTGTACACTGCATTTCTTGCCCTCTTATTGTATTTCTTGCCATAATCACACTCTTGCACTGTATTTCTTACACTGCCTTTGCATCTGCTTGTTCTTTTGTTGCTGTATATCACTATTTTGATCACAGGAGGATTCTTGCTTTATTAGAGGCTATAGAGCCACGTCCGCGAGGGACTGGTACACGGAGCTTTCGGACGGTGTCTGCCACATTATCGACGAGGCCGACTTTGGTTCATTCTACATGGGGCTATTACACCTTATTGTGAGTCGGCCCTTACTTGGAGCATTGGTAGAAAGGTGGTGGGATACCACCAACTCTTTCCATTTCTCTACCGCCAGGGAGATAACGATGACTCTCTATGACTTCTCTATGCTCACCAGCATATGAGTAGGGGCTCACTCGATTCCTAATGATGTGGGAGGCCGCTTGGATCTACCTGTTAGGGACACACCCGCCTCACTTCCGATTGAGGATGGTACGACACAGTTGGTTCGCGAAGCAATTCGGGGGGACCGAGCCAGAGACAGATGAGGAGACAAAGCATTACGCCTGAGGCTTCTTGATGTTCCTTTTCGGCACCACCTTATTCACGAACAGGGCGAACACTGTAGGATTATATCTTCTGAGCGCTTTGGTGGATTTATCGCAGGTCCGACTCTACGATTGGGGTGATGCTGGCCTAGCCACATTGTACAGCTATATGAGCTTGACATCTCGCGGGAGTGGAGACAGAGTCGGAGGCTACTGGTGAGCTTGGGAGGTACGTTTTACATTTTCTTCCTTCTGTTTCTATGCTTTCTGTACACTGCATACTCCATTGTTTACACCCATATACTGCACTTTCTGCACCGTACACTTTGCATTCTTTGTATCTGTACTCTTTGTACACTGTATACACCTTTCACACACATTTTGCTTTCTGCATCTGCGCTTGTACTTTCCGTACACTATACATTGTATACTCACTATTGCCCCTTCCCTTACAGCTTTGGATGTACGTAAATTTCCCGACACTCACTCCAGAGCCGGAGGTGGAGATGGCCCTTGTTGTACCGTACTTTTATCGGTACGACGACAGATGCTTGCGGAGGACCAGGGAGACCTTTCCGTTCTTTCGTCGGTACTTCGACACGGTGACCGCGGCAGAGGTAGCTCAAAATTCACAGTTATTTTCATACTACTTGGGCTCTGATTCATACTTCGATATCTGATGACCACTAACAATCTATGCATTCTCTATTTATAGATCACTTGGCAGCCCTGGGCGACGATGTCGGTTGGAGTCAGGGACCAGTTCGCTGGATCTTGGAGAGCCTCACGTTTTCGGCTTTTGTTCGAGGGTCCGGTTTGTCGAGCCTGGTTTCTTGGCGAGCAGTTCTTACGCCTGACCATGGGTTTGCCTGAGCCGATAGTTCCCATGGCGCCTCCGCCATCTATGAGAGCCACAAAGAGAATCACCTTCCAGGAGATGATTCAGTTCACAGAGGGCTTGGAGGCCGACAACTTTCGTGGGACTATTCGACATTCATCAGGACAGACCTCATGCCTCCTTTGACCGGTGTTCGTGGAGGTGAGGGGTGGGGGCTCTTGCTGCGAGAGAAAGAGCTAGAGTGCCCAGGGCGGCTAGGGCGACCAGGGCGCATGGCAGAGGGGCTACCTAGGCAGGGCAGAGGACTAGTTGGCCGAAGCTGCCTATTGCACCCACATGTTGGCGGTATACTAGGGAGGCATACTAGATTCCGATTGAGCCTGCCGCAACGGGGCATAGATATGTCAGAGCTCATGATGCACCCCCGGTATGTACCACATTTTTTTTTAGTTTTCCAATCTCTTTCTGATATTTGTTCCTTCTGGACATTGATCATTCCCAATGCATTTGTAGGCACCCCCAGGATACACCGAGGATCTGCTAGAGCTACTAGCCTCATTTGAAGGTATGATATTAAGGAGGGAGACACTACTCGGCTTCCACGGCATTTAGGTCATTTCTTCAGTTCTAGTCATCAAATTTCCACTGATACACTGAAACTAACATTTCAACTGAAAACTTCCCTACACTGCACTGATACACTACATCTGAAATACTGCACTTCCATATTGTATTCATACACTGTACCTGACTTATGTATATACTTATTCTGCACACCATACTTGCATCTGATACGCATACTGTGGCTGGCATATGACAATTGTCTTTTCAAGTCCCACTTATACTGACAGCACCGGCGGCAGCTGCAGCACTTGTACCAGCGATGCCTCGTCCAGCAGTAGGGAGAAGAGAGAGACAGGCTCCGGTACACAGCCGAGGAAGAGCTAGGGACACTCGAGATGAGAGTGGTCCTTCAGAGCCCATTCTGAGTGATGACAACGCTGAGACGAGCGGCTCTGAGGAGGCAGCAAGTCCACAGTCTGAGTCCTCTAAGAGTGGAGATGACGGCGACTCTGGTTCCGAGAGTGGAGGTGCTAAAGGTTCAGATACAAAAAGTGGAGATGGCACCAACTCAGACTCTGGTTCAGATTCAGACAGCGGCGCCGACGGAGACAGTGCCCCAGAGTCCCTTCCTCCGAGGAAGAGGACGAAGAGGGCATCATGAGCCTGAGGCGACTGGCGCTGATTTTCTTGTAGTTTTTGCTTAGCTTCTTTTTGTTAATAGCGTTAGCATATTGTACAGTTCAGATAGGTTTTATTTGCTTTAAAAACTTATACCACACTTTTGTAAAAACAACAATGATCGGAATGAAAACCAGTTTCATTTGAAAAAGTGTTGTATTTTGCATCATAAGCACCACATCGCATGAAAACGAGATTGAATTTGATAATGAAATTTGAACATGGTATTGGCATAACTCTTTTAATCGGGTAATGAACCAACCAACACTAGCAAACAAAGTAATACAACTCGATAATCAAAATAACAACAATTCAATAAATAAAACAAAACAACTCGATAAACAACAAAACAACTTGATAAACAACAAAATAACTCGATAAGCAAAACAACTCAAATAGAACTCAACAAACTTGCTAGCACTAAAAGGACTCAAAACAAGACCTTAAAATGAATAAAGAACAGAACAAAACACATGCTTTCAGCATTCTCAGCACACAGGTGGACAACAGGATAGACAAGAAGGCTGTCGGCCACCAGAGGTAGCCAGTTGGCTACCAAGGTGGCCTGTTGGCCATCACTAATGGCCGGTCGGCCATCATTGTGAGGAACCTCCAGATTATTGCCACCTGGCTTCCACTCACTGCCTTATCTTCTACAAAAGTTTCACCTTCGTCATTTCTTCTCCAGAACTCATTTTGGATGTTGTTTTTGCCACAAATGGAGCCATTTCTTGTCCAAAACCTCTCGAATTGGATTGTAACTTTAGATGGCTCGGAAAAGGTGAATTTCCTGGGTTTTGGCATAAATGCACTATTCCCACTGAGTTGTACTCCACTGTGTTTTCTATTCCTGCATACCGCGGCTAGATGTTGGAACCCGATTACATACATCTTTAACTTTGGAGAACAAGAGCTATGCTCGACAATCGAAGAATTTCAACTACTAATGGAGTCCCGGCACGATAAGGAATTCTTGTCTTAGCCTCGTTTTGGTCACATTCAAACTTTTGGACAGATGTGTGGGCTTACTCTACACGAGGCCCGATCCTTGGTTCACAATGGAGAGCTGGACATTCCTAGTCTAATTCATCAATTTTCTGACGTTAGCAACTGCAGTGATATTCTTTGGCAGAGTTTTTGACAACACGCCCTTTGTTTGTTCATGCTAGCACATTTCCTCCTTGCCCCTAGTTTTGGCGGGTCTAGCATTCGATTAATCGAAGTAGCCCAAGGCCTAAAAAAAGGGAAAGAGTTGCATTGGTTTGGCGTTGGCTAAGACTTTGATGGGCTTAGACGCCTCCCATTGGTAAGAGACAAACAAATTCACTGGGATTCCACTACTTCTTCAGGTATTGTTTCCCACATTTTCTAATATATGTTTCTCACATCTCTCGACACTCATGCGCTTTTTTTCTCTCAAAGCTCTTTTCTCATTTTTCTCTCAACGTACACCTCTCTGTTCTTTAATCTATTTTCTTTCATCCCTCCCCAAATATGGCTTATGGACAAGCTGAAGGTAGTGGACTCTTGCCCTGCATACTCAGCTCGAGCATACTTCTTCCGCCAACAGCTAGTAGATTTTCCTAATGAAGGATGGTGGTGCCACTGGGTGTGTAACAGGTCTGCTGCTGACATTGCTTGGCGTTGATCCTGGCTTAATCTGAATGAAATGAGCTATAGCATGGCTCGTCAACCCGACATTGAGCTGATCGGCCTGAAACACTGTGTATTCTACTTTCTGTTCCGATTCAGGCGTCAATTTGGACATTATCAGATTTGCCTAGAGAAGGGGGTAGAATACCAGGTTTCATTCCCCGTTCGAGGCTCACATTTGGCTAGGTACCTCACTACTTGGAGGACGAGAGAGCTTCTAGCTTCGGCCCCTAGTTTCAATTGCGCACTTTCTGGCAAGTGCCTAACCTGGCTTGAAGATGAGGCGCAATCTGGGCCCATTTTAGCATCAGAGGCTTCCACAAGCACAAGCGGGGGACGCAGGAACACTTGACTCAGCTATGCCCTAAGTTTATGGATTTGATCTTACTTTTCAAGTTTTATGCATGTAATAAAAAGCAGCTTTGATTTGTATCGAGAGTTGGAGAACTTTGTACTGAAATCAATGATATTAAAGTTGTGAGCATTGAAAGTTTTCCTTTTGGTCCAAAAATGGTCTAAGTTGTAAAAGGTAAATTTTAGCAAAAATTAACTTTTATTAAAACTTTTCAAAACCATTTTCGATAAGGATCATAACTTGACACGCACGGAATCTATCCTCGAGATATACAACACTGAATCCAAAAATGAAAAATTGCCCCTTGTCTGAACAGCACTGTTCAGCACTATAACCAATTCTCAGAGACGATTACAACCGAACACTTAGATAAAGAAAAGACAAAGATGGCCTGATCAAACACATGGACAGGACAGTTGATTTGGAGGTGTTTACGGCCAAACTTCAGGATGAAGTTGTCTACGTATCCTGAAGATGGGAATCAAGCCTTACGTAGTTCGGTTCGGGTTCACTCGAGTATTAACGCTCTCCTTCTGCACTCTAACTTTTGCCAAGGCCGCCCTTTAGGGTTTTCAACCTTGCGAGCTCAGTTTTTCTTTTTTCTAATTTTTTGTGCTCTAACTTTTGCCTAGGTCGCCCATCCAGGTTTTCGGCCTAGCGAGCTTCTCAGGGATAGTACTTCTTCAACTTGTCCATGTTGATCGGTTGGGAAAATTCTAGGCCATCTAGGTCCATAAGAATAACAGCTCCATCCGACCAGATAGTTTTGATAATGTAAGGATCAGTCCAATTGGGTCTGAACTTGCCTTTAGGGTCATGGATGGGAGCTCGGTTGTCTTTTAGCACCAGATCCCCTTCCTTGAGATTCCTGGACTTAACCTTCTTGTTAAAAGCCCTGGTAATCCTGCGTTGATAACCCTGAACATGGTATAGTGCTTTCAGCCTTCTCTCATCGAACAACATCAGTTCTTCGAACCTACTCTGTTGCCAATCTGCCTCTGCTATCTGACATTCAGTGATAACTCGCAGCGATGAAACTTCTATTTCGATTGGCAGAACAATCTCCATACCGTAAACAAGAGAGTAAGGAGTTACCTAGTAGATGTCTGAATTGAAGTTCTATAACCCCAGAGTGCAAATGGCAATTTGTCTGGCCAGTCCCTATATGTCTCAACCATTTTCTGTAAGATATGCTTGATGTTCTTGTTGGCGGCCTCAACAGCTCCGTTGGTTTGCGGCCGGTATGTAGATGACTTATGAAAAGCCACATTGTATTTCTCCAACAAGTCAATCACTTCTTTCTTGAAATGGGAGCCATTATTTGAAATGATCTCATTTAAGACTCCATAACTGCAAATGATGTTGTTGCAAATGAACTTAGCCACATGCGTTGCTTTCAACACTGCATAAGACTGAGCCTCCACCCACTTTGTAAAGTAGTCAATTGCCACCAGAATGTATTCATGCCCATTTGACCCTTTCGGTGTGACTGCACCGATGACATCGATTCCCCAGACTGAGAAACGCCATGGTGAAGTCATGTTGTACAGCTTCGACAGCGGGATGTTCATGCGATTTGCATAAATTTGGCATTTGTGGCATCGCCGAACAAAACCAATACAATCCTCTTCCATGGTAGACCAGTAGTAACCTTACGTGAGAATCTTCTAGGCTAACATTACTCCGTTCATGTGCGCTCCGCACTCTCCCCCATGGATGGCCTCCATTAGGCGCTTTGATTCCTTTACGTCGACACACAATTTGTGCATTCCCAGATAACCCCTCTTGTACAGTTTAACTCCGTAAATGATAAATTGAACGGCCATCCGCCGTATTGCTCTCTTATCTTTGGCATTTGCCCTTGATGGATAAACCTCCTTTTCCAAGAAGTTCCAAATATCATAAAACCAAGGGTTTTGATCTTGCACTTCATCTATTGCGGCGATGGACTCATAAGCTGGCGTATATCTCTGCTCAATAATGATCGGACGCATCTGGACTCCAAACGGGATGTCTATCATGGAAGATAGAGTTGATAAGGCGTCAGCGAACCTATTGTTCTCTCTTAGTAGATGCGTGAAGGTCAGCTTCTCAAACCTAGGAATCAGAACGTCTAGGGTTTGGTGATAAATCTTTATCTTTTCTTCTTTAACCTTCCTTCCAGTCTCCTTTTGCTTGAGACACAACTAGGTTCGAGTCCCAATGATGTCCAACCTTTTTGCCCCTAGTTCCAGGGTGGCTTCCAAACCAGCGATACACGCCTTGTATTCTGCTTCGTTACTAGATACCTTGAACTGGAGTTTGAAGGCTAAAGGTGTATGAGAATTGTCGAGTGCTATCAGCAACACCCCTATCCCATAACCATATTGATTAGACGCTCTGTCAAAGTACATTGTCCAAATTTCTTCCTCGACTTGCAGAATAGCTTCATCTGGGAATAGGTATTCTACCGCTTCATCCCCTTCCACTAGGTGATCTACCAGGAACTCTGCTACTGTTCTTCCCTTGATAGACTTGCGAGTAACATACTTTAAATCAAACTCGGAAAGAATGAGCAACCAACGGGCTAGCCTACCCGTAAGCGCTGGTTTCTCGAAGAGATATTTGATGGGATCTAATCTCGAAACCAAAATTACGGAGTGAGCTAACAAGTAATGCCTCAACTTCCTGGTAGCCCATACCAAGGCTAAGCAAGCTTTCTCCAGCGGAGTGTAGCAGGTTGTAGACACCCCATTTTTGACTGCCCTTAAGACTTGGACGCGACTGTTGGTTTACATGGTGGAGAAAGGTGTGCAGGGCAAATGTTCAATTTCTTCGGCAAGAGGAGAGTCAAATCCTAACCTTACACCCCATTTTGGACAAAGCTATTTTGAATGGTTTTTAGACCTTAAAACCCTCTCTTTCAAAACATTTTTGAAATAAAGTTTCTACGATGCTCTGAGGCTCGCATTTTGTTAAATGTTGCGCTTTTCAGTAAACCGAGCAAGGGCAGAGTTGAAATGAATGAAAGAGAGTTGAAATCTTTGAAAAATCTTTCAAAACACCTTGTTAGGGGTTTAGAGTTGAGGAAAAGAAGAAAAGAGGAAAGAAACCCAGTTGGGGAAGAAAATGGGCATGAACCGTTAAGAGATAAAGTCGAGCGGTAAATCAGGCTTATCTATCTATACATTTGGATTTAAGCTATGAGGTCACCACCGTTGGAAAGAAGACTTCCGACGCTTCATTTTACGCTCAAGAATATCCTAAAGCCAAGTCCGGACGAGGGAGATATAGTTAGTTGAAGTAGGGCATCAATCCGGTTGGACCGAATCTGCGCGGCTTCACCAAAACAGGCATAACTTTTTGCACAGTTGGAATTTTAATGCAAGGCTGGCGCCATTGGAAAGCTAACTTCTGGGGCTTCATCATAGGAGATGGCCGACCACCTTGGACCTTTTTCCCTGGTCGGCCGACCAGGTTAAGGGGTCGGCCGACCACTTGAACTGGTCGGCCAGCTCTCTACAGCTTTGTCTCTGTGAGTTGGTTCCAGCTGTGCCAGCTGGAGGGCACAGACTGGATCCTCCATACACGTGTATGGAGGATCTTTGGCCTTGCTTCTTGGAGAAGCATTGGTCTCCTTGGTCTATAAAGGAAGCCCTCCCTCTCCATTGCAAGGGTTCAGATTTTGGTGAAGGCTCATAGATACATCCCTCTTTGTATCTCTCCCTTTGAGCCCTAAAAGAGTGAGCTCTTGACCCCTTTGCATACCATCTCCTAACCTAACCCCTCCACCATCACTCTAAGCATCTTGGAGGCCATTTTCAAAGGCTAAGGGACTGGTTTTTGGGTCCAGAGGTTGTTGGTTCTTGCTGTGCAACAAGGGTAACCATTTTCTCCTTTTTTGAGCATCATTTTGATCCTTATTTTAGCCATACTTTCTAGCATATTTGAGCTTTGGTGTAAACTGAAAAAAGTCTTATTTTGAGCTTCTTAACAAGTTTGTTTAAGGTCATTTTTCTGTTGGGGGTCATCTACCCCCTTTGCATGCTTGTTTTCATCTTGTTTTGAGCCATGCATTAAGGCCTTTGAAGTGAGATTTGTTTGGCCTTCTAGCCACTGAAATCTAGTGGATTTTCAATGGCTAACATACTGTTTTGAGCCCTAAAATCAGAGAGGGGTGACCCTCTCACCCCTTGTCTTGTTTACTAGCATATTTGGCCTAACAAAGGAGTCCTTATTTGCATGCTTCCAAGCCATGTTTCAGGCCATTTTTGGTGGGTTTTAGGACCTGCATAGGCTCTGTCCAGAGCCCATTTTTCCATTTTGGGTGTCTATCTTGCATGTGTAGAACAACCCTCTTTATATCCTTTCAAAGGAACATATCATTCTTGCATGCATTGACCATGTTTCCATGAGTTTTTGGGCATTATTTGGCATGGCATACTTCTAAATTTTGCTGATTTGGCAACCTCTTGATTTCCTCACATACTTGTAGTGCAAATCCTCTTTACTAGTTTACATTGCATGCTATGTTGGCCCTTGATTTTAGCACTTTTTGGCCATGACTTAAACTGATTTTGTGCATGTTTTGGACTGCCTTAGCTTTGTTTTTGGGTCTCATGGTCGAATGATGCTTGTTTTGCATGCTTGTAGTACAATATCCATGCCTAGCTTTGAGTTTTGAGGCCTATTGCATGCATATACTGAGGTGTTTTCATGTTTTGGGGCCATTTCACATCATATTTCAGAGCTTATATGTATGCCATATTCTCATGATTTTCACTCTTTAAGTGCATTTGAGAGTTGTACTTGTATGCCTCATTTACCGACCATTGCATGAGCTTCATTTGAATGCATTTCGAGCCATCTTTTTAGACCATTTTCCCACTGTCTTGGACCTGCCTAAGGTCTGTTTGGGGGTGGTTTGGTCATTTGTGCATCGCTTTGTATACCTATAGTGTAATCCACTCCACTAGTTTCGGTATCCGGGTCATCTAGCATGCATTATGTGAGGTGTTTGCATGTTTCGGGGCCATTAAGCATGTCATTTCAGAGCTGGATCATGTGCCATTCTATGCCTTATTTCATCCTTTGCCATGCTTTGTTAGAGTTGCATGTTGTGCCTTAGGATTGGTCCTTTGCATTCGTGCATGTTTGCATGTATCTTGTTGCCTCATTTTCATCATATGGCCACTGATTTGAGTGTGGCTGAGGTCCACTCATGTTGGTTTAAGTCCACCTTGCATTGTGTATGCCATTTGGTTCATGTTGTTGCATGTTTGACCATCGCATTGTGTATGCTTTGATTATGCCTTTGTGTATATCCATCTTCATATGTGTGCATTGTGTATGCCATATAGCTCATGTGCATTGTGTATGCCATTTTAGTCCATAGCATTGCGTATGCTAGGTTGCATGTGTGCATATCATCCCTCGCATGCCAGCATGATTAGGTTGCATTGCATTTAGGGTTGCATGTTAGTCGCATTGTGTATGCCATCTCATTGTATTGTGTTTGGAGTAGGGTTAGTCCAAACACGGGAAACGAGGGGCGTTTCGTACTCAAAGTGACGAAACATGTCCCAATTTCCGGTCGCCGACACTCCAGATTACCCATGATGGAGTTTAGGCCTTGTTGTGTTTATATGTGCATTCATTTCACATTGAGTCGTGCAATTCGACTCCTCGGCCATCATGCATCGAGATGCGTGATTGGTGGCCCGAGGGTCGAGGACTACACTCCCTTGAGCTTGTGCAATGATGGGAGAGTGGTCGTGTACACATTTGTTAAAAATACCTTGCTATGCCTCTCTCTTGCTTTGTGTTGCAGAAACTGGTCGGCCGACCAGCTTTTCTGGCAGGCCGACCACCTCTTTGGTCTCCACCAAAAAAGGTGGTCGGTAGGTGGTCTCCAAGGCCAAGGGCTGGTCGGCAGCCTTCCCACAACTTCCCAGGGTGGAGTTTCAGCCTTCTGGAGCCTTGTGCAGTGTTCTGAGGTCAATTACAAACAAAGGCCAGTCAGAGCATCGCGATGGATTTCCCGACAAAGCGATTCAAGCATGCATGCATTTATTGCCATCCAAGGCAGAGCTGAGGCAGTCCATTTCATGTAGTTTGCATGTTAGTTTTATTGCTTACTTAGTTAAATTTGTTAATTAGTCAGCGTTATGTAATAATTAGCTGTAGTTAGTTATTTGTTTCGTTGTGTATTATTTATTCGGACCCTCTGAGAGAGGGCAATGTTGTAATAAGTGTGCGTGTGTGTGATGCATGTCTTCCAACCCCACGTCTTTCTCCCTTTTATTTATCAGCTTATGATGGTTAGTTTAGGGCATGTTTAAATTAGCATACTTATGTTCGCATGTTTGCATCCATTCATCTGTCTTGCACGCACCGGGCTCGGCGCATCATACTAACTACATTGTACTTCAATTCCAAGTTGAATACGTGTTATCTGCAGTATCTCACATGCCATTTTAGAATAGCTGAGCCTATCTTAGTTGCATTCTTGCATGTGTTGCATTAGGCATCTCAGCATAGTTAGGATTCATGCATGTTTTCTAATTAGCTTCTTTTTTGGCTCGGAGTACTCGGTAAGCTTTTACGCTTTAGCATCCTTGCATGTGTGTGAGTGATTGCCATGATAGCATGCTTACCATGAGGCTAATTGCTTATGTGATATAACTGCCTAAATGCCTGTGGGTGAAGGTTGGATTACTTGAATTGGAACAATTCATCAAATGCAAGTTTCAAGCCCACTTGCGAGTGGCAAAATCACCATGTTTTCTGAAGCCCACCTGAGGGTGGCAAAAAAACGGCATTTTAGCCTACTTACGAGTAGCAAACCGCTTTTAAAAATGAACATGAGATGTTTTGTTCCAACTCGGGCGATCCAGTCTATACTTGTATGCTGCGCGCATCACGTAGTAAATTCTAGGCTAATAACCGGAATAAGAGCACATAATGTTTTCAAAACTCGATATCATGGTTAGTAGAGGCCGATCTTTGATCGGGCGAGCAGAGGTGCTCACGAAGTGACCTTCCCCAATCGTACCCAAGTTCCCGAGCCGAGGCAACTTTGGTGATGACGGACACGTAGCCTTAGAAACGAGTCAAGGTTTCCTAAATTTCCCAAAATAAAATATTTAGGTGGCGACTCTGTATCTGGCAAAGCAGTCCATGTTTGGCACTTCTTTCTAAAAATCAGTTTTTCAAAACGATTTGCCAGATTTGGACTCTTTGGTGATTTATCGATCTTGTATTGCACTTTGCGAGATTAGATCCAGAACCGTGACATTTGAGTCCGAACTGTAGTGAGCCCAAATGAACAAAACGGGATCTTCTCCCGGGACGTTCGGGGACGTTTACACAGGTCTCGTAATCCAGCATTTTCTTGCTTAGGTAATAGATGCTTTGCTCCACTCTATTCTCAGATTCCTGAGCAAGCATGCATCCCATCGTTGTACCCGTCACTGACAAATACAAAATCAAGGGCTTCCCCGACTCTGGCAGCGACAACACGGGTGGATTCTGAAGGTATTGCATGATCTGCTCAAAAGCGAACTGACATCGGTCATCCTATCGGAACTTCTTTCCTTTCTTCAGGAGACCAAATAGTGGTTCACAAGTCAAGGTTAATTTAGAAATGAACCGTCTTATGAATTACACTTTACCCAGAAAGTCTCGCACCTCCTTTTCAGTCTTTGGTGGTGGCATTTCTAGGATGGCCTTGATTTTGAAGGGATCTACCTTGATGCCCCTCTGTGTGATCAAGAAACCTAGCATTTTTCTTGCCATTACGCCGAAAGTACACTTCTGCAGATTCAACCTCAACTAGTGTTCTCTAATCCGTTGAAAGAATTTCTTCAAGGCGGTGTAGTGGCCCTCTCTTTCCTTGGACTTGACAATCATGTCGTCCACGTACACCTTGACCTCTTTATGAATCATATCATGTAGAATTATGGTTGTAGCCTATTGATAGGTAGCCCCAGCATTCTTCAACCCAAACGGCATCACTCGATAACAGTAGGTTCCCCACGGCGTAGTGAAAGCAGTTTTCTCTCTGTCCTCGGGTGCCATCAGAATCTGGTTATACTCGGAAAATCTATCCATGAAGGAGAACAAGGCATGGCCTGCGGTGAAGTCCACCAATTCATCAATATGCGGTAAGGGAAAGTCGTTCTTCGGACCGACTCTGTTCAGATCCCTAAAATCCATACACACCTGAATTTTGCCGTCTTTCTTTGGCACTAGAACAATGTTGGCCAACCAAGTTGGATACTCAGATACTAGCAAGAATCCTGTGTCTATCTGCTTGGTGCCCTCCTCCTTAATCTTCAAAGCCCAATCCAAGCATATTCTCCGCAACTTCTACTTAATGGGTCAGGCCTTGGGGTCAAGAAGGATCCGATACTGTACAATCTCAGGATCGATTCCAAGCATGTCTTCATAGGACCACGCGAAAACATCTTTGAAATCTTTTAATAAAGTGACTAAACGCTCGTGCTCCTCTGAAGACAACGTAGACCCGATCTGAACCAGACGCGGATCCTTTTCAGTACTTATATTAATCGTAATGATTTCATCAGCGAGGGGTTTTGCAAACCTCTCCTCCTTTCGATTAATCAAATTCTTCAAAACTAGAGTAATTCCTTCCTCATCGTTTTCATCAAAATTTTAAAAATCATGATCAATGCAATAAACAAGAGGCACATAGAAATACTCAGAATCTGCAGTGGCATTCTCATTCAAAAGGTCCAATTCATCCAATTCTTCGGTTACAACCAACTCAAAAGAAAAAGAAAAGGACAACCTGGACAAAACCTCGGTATTTGGGTTATCAACCCCAGGCATACCGGACCCAGACTCAGAAGAACCGGAATCTGATTCCGACTCCACAGACTCTGTGGAATCAAATTCTGGTTCATTACCCGACTCGGAACTGCTAGACAGGTAGCCTTCCTCCAGCTGCCAAATGATGGATAGTGCGTCAGATGCATCTAAGATACCGCTAGAAGGGTTTGCACCTTGTTGGTCCCCGATCATGGAAATAGTCAGGTTATCCCCGAAGCTCTCTGAGTTGATCTGAGGATCCGAAAGGAGACATGTTAGTGCTGCTCCCACTTCAGACTCGTTGCCGTTGGAATCACTTTCTGTGCTCTTTGCAGCCTCAGCGGTTAGTTCAATCTGTTCCTCTGTATCACTGTCTTATAGCCGCAAGTCAAAGAAAATTTCAAAGCCAGGAACTCGCTGCTTCTCAAAGTTGAACCAGGGTTCGGGGAAACCACAAAATGGGAAGTCTTCCCCCTCCCGAACAAAATAACCATTTAGGGTTCCCCGAATAGGTCGATGCATAAGTTCGTAGTGCTTCTCGGTCTCCTTAGCTCTGGCTTTTCCAGCCATCTCTTTCCCTTTCCTCACCCAGTCCTCTTTGGTGGGCGTATAGCCAAGACCAAAGGCATGTAGGTTATGTGGCACATCAGCCAATGCGGTAACACCTTTCCGGCCACTTCTTGCTAATCCCATTCCTGGCATGTGTTGGAGTTTGTTCATGAAGTAGATCGATTGAGCACTGACATATATGCCCTCATCCGACGCCAGGATGGTTTGTACTGCTCGAGCCTCAGCCAAGGTAAATCCAGAAAGGAAAACATCATCTTCGCCATGTACAATTTCCAGCACAGGTGTAGTGACCTCTGGCGGATAATGTATAGGTAAATTCCCGAAAACTATGGCTACCCTTTTCCTATGAGGGTACTTCAGCATTTGGTGGAGAGTGGAAGAGACAGCTTTTACTTGGTGCAGCCAGGGTCGCCTAAGTAGTAAGTTGAAAGTAGCCGGAACATCCAGGACATGGAACTCAATGTCCTGTTGAGTTGGGCCAACCTGTACTCTAATCTGTACTGTCCCCATCACCTCTTTGCTTGTATTGTCATACGCTCGGATCACCTGGGCTGTAGGCACAAAATCGGCCGATTTCAAACCAATAGCATAGGCCGTACCAGAAGGACAGACATTGATTGCTGACCCGGTGTCGACCAATACCACCGGTATCCACTTTTCTCGGCACTCTACGAATATGTATAGAGGCTTGTGTATGCAGAGCCTTCAGGCAGTAATTCCTTGTTTGAAAAGGTCAAAGTCGGCGCAACGCCTCCCGAGAAGACTAATCCCACCAGTTGCTCCGGGGTGGTGTCGATGGACAACTTGGCTTTATCCATCGCCGTCAATACAACCTGTCTGTGCACTCACGAAGCCATAAGCAAACCCAGATAGATATGTCAGCTTGAATCTTCTTCAACTATTTCAGCACAGCCTCCTCCTCTAACTTCTTTTCCTTCTGTTTATCTACCTCTTTATCTTTCCCAGATGCCTCGGGTTGGTCTAGATGCGGTGGTTTGAAATATCAGCCACTTCTTCTCATATGGTCGACTTCTTCCACTTACCAAGTGTTGTTAGGAAAGTCTTCGCCCCAATCTTCGTCAGTGTGGGCAAGATGCAGATCATTATCTTCCCACCATATACCTCCGGCAACTGACAAACAGTTGTCCGATTCCGGTCTAGGTGTTCTCTCAGCAGAAACATTCCCCACAGGGTGTTGAGCTATTCCAGCTTCCTGTTTGTTTTGATCTCTTTCTTTTTCAAACCACTTCAATGAGGCCTCTTGCTCTGTATCAACGGTGTTCACGGCGCCCTATTCTTGAGCTAAATTCTTAACACTGGTGTTTTCCGGCAATTTCCTCTTATCTTCGGCCATTCTGGCCAATGCAGTGGTTCCCACTTTTTGTTCTTCCAGCTTTAATCCAGTTCCCTCATCTATATCGGGTTCATCACTTAGCCATCCAGAATTATCTGTCGACCCATTCAGATTGAACCAATCAATATGCACATACCCTTGATCTTGCTCATCAAAGAACTGCAAATTGTCTATATCTTCCTCTAGGTCGACTAGATCATCTAATCCCTGACTTATCCTATCCTCTTGAACTACACTGACCTCCATCCCAGTCGGCAATGCAACTTCTGGCTTAGCTTGATTGTTTGGCACAATATAGCGGCACAGGTTGTATACCTCTTCAGATAAGTCCTCAGAGCCCTCGGGCAACAAACTGACATTCTCTACCAAGGCAAACCTCCCTTTATCTTCCACTGTCACCACCATTGGTTCAGGTTGGAGTGTAGACGTGTTTATCATGCACAGGTCCGTGCTTTCAGGGATAAACAATGCCGGGTTAGGTAGGTGGGAATGGGTGATGTATATAATGGGGTTATAAGGGACAGCCAGTGTGTGGATAAGGTTTATATGTTGGGGTGGAGGTACCTGGTTATGTGGTGGGAGAGGATATGTAGTGACGTTTGGCTTTTGGGGAGGCGCTATCAGTTTATTGTCGATGAGATCTTGAATCTCGTAATGCAACCTATAGCATTGATCAGTGTCATGACTGTGCTGTTGGTGAAAAGCGCAGTATTTGGCCAGGTTGTGTCTTGAGGGGAGAGGATCAGGCAGAGGGCGAGGCTCTAGTGGTTTAAGATGCCCCTTTCTGATCAAGACCCCTAAGGTTTTGGACAAAGGCATGTAGAGCGGGGTGAAGACCCTTTGATTTTGGGCTTGATGGCTCGAGGTATGTGAAGTTGCATTGGATGTACCAGCAAAAGGGGTGGCAGTTTTAGGTGTGGTGGTGACCATGCTCACATCCGAAGGCCATGCAGAAGTGCTACCACTTGTGTTTACATTGGAGCTGCGTGTAAAGGGCCTCTTGGGCTATTCATTCTCATGGTCTATCAAACCCTGCTTCATCGCATCCTCAATTTGAACCCCTATTTCATGGAGCTCAACAAATGTAAACAAAGGCAAGACTATCATCTTCTGTAATAATCTCCCTTGCAAGTTACGGACCACCATTCTAATTTGGTCCTTTTCAGATGGCCAGATAGTCATCATAGACACCTTAGCCCTCCACCGAGTCACCAAGTCCGAGAAACCCTCATTCGGCTCTTGATGGGTCGCTTCTAGATCACGAGTAGTGACCTCGATCTAGGTATTGTAGGAGTATTGCGCGATGAAGGCCTCGGTCATTTCCTCTCAATTCCGTTTCACGGAGTCTTCCAACTTTGCGTACCAGATGGCCGCTATGCCCGACAGGGTTCGGCCAAAAAGCGATAGCTTCTACAGTCTGGTGAGACCTATCGGTCGTAGGATATCAGAGAATAACCATAAATGGACCATAGAATCCTCGAAGCCATCGAACCGGTTTATATGCAGTATCTTGAATCTGTCCGGCAGAGTCACTGCGGAATCTGTGTATCCATTCTCAATGTCAGGGATTGAATTCACGCCCTGCGTCTGCTTGAAGAGCTTTTCTAGCTTGTTGACCTTCAGTGCGGTGGGGTTAACCTTGAATTCAAATGGCGCCTCCATTTGGTAAACTAGTGCCTTGGAGGTCTGAGGTGGGATTAGATCTGCCAGGATGCCCATATTCTCTTGGACATTGATTGTGACCCCGGGTGCTGGAATTCCCACTAGGGGTGCATGGGATGCAGAGGCTACTGCCGGTTGTGGTTGTTGTTGCTGAAGCCTTTTCATCACTTCTGCTTGGCGGGCTGCGACCTCAGCTTGGCAGGTAGCATCTAGCATTGAGATATGTGGCTCACAACAGTTAACCCTCAGAATATCTTCAAGTTCCATGGACAACATCTACACAACACAGCAAACAGTTAGTAAAACACTTAGTGTACTGCTTCCTTTCACTCAACTCTCATATAGAGAAACTCCAATCACTTAGTAGCCCTTCCATAACTGGATGTATAGTAAATTCCATTGCTGAAAAAACCAAGAATCACTTGTTGATCTAGGCAAATTGTACATAGATAACAGTTTTACAACATGCAATACATTTCTATAACAATCTAAAACATAGCACTTTAGGTTTAAAAATAAGATACAAAACTTTGTGAAGAAAATCACCAAAAATTTGAAGTAGCCACAGAAATACCCAATAATCAGTTCAAACACTTAGTAAAGACCAAAGTGACTTATACAAACTCACAGAACAAGCACTAGACTTTCGATTTCAAAATTAAGCTCAAACTTGCATTTTTTGAACTCTTTTTTTTTTTTTGGGGGTAAATAAGATATAATATAAAAAAAACACAACTGAACAAGTTTACAAGGGGCATACCCCAGGCCCTAACAAAAACTATACATAACAAGCCCCAACCAAAACAAAACCACCAACTGGACTAGCAAGGGACTACCTAGGCTGTAAACTGCTTAGACCTGTTCATAACGCTCATCTAAGTTGGAGGGGAGATATCAACAAACCTTAACAAGCTTAGTTAAGCAGGAGCACCAAAATAATAATATAACAACATAAACTAGCAGTAACTAGAGCACCCCAAAACAGCCAAGCTGAGCTTCCACAATTAGTAACAATAGGAGATGGCCAAACAAAAGCCGAAAATGATTACACTACCCAAAATAACTCCTACACAGCCCGTAGGAGAAGGCCAAACAGAAACAAAAAATAATTACACTACCTAGTGTTCTAGTATTACAAGACACTCCTATATCCTCTCATCACTAGGCCCACACCAAAGAATTCCCTATTAATGTACCAGCACAGATCTGATCTTGCAAGAAAAGGTTAGGAACACTCCTTTATGATTATTCACATCTTTTAACCCACAAACTCACAAATGCCCACCTTCTAACTATATGCTCACACCACACTCAACCCACAATCCCTAAAGAGAAAGGCCAGCAGAAACCTGCATAGGAAACTGTTAGGGAAAACATGTATAATGACATATAGTGGCTCACATTCACTCAATCCTGAGTATAGGTAACACTCCACTCTCAACTTACTGCTCCAGACATCTGCTCCAAGCACCATAACCAGGTATACCAGTAATCAAATGAGGCCAGGGCCACCTACAGAAACTATTAGATACACCTACTAAAACATCAATTAGGATCTGCACAGGGGATAAATGAGGCAATCTCCAAGTAGCTAAAAACCATGCATCATTTTGATTCTCTTCCAAATTTTTAAGTGACAGTACTCTAAATCTAACCATATACAAGATGTTCAAACCAATGATTTCTTTAGGAATTTTTTCTTTGGTGAAGACTCTATTATTTCTCTCAAGCCAAATGAGGTAAACAGTGCAGGTAAGAGCAAGCTTAGAGATAATAGAGCCAAGTGACTTACCTTTAACAGATTTAGCAATATGAGACACCAAACCAAACCAGTTTAACATAGGCCAAGCCACATTTTAAAATAGGAAAAACCATGTAATAATCATGAAAATGCCCAGGAATTGGTTTGAACGCCTTATTAAGGACAAAAGTGACTTGTAGAAACTCACGGTATAAGCACGAAACTTTTGGTTTGGAAATTATGCTCAATTTTTAACTAATTCAAAAAAAATGAAATACTTGTGTTTCTACACTTAAAAATGAAATAAGTTTAATTAATTCAATTAATTTTAACTATATTTGTATATTATTTTTGAAGTTAATGCATTGATAAAATATTCATGTTTTTATTCTTTTGTTCACAGGTTGGTGATAGATGTTCGTGGTTCAATAGTGATATATATGATCATTAAAGATATAATAATTTGTCGTTTTGCACGTAGGCATTCATTTTATTTTTCTTTGTTTCTTTTGATAAGTTATTTTGTTGAATATTTAGATACTTTTTGGAATTATTATGTTTGGGATTGTTGATATAGTTAGACACATTTTAGGATTCTTATGTTTGGTATTGTTGGATATTTGAATAAAATTTGGGATATTAAAATGTATTTGATATTAATTTGGTTACATTACTAATTGTTATGATATTGTGTTAAGTTTAGTTTGTATTATTTGTTATATATAGATTTTTTGGTATGTTTTACAGACAAATACAGGTCATAGACAAATTAGATTATCCTCATGTTTCTTGGTGGCTCCTTCTAGATGTTGGTGCTTGTGTTTGATATTGTTTTTATTTTGACTTGCTCTTCTATGTGAGCTGTACATGGGCTTTTTTTGTGATGGCTTGGATGATTATTGTTTTTTGTTTGTAACAACATTGGTTGAATTTCCATTTCCCATGTGGTTTATATGCCTTGTTTGGGCCTATTCTAGAAATCCATACTATTGTATGTGGTTCTTGAACAGGTTAGTGTGGTTCTTGAATAGGTTATAAGTGTGTTTCTAGTGCTGGTTTACTAGTTTGCTATTTGAACAAGTACTAGTGCAAGTTTGCTGTTGTACTACTGGAGCTGGTGTGTTTTGCTGATATATGTTGCTAGCATGTTGTAGTGCTCCTGTGTCGTGCATTGCTTTGCTGCTATGCTGTGGGCCTGCTGCAGTGCTGGTGTGTGCTAGTGTGTTGTTGTCCGTTGTTGTATGCTGTCTGTCTGTTGTGTGTTGTCTGTTGTATCTTGCAGTCTATTGCTATCTGCTTCTGTATGCTGCTGTCTGTTGCAATATGTTAGTTGTGTTTATTTTGTTAGTTTCTTTTTGGTTTGGCGGGAAGTGCTGTTTAGTTGTTAGGCTTTGGTGCCTTATTTAGCTTTAGCTTTCGTTTTCTTGTGTTTTGTTGTTGATAGCTCTGTTGTGCCTGAGGAATGCCTCTTGTAAATCTGTAAATCTTATAAAAAAATATAAATGATTTTTAATTATTTTTGCCGATGCAAATTTGTCGTTGCCAAAGAGTAAAGTTTTCTTGACAAACAACTTGTCGGTAAATATGTTGCCAAAAGTTTATTTTTGCCGACTCATATTGTGTTGCTAGAAGTGTATTTTTTGCCAATGCAAATTTGTCGTTGCCAGAAGTAAAGCTTTCTCGACAAACAAATCGTCGGCAAATGGCAACATTTACCGATGTAAATATGTCGTCGAAAGTTTAATTTTACCAACTCATATTTTGTTGTTAAAAGTATATTTTATGCTGATGCAAATTTGTGTCGGGAAAAGTGCCACACAATTATCATATTTGAACTACTTTTACCAACGCAAGGTGAATTGTCGACGATAGATGAAGGCTTTTATTGACAATTATGTTTATCGCTAAAGGCATTACTTTTACTAATACAATGATAATTTCGTCGGCAAAACTTTTGCCGACTCACTTTTACCTACGGGTTGCCGACATAGCTCAATGTGTTGGAAAAACTTTTTGTCGACGAATTTTTCCTTTTAACAACATATTTTGTTGCGTTGTAAAAAATACAATTTCTTTTAGTGCAATAAATAACTAAAATCAAATGGGATCTATGGGGTAGATGATCGGATCTTAAAAAAATTTAGGCTCATAAGTAATTACGCAAACTGATCTTAGCATAAATTAAGAAGAAAGGTGAATTACACTTCTTATAGTTTAGAGTTCATGTCATTTTGGTCATTGACTTTTCAATTGTCACACATTTGACTCTGAATTTTGAATTTTGAATCTTATTTCAAATAAGGACAATTGAAGATACCATTGCTCAATTTCAAAGGTAAAGTCGTCAATTTGATAAAATATAAACTAATTTGACAAAAATAAATGTCAAAAAAATATTTTTGAATTTTTAAAAATTATTTCTACTTACCAAAGATAAAATTATATAAAATTGATAAATCTTTTACGCATTGATTTATTTATTTATTTTACCAAATTAATTTTTATTATGTATTTAGATAATGATCATGTAATGTGTGGTTGTTAGGTTTTTAATGTGTAATTAATATATTTAATATATGAAATGTTTTTAGTTTTAGATTTTTTGATTTAATGAATTGGTTTAATAATGGTATCCAAGTTGTTGTCATATTTGAGTTTTGAAAAAATAAAAACTAATTTAATGAAAATAAAAACAATCCATTACATGATAATCATTCAAATACATAATAAAAATTAATTTGGTAAAAAAAAAAATTTGTAAAAGATTTATTAATTTTACATAATTTTATCTTTGGTGGATATAAATAATTTTTAAAAATTCAAAATATTTTTTTGACATATATCTTTATCAAATTAATTTATATTTTATCAAATTGACAATTTTACTCTTGAAATTAAATAATGATATGTTCAATTATCTTTATTTAAAATAAAATTTAAAATTTAAAATCAAATATATCGTAATTAAAAATTAAAAAAATATAAATTTTAAGTTATAGAGATTATTAACATAATTTATATATATATATATATATATAACATAGGGAGAGCAACCAAAACAAGTACAAATATATGGAGAGAGAGAGAGAGAGAGAGAGAGAGAGAACCAAAGTGAAAAACCACCTCCCTTCTTTTATTTGGGGGGTTGAAGGGGACGTATTGAGCAAAAGTGCGTCTAGGTTCTCTTCATGTAATGAACTGGGTCCCACTTTCCTTTTCCATCTCTCTCTCTGTCTCTCTCTCTCTCCTCAATTCTGCTCTTTATCCAAAACAACGGCGCGGGCGAACCCATCTCTCTCTCCTTCTCTCTCTCTCTCTCTATAAGTAAACACTCTCTCCACCATTCTCTCTCAAACTTTGTGTTTGAAATTTGAGTACACATTCGAAGTATTCAGAGAGTTTTCGTCTTTTGTGTACAGAGAATTTTTGTATGTATTTATATTTATTATATAGTCATACACACGCAATAGCAGCTGAAGAACCAACCCGGTTTCGCCGCCCTCCACCACCGCCAAACTGAACCACCAGGTGGCCGGTTTTCTTTAAAAAAAACCGGGTTTTTTTCCTCGGTTTTGCTGTTGAACTGTGGGTTGGTGGCGGCGCCGGTGGTGGAGGAGGTGGGTTGTGGTGGTTGATTGGTATAAATGGACGGTGAATGATTTGGTGTTGTGGGTATTTGATAGATTTGGATGAGAAGGCGAATTTGATGCTGGTTCAAATTCTGGGTTCTATTTTTTGGTTACTGATTGGTGGTTTCTTCAGGTACAATTCATACTTTTGCCTGCATTTGTGGTTTTTGTCCTTTTTGGCTTTGTTCAAGTCTGATGGTTGGTGGGTTTTCAATTTTTTTGTGTTTAATTTTATGGGTTTTTCTTATATATGTTTGTTTATGAAGTGTTGATAATTTGGGATTTTGGTAATTTGTTGTTAAGGAAATTTTGTGTTCTATTCGTCTTTGTTGTTTATTCAACCCACGGAAGACACATGGGTAATGGATGACAATTAGAAACAGGAAATGATCACTTTGAAATTTTGATACTAAAATAAAAGTTTATTTTTGTTATCTTGATCTGGTTGGTATGCCAGATCTTATTTGGCCTGAAATTGGTTATGGAAAACCAGTAAATTATTGCAAATGGGTGTCTTGCAAAATGTGTGTGCATATATGTATAGCAAATGGGTTGCTTGCTTCTAACTTTTTTTTTTGATTCTCTTGTTTAAGTTAGGGTTTTGATTTTGTTGAACTTTTGTTGTACAGGAGATGAGTATTGGGAGTTTTATATTCTGAGGTTGATTTTGATTTGAGTGTGTTCTGAATCAAAAACCTTGACCAATCTTGGAGTATAAGAAAACCCATCAAAATTATCCATAAATGGATTGAAGAATTTATCCATTGGATGAAATGTTAAAGACTTTAGCATATGGGCTGTTGATTTCGTCGTTCCTCTTTTCTATTTCTGCTGCTGATAATGGTTTCCCCCGATGCGATTGCAACGAGGAAGGGTTTTGGAACACTGAAAACATTTTAACATGTCAAAAAGTGAGTGATTTCTTGATTGCAGTGGCCTATTTCTCTATCCCAGTTGAGCTTCTTTACTTTGTTAGTTGCTCAAACGTCCCATTCAAATGGGTACTCTTTCAATTCATTGCTTTCATTGTTCTCTGTGGGATGACCCATTTGCTCAATGGTTGGACTTATGGTCCGCACCCATTTCAGCTAATGCTAGCCCTCACCATTTTCAAATTCCTCACCGCTCTTGTCTCTTTTGCCACTGCTATAACACTCATCACTCTCATCCCTTTGCTTCTAAAAGTGAAATTGAGAGAATTCATGTTGAGGAAGAAAGCTTGGGATCTTGGTCGAGAAGTTAGAATCATAAAGAAGCAGAAAGAAGCCGGATGGCATGTTCGGATGCTTACCCAAGAGATCCGCAAGTCACTCGATCGCCATACGATTTTGTACACAACTCTGGTCGAGCTGTCTAAGACACTAGATTTGCTGAATTGTGCTGTTTGGATGCCTAATGAGATTAAAACAGAGATGAACCTGACCCATGAATTGAATAGGAGGAATGCTTCAAACATGTATAATGTCTCTATCCCAATTAGTGACCCCGATGTTAGAGCGGTCAAAGAGAGTGAAAGAGTGAAGATACTTGGACCTACCTCGGCACTTGCTTCTGCAAGCCGTGGAGGGTCCGTGCAGCCCGGAGCTGTGGCTGCTATTAGGATGCCAATGTTGAGGGTATCTAACTTCAAAGGTGGGACTCCTGAGATGGTTCAGACTTGTTATGCCATATTAGTTTTGGTTCTTCCTGGTGAGCAAGATAGATCGTGGAGCAATCAAGAACTCGAGATTGTGCAGGTGGTTGCCGATCAGGTTGCTGTGGCTGTCTCCCACGCTGCAGTACTTGAAGAATCCCAGCTTATGAGAGAGCAACTGGTTGAGCAAAATCGAGCCTTGCAACAGGCAAAACAGGATATAATGATGGCAAGCCAGGCTAGGAACTCGTTTCAAAAGGTAATGAGTCATGGTATGAGGAGACCTATGCACTCAATTTTGGGTTTACTTTTGATGATGCAGGACGAGAATTTGAGTGGCCAGCAACGAATTCTTGTTGATGCGATGGTTAAGACGAGCAATGTCCTCTCAACCTTGATAAACGACGTAATGGACATGTCAATTAAAGATAATGGAAGGTTCCTATTAGAAATGAGGTCTTTTGGGCTACATTCAATGATAAAGGAAGCCGCTTGCCTTGCCAAGTGCTTATGTGTTTTTAGGGGATATGGATTTGAAATTGACATTGAGAAGTCTTTGCCTGATCATGTTATGGGTGATGAGAGAAGGGTTTTTCAGGTGATTTTGCATATGGTTGGGAATCTTTTGAATGGAAACAATGGAGGTGGTTTTGTAACGCTTCGGGTTTACTCAAATAATGGAAGTCAGGCAAGGAATGATCAAAGATGGGCAACATGGAGATCGAGCTCCTCTGATGGCTATGTTCATGTCAAGTTTGAAATTGGAATTAACCATAATGCT
This sequence comes from Camellia japonica, assembly GCA_030407325.1. Lineage (NCBI taxonomy): Eukaryota > Viridiplantae > Streptophyta > Magnoliopsida > Ericales > Theaceae > Camellia > Camellia japonica. The sequence goes on along the minus strand of JAPPVO010000031.1, from coordinate 167,443,854 downwards.
TCTCAATCAGATGGTTCCAAGTCAAGAGCACAGTTTGGCAGTAGGAGGTACAGCAATGAGAGAGTTGAAGAAGGCTTGAGCTTCAGCGTGTGCAAAAAGCTTGTACAGGTGAGAATGATGAACGTGTTCATATGTGTGTGTATGTTTTATGAGCTATTTGTCACTAGTTGCTGTAGAATTATATGAAACTAGGTATTTAAGCATGTTTATCTAGCCTCTCAAATTAACAAAACCTTTCTGGTTCATACCCTGGTCAATTTTTGTAAATTTGGCTATCATTAATGATCATAGTGATTTTTTTTTTTTTTAATAAATATATTACTATATTGACTTGCCAAATTAATCCTTCCGAGCTGGGAAAAGGTTTGTTGGCCATACTGGTTATGAATTTTGATTATTAATATCTTCTCGAATTGCAGTGTATGTGGTGATTAAATGCAGTTCATTAGACATTTCATTTGGAACATCATGAAAGCAAATCATATATAACATGTGATGCGAGTCTTTATTCCTTGCTTGACTAGAATTTCTCTTTTCATCTCTTAACCTCATTTTTCAATAATTGGCAGTTGATGCAAGGTAACATCTGGGTAGTCCCAAATTTGGATGGTTTTGATCAAAGCATGGCACTCATTATTCGGTTTCAACTCCGGCAATCAATTGTAATAGGCATCTCTGAACCGGGAGACTTTTCCGACCACCCACTCTCTGACTCTCTTTTCAGGGGCCTTCAAGTTCTACTAGCGGATGATGATGATGTGAACAGGGTGGTGACGCGTAAACTGCTTCAGAAACTCGGCTGCACTGTTTCCACCGTTGCGTCTGGATATGAATGCCTTAGTGCTCTTGGCCTATCCGTCTCTTCCTTCCAAATTGTACTTTTGGATCTTCACATGCCTGACTTGGATGGGTTTGAAGTTTCCATGAGAATTCGAAAATCTCGAAGCCACAGTTGGCCATTGATCATCGCCTTTACATCAAGTGCTGATGAAGATGTGTGGGATAGATGTTTGCAGAATGGGATGAATGGAGTTATTAGAAAACCGGTTCTTTTGCAGGGAATCGCGGATGAATTTGGAAGAGTCCTGCAAATGGCACAAAAAGTTGTGTGATGATGGAAGCGGAGTTACTGCATTGTGCAGCGGAAATTCTTGAACGATTTCGGGGCATCGATGGAATCGACGAGCAATTCCACAATGTCAATGTTGCACAACATTCATAGCCAAAATGGTATATACATAATTTCAGTTACTTTCTCTTTCCTTTTTTTGTGTTTAATCTTTGTTATCATTGCATAGCTAATCTAATAGTTTAATCACAGCTAGTTGATATTATTGTTAACAAATTTTCCTAATAGAAAAGGCCATGAAATCAAGAACTTCACAAACCTTCAGTAATTTTTTTTAGCGGTAGAGTAGTGAGGAAAGACTGTAAAATTGGCTTAGATGAGGCCCAAAATTCAAAATTGAGAGCTTGCTTTCAAAGAACATTTGAAGAGGAATACTTTATATATGTTTTCTGCTGTAAATTTAGCGTTTTACAAATTAATTCAAATTGATTCAGTTGTTTCAACTTCATCTATTTAGATGCAGTGGAAGCAGCACTTGGTACATCTTTTGGTTGTGATTGATGACTACATTTATGTATCATCTAAATTCCAAGAAAATGTTTTTACTTTACTTTTTGTCACCATTTGGTTTTCCATTTTGATATATGATCACTATAAATGGAAATGTAAGAGGAATAGACTGATATGCAATGTTGTAGTGAAATAAGATATCAATTTATTTAATTTAACTGTATATATAGCTCTTGACAGAGCGGAAAGGCAAAAAATGAAAACAAACACAAGGCTTAGTTTGGTTTGATTTTCTTTTTAACAAGTTTTCACTTTTTATATTTTTCCAAGAAGGGATAAAGGAGTTAATCCTACTTGTACTATCAAGCATGTAATCCAGTATGAATATCACAAATTTGAGTTGATGGTGGTTATTTTTTGAAGTTTGTGATCACAATACAGTTTTGTTTCCCCCCTAATATATATATATATATATATATATGTGTGCGCGCGCGCGCACATCTCTATACACATACATACATGTATATGTTTGATTTTCTAAACAAAAGGTTTGTTGTTTTCAATTGGGGTGGCTAATATTGTTAGACTAGAATTATTGAGTTGTTTATAGCCATTTGTGGAAACCATTGATTCATCATCATCATCATCCTGATTCCTTCCTACATTATCTGATCAATGGTTATATATAATCCAAATGGCAATTATTGACAATTGGGAATACTAGGTGGTTCAGTTTTCTGATGAACTTTAGGTATGATTTGCAAGAGAATATAAAAATGGCTGACTATATTAGTCTGTGTGTGGTGTGTGTTTTTGGACTTTTTGATCAAATCATGATCATCCTCTTTTACTTTTATGTAACAGATAATCAATATTAAATTTGTAATAATTAATTAAATCATTACTCTTTCTTGACTTCTTGATTATGATTTACTCGTTTATTTTCATATCACCCAATCTCCAAATTTTTTCTGTGTTTGTCTATTTTATTACTTTTTGTTGTTAAATCATTTAAGAATCTCAAGATGCATAATTTTGAGAATAATCATATGACTGAGAGTGCATTGGGTCATGGTCTTGACTTAGTCAACTCATTATTCTTTCTTAATTTCTTGATTATCTTTTACTTAAATATTTTAATATCATTCAACCTTTTATGCAATCAAAATCTTCTGGCTTTAAATTTATCTATTTTTTTGTCTGAATACTTTATGTTGTTGGATCAATTTAAAAATTTCAAAATACAAAAATCTCGATACATGATTATTTGACTGAGATTACATTGGGACAAAAGAAGGAAGGATCCCTTGTCCTTTTAATAGGTACAACCCATTAATGCATATTTGAATCACATGCATTGAACTTGCGCATGTATCTCAAGATATATGATTATTTGTAAGTATGATTATTTGAGTGAGAATACATTAGGACAGAAGAAGAGAAAATATCTTGCCCTTTGAATGTACAACCCGGAAATGCATATTTGAATCACATGGGCTGCACGTGCTACCAATTGTGTGAGGGGTATGTATACCCTTGTGGGTCAAAAAGAAGAGAGAACTCCAGAGATGTTTAGTTTTCTTGTTTGTGATAATGGAAAATGGGAATGAGAAAGAAAGTAAAAAAGCATGCATGAATTTATGTACGTATATAGACACTTTGGATTTGTTTCAGTGGCAAGTGGGCCCTACCCATGAAAGTTGTCTTGGATATTTGTGGTTATGCCCCTAACCCCACAAAGAATAAATTACATGATGGGGTTTGATATTCCATGTAATTGGACAAAATGTATCATTTAAAATATTCTATGTTGATAGTCATTATACTATTGTGAAGACTTGACGTTAGATCCTTTTGGAATATAATATAATAATAATATTATTATTAGACTATTCTCCACAAGTATAGGTTTCCTATTTTGCCATAGTCCTCACTTTTGTCCAATACCACTCACTATATTTGCGTTGGTGGTTTTGGACTTTTAGTGCTTTTCTATTTATACTCTTCATTTATCTCTCTAATTACTTTATGTCTGCCCTCATTTTAAAAAAAAACATTAAAGGTGGCATGTGGTAGATTTTTTTAAATATGATTTGAAAATAGAGTTATATTTTGAGTTTATGAGTTTTAGAATTATAATTTGAGTGTGAAAAATTTGTTTGGTGAATAAGTTTTGAAAAAAGTTTTGAATTGAGTGAAAAATTTGTGATGTGACATTGATATTTGATATAAAAATTTACAACTCATAACCAAACACACAATTTAAAATTCTATTTAAAACTCATAAAAAAAATTTAAAAAATTTCAAAATTTTTTTATTTAAAATATAAAAAATAATAGGTGTCAATTGTTAAAAATAAAAACATAAAATAAAATAGCATAGTTCAGGTCAATTGGTTGGTCAATTAGCCGGATGTCCATGGGATGACCGGTTAGCTCAAATTTTTTCGTCTTTGAAAGAGTTTTCAAAAGTGGATGTATAATTAATTTTTAAAAATTCTAAACAAACAACACACTCAAAATAAGGGATAAAAATGTATTTGAAGAGCTTCTCCAAACACAACCAAAATTTTCCTTTCTTTTTCCTTTCTCTGCACACCTCTAAATTTTCCTTTCTTTTTCCTTTCTCTGCACACCTCTAAGCTGTACGCGTCCTCTTTTTTCTCTTTCGGACTTTTAGTGTTGTTCTATTTATACCCTTCCTTTTTCTCTTTAATTACTTTATTTCTACACTCATTTTAAAAGTTTTAAAAATTTTTCTTTCTTTTTCGTTTCTCTGTACACCTCTAACCTATACGCACCGCCTTCGTTGTCACTTGCGTCCTCTTTTTCTCTTTTCCACACGCCTCATTCACCATTACAGGATGACAATGCTAGAGCATGAATGAGAGAATGATAGTACGCACCGCCTTCGTTGTCATTTGCGTCCTTTTTTTTCTTTTCCACACACCTCATTTACAATTACATGATGACAAAGCTAGAGCATGAATGAGAGAATGATAGTACGCACCGCCTTCGTTGTCATTTGCGTCCTTTTTTTTCTTTTCCACACACCTCATTTACAATTACATGATGACAAAGCTAGAGCATGAATGAGAGAATGATAGTGAGGGTGGTAGATCTAGGATATCTAAAGGTGTGTGGTGATGGTGTTGAGATATAACGAGGGAAGAGGCTTTAGGAAAATGAAGCAGCTCTAGGGAAGTAAGGACAATGATGAGTGATAGAGTTGCGAGTTGCATAAGGGTGGGGGTGTTGGTGGCAAGATTGGGTTGGGGTTGCAAATGAGTGGGGGTGGTGGGGTAGAGGTTGCAATTGGTTGGGTGATAGGCAGCACCTTTGGTAGCTGACTATGGATTGTAAAGGTAAAATACTCATGAGAGGGTTGTGTTTGGTTCTTTTTTAAATTGTAATTCTATCAAAACAAAACTCTTTTCGAAATTTATAACTAAATTCTTTTTGAAACACTATTTAAAAGAAAAATAAAAAAATATTATTTTATTTTATTTTATTTTTTAAAATTATGATTTGAGTGTAGTTGTGTTTTCGGTTATGAGTTTTTAGTTGAGGTTTGAAAAGAAAAAATTTATTTGATTATGAGTTTTGAAAAGAGTTTTCAATTATATTTTGAAATTTTTAGATTTATTTTTTTTAATGTTTAAAAATTTTCTTGCTTTTATTTTTTTAGGGTAAATTTTTATATTATTAATATTTATTTATTTATTTTAATGTGTATTATATTTCTTACATTTGTGCATTGTATTTTTTTTTAAATATTTTAATTTTTAATATTTTAAACATTTGTTAACTTTTTTTAAATATTTTTTTTTTCTTTAAATTTAAAAAAAAAAAATTGGACCGTCATACATATCTAAATCATAACAAATTATTTGGTTAATACTTGCAAAAACATAACAAAAATTATTTTTTGAAGAAATAAAAAAAATTAAAAAATATTTTTCAAAAAAAAAAAAAAGCAAAATATTTTTTGAAAAAAAATCTTAAATAAAAAATAATTTTAAAGAACAAAATAAAAATATTTTTTTGAATTTGTTTTAATAGAATTTTGAAAAGAGTTTTTGAATTGAGTTTTGAGTCATGTGTTTGGTTATGATTTGAGTATGGAGTTGTGTTTTGAGTTTAAAATATTTAAAATTAAAAAAATTTTAAATAAAAATTATATATTTAAAATAAAAAATAAAATTTTATTAAACATTTTTAAATATTTAAAAAAATAAATCCAAATTTTTTTCAAAATACAATTTAAAATTTAAAAATTCAAAACTCAAAATATAATTCAAAATTTTTTTCAAAACTCAAAATTCAAATACTTAAATTATTTTCAAAACTTATAATCAAATAAATTTTCTATTTTCAAAATTCAACTCACAACTCTACGCTTAAATTATATTTAAAAATTAAACCAAACAGAGGTTGTGGATTTGCTTTTCACATGTCCAACTCAGGTTCGTCTATTGTCGGTAACTTCTGTTTGCTTGGATCTTGCGATTAGGTAGTGTCGCTTAATTCTTAGATTTACGCTACTAGGGTGGGCCAAGGGACCTCGCCTAGGACACGTTTCTCGGTTATTAAATATATATATATATATATCAAGAAAATTTGTTTTAAAATTTGAGATTTTGACCTTAATGGTAATTAGGTTTATGGGTAAATTGTAATTAAAAAAATAAAAATTGTGGTTATGCAGTGATAGTGGTAGTGGTAGGTTAGGGTGTTGATGATGGTGGGGGTGGTGGAGGGGTGATGGTAGCAGTGGTAGCAACGATAATAGTGGTAGCAACGATAATGGTGGTAGTAATAGAATGCTAATAGTGGTGGTGGTCTACCATAGGGTAGCATAACTGTAACCAACTGAAAATTTAGCATCAACATTAAGCAAAAAAATCTCTTACTTAAAATTTTAACATAATTGTAAGGAAGATTTAAATTTTTAAGTGATATAAATTATCGTTATCAAATAAATTCAATTTATTTTCGTTTGTGTTATGTAAGTTTTATTTTTTGCTGAAGCTTTTAAATTGGCAAAACAGTAATTGACAAAGTGGTTCATTGAAGATGAGGGTTTATAAAATAACTTCATTTTTATGTTTTATTTTTTATTGTCTTATTAGAACATCCACTTGACTTGAGAGAGTTGAAGCAAAAGTGCAGTGCTAGGGGCTCTGTATACTGAAATAAAATACAATTTAGTTTTTAATCTTTTGACGTCATTGGATTGCATGAAGGGAATCTAGAGGAGGCCTAAATCAACACGAGAGAGAGAGAGAGAGAGAGAGAGAGAGAGAGATACTTTAAACTCAAAACCCTACTTTTAGAATAGAGCCTTTTGTATCGAAGGAGGGATGTATTTGAATATAAAAAATGTTTGAGAGTTTTTAAAGGAGCTTTAGGGGTGGGTCTTACTTATTGATGTGATATTTTGGCCTTAGATCTTTTTTTTTATTATTTTTTTTAAAAAAATTTCCACCTCATTAGTATTAAATTAGTGTTTCCAAATTAGTAGGATGAATCATTGTTTGAATATATAAACATTAACCTACTGAGAATGAAAAATTGCGAAGACTACGTGATGTTTTGGAAAGTTGATAAAAAACTGACTTTTTGACTTTTTGACTTTTTTGGTGACTTTTTTGACAAAAAAACTGAGTTGTTTTGAGTAAAAAAAACTGACTTTTTGGCTAAAAAAAGCTAAAAAGCCAAAAAAATTAGCTTTTTACCCATCTTCCCAAAGTGCCCCATGTCACCATAATATTTTTAAACCCAAAGGTCCCGTTTGTTTGGAGAGTTAGAGAGGGGATTGAGATTGGTAGTAAGATGAGACCCACTAACATTGTGTTTGTTTTGAGAGATGGGGAGAAGATTGATAGTAAGTTCCGGATTATGAATCCCCTTAGAGAGAGGATTTGGATGGGCCCCAAGACTTGGTATTAGAAAAATAGTCCGCCGGACTATAAATTTTTTATTTTTTATTTTATTTTATTTTATTTTATTTTTTACATGTTTAGAAAATTTTTTTTTGAACATTAATGTTTAATTTTTTTATATTTTTTGTTAAGTAAAAATCATTATTTTACTTGTTTTATTTTTTTCTGAAAATTTATTTATTTATTTATTTTTTAAATTTTTTTTACATGTTAGACATTTTTTTAAAAACATTAATGTTTAATATTTTTGTATTTTTTTTATTTGTTTTATTATTTTATATTTATTTTATATAAAAATAATTTAACAATCCGTACACTAACAATTATCATAAAAACAAATAAAATTTTACTTAATCCCCTCACTAATAATTTTCTCATTATTAATCCCCTTACTATGAATTCCCTTCATTCTATCTTTAAAAACAGACGGGCCCAAAGGAGGTGGAAAGTGGATTTATCTTATTCATATTCATTGTCAAATACAATGGAGCTTTCGAATATACCCACTAAATTTTCTAAATAGTTAAATTATACCTTAATTTATATAATTTGATTTAAATTTTACTTTCATCTCTATTATTGTAATTTGAATAATTTAGTCATTTCATTTTAAATCCCGTTTCAATTTGGTATTTTTATTTAAGTTAAAGGTTAAAATTAACGATTTTATGACACTAGTTAGTCTATTGAGGTGTACACGTATAGAAAAATTAATAAAATTTTGGATGGAATGATTAAATTAAAACTAGACTTAAAGTGTAAGAACCAAAGTAAAATTTGAGTCAAACTATGAGAGTGAAAAGTGCAATCTACCCTTTCTAAATCTAAGGATTGGTGTAGTTGTTGTGCCATAGGCACAGTAGGCTGTGTTGTGAGCATTGGCGTAGTCCACTCTGGACCCACTAAGATGATCTGAATCGTTCATTGTGTAAGTATTGTTGAGTAGGTCATCCGTGTAAAAAATCAAATAACATTTATATTATAAAAAAAGAAAAAGAAAAAAAAGGCTATTAAAATTACATTTGTCATATAATTTTTATAAGAGAAATGTGATTCAATTATGTGATTGTTAATGTTCAATTAACATTAACTTGACTTTTTATTTGGATAAATTACTAAATAGACTTTATAAAATAAACGGTTCAAATCACTTCAACACACTTGAAATAAGTCTTATCAATCCTCACAACATCATCTAAAATCCACTATCATATCTCTAGCATTGTCGAAAGATGAGGGAGATACTAATGACAATTCATTAGGTAGTCATTTGTATTGATATACAAAAAAAAAAAAATATATATATATATATAATATACGTATAAAAAATATATGAAAATTATTGAAATTCTAATTATTTTGATAATCATTTCCAATTTAATGACAACTCATAAAATTATTAGTAGCACAACCAAATTATAACGCTTGATCATTTAGAGCTCGTTTGGAAAGTTAGTTATTCTAGTTAATTTTTTAAGTTTTTAACTATTTTAACATGTCTTAAAAAATTATGTTTGGAAAGATAATTATTATTATTATTATTTTTTTGTAGTTGATTTAATGGTTATAAAAAAAAAATACGAAATGATTATAGTTTGGATGTGATATTTTATTTTATTAATTATTTTAATCTATTTTATTTTTATTGACTATTTTAATTCAAAATTTTCTTTCCAAACAAGCCTTAGTCAAAGTTTAATGGGGCAAACCACAATTGTTAATCATGGAGTACCAGTGTGTGCCACACCATATGCACCACATGTAAATGACTTTCAAATAAAGCCAACTTGCTCTTCAAATCTAGTAAGCCTACAACAAAATTTAATTAGAGAATCTTGTGACCATTAAACAAAGCCACATTGTACATCAAATCTAGTAGCTTACAACAAAGTTTAATTAGAGAATATATATATATTTTTTGGATTCAAATAGAGAATCTTGATTTATATATATGGTGTGTAACACCCTTTAGCCTAACTTTTAACTTTTTATCTATTTTGGGTCACATCGTTTTTTACATTTTTAGCCCATAAAAAGACAAAATAAATTAAAAAAGTCAAAAAAATCAATTTTTTACCAACTTTTCAAAACACCACTTTATTATCCATGGTTTGGCTAACATTTTGGAACTAAATAATCACAAAAAGACAAAATAGATTATATAAGTCAGGGTAAATTACATTTACCTCCCCTGAGGTTTCTGACAAATACAGGGACCTCCCCTGTGGTTTGAATAATTACAGTAACCTCCCCTACTTTACCTGACAATATCAAGATTCCCCCCTGCTGTCAAAAATCACTAAACGGTGTTACTTTTTCCTTCAGAAATTACTTTATTGCCCTTCTCTTTAAAAATATTAAAAAATGTTTTTGGATTGGAGGATAGGTTTAGAGTGTTTGGAACAGTATTTTTGAATTTATTTTTTTAAAATATTAAAAAATGTTTTAAAAAAAATATATATATATTTTTTTATTTTAAATATATAATTTTTATTTAAATATTTTATTTTATTTTGTAAATATTTTAATTTTAATATTTTAAACTCAAAACACAATTTCACATTCAAATCGTAACCAAACACATAACTCAACACTCCACACTACTTTCAAAACTCTACATTCAAATCGTAACCAAACGCATAACAAAAAAATAAAATATTTAAAAATATATTTATAAAATAAAATAAAATATTTAAAATAAAAACTATATATTTAAAATAAAAATAAAATTTTTTAAATTTTTTCATATTTAAAATATTAAAAAAAAATACAACACATAGATGTATAAAATATAATGCACATTAAAATAAATAAATAAATATTTAAAATATAAAATATTTACCCTAAAAAAATAAATTCAAAAAATTTCAAAATTTATAACCAAACAAATTTTTTCTTTTCAAAACTCATAACTCAAAATACGACTCCACACTTAAATCATAATTCTAAAAATAATTTTAAAAAATAAAATAAACTTTTTTTGTTTTAAATAGAGTTTTTGAAAAAGTTTGGTTTTGAGTTTTAGAAAGAGTTTTGAGTTTTGAAAAAAGTTTTGAATTGAGTTTTAAGTTTGTGTTTGGTTATGAGTTTTGAAAATAATTTTTGAATTGAGTTTTGAGTAAAAACATATTTCGAAAAAAGATTTTTTTAGAAACATGTTTGGTTCTCTTTTAGAATCACAATTCCAATTAGAAATTTTCAAAAAAAATTTCAGAACTCATAGTGTTAACCAAATACACAATTCTAATTAGAAATTTTCAAAAATCTTTTCAAAACTCATAGAATCACAATTCCAATTAGAAATAATTTCTTGAATTTATTTTTTAGGGTAAATATTTTATATTTTAAATATTTATTTATTTATTTTAATGTGCATTATATTTCATACATCTATGTGTTATATTTTTTTTAATATTTTAAATATATTTTTTAAATATTAAAATTTTTATTTTTATTTTAAATATATAGTTTTATTTTAAATATTTTATTTTATTTTATAGATATATTTTTAAATATTTTAATTTTTTTGTTATGCGCTTGGTTACGATTTGAATGTAGAGTTTTGAAAGTTGTGTGAAGTGTCGAGTTATGTGTTTGGTTATGAGGTTTGAAAATAATTTTTGAATTGAGTTTTGAGTTATGTGTTTGGTTACGATTTGAGTGTGAAATTGTGTTTTGAGTTTAAAATATTAAAATTAAAAAATTAAAATATTTACAAAATAAAATAAAATATTTAAATAAAAATTATATATTTAAAATAAAAAATAATTTTTTTTAAACATTTTTTAATATTTTAAAAAAATAAATCCAAAAATACTGTTCCAAACACCCCAAACCTATCCTCCAATCGAAAAATATTTTTTAATATTTTCAAGGGAAGGGCAATAAGGTAATTTTCTAAGGAAAAAGCAACACCGTTTAATGATTTTTGACAACAAGGAGAATCTTGATATTGTCAGGTAAAGTAGGAGAGATTACTGTAATTATTCAAACTACAGGGAGGTCTCTGTATTTGTCAGAAATCTCAGGGGAGGTAAATATAATTTACCCTATAAGTCAATAAGATAAAATATTATTTTTTATTCATAATTATTATATTTTTTCTCATTCAAAATTTAAAAGAACTCCAAAATAAAAATCAAATCAGACTAAAAGAATTCCAACGCAAGAAAATCAATGCCAAAGGAACTTTAAAATTTAGGGTTGGTTTGGGATATTCTAAAAAAGTGTATTTTTTGATTTATTAGCTTATATGAGTTAGGTTTGAGTTGGGTTTGATATGATGTGTTAAAGAGGTGATGTGATTTAAATAAGATGATGTGACTTAAATAAGATAGTGACTTTTTAATTTTTTATATTATTTAATAGATGTCAAATTTGACCTTAATATCTTGGTTTCCTCATAAAACTAGTATTAAAAGACCATGAATTCTTAATTTTTATTCTTATCTTATCAATAGTCGTGTCAACAATAATGCATTCCATTTTAAATTAATTTATCAATGTTATTCTGTATCAATCAATAGTAACGTCAACAGTGATGTATGCAAAAAAATATATCTATTAGAAAATTTTAAAATTTTACCAAATTTTTTATAAAATATTTCAAATGGGTGTGTAGTCCATATCATGTGGGTCTTATTTGGATCCTATACCCATGTAAGACATTTAATAAAATTTTTAGAATCTCTAACATTATTCTACGTGAATTGCATTTTAAATTAATTTTCTTTGCAGATCGCAGTTTTGCATTAATAATATATAGGCTTCCATTACTACCGAGGGTGGTGGTTTAGTGGAGAAGGTATCATTTTCCACAAGTGTGACTTATGTTTGAATTCTGGGGGGCGAATTTGCTGCTTTGTAGCTGGCTCTCGAGATTTTGCCCTCTCTTTCTGGGCTCGTCTGTGGCGTGTAGTTGAGTTCCATTGGTATCTCGGTAATAGATCTCTTCCTATGGGTTGGCTCAAATTAGGTCGGCAACCGGTTATCACGGGACTTAAATTCACGGATGCAGTGATAACACTTCAGAATATCATTTTTTCGGGTCATACATATATATATATATATAGGCTTCAATTGGAAAGAAAGGGAAAAAAAAAAAAGAAAAAAGAAAAATCAACTTTTGATTTATTTTTAAAAAATCAAAAACTAGCTTATTTGAAAAAAAAAAAATAAAAAATGGAAAGTTGGAAATAAATTAACAAGTAAAATTATTAAACTATTCTCTTGTGTGTATGACTTTTGACTAAGGTAATGAGAGTAATATTATAATTTTGTAAGTCATATGACATTTGAAAAAAATAAATAGGTTGTTTGTTTTCATCTTCCCAAAACCATGACTTTTCTTAGCATCTTTAGTCTAGGATTGGCAATTTCATTTACAAAACAAGTTTTAATTAAATTGTAATTTTATTTTTATTGATGATTTAATCATTATACATGTTAAGTTAGTTTTTGCACTTAATCTCTGAATACACACACTATCATATCACTCGTGAGTCAATTGATTCTCACAAACTAAAAACAAAAAAACTAAAAAATTGATGAATGTATATTTAGCTGCTACTACATTGATTTAATGGATCTTATAATTTATATTTATTTTTGAGAGGGAGATTCATAGCCGGCTGTGGACTGAGCTAGTTTAGGCCTTAGTTAAGGCCCGTGCCTAAAAAAAACAAGCCCACGCGATCGAGCGAGGTTTGAGTGCAGTCAGGAGCGTGGCATGTGCTGGGACGGGATATCAGCTTGGTCTTGTGAAGTGAGTTTGAGGCACTAGCACGGCTCGATGATGTGCACCGTGTGAGTTGGACGGAGTTCGTCCTCGGAAGATCGGATTCGACCGAATAGGAGCTCAGTCATGACCATGGAGCTCAGTTGAGCCAATACTCAAGCCTGACCAACAAGGCCAGATCGGTAGCGCGGTCCCGAGGGAAGGGCATGGCGCCGCGTGGAGCATAGCTTGGTAGGAAGTGCTATGCAGCACACTGGGGCCGCGGGAAGAAGATTCCGCCGTCCGTACGCGTCAATATTGTTTGGCGGTTTCGTCATTTGGTGTTTAGTTGTGTTAGCGCTAACATGTAGGAGAACGTAAGAGGAGAGCAGGTCCACTCGTCCAGAGGGAAATGGACGCAGAGGCGCGTGCAGAAACTATATAAACGGTACTGCGCCTCCATCCACAGGTCTGGAAAATCTGGTGATCAGAGCTCACCTACCACTTTGTCTCCTCTCTCTCTCTCTCTTTCTCTCTCTCTCTCTCTCTCTCTCTTTTTCTCTTCCTCTCTAAGGGTACTAACTTGACTGTCGGAGAGGTTTTCCGGTAGCATACCCGCCAGGTAGCTCACCGTCATTGTATTCTCAAATTATTTGGAGTGAAACGAAGGTTGGATACGAGGAGTACGGACAACGAAAAATATTTGCCCCCCGTACAATTGGCGCCATCTGTGGGAAGTCCGTCTCTCCTCCTGACAAAACCTTGTCCTCCAAGATTGTCCGATCACTCTTCATGGCTCACAATAATGAAACACCGTTGTCCGTCGTCGACGACATCACGCTTGAGTTAGTCTAGAGGAGAGACGGACTCCTTACCGTTCCGACCATGACTGGCATGGAGACTTCTTCTAGAAGGCTCCCTAGAGATGCGCGAGATAAGTGTGCAAAGAGCATTGACCACTCACATAGCCTAGACGAGCACCGGCGGCGGAGAGAGTCACATGCTCAGTACTTGGAGCATAAGTTGAGAGACCAAGACGCCATTATTCAGAGGATGGTGGAGGAGATAGAGTTGCTGAAGCAGCAAGTCAAAGGGAAGGGTGTTGCTGGAGTGGGTAACCACGGTGAGTGCACCCTATCCTGTCGCTCAGGCAACCAGAGCCAATGAAGGATGCTTTCCCTTTCCATCACCAGAAACTATGGGGTTGGTGACTTTGACTTGCCAGCAGAGAAGTCTTGTGCGTGGGATAGCAGTTACCGTCCCTTGCGTCCATCAACGACGTCGAGATACTCTTACTCCGCTCATTCGGAGGACTTGAGGGATGTCTTGGAAGAACAAGCATGCCAGCGGGAGGCGCAAAGGGTGCTAGCGTTGCAAAGGTTATCCCACGGAGGTCGTGCTAGCGAAGAGGTTGTAATGCTGCCACCATGCCCAATTGGGCATGAGCCTGTGGATAGGGACTTGGCGAGACTGAGCGCCACCCCTTTCTCCCTCGAGATAGAAACTACATCCCTCCCAGCGGGCTTCCACCAGCCCAAGTTTACGCTCTACGATGGAAAAATCGATCCATATATGCATGTGAGCCACTTTCGGCAAGTCATGGCTGGTTATAGGCGAAACGACGCACTCATATGCCTTATTTTCCCATCGAGTTTGGGTGAGTTGGGCTTGAAGTGGTTTGAGAGGCTGCTGGAGGAAAGTATCGAGAGGTGACAGCAGTTGGCGGAGGCATTTGTGACTTGATTCAAAACCAACACCAAAACGCCCAAGGAAATCGACCACCTTCTGGGCGTCAAGATGGAACCGGGCGACTCACTCAAGGTGTACAACGCCAAGTATTGAGAGACGTTCAATGAGATACTTGATTGCCTGACCAATCTGGTAATCATCCAGTACAAGCGCGGTCTCCCAGTCGGTCATAGGCTGTGAGACTCGCTCACTATGAGTCAACCAACAACCATGGAGCTGTTAATGCAACGCATCAGCGAGCACATCCGAGTTGAGGACGATGCAATCGTGGCTACCACGAAGGTGAATCCGGTAGCGGCAGACAAAAGGGTGGCCAGGAAAGTTCAAGCGGTCGAACTGGAGGCAAACTGTCCGAACAATCACGAACGAGAACCTGACCACGGTGCTAACCGCAACAACCGGGGTAAGGGTCATCGCAACAACCGAGCTGACTACCCCCGTGATGCCGCGGAAGATGAGAAGAGAAAGTTGAACGCCTGAACGGGCATCACCACGGTTTTCAAAATATCAATCTATCGCATCCTTAGTGAGATCCGTGATGAGGCATACGTTCGGTGACCGGCTAAGTTAGGTGATGCGCAATGGGGCTTCAACTCGAGGTATCATTGTACCTACCATGATAAGTGTGGACATCGCACCGAATATTGTGTCCCTTTGAAGCAACATTTGGAGGAGTTGGTGGCGACTGGCCACCTAGATCCTTATATTGAAGGAGGCGTCAAGGCGGCACCCAAAGCTTAGACCAAGCCAAACGGCTTAGCCACTTTAGATGCACCGCCCAAGGTGTCATCAATGTGATCCATGGGATCATCGGGCCAGAGCGGGTGTGCGAGCTCTGGAAGATGATCAAGAAGGCGAAGCACATGAGGGAAATTTTGTCAGTTCAACCTATGGTCAAGAAGGGCGAAACCGAGGTGAAAGATGTTCTCAGTTTTTCAAGCCGGGATCTTAAACGCATTCAGACGCCGCACAATAACGTGCTGGTGGTCACGCTCTGTGTCAGGGACTTTGACGTTAGGCGCATTCTTATCGACTAGGGCAGCTCGGTCGAAATCATGTATTATGACGCCTTCAAGAAACTCAAGCTTGAAGAGAAAGATTTAGCCCCAGCCACATCGCCACTAGTCGGCTTCAACTCGCAGTCGGAGTGGCTAGTAGGAAAGATTATTCTGTCGGTCAAAGCAGGATCTGTCATCAAGCAAGTGGAATTTTGGTTATTGAAGGTGCCCTCCACGTATAACCTGATCCTAGGTAGAGGACGGCTTCATGCCATGCAGGCGGTGGCTTCGACCTACCACCACGTCATGAGATTTCCCTCTGCTGCCGGAGCGATTGAAGAGGTTTAGGGTGATCAAGTTATGGCCAAGCAGTGTTCTGTGGCTGTGAATGGAAGCCGAGCTGCCAAAGTGTGGACTTGCCTTTTTCCGCGCCCCGCCTTTCGGAAAGGTTTGAAAAGAAGGCCTCACAGTTCGGACTCCCACGGTTCTGAATCTAGTCTCACAAGTGCAATGTGAAACTGATAAATACCAAAGAGTCCAAATCCGGCAAACCTTTTGGAAAATTGATTTTAAATCAAATAATTCCAAAATTGGACTGCTTTGCCAGATACAGAGTCGCCACCTAAATATTTTATTTTGGGGAAATTTAGGAAACCCTGACTCGTGCCGAAGGCCACGTGTCTGTCATCACCAAAGTTGCCTCGGCTCGGGAACTTAGGTATGAAAGGGGAAGGTTATGAATTGAGCACCCCCGCTCACCCGATCAAAGATTGGCCTCAACTAATCATGATATGATTTTTTATAAACGTTATGTGTTCTTATTCCGGTTATTAAACTAGCTTTACTATGTGATGCGCACAAGCAAGTATAGACTAGTTTGCAAGACTTGGAACAATTCAACTCATGTTTGTTTACGAAAATGGTTTGAATTTGCCACCTCAAGTGGACTTAAAGATGCGGATTTGCCACCAAACATAGTGGGCTTAAAACATGATTTGCCATTCAACAAAGTGGACTTAAAATATACATTTGTTGAATCATTCCAATTCAAACAACAAGCTTTCATCCATAGGCATTCATGCAGTTTTAGCAAGTAAGCACATAGCCTCATGGTAAGCATGCTAATCATGGTAACATTCATACTCATGCAAGCATGCCAAAGCATAAAACTTACCTAGTACTTCGAGCGAAAACAGAAACTAGTTAGAAAATGCATGATCCTAACTATACACGATACCTAATGCAACACATATAATAATGCAATTAATAGGCTCGGTTACTAATATGACATACGGATCGATTTGAACAACATGCAATAAACACAAATTCAAAGAAGATATTGAAATGACAATGCAGTTTGATTGATGCGCTGAGCCTTGGTGCATGCAATACAAATGAATGGATGCAAGCATAAGATATGCTAATCGAAACATGCTCCTTATCTAACCATCAAAAGTAATTAAATAAAAGGGAGAAAGACGTGGGGTTGGAAAACATACACACACGCACGCATACTTATTACAACATTAAGCCATCGCGAAGGAGGGTCCCAATGAATAAGAGCTAACTAGCTAGCTATGCTAATTAAGCTAACTATTACAAACTAGAACTAATGAACTATTCTAGCTAGTTATTTAAGTAATTACATCACATCTAATTAACTACTTAGCTAATTAATGGATTACAAGTCAATTGCAAATAAACTAAGTAATCAATTGCAAATGATGGATATGCATGTGCATGCTCGACTCTATTCCTGAAAAGTCACTGCCTTGCTGCTGCAAGCCTTTGTTTGCACATTTAATCATTGAAAATTCTGCCAACTTCTAGAACACCTCTGCT
This sequence comes from Camellia japonica, assembly GCA_030407325.1. Lineage (NCBI taxonomy): Eukaryota > Viridiplantae > Streptophyta > Magnoliopsida > Ericales > Theaceae > Camellia > Camellia japonica. The sequence goes on along the minus strand of JAPPVO010000031.1, from coordinate 167,426,025 downwards.
TTATCTTACCATCACATTGTGCAAAAATCACTGATGGCCGACAAGAGGGATAAGGGACCGGTCAGCTACCAATGGTGGCTGGTCGGCTACCATTGGTGGCCGGTCAGCCACTGGTGGTGGTTGTCGGCCACTGATGAGTTGAACTTCATTGCTGCAACAGAGAGCAAAACAGAGCAAAACAGTGTATTCTCACAGGTTGTCTGTATTGTTTACTCTCTTTATCATCGCACAAGCTCAAAAGAGAGAAACTCTTGGCCCTCAAACCATCAATCAAGCAATTTCCATGCATGATGGCTAATGGACCAAGTTTGTATAAGTTCAATAAATGCACGAACAAGACCAAAATGACCACCACCCTATCATGCATGATCAAGGGCAATGGTGACCTAGGAAAATGACACATTTCATCACTTTGAGTATGAAATGTTCCATTTTCCTTGTGTTCAAATTAACGTCCGATTTGAACACATGCAATGCAACACAAAGAATGCTTATCTTGCATACTTTTACTTGCCAATTTTGTTTACTTATTTTAATTACCAAACCATCCTTTAATCAATTTGTCCATTGGTGAGTGTCTTCTAAAGTGAAAAAAGTGTCAACTAAGGGGGTGGTTTAAGGCATGAAAGAAGCTTCATGCCGTTGGTAATGAACCCTCAAAGGAGGATTAAACCATTAAGCATGAGCCTCAACCTCAAACTTAAACAACCCTAAGGTTGAAACAACCCTCGAAACAAATCAAAAAGTGAAGAAATGAGGGAGATTGCAGAGATTGTATGTGCTGAAATTGAGTGATAAAGTACTAAAAACATGCAACCAACTCACACCAATGATGGTTAAAACCTTAAAACACCAACTATTACACAAGAGGCATGCAAAACAAGACTCAAAAAGCACCAAACAACCAAATCAGTGGCAAAAAAGCTCAAAATAAAGTGTAAAACATGCTGGACTTAAGCTAAGTTTGGCTAGAAAAACATGCTAACATGTGAAGCTAACTAGGCATGCAAACAAGACATGAGGAGGGGAGGCTAACCCCTCCAATTTTGGACTTCAAAATGAGATTTTGGCCACTGAAAATACTCTGAAGTTCAGTGGTTAAAAGCCCAAAAAATTTGATTTCAAAGTGATGAATAAAGGCACAAAAGCTTAGCAAGCTAGTAGGCAAGAAGGGTGAACCACCCCCCACTTGAAAATGGCCTTAAACCAACATTTTTAGGTCATAAAAACAGAGGTTTTTTTAGTTCAAAACTAGCCTCAAAACAATTTAAGAAGATGAGAAAACAAGTATACTAAACAAGTGAACAAAGCAAGTAAACTACTTTTTAAAGCAAAGAACAACTCTAGGCACAAATCCAAGCTAAAACCACTTGCTAGAGCTCAAAACAAGTTTCAAGGAACCTTAGCTCAAAGAGAAGTAACTTTGATCAAGGTAGTGTATGTAGAAGTGTAGAGAAAACTAGCTACAAAGCACAAAATTGTAAGAGAGAGAGAGAAATCTAGAGAGAGAATTTTGTTCCAAAATTGCTAACCCTTCAAAATGGGGGAGGAACCCCCATATTTATAGAAAAACACTCATTGAGCTTAGGAACATTCCACCATACACGTGTAGGCAGATGCAGCTCAATGTGTTAACAGCTGGCACAACTGTCAACAAATATCTGGAAAAAGGCATTGGTGGCCGTTGGCCACCATTGGGGCCGACAACCATTATCCATGGCCGACAACCTATGGTGGTGGCCGACAGGTCACCAAATGTTCCAGGCAAGAAAAAACAAGGTTTTGGTCCAAAACAAGGCACAAAACAGATAAGGTTTACAGGTTCAAAAGACAAGGCGCTCCGCCGAAGACTTCGAGCACTCAAAATGAACACATGCAATTATAATCACCATACGCACACAAATGTTTTTAACCAAAGGGAGGTAACCGAAGGAGGGTATAAACATCAGGACGCACACAAATATTTTTAACCAAAGAGAGGTAACCGAAGGAGGGTATAAACATCAGGACGCACACAAATGTTTTTTAACCAGATAGCGGTGACCGAAGGGTGGGTATAAACATCAGGACGCACACAAATGTTTTTAACCAAAGGGAGGTAACCGAAGGAGGGTATAAACATCAGGACGCACACATATGTTTTTAACCAGAGGGAGGTAACCGAAGGAGGGTATAAACATCAGGATGCACACAAATGTTTTTTTAAGCAGAGAGCAGTGACCGAAGGGTGGGTATAAACATCAGGACGCACAGAAATGTTTTTAACCAAAGGGAGGTAATCGAAGGAGGGTATAAATATCAGGACGCACACAAATGTTTTTAACCGAATGAAGGTAATTGAAGGAGGTGATAAACATCAGGATGCACACAAATGTTTTTAACCGAAGGGAGATAACCAAAGGAGGGTATAAATATCAGGACGCACACAAATGTTTTTAATCGAATGGAATGGTGTAAACACTGGGGTACATCCGAATGCTTTTAACCAAAAGGAGTGGTGTAAACACTGGGGCACACCCGAATGCTTTTAACCAAAAGGAGTGGTGTAAACATCGGGGCACGCCCCGAATGCTTTTAACCAAAAGGAGTTATCCTAACACGTCGTATGCGAGAGGAAGGAGAACAAAAGGATATGATTTGAAGGGCAAGAGTGATTTTATCTGGAACTCCTCTGAATGAACCGTACATACAACATCGTTTGTCTGTACTGGCTCCACTGAATGAACCGTACATACAATATCGTGCCTGTGTACAAAAGCATGCTATGTAACGACAATGCATTTTCTGTGCATGAAACAAGAGTGAAAGTAGATTCTGTGCAACAATAGAGAAGTGCATATTCTATGCAAATGTAACAAATAGGCAATGCATATTCTATGCAAGACAACAACTGCAATATAACGGCATGTTCTATGCGAACCGAATAGTTCGAGAGCATATTCTATGCATGATTCAAGAATGAAAGCAATAAGCATGTTCTAAGCATAATGCAAGAGTGGAAGCACATTCTATGCATGATTAACAACATGTTCTATGTTAAATACCAAATGCATGCTCTATGTGAATGGGAAATAGAAGCATGTTCTATGCAAATGTGAGAAGTGCACATTCTATGCAAGATCACATGTGAAATATACCTTCGACACATGCACATGATGTATATTCTATACAAAGATGAAAGAGTATTCTTAACAAAATGAATTAAATGGAAACTCCCGATTTACCTCTCGGAAGAGTTGTGACATGTTTTCAAAGGATACACCACGTTCATATTGACTGACAATGAACATCATGCACTGAAGGCACGGTTTAAAGCTTCCGTAAGGCAATTTGAACTTAAAGGTGAACCTTTCATGCATTTCTTGAGAAACAAGGACACAAAATAGCATCATAACTCAATGTAGGAGCCCTGGGCACTGGACGACCACCAGGGGAGGGTGTCGGCCACCTGTCGGCCACCGATGGCAGATTGGGGCCAATTGGGTCTTTTCACCTCGGGCCTTTAAGTACTCACCCATACTTCATTTCCACACTTCTCCATGCTCGAAAATCCACCCTCTCCCTCTCTAGACACTTTCCTCTCTAGATCCAAGCTTTATACGCGTTTTCCAACGCTCCACGCACGTTTGATTCGCTAAATCCTATTTGTATACTCTGTTTTGAACCGATTGAAATTCGATTTTAGTACTTTTTCTTAGATTTTCACCATTTAAGGCTTGTTTCCCTCGAGTTCTTCTTGGGTTCAGTGCCTTTTCCCGAGCTTTGACTTTTTCTTCCATTTTCTCTCTCCTAGGGTTGACTTGAGTTGACTTTTGGCATTTTCCACCCATCTCGCTCATTTTTGACCACTTTCTCATCTTCTTTCCAAATGGCGGACGATGCTCCTCATGATGGAGCTTCCCTAGAGATTCCACCCTAGTTTTCCCCAGAGATGGAGGCAGAGCCCGAGCCTGTACTACTACCACCCAGGGTTCGAACCTTCAACCCGGCGACATACGATCCTCAGACGTATGTGCTACCACCTAAGAGTGTCTGGTATTTTAGAGGGTTTGACCGAGGTGCACCAGATGATCTTTTGCTACGAGAGCCGACCTCCTATTTATCTTACGGCGCCACCGAGGTATACACTGTATTCTCACGTTTTCTTCACTGTACCTTGCATTTCTTGCTTAAACCACACTTTTGCACTGTATTTCTTACATTGCTTTTCACTTGCTCATTCCACCTATATTCTTGCACTGTATTTCTTACACCTGCTCGTTCTGATCGTAGGAGGATTCCCACTGTATCAGAGGCTATGGAGCCACATCCGCGAGGGAGTGATATATGGAGCTTCCTGATGCTGTCCACCACATTGTTGATGAGGTTGGCTTCGGCTTGTTCTGCATGGGACTATCGCGCCTCATAGCGAGTCGACCTCTACTTGAAGCATTGGTAGAGAGGTGGTGGGATACCACCAACTCCTTCTACTTCTCTACCGCAGGAGAGATGACGATGAGTCCCTATGACTTCTCTATGCTCACTGGCATAGAGGTAGGTGGTCGTCCGATCCCTCATGTTACAGACATGGGTGAGTGGGAGGCGGCATGGATTTACCTGCTAGGAGCACACCCACATCTCTTTCGATTAGGGATGGTACGGTACATTTGGTTTGTAGAACAGTTTCGAGGGAGAGAGCCAGAGACCCCAAAGGAGATCGAGCACTACGCCCGAGGCTTCTGGATGTTCCTCTTCGGCATCACTTTGTTTGCAGACAGAGCAAACACTGTAGGGTTATATCTCCTGAGTGCACTGGTGGACTTGTCTCAGGTCTGTGTTTATGATTGGGGCGGTGCTGGCCTTGTCACATTATATGGATATATGAGCTCGACATCCCGCAGGAGCGGGAGCAGGGTCGGTGGCTACTGGAGAGCCTGGGAGGTATGCTTTACCTTTTTCACTTTGCATTTCCTGCCATGCTTTCTGCTTTGCACTTGTACTTTCTGTATACTGCACTTTCTGCTTTTTGCACTCACACTTGTACTTTCTGTACACTATAACATATTCTGCTCTCTACACTCACACATGTACTTTCTGTACACTGCACACATATTCTACTCTTTACACTCACACCTGTACTTTCTGTACACTGCACACACATTCTACTTTCTACATTCCCTGTGTTTCGCTGTATATTCAATATGGCCCTTTTATTTTTGCAGCTTTGGGTATATGCTTACTTCTCAACCCTTGCCCCAGAGCCAGAGGTGGAGATGCCTGCTGTCGTGTCGTACTCTCACCGGTATGACGGGAGATGCCTGTGGAGGACCTGAGAGACTTTTTCATTCTTCCGCCGATATTTCGACACTGTGACTGCAGCAGAGGTGACTCAAAAGTCACTGTTAATGTCATTTTACTTCAGTTCTGATTCATATTGTAATATTCTGGCAACTAACAAGCTGTGCATTCTCTGTTTACAGATCATGTGGCAGCCTTGGGCGATGATGCCTGAGGGAGTTGGGGACCAGTTTGCAAGAGCTCGGGGGGCCACCTGTTTTCGGCTTCTATTCAAGGGTCTGGTTTACCGGGCCTGGTTTCTAGGCGAGTGTTTCGTACGCCAGACCTTGGGTTTGCCGCAGCCGATAGTTCCCATGGCACCCCCACCATCTATGAGAGCTACAGAGCAGCTCACCTCTGTAGACGTGCCCGAACATCCCGGCTTCCGCGCGCGAATGGCGTGAAATCCGTTTTGTTCATTAACTACTATAGTTTGGACTCAATGTCACGATTCTGAATCTAATCTCGCAAAGTGCAATGCAAGACCGATAAATCACCAAAGAGTCCAAATCTGGCAAATTGTTTTGGAAAACTGATTTTAATAAAGAAGTGCCAAACATGGACTGCTTTTCCAGATACAAAGTCGCCACCTAAATATTTTTGTTTTGGGAAATTTAGGAAACCCTGACTCGTGCCTAAGGCCACGTGTCCGTCATCACCAAAGTTGCCTTGGCTTGGGAACTTGGGTATGAGAGGGGAAGGTCATGCAATGAGCACCCCCGCTCGCCCGATCAAAGGATCGATCTTTACTGACATGATATGTTGTTTTTGAAAACGCATGTGTTCTTATTCCGGTTTATTAGCTAGAATTACTATGTGATGCGCACAGCATACAAGTATAGATTAGATCACCGAAGTTGGAACAAAACATCTCATGTTTGTTTGTTTGAAAATGGTTTGAAGGTGCTACTAGCAAGTAGGTTAAGACGTGGATTTGCCACTCTCGAGTGGGCTTAGAAAACATGATTTGCCACCCTAAAGTGGGCTTAAAACTCGCATTTCGATGAATTATTCCAATTCAAGCAATCCAACCTTCATCCACAGGCATTCATGCAGTTAATCAATTAAGCAAATAGCCTCATGGCAAGCATGCTAAACATGGCAACACTTAACACACATGCAGTATGCTAAAGCGTAAAAGCTTACCTAGTACTCCGAGCCAAAACAAAAGCTAGTTAGAAATCATGCATGATCCTGGCTATGTTAACAATGCCTAATGCAACACATACAAAATGCAACTAAGTAGGCTCGGCTATCTAAGATGTCATGTGAATGCAACTTGATAACATGCTGTTGAACACGTATTCAAGTAAATGTATTAAAGTACAATGCAGTTAGTATGATGCGCCGAGCCCGGTGTATGCAAGACAGATGAATGAATGCAAACATGCATAGCATAAGGATGCTAATCAAAATATGACCTAGAACTAACCATCGAAAGCAGTTAAGTAAAAGGGAGAAAGACGTGGGGTTGGAAGACATTCACACACACACGCACACTTATTACAACAGTTGGCCCTCTCGACGGAGGGTCCGAATAAATAATATAAACCAACTAATTAACTAACTATCCTAGCTAATTAATTATTACAAAATCCTTAACTAATTAAAAAAATTAATCAAGTTACAAAACCAGCCAAGTATGAAACTAAAACAGGCTGCCACTCCTCTGCCTCAAAGTGATGAATGATGCATGCTCGATCGCCTCGCTCGGAAATCCGTTGCCATGCCTCATGTTGCCTCTGTTTACACTGTTTTAGACTTCTGAAAACTGTGCCAACTTTTGAAACACTTTTGATCCACCTCATAGATATGCTAAGAGGCCATCGGCCAAATGGTATGGTCATCGGCCAAGAGATAAGGGTCATCGACCACTTGTGAAGATATCGGCCAAACATTGATAGCCGATCGGCCATGTTTTCCTGCAAACTGCTCCTTTTGCTGCAGCAGAGTACAAACAGAGGCATGGTAATATATTTGCAAGGAAATGTTGTGCAACTACACCCCTTATCATGTTTGAAGCTCAAAGGAGTGTAGTGCCCGACTATCGAGCCATCAATCACGCATTTCGATGCATGATGGCCAAAGAGGCCGAGTCGCACAATTCAATGTGAATGAGATGCACAAAAACACATAAGGGACCTTACCCTCTATCATGTTTGATCAAGAGGCAAGGCATGCACACACAATGCAATGCAACAAGCATCCAAAATCATGCAATGCAACAAGCATGGAACAACATGCAATGCACCAAGCATGTATCAATAATGCGAGCAACAAGCATGCAAAACACAATGCAACCCAAACATGCAAGCATGCAATGTAACAACATTTGAACAACATGGAAAGATAGACTTAAACCAAAATGGACAGATCTCAGCTATGCCCAAATCAGTGGCCAAAATGATGAAATGATGACATGAAATGCAAAACAAAACATGCACATGTAATGGCCTATCACCTAGGCATAAGAGCACAACTCTCAAGAGTGCTCAAAGAGTGACAAAAGTGGAAGTGTAACAACACTATAAGCTCTGAAATCATGCATGGAATGATGCCAAATCATGCACATATGATAAACATAGCATGCTAGTGGGCTTAAAGCTTAAGGCTTGCCAAGGGACTTACACCATGCCCCATATCAACCAAGCCCCAAAGGGCCAAGGTAATCCAAAACAGTCCCAAGCCAGGCCAAAACAAGGCTAGAACATGCATGGAATGAGGCCAAAATATGCTAGAAAGGTGAGCACAAAACATGACGCATGCAAGGCCAAAAAGGATGATTGCACTACACCTATTAAAAAAACCAAACATGGCATGACTTAACCAATAAAAATTAGAGTTATGGCATGTCAAAATAAGCCCAAAAACCCACTAAGATGGCATTCCAAAAGCTTAAGCAATAAGACATGCAAAATGACCCACTCTTAAGGCATAAAACACCAACTCTTCAAAGCATTGAAAGAATGGCAAAGGCAAGTGTATGACCATGAAACATGCACTGAAATATCATTTCAAATGATGCCAAATCATGAGAATAGTCTAAGCAATGCATGCTAGTGGACTCGATACACAAAGCTAACAAGCTAGAATGCACTATAGCTATACAAAGCATGGTATGCATGACGAAGACAACACAAATCAGAGCTTAAGCATGGTAAAACAAGGCTAAAAGCTTCTTTGAGTTGAGACAAAACATGCAAGAATGATGGTCCAAACATAAGATGTATGTTATGCTAGCATGCAAGATTGCTCTACAAGTATGTGAAGCATGCAAGATGCTATCAAACCAACTTCAAACAGAGTTGAAGCATGCTAAAATAACACCAAAAAGTTGCTGAAATGGAACCAAAACATGCTAAGCAAACATGCTACCATTAGGAGCCATTTATACCAACATACAAGACAACAAGGAGAGGGGATGACCCTCTCCTATTTGGGACCTCAAAACTACCTTTCCACCACTGAAAATCCTCTGGATTTCAGTGGTGAGAAGGCCCAAACAAGGTGGTCCCAATAGCTTAAAAAGAAAAGCACAAAACAAGGCCAAACAAGGCCTAAGAAGGGGTAGACTACCCCAAACACAAAAGTGACCTTAAACAAACATCACAAGCATGAAAAATCAGAACTTTTTATAGTAGAAAGTTAAGCTTAAATCAGCATACAAATAGGTCTAAAAGCTTAAGCCAAAACAAGGGATTAAAAGGTTAGTTTCTCACCCTTGAAGAACACCTTCAAGAACACAACTCCAGCAGCTTTTCTGAGCTTAAACCAACCCAAAAACACTAAAACCAACTCGTCAGTACCTCAGCAACAAAAGGATGGTGTTCTAGTAGGTGTTTGTGTGCAATAGTGTGAAGGATTTACACTTTTGAGCACAAACAAGGGTAAATGAAGAGAGAGAGGTAAAATATATAGAGAGAGATATAGAACTTGTATATCAAATTCTCAGAACCCCTGGAAAGGGAGAGGGGCCTCTCTTCTTATAGAATTTCAATTCTCAAGCTTGTTGAACAAGCTTAAGTCTTGATTCAATCCCTCCATACACGTGTATGGAAGATGAGAATTGTGCTCACCAGTTGTCACAGCTGGCGAAAAAATATCTGCAAAAGGAGGTGGAAAGGTCTCGGCCAGAAAATATGGCCGATCGACCAAAAAGAGTGCCGATCGGCCAACACTTATGGCCGATAGCAAGAAAACAAGGCCGATGGTATAAGGCCTTAGCCAAATGGGTTGTAGGGATGGCCAACAAGCCACCCTCTTCCCTCAGAAGCAAAACCACAAGTCCTTGGTCCACAACCAAGCACAAAACAAACAAGTTGAGAGATCCTAAGGCAAGGCGCGTAGCCGAAACCTTCGGGTACTCAAAACGAACACGAGCATAGATGATCATTGAGTGTTCAAACGATGACGTCCAAGTCTTGAGGATGGTCAAAAATGGGATGTCTACAGTTGCCCCTCTTTGACAGAACTCGAAAGTCATAAGATGACGGGAGTGAATGTCAAAGCCCAGAGATGACCAATTTTTGACAGGGCCGAAGACTTAGACAAGCATACAAGACAACAAAGAGATGCGCCTGCAGGCAGGGGCACGATGCAAATGACATGCACAATGCCAAGCATAACTTATGATCATGCAAAGAGAGCTGTAATGAAGCATAACATGCAAAGTAAATGCGACATTTTAAGCAAGCGAATAAGAAATAACAGTCCTACACATTCTAACAGAAAGGATGTAAGAAAATGATGCAATTCTCATTGCGTCTCACGCGGAGAAGATTAAAAGTGACTACCGAGAATACCCGGAGTCTCAAGCACAACATCTCTCGGCGTAGCACACGCAGGAGAGGGAAGGACTGTGCAAGAAGGCCCAGTCATCCAGACGCGTGCCAAACGCGAGAGGAGAGAGATACGTCCAACCGCATGCCAAACGCGAGTGGAGAAGGGTAGCAGTCAAACTGAGCCGGGACTTCTCTTGAATGAACCGTACATACAATATCGTGCCCGCAAAAGAAAGAAATTCAACAGATACAATATAGTAAAAACACATGTTCAATTGTTAGATCAAGAAATCATTTCAATGTGAGATAAACATATGCATATTCAATGCGAGTGAGAAGGTGCATAGTAATGCGAGTGAAAAGATGCATGACAATGCAACTAGAATGAGCATAACAATGCAAGTAGGGCATGCGCGACAACGCAAATGAAGAGTGCATAACAATGCAAGTAAAGCATGCGCAACAACGCAAGTAAGGAGATGCATGACAATGCAACGTAAGTGTGCGTGACAACGTGGATAAAAAGGTGCATAACAATGCAAGAAAGGCATGCGCGACAACGTGAGCCATGGGGTGCATAAACACATGTAAGTAAAGCATGCGCGACAACGCAAGCAATGTGCATAACAATGCGAGGAAAAGCATAAACACATGTAAGTAAAGCATGTGCGACAACACAAGCAATGTGTATAACAATGCGAGGAGAGGCATAAACACATGTAAATAAAGCATGCGCGACAACGCAAGCAATGTGCATAACAATGCGAGGAGAGGCATAAACACATGTAAGTAAAGCATGCGCGACAACGCAAGCAATGCGTATAACAATGCAACGAGAGGCATAAACACATGTAAGTAAAGCATGCGCGACAACGCAAGCAATGTGTATAACAAAGCGAATGAGAAAGAGAGGCACATGCTCAACGTAAGCATGGTAAAGGCATGTTATCCGCAATGTCGAGATGCAACTTCAAAACAAGACGAGGCATGCTCAATGCAAGAGCGAAAAGATGTATAACAAGCGCGCTTATTACAAACATGACAAAACATTGTAATGCAAGGTAGTCAAAGCAATTTTTGAATATCGCAATATACAAAAGGATACGAAAAAGGATACACCTCGCGCGTATCGAGTGCCGCACACGGAAGACACTGTTTGGGGCCACCACGAAGGCCGCTTAAGCTTCAAAAGTGTATTTTCTTGCACTTTCTTGAAAAATAAGGGTACCAATCAACAGAACTGACCCAAACAAGGGCATTGGAGGTGCATCGACCACAAGGGGAGGCCATCGGCCATCCATTGGCCACAAAAGGAGATCATCGGCCAGCAATTTAGCCAATCGGCTAACAATTTGGCCGATCGGCCAAAAGTGGCAATTTCGGGGCAATTTTGACATTTTGCCTCGGGTCTTTAAATATAGGGCTCCAAACCTCATTTTCTCACTTCCTCTTAGTCGAAAATCATTCCCCTCTCTCTCTAGGTGATTTTCCTTCCTTCGATCCGAGTTTTTCCTTTGTTTTCGAGCCTCTCGCAACTTCCGATTCGAGAAAACCTCGTTGTTCCAAACACTTTGAACTGATCGAAATGCGTTTTCGGTGCCACATTCTCGATTTTCACTACTTGAGGTTTGTTTCCCCCAAGTTTACCTCGATCTTCGTGCCTTTTCCCACACTACGACCTTTTCTCCCATTTTTCACCCCTCGGGGTTGACTTTTGGTTGACCTTTTGCATTTTTACCCATTTTTCACACTTTCGACCACTTGGGCACTCTTCTTGAGATGGCGGACAATATTCCACAGGGTGGGACTCCACCAGAGATGGATACGGATCCTAAGGTCGAGCTCCTGCCGCTTAGTGTTTGACCGTTCGACCCGGTGACATACCGGCCAACGATACACGTACTGCCTCCCGATAGCATCCGTCAGTTCAGGAGCTTCGCTCGAGGCGCTCCAGAGGACCTTCTACTGTGCGAGTCGGAGTTGCATCTTTTTTACGGCGCCGCTGAGGTATACCCTTCCTCTTTACTTTCTGCAATGTAGATCATATGCCTTGAATAGCCAATACTGTTCTTTAACTGAATAACCCAAACACACTGATACATCACATGTCTAGTTCACCCTGAGCATAATCATACATGATATCTGTGTAAACTCGAACACATGCACACACGCTGCATTTTTATCAATTCTGAATGCTTTCAAACACTACATTTCTGACACTGCTTCAAATTTGTTTGTCTTTGAACATCGGGAGATTCCCATGCGTTCCGGGGGTATGGGAACACCATTGCCCGAGGTTGGTACATGGAGCTGCCCGACGAGGTTCGGCAGATTGTTGACGAGGCCGGCTTCGGCATTTTCTGCATGGGACTCTCGCGCCTCACTGCGAGTAGGCCTCTTCTTGGTACGCTGGTGGAGAGGTGGTGGGATACCACCGATTCCTTCCACCTTTCCGCAGCGGGGGAGATGACGATGACTCCTTTCGACTTCTCCATGCTCACTGGGATTGGAGTAAGGGGTGATCTGATTCCCTTCGACACTGATATGGACGAGTGGGACGCTGCCCAAATGTTCTTGCTCGACGCTCGGGCACCTCTCTCCCGGCCAGGGTTCGTGAGGTATTCTTGGTTCAAGGACCACTTCAGGGTACAGGCACCTACGACCTGCGTGGAGATGGAGTAGTATGCTCGAGGATTCATGATGTTCTTGCTGGGCACCACTTTATTCGCCGACTGGGCGAATACTGTTGCCCTCTATCTGTTGAGCGCATTGGTGGACGTGACCAGGATCCGTCGCTATGATTGGGGTGGCGCAGGCCTAGCCACGCTCTACGGGTACATGAGCTCTTCATCCCGCCACAGCGAACATCTGCTCGGAGGCTACTGGCGAGCCTGGGAGGTACGCCTTCCCTTTCTGTTTTACAGTTCTACTTTACACTATCTGTACACCACACACACTGCATACACGCAATCTGCTTTACACTGGCTGTACACTGCACACACTGCACACATGCAATCTGCTTTTCACTGGCTATACACTGCACAATACACTACACACCATTCTCTGGTTTCTGCTTTATCTGCATACTGCCTTACTGATAAGCATACTCATTCTTACCCTGTTATACTCTGTAGTTGTGGGTGTATGCCTACTTTTCGAGGCTTGCTCCAGAGCCAGAGGTGGAGATGCCCCTTGCTGTCCCATATTCTCACTAATTCGATATGAGGTGCGAGCAGAGGCCGCAGGAGTCTTTCCTGTTCTTCCGTAGATACTTTGACACCATTACCGCCGCGGAGGTATTTCAAACATTACAGTTTATTTAAGCTTCGCTTTACATTGTACTTTCAATAGCAGATAACAAACTATATATCCTGTCACTTGCAGATCACCTGGCAGCCCTAGGCTGCGTTACCGGAGGCAGTGAGGGATCAGTATGCGGGTGCTCGGGAGATTGCCCGATTCAGGGTTTTGCTGGAGGGTCCAGTCTGCTGAGCATGGTATTTGGGTGAGCGCTTCCTGCGTCAGACCCTCGGCCTACCAGAGCAGATAGTCCCGACGCCACCTCCTTCGCATATGAGGCATACAGTGAAATACAACCCGTAGGAGATGATTAATTACACGATCGGTTGCGATTCTGACTTCTTCAGAGAGGAGGGCGACTACATCGACTTTATTCAGACACATCTCATGCGATCTCTAGCCAGTGCTCGTCAAGTCGACAGGGAGAGGCTTACAGCCCCTGTGGGAGGAGCGGGAGCACCGAGGTCGACTCAAGCCCGCGACAGGAGTAGGTCCCGGAGGGGATGGGGAGCAGAGTGGCCAGAGCTGCCCACCACCATGACATGCCGAGGACAGGGTGGAAAGACTTATCAGATACCCATTGCTCCTTCTCCGGCTGATCATGAGCTCGTCGGAGTTCACGGTTCGACCCCAGTATGTGCTATACTCTTGCATTCTGTACAGTCACTTCATTTCATTTGATATCCCGTAGAATACTAATGACTTTAACACTTTTGCAGGCTTCGATCGAGTATATTGGGCAGGCTCTGGAGCTGTCAGCCTCAGTGATAGGGATGCTGCAGAGGAGCATAGACCTGCAAATGCTCCTCTGCAGCATCCCTATCACTGAGGCTGACAGCTCCAGAGCCTGCCCAATATACTCGATCGAAGCCTGCAAAAGTGTTAAAGTCATTAGTATTCTACGGGATATCAAATGAAATGAAGTGACTGTACATAATGCAAGAGTATAGCACATACCGGGGTCGAACCACGAACTCCGACGAGCTCATGATCAGCCGGAGAAGGAGCAATGGGTATCTGATAAGTCTTTCCACCCTGTCCTCGGCATGTCATGGTGGTGGGCAGCTCTGGCCACTCTGCTCCCCATCCCCTCCGGGACCTACTCCTGTCGCGGGCTTGAGTCTCCCTCGGTGCTCCCGCTCCTCCCACAGGGGCTGCAAGCCTCTCCCTCTCGACTTGACGAGCACCGGCTAGAGGTCGCATGAGATGTGTCTGAATAAAGTCGATGTAGTCGCCCTCCTCTCTGAAGAAGTCAGAATCCCAACCGATCGTGTAATTAATCATCTCCTACGGGTTGTATTTCACTATATGCCTCATATGCGAAGGAGGTGGCGTCGGGACTATCTGCTCTGGTAGGCCGAGGGTCTGACGCAGGAAGCGCTCACCGAAATGGCTCAGGATGAGGCTGGAGATGGCTCAGACAGCGGAGGTGACGGCGGCGATCCTGGACCTTCGTCCAGGAAGAGGACGAGGATAGACCCCCGTACTTAAGGTGACTGGCGTCGGTCCAGACATCTTGCTGCTTTTCTTCTTTTTTGCTTTATTTTTCTTTTTACTGGTAGTTTTGCACATTGTACTGCCTCAGGCAGGTTTTATTCTCTTCAAAACTATGTACTTTTGCAAAAGAAATATGATGGAATGAAATAGCTTTTTTGTTAAAAAAAGTGTTACATTTGTACATTCTATGCATCGCATCACATCGCATCACATTACATAACAATGTAAATGAGATTGAACTTTGTTTTGAAAACTAAACACTCGAATTGCATTAATCAGGTAGTGAGCCAACTGACAACAAAACAACTCAATAAGCAAAACAAAGAATTTGAGAAGCTAACCAAATGTAAATACAACTCGATAAGCAAAACAAAGACTTAAAGAATACAAAATACAACTCGATAAACAAAAGTACAACAACTCGATAAACAAATTGAAGTAACACAGGTGCGACTTCGCAAAATCATCACCGAAAGGCATTGGAAGTGGAACCAGTCACAAGTTCTCAACATCTTCAACACTTATACAGCTTAGAGAACAAAGGGAGAGGCCATTGGCCAAAGTGAGAGGCCATTGGCCACAAGAAATGGCCATCGACCAACATTACTAGCCAATCGGCCAAAAAAGATGGTCGGTCGGCACTCTTTTTGGCCGATCGGCCAAAAATGGCAAGCACCTCCAGAATGCTGACACCTGTCTTCCACGCAACACCTTATCTTCTACAAAAGCCTCAACTTCGTAGTTTTCTCCATTTCAGCTCAGTTTTTGCACCAAATGGAAGCATTTCTTGTCCAAAATCTCACAAATTGGATTGCCAACTTGGATGGCTCGGAAAAGTTGAATTTCTGGGGCTTTGGCATAAATGCACTATTCACATTGAGTCGCACCTCGCTGCGTTTTCCATTCCTTCATGCCACGGCAAGGTTTGGAATCCGGTAATACACGTCTTTAGCTTTGGCGGACAAGAGATGTGTCCCACTTTCGAGGATTTCCAAGCTTTAATAGAATTTGAGTGCGATAAAGAAATCCTGCCTCAATTCCGCTTCGGCTACATCCAAGCCCTAGGACGGATGTGTGGCCTTACTTTGCATGACGCTCGGTCATCGATTCACGACAGAGAGTTGGACATTCCAAGTTTGATTCGTCGATTTTTTGATGCTAGTGACCGCGACGATCATCATTGGCAGGGTTATCGGCGACATGTGCTTTGCTTGTGCATGTTGTCTCATTTTTTGCTCGCCCCAGGCTCTGGTGGGTTTAGCACTCGTCTGATTGAGGTTACTGAGGGCTTGAAAGAGGGCAAGAGCTGCATCGCCATGACACTAGCTGAGACATTGATGGGTTTGGATGCTTTTCATCGCCGGGAGATGACTAGATTCGCGGGGAGTCCACTACTACTGCAGGTAATGTTTCCCACCCCATCTCACATATATTTCTCACATCACTCGGTCCTCAGGCTCAGTTTTTCTCTCAAAATCCTTTTCTCACTTTTTCTCTCAACGTATACCTCTCTATTCTTTAATCTCTCATTTTTCATCCCTCCCCAGATATGGTTGATGGATAAATTGAAGTTTATGGACTCGTGCCCAGCATATTCAGCTCGCAGCTATTTCTTCTAGCGATGTCTAGTCGATGCCCCTGATGAGGGATGGTGGTGTGACTGGATGTGCAGTTTGTCTGCTACAGACATTGCTTAGCATTGCCCTTGGCTTAATTTATCGGTGATGAGCTACAGCATGACCCGTCAGCCCAGGATTTAGTTGGTTGGCCTGACACACTGTGTCTTTTACTTTCTTTTCCGATTTCGGCGTGAGTTTAGACATGATCAGACTTGCCCGGAAGAGGGGATAGAGTACCCTGCTGCATTTCCGGTCCGAGGTGCGCAGTTAGCCCGGTATGCCACAGCATGGAGGACGAGAGAGCTTCTGGCCCCCGCTCCCACTTTCAGTTGGACCCTCTCTGATGAGTGCATAGCTTGGCTTGATGAGGAGGCGCAGATCGGGCCCACTTTGGCATCAGAGGCTTCCACAAGCTCTGGGAGGGGACGCAGGAACACCTGACTATGCCCCGAATTTATTTGCTTTAATCAGTACTTTTAAGTTTTCTTTATGAATGTAATAAAAAGCAACTTCAATTTGTATTCAAGAGTAGGAGAACTCTGTACTGAAATCAATGTAATTGAAGGTTGTGGGTACTGAAAATTTTCCGTTTGGTCCAAAAATGGTCTAAGTTGTAAAAAGATTAATTTGAGAAAAATCAACTTTTATTAAAACTTTTTAAAACCATTTTCGATATGGATGACAACTGGACACGCCTGAAAGCTATCACTGAGATGTACAACCCCGGATCCCAGCAACTGGAAAGTTGCCCCTAGTCTGAATAGCACTGTACCAGAGATCACAATCAAGCTCCTAAATGCAGAATAGACAAAGACGACCAAACATGATCACATAGACAAAGTTAATTGGGGAAGTGTTTATGGCTGGACTTCAGAATGAAGTTGCCTACGTATCCCAAAGATGGGAATCAAGCCTTACGTAGTTCGGCTTGGGTTCACTCGTGTATTAACACTCTCCTTTTGCGCTCTAACTTTTGCCAAGGCCGCCCTTTTTGGGTTTTCAACCTTGCGAGCTCAGTTTTTATAATTTCAAATTTTTCATGCTCTAACTTTTGCCTAGGTCGCCCTTTCGGGTTTTCGGCCTAGCAAGCCACTCAGGGAAAGTATTTCTTCAACTTGTCCATGTTGATCGGTTGGGAGAACGCTAGGCCATCTAGGTCCATCAGAACAACAGCTCCACTCGACCAGATAGACTTGATGACGTAAGGGCCAGTCCAATTGGGTCTGAATTTGCCCCTAGGGTCGTGGATGGGAGCTCGGTTGTCCTTGACCACAAGATCTCCTTCTTTCAAATTCCTGGACTTAACCTTTTTGTTGAAAGCCCTGGCGATTCTTCGTTGATAACCCTGAACATGATACAGTGCTTTCAGCCTTCTTTTATCAAAGAGCATGAGTTCTTCGAACCTGCTTTGCTGCCAATTTGCCTCAGCTATCTGACACTCAGCCAGTACCTGTAATGACGGAACCTCAACTTCGATAGGTAGAACAGCCTCCATCCCGTAAACCAAGGAATACAGAGTTGCTCCAGTAGAAGTTCGAATTGAAGTCCGGTAGCCCCACAGAGCAAATAGCAGCTTATCTGGCCAGTCCCGATAGGTTTCCACCATCTTCTGCAGAATACGCTTGATGTTCTTGTTGGCGACCTCGACTGCTCCGTTGGTTTGTGGCCGATATGTAGATGACTTATGAAAAGCCATGTTGTATTTCTCCAACAAGTCGACCACCTCCTTCTTGAAGTGGGAACCATTATCTGAAATAATCTCATTCGAGACCCCGTAGCGACAGATGATGTTGTTTCTGATGAACTTTGCAACATGCGATGCCTTCAACACCACATAAGATTGGGCCTCAACCCACTTCGTAAAGTAGCCTATCGCGACCAGAATGTACTTATGCCTATTGGACCCCTTTGGAGTGACAGCCCGATTACATCAATCCCCCAGACTGAAAACGGCCATGGCGAAGTCATGTTGTATAGCTTCGACGGCAGAATGTTCATGCGGTTTGCATGGATCTGACATTTGTGGAATCGCCGGACAAAGCCAATACAATCCTCCTCCATGGTGGACCAGTAATAGCCCTGTCTGAGGATCTTTCGAGCTAGCATCACCCCGCTCATGTGCGCTCCGCACTCTCCTCCATGGATGGCCTCCATCAGGCGCTTCGATTTTTTGGCATCAACACACATCTTATGCATCTCGAGATGACCTCTCTTGTACAGTTTACCCCCGCAGATGATGAACTGAACAGCCATTCTTCGAATTGCCCTCTTATCTTTGGCATTTGCCCCTAGTGGATACGCCTCTTTTTCTAAGAAGTTCTAGACATCGTAATACCAGGGATTCTCATCTTGTACCTCATCTATGGCAGCAATCAGCTCGTAGGCCGGCACAAATTTCTGTTCGATGATGATCGGACGTATCCGGACTCCAAAAGGGATGTCTATCATAGAATACAGAGTTGCTAATGAATCTGCGAACCTGTTGTTCTCTCTCAACAGATGAGCGAAGTTCAGTTTCTCAAACCGAGGAATCAGCACGTCCAACGTCTGGTGATAGATTCTCATCTTTTCTTCTTTAACTTTCCAATCTCCTTTAGCTTAAGATACAACAAGGTTCGAGTCCCCCATGACATCCAACCGTTTTGCCCCTAGTTCTAGGGCAGCTTCTAGTCCAGCAATACATGCCTCATACTCTGCTTCATTGTTCAATACTTTGAACCGGAGTTTGAATGCTAAAGGTATGAGGGAATTGTCGGGTGCTATCAGCAATACCCCTATCCCATACCCGTATTGGTTTGACGCTCTGTCAAAGTACATCGTCCAAGTTTTTTCTTTGACATGCAAAATGGCCTCGTCTGGGAACAGGTACTCAATTGCTTCATCCCTTTCCACTGGGTGATCGGCTAGGAACTCCGCTACCGCTCTCCCTTTCACTGACTTGCGCGTCATATACTTCAGATCGAATTCGGAAAGCAGAAGCAACCAACGGGCTAGCCTACCCGTAAGTGCCGGTTTCTCGAAGAGATATTTGATGGGATCTAATCTCAAAACCAGTATTACAGAGTGAGCTAACAGGTAGTGTCGCAGCTTCCTGGTAGCCCATACCAAGGCTAGACAAGCCTTCTCAAGCGAAGTGTAGCGGGTCTCGTAATCCAGCATTTTCTTGCTCAGGTAGTAGATAGCTCTCTCCACCTTGTCCTCAGACTCCTGTGCAAGCATGCAGCCCATTGTAGTTTCAGTCACTGAAAGATACAGAATCAACGGTTTCCCGGCTCAGGCGGTGACAACACACGTGGGTTTTGTAAATATTGCTTGATCTGTTCGAAGGCAGCTTGGCATCGGCCGTCCCATTGGAATTTCTTTCCTTTCTTCAGGAGACCAAAGAGTGGTTCACAAGTCAAGGTTAATTTTGCAATAAACCGTCTTATGAATTGCACTTTACCTAGAAAGCCTCGCACCCCCTTTTCAGTCCTCGGTGGTGGCATTTCTAAGATGGCCTTGATTTTGGAAGGATTGACCTCGATACCTCTCTGTGTGATCAAGAACCCCATCATTTTTCCTGCTGTAACACCAAACGTACACTTCTGAGGATTCAGCCGCAACCGATGCTCCCTGATCCGTTGGAAGAATTTTTGCAAGGTGGTGTAGTGGCCCTCTCTTTCTTTGGACTTGACAATCATATTGTCCACATACACCTCAACCTCTTTGTGGATCATGTCGTGCAATATTGTGGTCGCGGCCCGTTGATATGTAGCTCCAGCGTTCTTCAGCCCAAACGGCATCACCCTATAACAATAGGTCCCCCATGGGGTGGTAAAAGCAGTCTTCTCCCGGTCTTCGGGTGCCATTAGAATCTGATTGTAGCCAGAAAAGCCATCCATGAATGAGAGCAACACATGCCCCGCAGTGAAGTCCACTAATTCGTCGATATGCGGCAGAGGAAAGTCATCCTTCAGACTTGCTTTGTTCAAATCCCTGAAGTCCACACATACTCGAATTCTGCCGTCCTTCTTCGACACTGTAACTATATTGGCCAACCAAGTTGGGTATTCAGATACCAGTAGGAACCCCGCGTCAATTTGCTTGGTGACCTCTTCTTTGATCTTGAGAGCCCAGTCCGGGCGGATCCTTTGAGTTTCTGCTTAACAGGTCGGGCCTCTGGGTCAAGAGGGATCCGGTGCTGTACAATCTCAGGATCGATTCCAGGCATGTTTTCGTAGGACCACGCGAAAACATCTTTGAAATTTTTTAATAAAGCGACTAAGCGCTCGTGCTTCTCCGAAGACAACGTGGACCCGATCTGGACCAGCCGCGGGTCCTTCTCAGTACCAACATTAATTTGGGTGATTTCATCAACCAGCGGTTTTACAAACCTCGCCTGCTCTTTATCTAGTAAATATTTCAAAACCGGAGGAATTTCTTCCCTCGTCGTTTTCATCGAAATTTTGAAAGTCCTGATTAATATAATAAATCAAAGGCACAGAAAAGTATTCAAAGGCCACAGCCATTCCATTCTCATTAATCACTGCCAAGTCGCCTGATTCCTCTGTTACAACAGACTCAAAGGAAAAAGAAAAAGACGACCTAGACAGGACTGTGGCATCCGGGTTGTCACCTCCAGGAATACCGGACTCAGACTCAGATGAGCTGGAACCTAATTCCGACTCCATAGACTCAGTGGAATCAGATTTCGGCTCACTACCTGACCCGGTGCTGCTTGATAAGAATCCCTCCTCGTACTGCCAGACGAGGGAGGGTGCGATGGACGCATCCAGAATGTTTGCAGATGGGCTCTTAGCCGCTTCATTCCCAATCATGGATACCGAGAAGTTATCCGCCAAGCACTCATGTACGATCGGAGGATCTGAAAGTAGACAAGCCAGTGCTACCCCCATTTCAATCTCTGTGCTCTCGAAATTCTCTTCTTTACACTGCTTAGCCTTAGCTGGTGGGTCTGTCTGCTCTTCGGCAACATCATCCCCAGACAACTGCAAGTCGAAGAAGATCTCGAACCCCGGCAAGCGCTGCCTCTCTGCGTTTAACCATGGCTCTGGGAAGCCGCAGAATGGAAAGTCTTCCCCCTCCCAGACAAAGCATCCGTTCAGGGTGCCCTGGATAGGCCGATGCATCAACTCATAATGCTTCCCGGTTTGCTTGGCTCTGGCCCTTCCAACCATCTCTTTGCCTTTCCTCACCCAGTCCTCTTTGGTAGGCAGATAGCCTAAGCCAAAGGTATGCGGGTTATGCTGCACTTCGGCCGATACAGTAATGCCCTTCCGGCCACTTTTTCCTAGTCCCATCCCAGAGATGTGCTGAAACTTGCTCATGAGGTACACAGACTGTGCGCTGACATATAACCCCTCATCAACAACCAAAATATTCTGTACGACCCAGGCCTCGGCTAGGGTAAATCCTAACAGGAACACATCCTCCGTGCCATGCTCGATTTCCAAAACCCGTGTAGACACCTCTGGCGGCGGATGGATTAACGAATTCCCAAAAACAATAGCCACCCCCTTCTCGTGGGGGTATTTCAACATTTGATGCAAGGTAGAAGAGACCGCCTTCACCTGGTGCAGCCACGGCCGCCCCAGGAGTAGATTGAAGGTTGCGGGCACGTCCAAGACATGAAAGTCAATATCCTGCTGTCTTGGACCAACCTGAGTCCAAATCTTCACGGTCCCCATCACCTCTCTGCTTGTATTGTCGTAGGCCCTTATCACCTGGGCAGTTGGCACAAAGTCCACGGGCTTCAACCCGGTTGCATATGCCGTCCTTGACGGGCACACGTTGATAGCGGATCCTGTGTCGACAAGAACCACTGGTATCCATTTTTCTCTATACTCGACAGAGATGTAGAGAGGTTTGTTATGGTTTGCACCCTCAGGCGGTAGTTCCTTGTCAGTGAAGGTCAATGTCGGGGAAGCTCCTCCCGGAAAGACCAGTCCTACCAGCTGCTCAGGCGTGGTATCTATTGAAAGTTTGGCTTTGTCCATTGTAGAAAGGATAGCCTATTTATGAACTTTTGAGGACATAAGCAATCCCCAGATGGAGATGTCTGCTTGTATTTTCTTTAGTTGTTTCAGCACAGCCTCCTCCTCGAGTAGCTTTTCTTTCTGCTTGTCTACCTCTTTGTCCTTTCCGGACGCCTCTAGTTGATCTAAGTATGGGGGCTTGAAATATCACCCGCTCCTAGTCATGTGGTCAACTTCGCCAACGTACCAGGTATCATCTGTAGACACCCTATTTTTGACTGTCCTCAAGACTTGGACGTCATCGTTTGAACACTCGATGATTATCCATGCTCGTGTTCATTTTGAGTTCTCGGAGGTCTCGGTCGCACACCTTGCCTCAAGATCTCTCAACTTGTCTGTTTTGTGCTTGGTTGTGGACCAAGCACTTGTGTTTTTGCTTTTGAGGGAAGAGGGTGGCTTGTTTGCCATCCCCTCAACCCATCGGCCAAGGCTTGAAGCCATCGGCCAAAATGTTGGCCGATCGGCACATTATTTGGTCGGCCGGCACTTATGTTGGTCGTTCGGCCATGTTTTCTGGCCGAGCCCTATTCATATGCTTTATGCAGATATTTTATGCCAGCTGTCACAGCTGGCATGCACAATTCACACCCTTCATACACGTGTATGGAGGGATTTGCACCTTTGCTTAGCTTGCTTAGGAAGCTTTGAAATTGGATTTCTATAAGAAGGGAGCTCCTCCTCCCTTCTCAGAGGTTCTGAAAAATAGGGTTAGAAAAGTTGTATCTATCTATCTATCTATCTCTATATCTCCCTCTCTCTTGATTTGTGTGTGTATTTGTGCCTTAAAGTGTGATTTTGTCTTACTTTTGCACTAGAGCACCTAGCAATACACCATCCTTTTGTTGCTGAGGCACTAGGGAGTTAGTTTCAGAGTTCTTGGAGTGGTTTAAGCTTGGAAAAGTTGCTGGAGCTTTGTTCTTGAAGAGGTTCTACAAGGGTGAGCAAACTTGCTTTTAATACCCAATTCTTGCTTAAGCTTTTAGACCTATTTGCTTAATGTTTTAAGCCTGGCTCTTAACTGATAAAAGTTTTGTTTTTTGGTGCTTTAAATCTTTGGTTAAGGTCTCTTTTTGGTTTGGGGTTGTTTACCCCCTCCAAGGCCTTGTTAGGCCTTGTTTTAGGCCATCCCTTTTGGCCCTTGTTCTTAGCTTTGCATGACCTTTCTACCACTGAAATCCAGAGGATTTTCAGTGGTGAAAAGGTAGTTTTGAGGTCTTAAATAGGAGAGGGTCATCCCCTTTCCTTGTTGTCTTGTATGCTAGTATAAATGGCTTATATTGGTAGGATGTTTGGTTAGCTTGTTTTAACTCCATTTCAGCAAGTATTTGGTATTATTTTGCCATGTTTTACCTTTGTCTAAGGTTGGTTTAATGGCTTCTTGCATGCACCATGCACCTGCCTTGCAATCCTTTCATTTGCCTTACCATGCATCATGCTTTAAGCCATGTTTCTAGCATGATTTCTGGCTCGACTCCATGAAGCTTTTAGCCTTGTTGTAACATGCTTAAGCTCTGATTTGAGTTTTTTTGATCATATATTCCATGCTTTGTATAGCCATAAGGCATTCTAGCTTGTTAGCCTTAAGTGTCCAGGTCACTAGCATGCTTTACTTGGACCATTTCAATGATTTGGCATCATTTGTTATACTATTTCAGTCCATGTTTCATACTCAAACACTTGCACTTGTCACTCCTTTAATGCTTTAAAGAGTTGATGTTTTATGTCTCATGAATGGGTCATTGTGTATGCTTCCATGTTTAGGTCTTTGGGATGCCATCTAAGTGGGTTTTTTGGTCTTGTTTTACCATGCCATAACTCTATTTTTCATTGCTTAAGTCATGTCATGTTTGGTTTTGATAGGTGTAGTGTAACACCTCTTTTGTAGCCTTGCATGCCTCATGCTTTTGGCCCTTTGTTCTAGCTTATTTTGGCTTTGGTCCTTACATGTTTTAGGCTCATTTTGGCATGATCTAGGACTGTTTTGGATTATACTTGTCATTTGCTTCAGATTTTGCATAGCCTTGGTTTGAGTCCCTTGGCTACTTTCAAGCTTTAAGCCTTTTTGCATGACTTGCTTGCTTTGTTTGGTTGGTTTGGCACCTTTCCTAACATGATTTCAAAGCTTACCATGTATGTCACATGTCCATATTTGTCCCCTTTTAAGTGTTCTTGAAAGTTGCTCTCCTATGCTTAGGTGATAGGCCAATTGGCATGCATGTTTGTCTATACCTTTGTCTTCATTTCCATAGCATTTCGGCCACTGATTTGGGCATGTTTAAGAGCTGTCCACTTTAGTTTAAGTCCATCCTTTCGTACGTTGTTGCATGTTTACCTCGCATGTTGTCGCATGCTTGTTGCATATTAGTTCCCTTGCATGTTGTGGCATGCTAGTCCTATTACATTATGCTTACATGCTTGTTGCGTGCTTGTTAATTGACATGTTGTTGCATGCTCATCCATCTTGCATACTTGTTAGATTACATGTTGTTGCATGCTTGTTATTGGTATTGTTGTTGCATGCCTATTACATTGTATGCATGCATGTTTGCATGCTTAGGTTGCATATCGCTTGCTTGCATGCTCATGTTGCATTAGCTTGCTTGCATGCTTAGGTTGCATTGCATTGTGTGTGCATTCCCTTGCCTCTTGATCAAGCATGATAGAGGTTGGGCCCCCCTATGTGTTTTTGTGCATTTCATTTGATATTGAATTGCACACTTGGCTCCTTTGGCCATCATGCATTGAAATGCGTGATTGGTGGTCCGAGGGTCGAGAACTGCACACCTTTGAGTCTTAAACATGATAAGGGGTGTAGTTGTGCAGACATTGTCTTGTAAATGTATTGCCATGCTCTGTTTGTCCTCTGCTGTAGCAATAGGAGCTTTTCACAGGAAGAGATGGTCAATCGACCATATTCAGTGCCGATCGGCAACAAACATTTGGCCGAGGGCCCTATTTGTGGTCGATGACCAGTTTACCTTGGCCGATGGCCTCATCTTTTGGCCGATGGCCTCACAGCATGCCCACAAGGTGGTTCAGAAATGTCACAGAAGTTGGCACAGTTTTCAGAGGTACAGAGCAGTGTAAACAGAGGCAACATGAAGCATGGCAACGGATTTTCGAGCGAAGCCGACCGAATATGCATTTGTCCCTCTTCTCGAGGCCTCTTTACTGTTTTTCATAGCTTAATTAATTTGTTAATTATTTAAGTGTTGTAATAATTAGTTGTAGCTAGTTATTCATTTGATTGTGTAATAATTAGTTAGCTTGTTAGTTAGTTAATTAGATGGTTTGTATTATTCTTTCGGTCTCTTCCTCGAGAGAGCCAATTGGTGTAATAAGCGTGCGTGTGTGTGATGCATGTCTTCCAACCCCACTTCTTTCTCCATTTTACTTAACCGCTTACGATGGTTAGTTCTAGGGCATATTTCATTTAGCATACCTTATGCTCGCATGTTTGCATCCATCCATCAGTATTGCATGCACCGGGCTCGGCGCATCATACTAATTGCATTGTATTTCAATCCCAATTTGAATACATGTATCAAGTATTGCATTTCATATGCCATTTTAGAATAGCCGAGCCTATTTCTAGTTGCATTTTGCATGCGTTGCATTAGCCATCTTAACATTAGCTAGGATCATGCATTTGATTACTAACTAGTTCTTTATTTTGGCTCGGAGTACACTGTAAGTGTTTATGCTTTAGCATCTTGCATGTGTGTGAGTGTTAACATGACAACATGCTTGCCATGAGGCTAATTGCTTATGTGATATAACTGCCTGAATGCCTGTGGGTGAAGGTTGGATTACCTGAATTGGAACGATTCATTAAAATCCGTGTTTTAGCCTACTTGCGAGTAGCAAACTTCAAAACCATTTCCAAACAAACGGATATGCAATGCTTTGTTCCAAATTAGGCGATCTAGTCTATACTTGTGTGTTGTGCGCATCACATAGTAATTCTAGCTAATAACCGGAATAAGAATACATGTGTTTTCAAAAACAAGATATCATGTTTAGTACAGGCCGATCTTTGATCAGGTGAGCGGGGGTGCTCATAGATGACCTTCCCCAATCGTACCTAAGTTCTTAAGCCGAGGCAACTTTGGTGATGACGGACACGTGGCCTTCGGCACGAGTCAGGGTTTCCTAAATTCTCCCAAAATAAAATATTTAGGTGGCGACTCTATATCTGGCGAAGCAATCCATGTTTGGCACTTCTTTCTTAAAAATCAGTTTTCCAAAACGATTTGCCGAATTTGGACTCTTTGGTGATTTATCGGTCTCGCATTGCACTTTGTGGGATTAGATTCAGAACCGTGACATTTGAGTCCGAACTGTAGTAACAAAGCCCAAGGGCGCGTCTACAGTTTCTGGCGACTCTGCTGGGGAGTTAGAGAACTTGACTCGAACTCATGATATCTTATTTTGACTACACTTATGTGTTTCTTTGCATTGCATGTGCATTGGTGCACCTAGGACACCATGTTTGCCGTATGCTATTCCTGAACGGTTTGTCGGAGGCTTGCTTTGAGAAGCATGCCATAAGGCTGATCGGTTGCGGGCTCTGCCACGACGGGAACACAAACCTCGATTTTTACCGGGGCACCCTCTTTGACCATTCGACCTAGTGCATATCGGAATCCATAGTGACTATTCCAAACTAGGACAGGTTGCTTACTTGATTGTAGGTTGTTTGAAAACCACTGCGTGCGTAGTGAAACCCTAGCTCCTGACAAAATAGGACAGGGAAACCCTATCCCAACAGAGGGGTGTTTTGGCTCTCATTTGCTTGCTATGTGCTTTTAGAGTGTGTCTCTACAGGAACGCATGTATCAGTTTGCAAATCTGGGTATCAGGCCTGCGGGCATCAGTATTTTGAGAGTTAGTCATATCTGCGGGTATCAGATTCAGATTTGGGGCAGTGATTTTGGGAACAGTGATCAGTGGTTGAGAACAGTTCATTCAGCTTGTGCTTGCCAAACTGTGTGTTGTCTTTATTTAAGCTCTTATGCTGTCCGTTTTTTTGTTCATTATTTCCTTATTATGCTTTATTTATCTTTTTGCAAGGTAGTTTAGCACCATTGCATCTGACCAGGTAGATATCCCCCGAGCACTCTGGGTTAGAGGTCGTAGACTTAATCGATCTAGGGATCTGATAGACGGACAAGCAGTGTTCCTTTCTTTACCCCCGGTTACCAGACGGAGGTCAAAAAGGCGCAGTGTATCGGTACAGCGGTCGCTAGATCAGTGGTCTACCCCACCAGTGAACAGTCAGGCTGAGGTCTCAGTTTCTATTGCAGGGACAGATATACCAGTTATTCAGCTAGATCAATACAATATGGCAGGTATGGAGGAGATGATGCGTCAGCTTCAGAAAGTATGAGAACCATGCAGCAGGACGCTGCCCATCAAGCAGAATTTGCCAAGCAACAGGCCGAGGTCATGGCCCAACAGGCAGAGTTAATTGCCAGGCTGTAGCAGCAAACTAGAGCATCTGCTTTGCACCAGGTTCCTTCCCCGCCAAGAGTTCCCATACTCGGGGAGACAGCTAACGTCCAGGATGATACGGACATTCTTACAGGGCTGGCTCTGCCCCCGATCCTACCCTAGCTATCTAAAGCACTTACCAATCTACCGGATTCTCCCTTTGAGTTTGAGGTGGACCCCGCAGCATTAAAAGTGAGCAAGTTAGAAAAGCTGTTTAAGAAGTCCCAGGGTGTGAAGTCCATTCCGGATATTGAGGATGGGTACACCGACTCGGCTGTGATGTTGCCAGACCGATTTAAGATGCCGCATATAGACCGTTTCGACGGGTCTAGAGATCCTATGGTGCATTTGCGGTTGTTGTCGGATATACTGAGGTCGATGGGCCTATCCAGATTGTAGAAGCTTTCTTTGTTTGGCTGGACCCTGTCGGGTGTAGCGGCTATTTGGTATGCAAAGCTGGAAGATTCTATCAAGAGGAACTGGGAGGAGATGACCGAGGCCTTCACAGCTCAATACTCCTACAATACACAGATTGAGGTCACGACTCGTGATCTTGAGACAACTAGGCAAGAGCCGAAGGAGAGCTTCTTCGATTTTGTGACCCGGTGGAGGGCTAAGGCCTCGATGATGACCATCAGGCCCGTTGACAAAGATCAGATTCGGATGGTTGTGCGCAACCTCCAGTCCAAGCTTATGTAGAAGATGATCGTTCTCCCCCTCCCCACCTTTGCAGATCTACATGAGATAGGGGTGCAGATCGACGACGCTATGAAACAGGGTCTGATTGACCAAGATAGAGAGTAGCTTAAGAGGGCATTCAACCGTAGTACAAATGCAGGCACAAGCAGTGCTGCAGCTACCAAATCTTCAGATGTGGGAATGGTCACCACCACCACCACCCCGAGAACCCTTACAGCTACACCATTCACCGGCGCGTCCGGAAGTAGCTCACAAACAACCAAGTATTCTCCCCGAGGCCAAAGAACCTTCACCCCACTATACATGCCCCTGTCCAAAGCTCTGGGGGTTTTGATCAAGAAAAGGCACTTGAAGCCACTGGAGCCGCGGCCACTACTAGATAAACTTCCCGCTTCCCATAACCCGGCCAAGTACTGTGCCTTTCACCAATAGCATGGTCATGACACCGACCAATGCTTTCGATTGCGTCATGAGATTCAGGATCTCATTGATAACAGGGTCATCGTGCCTCCAGAGAAACTGAATGTCACAACCAACCCTCTCCTACCACATAACCAAGCTCCACCTCCCAAACGCATCAATCTAATCCAAACTGTGGTTGTGTCATACGACCCTAGTATATATATCACCCCTTCTCACCTACCCAAGCTGGAGGTGTTCATTCCCAACAGCACTGACTTGTGCGTATTGGACATCTCCCAAACCCAACCTGAGACGGTGGTGGCTATTGAAGATAGAAGTCGGTCAACTGCGGGTGCAGATTAGAATGATTATACAGAGCCTAAGGGGTCTGAGAGTTTCATGTACGACCTGAGTGGTTACATTATATCAGCAAGCCAGGCTAGGCCGGATGTGGAATTACTAGTGGGGGCAGAGATTGGTGTAGTACGAGAGGATGGACCTAATCAGGGGCTAGATGACCTAGCGAATCTAGAAGAAGACATTGCAAATCTGCAGTTCTTTGAAGAGCAACACTCAGGGGACGTGACTGTCAACTGGTTTGGTTTGGATGGGTCAGCAGAATCTACTGGGTGGCTTGACGACTAACTGGATGTTGTTGAACAACCTCAGCTAGAGCAAGATTCGTCAGGGACGGGACATCAACTGTGGCCGAAAGGGCCGAAGAGTAGAGTGCATCGCCAGAGAGCACCGGTGTAAAGAATTTTGCTCAGAATACGGGCAGTTTGGGAACAGAAGAAACTGAACAGCAGGCTGTACTGAAGCAGTTTGAGCGAGAAAGGATCGAAGATTCTAAGAGGACTAGAAAAGCCAAAGCCCCTGTGGGGACAGAGTGTGCTGTGGGCACATGAACGGAAGGTGCTGTGGGCACAGGAATAGTTGTAATGGAGCCGGACCAGTGTTTGTCGGCTGCCGATGGCATGTGGTGGGAAGATGACAATCTATGTCTTGCTCACACAGATGACGACTGGGGGAATAACCAGCCGGATGATACCTGGTACATTGGTGAAGTAGACCACATGACTAGGAGTGGGCGGTATTTCAAGCCCCCAAACTTAGATCAACCAGAGGCGTCCAGAAAGGACAAGGAGGCAGAGAAGCAAAAAGATAAGCTGGTCGAAGAGGAGGCTGTGCTGAAACAGCTGAAGAAGATACAGGCAGACATCTCCATCTGGGGACTGCTTATGGCTTCAAGAGTACATAGACAGGCTGTCCTTTCTGCAATGAAGAAAGCCAAACTTTCGATAGACACCACGCCTAAGCAGTTGGTAGGGTTGGTTTTTCCGGGAGGAGCTTCCCCGACATTGACCTTTTCTGACAAGGAACTGCCGCCTGAGGGCGCAAATCATAACAAACCTCTCTACATCTCTGTGGAATGCAGAAACAAGTGGGTACCAGTGGTTCTTGTCGATACAGGATCTGCTATTAATGTATGCCGGTCAAGGACAGCATATGAAATCGGGTTGAAGCCCGCAAACTTTGAGCCAACTGCCCAGGTGATAAGGGCCTATGACAATACTAGCAGAGAAGTGATGGGGACTGTGAAGATCCAGACACTGGTTGGTCTAGGACAACACGAGATTGACTTTCATGTCTTGGATGTTCCCGCAACCTTTAATCTACTCTTAGGGCGGCTGTGGCTACACCAGGTAAATGCGGTCTCTTCCACCCTGCATCAGATGTTGAAATACCCCCACGAGAAAGGGGTGGCTATAGTTTTTGGGAATTCGTCAATTCATCCGCCGCCAGAGGTGTCTACACCGGTTTGGGAAATCAAGCATGGTGCGGAGGATGTGTTCCTATCAGGATTTACCCTAGCCAAGGCCCGGGTCGTACAAAGCATTTTGGCTGTTGATGAACAAGCTTCAGCACATCCCTGGGATGGGACTAGGAAAAAGTGGCCGGAAGGGCATTGTAGTATCGGCCGAAGTGTCGCACAACCCGCATACCTTTGGCCTGGGTTATCTGCCCACCAAAGAGGACTGGGTGAGAAAAGGTAAAGAGATGGCTAGAAGAGCCAGAGCCAAGCAGACTGGGAGGCATTTTGATTTGATGCATTGGCCTATTCAGGGCACCCTGAACGGACACTTCGTCCGGGAGAGGGAAGACTTTCCATTCTGCGGCTTCCCAGAGCCATGGTTGAACGCAGAGAAAAGGCGCCTGCGGGATTTGAGATCTTCTTCGACTTGCAGTTATTCAGGGATGATGTTGCTGAGGAGCAGACAGATCCATCAGCTGAGGTTGGGCAGTGTAAGGAAGTGGATTCCGGGAGCACCGAGTTTGAAATGGGGGTAACACTAGCCTGTCTACTATCAGATCCTCCGATCGTACATGAGTGCTTAGGGGATAATCTCTCAGTGTCTATGATTGGAAATGAAACGGCTGCGAGCCCACCTTCAAACATTTTGGATGCGTCCATCGCACCCTCCCTCGTCTGGCAGTACGAGGAGGGATTTTTATCGAGCAGCACCGGGTCAGGTTATGAGCCGAAATCTGATTCCACTGAGTCTGTAGAGTCGGAATCGAGTTCCAGCTCATCTGAGTCTGAGTCCGGTATTCTTGGGGGTGACAACCCGGATGCCATAGTCCTGTCCAGGTCGTCTTTTTCTTTCTCCTTTGAGTTTGTTGTAACAGAGGAATCAGATGGACTGGATGAAGTGATTAATGAGAATTGTGCGGCTGTGGCCTTCGATTACTTTTCTGTGCCCTTGATTTATTGCATTAATTCAGACTTTCAAAACTTTGACGAAAACGACGAGGAAGAAATTCCTCCGGTTTTGAAGTATTTGCTAGAACAAGAGCAGGAGAGGTTTGTAAAACCGCTTTTTGATGAAATCACCCAAGTTAATGTTGGTACTGAGAAGGACCCGCGGCTGGTCCAGATCGGGTCCATGTTGTCTTCAGAGGAGCACGAGCGCTTAGTTGCTTTATTAAAAGATTGCAAAGATGTTTTCGCGTGGTCCTACAAAAACATGCTTGGAATCGATCCTGAGATTGTACAGCACCGGATCCCTCTTGACCCAGAGGCCCGACCTATTAAGTAGAAGCTCAGAAGGATTCGCCCAGACTGGGCCCTCAAGATCAAAGAAGAGGTCACCAAGTAAATTAACGCAGGGTTCCTGCTGGTATCTGAATACCCAACTTGGTTGGCCAACATCGTTCCAGTGCCGAAGAAGGATGGCAGAATCCGGGTATGTGTGGATTTCAGAGATTTGAACAAAGCCAGTCCGAAGGACGACTTTCCTCTGCTGCATATCGACGAGTTAGTGGATTTTACTGCGGGGCATGCATTGCTCTCATTCATGAATGGATTTTCAGGCTACAACCAGATTGTAATGGCACCCGAAGATCGTGAGAAGACTGCTTTTACCACCCCGTGGGGGACCTATTATTAAAGGGTGATGCCGTTTGGGCTGAAGAATGCTAGAGCTACATATCAACGGGCTGTGACCACAATATTGCACGACATGATCCACAAAGAGGTTGAGGTGTACATGGACGACATGATTGTCAAGTCCAAGGAAAGAGAGGACCACTACACCGCCTTGCAAAAGTCCTTCCTAAGGATCAGAGAATTTTGGTTGCAGCTGAATCCTCAGAAATGTACGTTTGGTGTTACAGTAGGGAAAATGCTGGGGTTCTTGATTACACAGAGAGGTATCGAACTCGACCCTTCCAAAATCAAGGCCATCTGAGAAATGCCACCACCAAGGACTGAAAAGGAGGTGCGAGGCTTTCTGGGTAAAGTGCAATTCATAAGACGGTTTATTGCTAAATTAACCTTGACTTGTGAACTACTCTTTGGTCTCCTGAAGAAAGGAACGAAGTTCCAATGGGACGGCTGATGCCAAGCTGCTTTTGAACAGATTAAGCAATACTGACAGAACCCACTCGTGTTGTCACCGCCTGAGCCGGGGAAACCGTTGATTTTGTATCTTTCAGTGACTGAAACTACAATGGGCTGCATGCTTGCACAAGAGTCCGAGGACAAGGTGGAGTGAGCTATCTACTACCTGAGCAAGAAGATACTGGGTTATGAGACCCGCTACACTCCGCTCGAGAAGGCTTGTTTGGCCTTGGTATGGGCTACCAGGAAGCTGCGGCACTACCTGTTAGCTCACTCTGTAATACTGGTTTCGAGATTAGATCCCATCAAATATCTCTTCGAGAAACAGGCACTTACGGGTAGGCTAGCCCATTGGTTGCTTCTGCTTTTCGAATTCGATCTGAAGTATGTGACTCGCAAGTCAATAAAGGGAAGAGCAGTAGCGGAGTTCCTAGTCTATCACCCTGTGGAAGGGGATGAAGCAGTTGAGTACCTATTCCCAGATGAGGCCATTTTGCATGTCGGAGACGAAACTTGGACGATGTACTTTGACGGAGCGTCAAACCAATACGGGTATGGGATAAGGGTGTTGCTGATAGCAACTGACAATTCCCATATCCCTCTAGCATTCAAACTCTGGTTCAAAGTCTTAAACACTGAGGTAGAGTATGAGGCATGTATTGCTGGTTTAGAAGCCGCCCTAGAACTAGGGGCAAAACGGTTGGACGTCATCGAGGACTCGGATCTTGTTGTATCTCAAGCTAAAGGAGATTGGAAAGTCAAAGAAGAAAAGATGAGAATCTACCACCAGACCTTGGACTTGTTGATTCCTCGGTTTGAGAAGCTGAACTTCGCTCATTTGTTAAGAGAGAACAACAAGTTCGTAGATTGACTAGCAACTCTATCTTCTATGATAGACATCCCTTTTGGAGTCCGGATACGTCCGATCATCATTGACCAGAAATTTGTGCCGGCCTACGAGTTGATTGCTGCTATAGATGAAATTCAAGATGAGAACCCCTGGTATTACGATGTCTGGAACTTCTTGGAAAAAAAGGCGTATCCACCAGGGGCAAATGCCAAAGATAAAAGGGCAATTCAAAGAATGGTTGCTCAGTTCATCGTCTGCGGGGGTAAACTGTACAAGAGAGGTCATCTCGGGATGCATAAGCTGTGTGCTGATGCCGAAGAATCAAAGCGCCTGATGGAGGCCATCCATGGGGGAGAGTGCGGAGCGCACATGAACGGGGTGATGCTAGCCTGAAAAATCCTTAGACAGGGTTACTACTGGTCCACTATGGAAGAGGATTGTATTGGCTTTGTCCGGTGATGCCACAAATGTTAGATCCATGCAAACCGCATGAACATTCCGCCGTCGAAGCTATACAACATGACTTCGCCATGGCCATTTTCAGTTTGGGGAATTGATGTGATTGGAGTTGTCACTCCGAAAGGGTCCAATGGGCATGAGTTCATTCTGGTCGCGATAGACTATTTCACAAAGTGAGTTGAGGCCCAGTCTTATGCGGTGTTGAAGGCTTCGCATGTTGCCAAGTTCATCCGAAACAACATCATCTGTCGCTATGGAGTCCTGAACGAGATCATTTCAGATAATGGTTCCCATTTCAAGAAGGAAGTGATCGATTTGCTGGAGAGGTATAACGTGGCTTTTCACAAGTCATCTACATATCGGCCGCAAACCAACGGAGCAGTTGAGGCCGCCAACAAGAACATCAAACATATTTTGCAGAAAATGATGGAAACCTACCGGGACTGGCTAGATAAGTTGCCATTTTCTCTATGGGGCTACCGAACTTCAATTCGAACTTCTACTAGGGCGACTCCGTATTCCTTGGTTTATGGGATGTAGGTCGTTCTGCCTATCGAAATTGAGGTTCCATCATTGTGAGTGTTGGCTGAGTGTCAGATAGCTGAGTCAGATTGGCAGCAAAGCAGGTTCGAAGAACTCATGCTGTTTGATGAGAGAAGGCTGAAAGCACTGTACCATGTCCAAGGTTATCAACGCAGAATTGCCAGGGCTTTCAACAAGAAGGTTAAGTCTAGGAATTTGAAAGAAGGAGATTTGGTGCTCAAAGACAACCGAGCCCCCATCCACGACCCTAGGGGCAAGTTCAGACCTAATTGGACTGGTCCTTACATCATCAAGTCTATCTGGTCGGGTGGAGCTGTCGTTCTGATGGATCTAGATGGCCTAGAGTTCTCCTAACCGATCAACATGGACAAGTTGAAGAAATACTTTCCCTGAGAGGCTCGCTAGGCCGAAAACCCAAAAGGGCGACCTAGGCAAAAGTTAGAGCACATAAAATTTGAAATTATAAAAACTGAGCTCACAAGGTTGAAAACCCGCAAAGGGCGGCCTTGGTAAAAGTTAGAGCATAAAAAGGTGAGGGTTAATACACGAGTAAACCTGACCCGAACTACGTAAGGCTTGATTCCCATCTTTGGGATACGTAGGCAACTTCATCCTGAAGTCCAGCCATAAACACTTCCCCGATCAACTTTGTCCATGTGATCATGTTTGGTCATCTTTGTCTGTAATACCCCGACCCTCATATCTGATTCTGCTGTCTTTTTAATCTCCTGTTCTGTGTCTTTGAATGTTCTTGTGAAAATCTATGTGAAAATAGTAGTAAAAGAGCAAGGAACTTAGAGATATGAGTTTCTATCTGTTGAATTAGAACGTATCTGTTACACTTGAATCACTTAAAATGGAAATTGAGCATCTTAGAGATTTAATTTGCAGAAATTGATTTGATATTTGGAATCTACATGATTTTTAAGCTATAAGGGGATTTTCTGTGAAATTTTCATTTCGGCACCCTAAAGCGATTCAGTTTCGTCTTATATGAGCCTTATATTATATTTATCTCTAAGTTTTGTTTGACCCCCAAAAGATCAAAAACGTGGATCACTTTTGGGTGAGGAAATAGGAGAGGAAGGAGAAGAGAATTGGGGGAAAATTCGTGGGTCACCAAGGAAGCTTATCAACTTGTTGAAATTGTGTGATTTACTCAAAGGTAACTCAAATTTCTTGTTTTAGCTACTCAAGAGTTGCACCCTATGCCATGTTTGTGGTTGATTCAAGAAGGATCTATGTTTGATCTATTAAGGGTTCTTACTACTTGGTTATGTTGCCATTTTGATTTAGTTTGATGGTGAAATTATACTTTAATTCTTGCTCTATAGCATCATTCCATGTCAATATGTTGAGATTATGTGATATGTTTAAAGAGCTTGGAATTAGAATGAAGTTTGAGCAAGTGTTGGCTTGTTGAAGCCTTTAACTTGGTTCAAATTGGCATGATTAAGCTTGGATTCATGTTTTGGTGTTGTTAAGTGGATGTTTGCATGAATTCAACTCTTGATTTCATGAAAATTGGTTTGATTAATGATTTTGGGATGAAAATCGGGCTGCCCTGAATTTGGGTCGACGTCCGCTCGAGCGGGGGTCAGGGCCGCTCGAGCGGGAAAATACACCTCTCAGCAGTTTTCTGAAATTTACCCTGTCCGCTCGAGCGGGGAAGATGTACGCTCGAGCGTAAAAATCGACCATCCAGTATTTTTGGTAGCACTACACTGTCCGCTCGAGCGGACAAAGTTACGCTCGAGCGGAGGACTGTTTCAGCAAGAAAATATGTTTTGTTCAGTTTTTGTGTTTGACTCTTTGGTGTTATTAGAATATTCTTTTCTGGTGAGTCTTAAGAGATTATAACTTTATAAAGGTGTGGAGGCTATGAATCGATTTTAAAGAAAAAGAATACTAATTTATTAGTTATGTTGTGTGCAGGGCACACTCCAGAAGGAACTCATACGCCACCACAACACTGTGAGTAATAGTGCATTATATATATATTTATGTATTTGTTCTGTAAGACAAGATTGTACTTATATATCGATCTGGAAATGAAAAGTGGGAACCGTATCTATATACCTGTTGTGCCGAAAGGCTACCTGTTGTGCCGCAAGGCTACCTGTTGTGCCGAAAGGCTACCTGTTGTGCCGCAAGGCTACCTGTTGTGCCGAAAGGCTACCTGTTGTGCCGCAAGGCTACCTGTTGTGCCGCAAGGCTACCTGTTGTGCCGAAAGGCTACCTGTTGTGCCGCAAGGCTACCTGTTGTGCCGAAAGGCTACCTGTTGTGCCGCAAGGCTACCTGTTGTGCCGAAAGGCTATCTGTGCCGATAGGCTATCTGGGCCAAGAGGCCAATCTGTTATCTCTGTATTTGATTTTGTGTACATACACCATTGTACATTGTGATTTTATTATTATGTACTACTATTCACTGAGCTTGTCTCATTCTGTAATTTTGTCTGATTCTGTAGGAACCAACTTGAGGAGCCGTTCTAGCACACTTCATGCATTTTTGTCAGCCTAAGGATAACCAGGCACTGGAGGAAACCCTTACGTATTAGACCAGTTTACTTTGTATATGTAATTTTTGGTATCCACATTGCTGGTCAGGGATATGTATTTATTGTTTTGTATGCCTAAGACCTGGGCTGGATTGTAAATGTTTATGTAACCTCATTTTGTGTGCATGTTACTTTATGTTCAATGTTAAGATGGTCCTGGCTTGTCGATAGTTGCTCAATGGATATTTCTAGATGTCGTTTTAAATTTAATGCTTCCGTTCAGGCCCCCAAATGTTATACCATACAGGTTATTCTGTCTGTTTCTGCTTAGGTCATGCCCAAACTTTTAGGGGCTGGTTTGGGGCGTGACAAGTGGTATCAGAGCACGAGTTGCTATCTCACACACTGATCCATTGAGCGTTAGGATGTCTAGTGTAGTAGGCATCATACAGGAAGGTAGGAATGATAGCAACGTGATATGATTTCTGCTAACCCTAATGAACGATTTGACTTTCTTGTACACCTTTGTGTATGGTATAATGATTTGTTTTGTAGACTATGGTGAGAACAAGGGCTGATGAGCCAGAAGATGCTACCTCGGTACGGTTGGATAGGATGGAAAGAATGATGAGAGATATGGCTGAAACTCTACGACAACAACAGCAACAGCAACAACAACCTCAGCCACCACCCCCGCCAGTACCCCCACCTGTAATGCAAGATATTCACGCTGAGGACCGTACCATCACACTTACGCGGGAGTTTAAAAAGATGAAACCACCTTCGTTCAAAGGAGGGATTGAACCAATGAAGGCGGAGGCATGGGTGCTAGGGATAGAGAAATTATTCGAAGTCTTCCCTTGTACTGAAGTTCAGAAAGTGCAGCTTGCTGCTTTCACGCTTGAAGAGGAAGCACGGAGGTGGTGGATGCTTACCAGAACAATGCATCCGGGGTTGACTTGGGACAGGTTCTTGGTGTTATTCTATGACAAATATTTTCCTCAGAGTATGCGAGACAAGAAAGTGACTGAGTTTGAAACATTGAGACAAGGAAACAAAACTGTAGCTGAGTATGAAGCCCAGTTTGCAGAACTAGCTCGGTTTGCACCTCACATGGTAGACACAGAGTACAAAAAGGCGCGGAAATTCGAGGGAGGATTGCGGAATGCCATTCAGGATCGGATCAATGTGTTGAAGTTACCGACGTACGTTGATGTCTTGGAGCGGGCTGTCATCGCAGAAGGAAATTTGGCTACTCAGACTCGGATTTCTGAATGGAAAGGGAAGAGGCAAAATACTCAATGGTCTAAGGGATCAACCACTTCACCAAATAAAAAGCAGAATTCAGGAAACTTCACCAGTACAGCTTCTCAGAATTCGACTCCTGTGTGTCTGGAATGTGGGTTGAAACATCGTGGGGTTTGTCATCGGTTGACTGGAGCTTGTTTCCGGTGTGGAAAAACAGGACATTTGATTAGGGACTGCCCACAAAGGAATCAACAACCCGGTAGTAAGGCCGCCACAAGTTCAGTTGGGTCTACACCGACTCCTAGTGCCAAATCAACTGTCAACAAGGACACCATGAAGCAAGGTAGGGTATTTGCGTTGGTTCCGGGAGATATACAGAATGCAACAACAGTGGTGTCAGGTACATTTACAGTTTATGGCCACTCTGCTTATGTTTTGTTTGATTCTGGCTCTACCTGCTCTTTTGTGTCAAAGCAATTTGCAAAGAACTTAGATAAACCTGAAATAGAATTAGCCTATGTGTTGCGTGTTACATCGCCTATGGGGACTTCCTTGATCTGTACTTCTGTCTATCCTACTTGTGAAATTCTCATTGGAAATGCTCGTGTATATGCTAATTTAGTCCCACTTGATATGACTTCATTTGATATTATTTTGGGGATGGATTGGTTGGGAGAATACGGGGCTACTATAGATTGCCTAATGAAACAAATTAAATTCCACCCTCCGGGTCAGTCAGAAACTATTTTCCAGGGTCAAGAAGTGACATCACCACCGTATGTGATCTCTGCAGCTAAGGCTTACAAATTGATTCAAAAAGGATGTCGGGGGTATTTGTGTAATGTTCTGGGAGGCCCAGTAGAGAATGAAAATATTGATGCGATTCCGTTGTTTGTGACTTTCCGGATGTCTTCCCAAAAGAACTGCCGGGAGAGTTAGTGGACCGTGAAATTGAGTTCACAATTGATGTATTACCTGGAACTCAACCCATTTCTAAAACTCCGTATCGAATGGCATTAGCTGAAATGAAGGAATTGAAGGTCAGCTTCAAGATTTATTGGATAAAGGTTTATTCGTCCGAGTGTCTCTCCCTGGGGTGCACCAGTCCTGTTTGTGAAGAAGAAAGACGGGACACTTCGTTTATGCATAGATTACCGGGAGCTTAATAAAGTAACAATTAAAATAAGTACCTTTACCGCGAATTGACGATTTATTTGATCAGCTGCAAGGGGCGCAGGTTTTCTCTAAGATTGATTTACGGTCCGGGTATCACCAATTGAAAGTAAAGCTGAAGATGTTGAGAAGACAGCCTTCCGAACCCGCTACGGTCATTATGAATTTTTGGTTATGCCCTTTGGGGTTACAAACGCACCAGCAGCATTTATGGATCTGATGAACCGAGTCTTCAAACCTTATCTGGATGAGTTTGTAGTGGTCTTTATAGATGACATCCTTATTTATTCTGGGAATGTAGAAGCTCATGAAACTCATCTTCGTCGAATCCTCCAAACTCTCCGAGAAAAGAAGCTGTACGCAAAACTGAAGAAGTGTGAATTTTGGCTACACGAAGTGGCATTTCTGGGACATGTCATAACTAAAGAAGGAGTTTCCGTTGATCCAAGTAAGATTGAGGCAATTGTAAACTGGCCAACCCCGACTAATGTAACTGAAGTGCGCAGTTTTATGGGACTAGCAGGTTATTATCGGAGATTTGTCCAAGACTTTTCTAAGATTGCTGTACCACTTACGCAGCTAACGAAGAAGGGCATTGCATTTGAATGGACTGAACAGAGAGAATTTGCTTTCCGGGAATTAAAAACGAAGTTAACTACAGCCCCGATTCTTGCATTACCATCTGGTAACGAGGGATTTGTAATTTACAGTGACGCTTCACATAAGGGACTGGGTTGTGTTCTTATGCAGAACGGAAGAGTTATCGCCTACGCCTCTCGCCAGCTTAAACCCCATGAGAAAAGTTATCCCACACATGACCTTGAATTGGCAGCAGTTGTCTTTGCGTTAAAGATTTGGCGACATTATCTGTATGGGACTTCTTGTGATATTTATACTGATCATAAAAGCCTCAAATACCTTTTCACCCAAAAGGAGTTGAATATGCGCCAACGGCGGTGGCTAGAACTTATTAAAGACTATGATTTGCAACTTCACTACCATCCTGGCAAAGCTAACACGGTAGCAGACGCACTCAGTCGGAAAAATATGGGAATACTGGCGAGTCTATTGACAGAAAGTAAGGAATTGATAGGGATCTGAATAAGATGGAAATTGACTTACTATTACCTGGGCAAAGAGCAACAATAGCGGCAATGATGGCTCAACCGGCATTAC
Source organism: Camellia japonica (assembly GCA_030407325.1). Taxonomy (NCBI): domain Eukaryota; kingdom Viridiplantae; phylum Streptophyta; class Magnoliopsida; order Ericales; family Theaceae; genus Camellia; species Camellia japonica. Next base: position 167,385,031 of record JAPPVO010000031.1, on the reverse strand, counting down.
TGGAGGAGATCAAGATACGTCAAATGGAGGACGACGCCCTCAAGAAAATATGTAGTGAAATGGAGACAAAACCGAAACTGGGATTTACTTTGACAGATTCCGTGCTTAAATTTCAGAATCGGGTGTGTGTCCCTAATGTGGTAGAACTTAAACGGAAGTTGATGGAAGAAGCACATGCCTCGAGAGTCTCAATACATCCAGGAAGTACCAAAATGTACCAAGATTTGAAACAACATTTCTGGTGGCCAAGTATGAAGAGGGAAATTGCAAAGTTTGTGTCTAAATGTTTGCAGTGCCAGCAAGTTAAAGCAGAACATCAGAAACCCGCAGGGTTGTTACAACCCCTTCCAGTTCCGGAGTGGAAATGGGAACACCTAACGATGGATTTTGTAGTGGGGTTACCACGGACGCCTCGGGGTATGAATTCGATATGGGTTATTGTTGACCGGTTAACCAAATCCGCCCATTTCTTGCCTGTGAAGACCCAATACAACGCCGACAAACTTGCTTTGCTCTATATAGATGAAATTGTAAGGCTTCACGGAGTCCCGGTTTCAATTGTGTCGGACAGAGATCCAAAATTTGTGTCACGGTTTTGGCAGAGTCTACAGAATGCAATGGGTACAGAATTGAAGTTCAGTACAGCTTTCCATCCTCAAACCGATGGACAGTCCGAAAGGACGATTCAGACGTTAGAAGATATGCTTCGAATGTGTGTTCTGGATTTTCAAGAGAGTTGGGAGACTCATCTACCATTGATTGAATTCGCGTATAATAATAGCTACCATTCGAGTATTCAAATGGCACCTTATGAAGCTCTGTATGGGAGACCGTGTCGCTCACCAGTGTGCTGGGCTGAGGTAGGAGATAGGCCTTTGTTAGGGCCAGAGATTGTTCAATTGACTACTGAGAAAGTGAAGATTATTCGAGAAAGGCTGAAAACTGCTCAAAGCAGGCAGAAGAGTTACGCAGATAACCGACGAAGGAATTTGGAATTTGATGAGAACAGTCATGTCTTTGTGAAAGTCACCCCAATGAAAGGCCACCCAAGATTTGGAAAGAAGGGTAAGCTAACACCCCGATATGTCGGTCCCTTTCAGATTTTACAGAGAGTTGGGACAGTAGCTTACCGAGTCGCCCTTCCGCCACATCTGAGTCAGGTTCATAATGTATTTCATGTTTCTATGCTCCGAGAGTACCTTCCAGATCCATCCCATATTATTGACTATCATCAGATTGAGCTAACCGACAGGTTAACATATGAAGAAAAACCGCTTCGAATTCTGGATCGTCAGGTGAAACAGTTACGAAACCGGGAAATTCCAATGGTAAAAGTGGAGTGGCAAGAGCACTATGGAACTGAGGCAACCTGGGAAAAAGAGGATGAAATGCAAAAGCAATATCCGTATCTGTTTTTTTAATCTCCTGTTCTGTGTCTTTGAATGTTCTTGTGAAAATCTATGTGAAAATAGTAGTAAAAGAGCATGGAACTTAGAATATGAGTTTCTATCTGTTGAATTAGAACGTATCTGTTACACTTGAATCACTTAAAATGGAAATTGAGCATCTTAGAGATTTAATTTGCAGAAATTGATTTGATATTTGGAATCTACATGATTTTTAAGCTATAAGGGGATTTTCTGTGAAATTTTCATTTCGGCACCCTAAAGCGATTCAGTTTCGTCTTATATGAGCCTTATATTATATTTATCTCTAAGTTTTGTTTGACCCCAAAAGATCAAAAACGTGGATCACTTTTGGGTGAGGAAATAGGAGAGGAAGGAGAAGAGAATTGGGGGAAAATTCGTGGGTCACCAAGGAAGCTTATCAACTTGTTGAAATTGTGTGATTTACTCAAAGGTAACTCAAATTTCTTGTTTTAGCTACTCAAGAGTTGCACCCTATGCCATGTTTGTGGTTGATTCAAGAAGGATCTATGTTTGATCTATTAAGGGTTCTTACTACTTGGTTATGTTGCCATTTTGATTTAGTTTGATGGTGAAATTATACTTTAATTCTTGCTCTATAGCATCATTCCATGTCAATATGTTGAGATTATGTGATATGTTTAAAGAGCTTGGAATTAGAATGAAGTTTGTGCAAGTGTTGGCTTGTTGAAGCCTTTAACTTGGTTCAAATTGGCATGATTAAGCTTGGATTCATGTTTTGGTGTTGTTAAGTGGATGTTTGCATGAATTCAACTCTTGATTTCATGAAAATTGGTTTGATTAATGATTTTGGGATGAAAATCGGGCTGCCCTGAATTTGGGTCGACGTCCGCTCGAGCGGGGGTCAGGGCCGCTCGAGCGGGAAAATACACCTCTCAGCAGTTTTCTGAAATTTACCCTGTCCGCTCGAGCGGGGAAGATGTACGCTCGAGCGTAAAAATCGACCATCCAGTATTTTTGGTAGCACTACACTGTCCGCTCGAGCGGACAAAGTTACGCTCGAGCGGAGGACTGTTTCAGCAAGAAAATATGTTTTGTTCAGTTTTTGTGTTTGACTCTTTGGTGTTATTAGAATATTCTTTTCTGGTGAGTCTTAAGAGATTATAACTTTATAAAGGTGTGGAGGCCTATGAATCGATTTTAAAGAAAAAGAATACTAATTTATTAGTTATGTTGTGTGCAGGGCACACTCCAGGAGGAACTCATACGCCACCACAACACTGTGAGTAATAGTGCATTATATATATATTTATGTATTTGTTCTGTAAGACAAGATTGTACTTATATATCGATCTGGAAATGAAAAGTGGGAACCGTATCTATATACCTGTTGTGCCGAAAGGCTACTTGTTGTGCCGCAAGGCTACCTGTTGTGCCGAAAGGCTACCTGTTGTGCCGCAAGGCTACCTGTTGTGCCGAAAGGCTACCTGTTGTGCCGCAAGGCTACCTGTTGTGCCGAAAGGCTACCTGTTGTGCCGCAAGGCTACCTGTTGTGCCAAAAGGCTATCTGTGCCGATAGGCTATCTGGGCCAAGAGGCCAATCTGTTATCTCTGTATTTGATTTTGTGTACATACACCATTGTACATTGTGATTTTATTATTATGTACTACTATTCACTGAGCTTGTCTCATTCTGTAATTTTGTCTGATTCTGTAGGAACCAACTTGAGGAGCCGTTCTAGCACACTTCATGCATTTTTGTCAGCCTAAGGATAACCAAGCACTGGAGGAAACCTTACGTATTAGACCAGTTTACTTTGTATATGTAATTTTTGGTATCCACATTGCTGGTCAGGGATATGTATTTATTGTTTTGTATGCCTAAGACCTGGGCTGGATTGTAAATGTTTATGTAACCTCATTTTGTGTGCATGTTACTTTATGTTCAATGTTAAGATGGTCCTGGCTTGTCGATAGTTGCTCAATGGATATTTCTAGATGTCGTTTTAAATTTAATGCTTCCGTTCAGGCCCCCAAATGTTATACCATACAGGTTATTCTGTCTGTTTCTGCTTAGGTCATGCCCAAACTTTTAGGGGCTGGTTTGGGGCGTGACATTGTCTATTCAGCATTCAAAAGCTCGGTTGTGATCTCCGATGCAGTGCCACTCAGACTAGGGGCAACTTTCTAGTTGCTGGAATCCAGGATTGTGGATCTGAGTGACAGATCTCAGGCGTGTCCAGTTTTGATCCATATCGAAAATGGTTTTGACTAGTTTTAATAAAAGTTGATTTTGCTCAAATTAATCTTTTTACAACTTAGACCATTTTTGGACCAAACGGAAAATTTTCAGTACCACAACCTTCAATTTCATTGATTTCAATATAGAGTTCTCTTGCTCTTGAATACAAAATTGAAGTTGCTTTTCATTACATTCATAAAGAAAACTTGAAAGTTCTGATTAAAGCAAATAAATTCGGGGCATAGTTAGGTGTTCCTGTGTTCCCTCCTAGAGCTGGTCGAAGCCTCTGATGCCAAAATGGGCCCGATCTGTGCCTCTTCATTGAGCCAATCTATGCACTCATCAGAAAGGGTGCAGCTGAAAATGGGAGCGGGGCTTGAAGCTCTCTTGTCCTCCAGGCTGTGGCATACCGAGCTAGGTGCGCGCCTCAGACCGGAAATGTAGCAGGATACTCAATCTCCTCTTTTGGGCAAGTCTGATCATGTCCGAACTGGCGCCGGAACTGGAACGGAAAGTAAAACACGCAGTGTGTCAGGCCAATCAATTAGATCCCGGGCTGGCGAGTCATGCTATAGCTCATCGCCGGTAAATTGAGCCAAGGGCAGTGCCAAGCAACGCGGTCTGCGGACAAACTACACATCTAGTTGTACCACCATCCTTCATCTGGAGCATCGACTAGACGTCGCCGGGAGAAATAGCTGCGAGCTGAATATGCCGGACATGAGTCCACCACTCTCAATTTGTCCATCAACCATACCGAGAAAAATCGAGCCTGAGGGCCGAGTGATGCGAGAAATATATATGTGAGATGGGGTGGGAAACATTACCTGCAATAGTAGTGGACTCCCCGTAAACCTAGTCGTCTCCCGGCGATGAAAAGCGTCCAAGCCAATCAATGTTTCGGCCAGCGTCATGGCGATGCAACTCTTACCCTCTCTTAAGCCCTCGGCAACCTCGATCAAACGAGTGCTAAACCCTCCCAAGCTCGGGGCAAGCAAGAAGTGAGATAGCATGCATAAGCAAAGCGCGTGTCGCCGATAACCCTGCCAATGATGGTCGTCGAGATCACCAGCATCAAAAAATCGACAAACCAAGCTTGGAATGTCCAGCTCTCCGTTGTGAATCAATGACCGAGCGTCGTGCAAAGTAAGGCCGCACATCCGTCCTAAGGCTTGGACGTGGTTGAACTAGAGTTGAGGCAAGATTTCTTCATCGCGTTCGGCTTCCATTAAAGCTTGGAAATCCTCGAAAGTGGGACACATCTCTTGACCACTAAAGCTAAAGACATGTGTTACCGGATTCCAAAACCTTGCCGTGGCATATAGGAACGGAAAACGCAGCGGAGTGTGACCTAATGTGAATAGTGCATTTATGCCGAAGCCCCCGGAAATTTAGCCTTTCTGAGCCATCCAAGTTGGCAATCCAAGTTGTGAGATTTTGGACAAGAAACTCTTCCATTTGTTGCAAATTAGAGCTGAAATGAGGAAAACTACGAAGCTGAGGCTTTTATAGAAGATAAGGTTTTGAGTGGAAAATAGGTGTCAACATTCTGGAGGTGCTTGCCATTTTTGGCCGATCGGCCAAAAATAGTGCCGACCGACCATCCTTTTTGGCCGATCGGCTAAAAATGTTGCCTGATGGCCATTTACTGTGGCCGATGGCCTCTCCCTTTGGCCGATGGCCTTTTCCCTTGTTCCATGACCAGTCTATGTGTTGAACATGCTAAGAACTTGTGATTGGTTCCACTTCCAATGCCTTCCGATGTTGATTTTGCGAAGTCACGCCTATTTGCTTATCGAGTTGTTGTACATTTGTTTATCGAGTTGTATTTCGTATTCTTTAAGTTTTTGTTTTGCTTATCGAGTTGTATTTACACTTGGTTAGCTTGTTGAGGTCTTTGTTTTGTTTATCGAGTTATTTTGTCGTTAGTTGGTTCACTACCTGATTAATTGCAATTCAAGTGTTTGGTTTTCAAAACAAAAGTTCAATCTCATTTACATTGTTATGTAATGCGATGCGATGCATAGAATGTACAAATGTAACGCTTTTTGAACAAAATAGCTGTTTTATTTCATCATATGTCTTTTGCAAAAGCACATAGTTTTGAGAAAATAAAACCTGCCTGAGGCAGTACAATGTGTTTTAAACTACTAGCAAAAAGAAAAGTAAAGCAAAAAAGAAAAGAAAAGCAACAAAATGTCTGAACAAAGCAAAAAGAAGAAAAGTAGCAAGTGTCTAGATCAGTATCAGTTATCTCGAGCACGGGAATCCGCCCTGGTCCTCTTCCTGGACGAGGGTCCAGGATCACCACCGCTGGCTCCGTAGTCAGAGTCTGAGCTGTCTCCGGCCTCACCCTGGGACGACGCCGCCTCCTCATCAGAATTATCGGGGGAGGGCTCTCGTGAACTGCTCTTAGCACGGGTGTGCGCCTGTGTCTGCCTTGGCTATGGATAGTCATCATTCGCCTGACTCCCCATCCTCCTCGGGCAGGTACGGATGGTCCAACTGGAGCACCTCCCTCGGCCGGAATCTGGAATGGGGCTTGAAAGGAACAAATGGAAAATGCATCAGTTATGCTACGCAAAGTAGGGTATGAATACCGAATACAGTGTGTGAGTACATGAATGCTGTGGGCAATGTGTGAGTACAGTGTATGAATGCTGTGGGCAATGTGTGAGTGCAGTGTATGAATGCTGTGAGCAATGTGTGAGTACAGTGTATGAATGCTGTGATCAGTGTGTGAGTACAGTGTATGAATGCTGTGATCAGTGTGTGAGTACAGTGTATGAATGCTGTGAGCAATGTGTGAGTATAGTGTGTGAATATTGTGAGCAATGTGTGAGTACAGTGTATGAATGCTGTGAGCAGTGTCCGAGTACAGTGTATGAATGCCGTGAGCAATGCTGTGAACAATATGTGAGTTCAAGTGTATCAGTGCCGTGAGTGCTATGTATCAAGTGCCGTATCGACAATGTGGTATATCAAATCAGTATGAAACAGATTATGCAAAGTTTGAGACTGCAGTTGAAGGAACTTACCGGGATACCGTAGATGGTCAACAGGTCGATGCTTCGTTGCAGCATCCCCATCACGGAGGCATTCAGCTCCAGAGACTGGCGAGTGTACTCGACGAAAGCCTGCAAAAGTGTTGAAGTCATTAGTATTCTGTGGAATATCAAATGAAATGAAATAACTGTACAGAGTGCAAAGTATAATAGTATATACCGGGGTCGAGCCGTAGACTCCGATAAGCTCATGATCAGCCGGAGGAGGAGCGATGGGTATCTGGTATGTCTCCCCACCCTGTTCTCGGCATGTCATTGTCATAGGTAGCTTTGGCCATCCAGCTCCCTGTCCTCTCTGGGACCCACTCCTCCCACGGGCCTGAGTCGCCCTCGATGCTCCTGCTCCTGTCGCTGGCGCCGTAGGCCTCTCTCTTTCGGCTCGGTTAACATCGGTCAAAGGTCGCATGAGATAAGCCTGGATGAACTCGGTGTAGTCGCCCTCGTCTCTAAAGGGCTCAGAGTCCCAACCAAGCGTGTAGTCTATCATCTCCTCTAAGGTATACCTCTCGGTGTGCCTCGTGTGGGTAGGAGGAGGTGCTGGAACTGTCTGCTTTGGCAACCTAAGGTCTGCCGCAAGAAGCGCTCCCCGAAATACCATGCCCGACAGACCGGGCCCTTCAGCAGAATCCTGAACCGGGCAGTCTCCCGGGCACCCATGTATCCATCTCTCATTGTATCAGGCAACACCGCCCAGGGCTGCCAGGTGATCTGCAAATGATATACAGTTTGTTATCTACTATTGAAAGTATAATGTAAAGTGAAGCTTAAATGAACTGTAAAGTTTGAAATACCTTTGCGGCAGTGATGGTGTCAAAGTATCGGCGGAAGAACAGGAAGGACTCCCGTGGCCTCCGTTCGCACCTCACATCAAAGTGGTGGGAAAATGGAACCATGGGGGGCGTCTCCACGTCTGGCACTGGGGCAAGCCTCGGAAAGTAGGCATACACCCACAACTGTATAGTGTAACAGGGCAGATATGAGTATGCTTATCAGATAAAGCAGAATGCAGATAAAGCAGAAATCAGAGAATGTGTGTAGTGTGTTGTGCAGCGTGTGCAGTGTACAGCCAGTGTAAAGCAGATTGCATGTGTGTAGTATGCATGGTGTACAGATAATGTAAAGCAGAATTGAAAAGACAGAAAGGGAAGATGTACCTCCCAGGCTCGCCAGTAGCCTCTAAGCAACTGTCCGCTGCGGCGAGAAGATGAGCTCATATATCCGTAGAGAGTGGCCAAGCCTGCGCCACCCCAATCATAGCGTTGGATCTGCGTCACGTCCATAAGTGCGCTCAACAAGTAAAGGGCGACGTTGTTCGCCCGGTCGGCGAAGAGTGTGGTCCCCAGCAGGAACATGATGAAGCCGCGAGCATACTACTCCACCTCCTCCCGAGTCGTGGGCTCCTGAATCCTGAAATGGTCCTCAAACCAAGAGTACCTCACAAATCCTGGACGGGAGAGAGGAGGCTGAGCGCCAAGCAAGTAAATCTGTGCGGTGTCCCACTCGTCCATATCAGTATCGAAGGGGATCGGATCACCCCCTACTCCGATGCCTGTGAGCATGGAGAAGTCAAAGGGAGTCATCGTCATCTCCCCAGTAGCACAAAGGTGGAAGGAGTCGGTGGTGTCCCACCACCTCTCCACTAGTGCGCCCAGAAGAGGCCTACTCGCAGTGAGGTGCGAGAGTCCCCTGCAGAAAATGCTAAAGCCGGCCCGATCAACAATATGACGAACTGCGTCTGGCAACTCCATGTACCAATCTCGGGCGATGGTATTCCCATGCCCCCGGAAGGCATGGGAATCTCCCTATGTTCAAAGACAAATAGTTGCGAAGCAATGTTAGAAATACAGTGTTTCGATACGTTCAGAATTGATAAAATGCAGTGTGTGTGCATGTGTTCAAGTTTACACAGATATCGGGTGTGGGTGTGCTCACAGTGAACTAAGCATGCGATGTATCAGCGTGTTTGAATTATCTGGTTGACAATGCAGTGAGTGTGCATGTGTTCAAGTTTACATAGATATCGAGTGTGGGTGTGCTCACAGTGAACTAAGCATGCGATGTGTTAGTGTGTTTGAATTATCCGGTTGAGAATGCAGTGTGTGTGCATGTGTTCAAGTTTACACAGATATCGGGTGTGGGTGTGCTCACAGTGAACTAAGCATATGATGTATCAGTGTGTTTGGATTATCTGGTTGAGAATGCAGTGTGTGTGCATGTGTTTGATTTTAAACAGATATCGAGTGTGAGCGTGCTCACGGTGAACTACACATATGATATATTAGTGTATCTGGGTTAAGCAGTTAGAGAATAGTATCGACTATCGCAGTTATATGTTCTACATTGTAGAAAATGAGACAGAGGGGAAGAGTGTACCTCAGAAGTGCCGTAGGACAAATGTGACTCTGGCTCGCGCAGTAAAAGCTCCAGTGGCGTGCCTCGCGCATAGCTCCTGAAGTGGCGGATGCCGTCGGAGGCAACACATGTACCGCCGGCCTGTAGGTCGCCGGATCGAATGGTCGAATGCGAAGAGGTAGGAGCTCGACCTCAGGGTCCATGTTTATCTCTGGGGGAGCCCCACCCCGTGGAATGTCATCTGCCATCTCAAGAAGAGTGCAAAAATGGCCAAAAGTGTGAAAAATGGGCGAGAATGCGAAAAGTCAACCTAAAAGTCAACCCCAAGGGGTGAAAAATGGGAGAAAAGGTTGGAGTGTGGAAAAGGCACGAAGATCGAGGTATAACTCAGGGGAAACAAGCCCCAAGTGGTGGAAACCAAGAAACGGACCGAAAACGAATTTCGATCGGTTCAAAGTGTGCGAAACGGGAAGGGTTTCGCGAATCGAATGATGGAAAAGGCTTGAAAATGAGAGAATAACGAGGATCGAAGCAAAAAAAATCACCTAGAGGGAGAGAGAAATGTTTTTCGAGTTTGAAGAAGTGAGGATATGGGGTTTGGAACCCCATATTTAAAGACCCGAGGCTAAAAGACAAAATTGTCCCGAAACTGCCATTTTTGGCCGATCGGCCAAATTGTTAGCCGATCGGCTAAATATTTGGCCGATGAGCTCATTTTGTGGCCGATGGGTGGCCGATGGACTCTCCTTGTGGTCGATGCATCTCCAACACCCTTGTTTGGATCAGTTATGTTGTTTGGAACTTTCATCTCTCAAGACAGTGCAAGAAAGTAGACTTTTGAAGCTCAACCGGCCTTCGTGTTGACCTCGAATTGTGGCTTCCGAGTGCGACACTTGATACGTACGAGGTGTATCCTTTTTCGTATCCTTTTGTCTCTTGCGAGATTCGGAAATTGCTTTAAATACGTTGCATTACAACGTTTTGTCGTGTTTATAATGAGTGCACATTGGTTATACGCCATTTCGCTCTTACATTGTTATGCACGTACTATATGCGTTGTAGCACACACCATGCTTGCATTGTTATACACATCTCTTATGCGTTGTTGCGCACGCCATGCTTGCATTGTCATGCACATCCCTTAGGTCGCATTGTCTTGCGCTCCTCCATCCGCGTTGTTTCGCATATCTCATTTGCATCATCATACATCTTATTATGTTACATGTATTATCATGCATTTCAGTACATGCATTGTCATGCACATCTCATTTGCATTGTCGTGCATGCGTAGTCTCGCATGTTATGTGCATTGTCATGCATTACATTACATGCTTGCATTGTCATGCACGTCATTTGCATTGTCATGCATTCCTAACATGCGTAGTCTCGCATGTCATGTGCATTGTCATGCATTTCATTACATGTTTGCATTGTCATGCATTACATGCTTGCATTGTCATGCACGTCATTTGCATTGTCATGCATTCCTAGCTTGCATATCTCATTTGCATTGTCATGCACATTTCATTTGCATTGTCATGCATTTCCATACTTGCATTGTCATGCACGTCATTTGCATTGTCATGCATTTTCCTACCTTGCATTGTCTTGCACGTTTCATTTGCATTGTTATGCATTTCCATACTTGCATTGTCATGCACGTCATTTGCATTGTCATGCATTTTCACCTTGTGTCGTCTCGCATATTTCATTTGCATTGTCATGCATTTTCTCACCTTGCATTATCTTGCACGTCTCTTTTGCATTGTCTTGCATGTCTTTTTCGCATTGTTTTGCACCCCCTATAACTGGCATTGTCTTGCTCGTTATGTGCATTGTTTTGCACCCCCTATAACTGACATTGTCTTACTCGTTATGTGCATTGTTTTCCACCCCCCCATAACTGGCATTGTCTTGCTCGTTATGTGCATTGTCTTGCACCCCCCTTATAACTTGCATTGTCTTGCTTGTTATGAGCATTGTTTTGCACCCCCTATAACTGGCATTGTCTTGCTCGTTATGTGCATTGTCGTGCACCCCTACTAACTTGTGCATTGTCTTGCACACCCCTACTAACTTGTGCATTGTCTTGCACTCGCACTAACTTGTGCATTGTCTTGCACCCCCACTAACTTGTGCATTGTCTTGCACACCCTACTAACTGTGCATTGTCTTGCACTCCCACTAACTTGTGCATTGTCTTGCACACCCCTACTAACTTGTGCATTGTCTTGCACCCCCTACTAACTTGCATTGTTTTGCAACCTATCTAACTTGCATTGTTTTGCAATCTATCTAACTTGCATTGTTTTGTAACCTATCTAACTTGCATTGTTTTGCAATCTATTTAACTTGTATTGTTTTGCAACCTATCTAACTTGCATTGTTTTGCAAACCCATCTAATTTGCGTTGTTTTGCGTACCCCTTTAACTTGCGCTGTTACGCTCGTCATTCGCGTTGTTTCGCATCTTTAACTTACGCTGTTACGTTTGTTACTTACATTGTTATGAACATCTTATCTTGCGTTGTCTCGCATGTTCTACCTGCATTGTTATGCACACTTCACTTGCGTTGTCACGCAGTTTTAAATTGCATTGTTATGCATGTTTCTAACGATATTATTCCTGTTAAGTTTCTTTTTTTTGCAGGCACGATATTGTATGTACGGTTCATTTGAGGCTGGCGCGACCAGACGAACCGGACAGGTATTGTACATTCTCCGCGTGAGACGTAGTGAGAAATGAATAATTCTCTTACGTCCTTTCTGCATGTAATGTAGTTTGGTTTTTATTTGCTTGCTTAAAACTGGTGCATGTTATGCTTCGTTATAGCTCCCTTTGCATGATCATAAGTTATGTTCGGCACAGTACATGTTATTTGCATTTTGCCCCTACCTTCAGGCACATATCTTACTATCTTGTATGCTTGTCTAAGTCTTCGGCCTTATCAAAAATGAGTCGTCTCTGGGCTTTGACATTCACTCCCGTCATTTTTGTGACTTTCGAGTTCTGTCAAAGAGGGGCAACTGTAGACACCCCATTTTTGACTGTCCTCAAGACTTGGACGTCATCGTTTGAACACTCGATGATTATCCATGCTCGTGTTCATTTTGAGTTCTCGGAGGTCTCGGTCACGCGCCTTGCCTCAAGATCTCTTAACTTGTCTGTTTTGTGCTTGGTTGTGGGCCAAGCACTTGTGTTTTTGCTTTTGAGGGAAGAGGGTGGCTTGTTTGCCATCCCCTCAACCCATCGGCCAAGGCTTGAAGCCATCGGCCTGTTTTCTTGCCATCGGCCAAAAGTATTGGCCGATCGGCACATTATTTGGTCGGTCGACACTTACGTTGGTCGATTGGCCATGTTTTCTGGCTGAGCCCTGTTCATCTGCTTTATGCAGATATTTTATGCCAACTGTCACAGCTGGCATGCACAATTCACACCTTTGCTTAGCTTGCTTAGGAAGCTTTGAAACTGGATTTCTATAAAAAGGGAGCTCCTCCTCCCTTCTCAGAGGTTCTGAAAAATAGGGTTAGAAAAGTTGTATCTATCTATCTCTATATGTCCCTCTCTCTTGATTTGTGTGTGTATTTGTGCCTTAAAGTGTGATTTTGTCTTACTTTTGCACTAGAGCACCTAGCAATACACCATCCTCTTGTTGCTAAGGCACTAGGGAGTTAGATTCAGAGTTCTTGGAGTGGTTTAAGCTTGGAAAAGTTGCTGGAGCTTTGTTCTTGAAGAGGTTCTACAAGGGTGAGCAAACTTGCTTTTAATACCCCATTCTTGCTTAAGCTTTTAGACCTATTTTCTTATTGTTTTAAGCCTAGCTCTTAACTGATAAAAGTTCTATTTTTTGGTGCTTTAAATCTTTGGTTAAGGTCTCTTTTTGGTTTGGCGTTGTTTACCCCCTCCAAGGCCTTGTTAGGACTTATTTTAGGCCATCCCTTTTGGCCCTTGTTCTTAGCTTTGCATGACCTTTCTACCACTGAAATCTAAAGGATTTTCAGTGGTGAAAAGGTAGTTTTGAGGTCTTAAATAGGAGAGGGTCATCCCCTCTCCTTGTTGTCTTGTATGCTAGTATAAATGGCTTATATTGGTAGCATGTTTGCTTAGCTTGTTTTAGCTCCATTTCAGCAAGTATTTGGTGTTATTTTGCCATGTTTTACCTCTGTCTAAGGTTGGTTTAATGGCTCCTTGCATGCACCATGTACTTGCCTTGCAATCCTTTTATTTGCCTTACCATGCATCATGCTTTAAGCCATGTTTCTAGCATGATTTTGGCTCGACTCCATGAAGCTTTTAGCCTTGTTGTAACATGATTAAGCTCTGATTTGAGTTGTTTTGACCATATATGCCATGCTTTGTATAGCCATAAGGCATTCTAGCTTGTTAGCCTTAAGTGTCCAAGTCACTAGCATGCTTTACGTGGACCATTTCAATGATTTGGCATCATTTGTTATACTATTTCAGTCCATGTTTCATGCTCAAACACTTGCACTTGTCACTCCTTTAATGCTTTAAAGAGTTGATGTTTTATGTCTCATGAATGGGCCATTGTGTATGCTTCCATGTTTAGGTCTTTGGGATGCCATCTAAGTGGGTTTTTTGGTCTTGTTTTACCATGCCATAACTCTATTTTTCATTGCTTAAGTCATGTCATTTTTGGTTTTGATAGGTGTAGTGTAACACCTTTTGTAGCCTTGCATGCCTCATGCTTTTGGCCCTTTGTTCTAGCTTATTTTGGCTTTGGTCCTTACATGTTTTAGGCTCATTTTGGCATGATCTAGGACTGTTTTGGATTATACTTGTCATTTGCTTCAGATTTTGCATAGCCTTGGTTTGAGTCCCTTGGCTACTTTCAAGCTTTAAGCCTTTTTGCATGACTTGCTTGCTTTGTTTGGTTGGTTTGGCACCTTTCCTAACATGATTTCAAAGCTTATCATGTATGTCACATGTCCATATTTGTCCCCTTTTAAGTGTTCTTGAAAGTTGCTCTCCTATGCTTAGGTGATAGGCCAATTGGCATGCATGTTTGTCTGTACCTTTGTCTTCATTTCCATAGCATTTCGGCCACTGATTTGGGCATGTTTAAGAGCTGTCCACTTTAGTTTAAGTCTATCCTTTCGCACGTTGTTGCATGTTTACTTCGCATGTTGTCGCATGCTTGTTGCATATTAGTTCCCTTGCATGTTGTGGCATGCTAGTCCTATTACATTATGCTTACATGCTTGTTGCGTGCTTGTTAATTGACATGTTGTTGCATGCTCATCCATCTTGCATACTTGTTAGATTACATGTTGTTGCATGTTTGTTATTGGTATTGTTGTTGCATGCCTATTACATTGTATGCATGCATGTTTGCATGCTTAGGTTGCATATCGCTTGCTTGCATGCTCATGTTACATTAGCTTGCTTGCATGCTTAGGTTGCATTGCATTATGTGTGCATTCCCTTGCCTCTTGATCAAGCATGATAGAGGTTGGGCCCCCCTTATGTGTTTTTGTGCATTTCATTTGATATTGAATTGCACACTTGGCTCCTTTGGCCATCATGCATTGAAATGCGTAATTGGTGGTCCGAGGGTCGAGAACTACACACCTTTGAGTCTTAAACATGATAAGGGGTGTAGTTGTGCAGACATTGTCTTGTAAATGTATTGTCATGCTCTGTTTGTCCTCTACTGCAGCAACAGGAGCTTTTCATAGGAAGAGATGGTCGATCGACCATATTCAGTGCCGATCGGCAACAAACATTTGGCCGAGGGACCTATTTGTGGTCGATGACCAGTTTACCTTGGCCGATGGCCTCGTCTTTTGGCCGATGGCCTCACAGCATGCCCACAAGGTGGTTCAGAAATGTCACAGAAGTTGGCACAATTTTTAGAGGTACAGAGCAGTGTAAACAGAGGAAACATGAAGCATGGCAACGGATTTCCAAGCGAAGCCGACCGAATATGCATTTGTCCCTCTTCTCGAGGCCACTTTACTGTTTTTCGTAGCTTAATTAATTTGTTAATTATTTAAGTGTTGTAATAATTAGTTGTAGCTAGTTATTCATTTGATTGTGTAATAATTAATTAGCTTGTTAGTTAGTTAATTAGATGGTTTGTATTATTCTTTCGGTCTCTCCCTCGAGAGAGCCAATTGGTGTAATAAGCGTGCGTGTGTGTGATGCATGTCTTCCAACCCTACTTCTTTCTCCTTTTTACTTAACCACTTACGATGGTTAGTTCTAGGGCATATTTCATTTAGCATACCTTATGCTCGCATGTTTGCATGCATCCATCAGTATTGCATGCATCGGGCTCGTCGCATCATACTAATTGCATTGTATTTCAATCCCAATTTGAATACATATATCAAGTATTGCATTTCATATGCCATTTTAGAATAGCCGAGCCTATTTCTAGTTGCATTAGCCATCTTAACATTAGCTAGGATCATGCATTTGATTACTAACTAGTTCTTTATTTTGGCTCGGAGTACACTGTAAGTGTTTATGCTTTAGCGTCTTGCATGTGTGTGAGTGTTAACATGACAGCATGCTTGCCATGAGGCTAATTGCTTATGTGATATAACTGCCTGAATGTCTGTGGGTGAAGGTTGGATTACTTGAATTGGAACGATTCATTAAAATCCGTGTTTTAGTCTACTTGCGAGTAGCAAACTTCAAAACCATTTCCAAACAAATGGATATGAAATGCTTTGTTCCAAATTAGGCGATCTAGTCTATACTTGTGTGTTGTGCGCATCACATAGTAATTCTAGCTAATAACTGGAATAAGAACACATGTGTTTTCAAAAAGCAAGATATCATGTTTAGTACAGGCCGATCTTTGATCGGGCGAGCGTGGGTGCTCATAGATGACCTTCCCCAATCGTACCCAAGTTCCCGAGCCGAGGCAACTTTGGTGATGACGGACATGTGGCCTTCGGCACGAGTCAGGGTTTCCTAAATTTTCCCAAAATAAAATATTTAGGTGGCGATTCTGTATCTGGCAAAGCAGTCCATGTTTGGCACTTCTTTCTTAAAAATCAGTTTTCCAAAATGATTTGTCGGATTTGGACTCTTTAGTGATTTATCGGTCTCGCATTGTACTTTGCGGAATTAGATTCAGAACCGTGACATTTGAGTCCGAACTGTAGTAGCAATGCCCAAGGGCGCGTCTACATCATCCGGTTGGTTGTTCCCCCAATCTTCATCAGTGTGGGCAAGACATAGGTCGTCATCTTCCCACCACATGCCATTGGCAGTCGTCAGACACCTCTCCGGCTCCGTTACAACTATTCCTGTGCCTGCAGCACCTTGCATTCCTGTGCTCGCAGCACGTTCCATTCTTGTGCACACAGCACGTTCTGTCCCCGTAGGGGATTTGGCCTTTCTAGCCCTCTCAGAGTCTTCGATCCTTTCCCGCTCAAACTGCTTCAGTGCAGCCTGCTATTCAGTATCTTCCGTACCCAAACTGCCCGTATTCTGAGAAAAATTCTTAACACCGGTGCTCTCCAGCGATGCAAACTGATTCCCGGCCATTCCGGCCTCTATTGATGTCCCCGTCCCTGATGGACCGTGTTCTGGCTGAGGCTGCTCAACAACATCCGACTCGTCCCTGAGCCACACTGTAGCTTCTGCTGACCCTCCCAAATCAAACTAGTTGACAGTCACGTCGCCTAAGTCCTGTTCGTTGAAAAACTGAAGGTTTGCAATGTCCTCTTCCAGATCCGCTAGGTCATCTAGCCCTTGATTAGGTCCATCCTCCCGTACTACACAAATCTCTGCCCCCGCTGGCAATTCCACATTCGGCCTAGCCTGGCCTGCTGATCTAAAGTAACCGCTCAGGTTGTACATGAAGTTTGTAGACCCTTCAGGCTCTGTATAATCATTCTCATTTGCCCCCACAGTCGACTCACTTCTATCTTCGATAGCCACCACCACCGTTTCTGGTTGGGTTTGGGAGATGTCCAACATGCACAAGTCAGTGCTGTTTGGAATGAACACCTCCGGCTTGGGTAGGTGAGAAGGGGTGATATATATACTAGGGTCGAATGACACAACCCCAGTTTGGATCAAATTGATGCGTTTGGGAGGTGGAGCTTGGTTATGTGGTGGGAGAGGGTTAGTTGTGACATTCGGCTTCTCCGAAGGCACGATCACCCTGTTGTCAACGAGATCCTGAATCTCGTGAGGCAATCTATGGCACTGGTCGGTGTCATGACCATGCTGTTGGTGAAAGGTGCAGTACTTCGCCGGGTTATGGGAGGAGGGAAGTTTTTCTGGCAACGGCCGCGGCTCTAGGGGCTTTAAGTGCCCTTTCCTGATCAAAACCCCTAAAGCCCTGGACAAAGACATGTATAGTGGGGTGAAGGTTCTCTGGCCTCGGGGAGAAAACTTGGTTGTTTGCGAGCTACTTCCAGACGCACCGGTGAATGGTGTAGCTGTAAGGGTTCTTGGGGTGGTGGTGGTGGTGGTGACGATACTCACATCTGAAGCTTTGGCAGCTGCAGCACTGCTTGTGCCTGCATTCGTACTGCGGTTGAATGCCCTCTTGGGCTGCTCTCTCTCATGATCAATGTGGCCCTATTTCATGGCGTCCTCGATCTGCACCCCTATCTCATGTAGATCTGCAAAGGTGGGGAGGGGGAGAACGATCATCTTCTGCATAAGCTTGGGCTGGAGGTTGCGCACAACCATCCGAATATGATCTTTGTCTATGGCCTGATGGTCATCATCGAGGCTTTAGCCTTCCAGCGGGTCACAAAATCGGAGAAGCTCTCCTTCGGCTCTTGCCTAGTCGTCTCAAGATCACGGGTTGTGATCTCGATCTGTGTATTGTAGGAGTATTGAGCTACAAAGGCCTCAGCCATCTCCTCCCAGTTCCTCTTAACAGAGTCCTCCAGTTTTGCATACCAAATAGCCGCTACACTCGACAGGGTCCGGCCAAATAGAGAATGCTTTTGCAATCTAGAGAGGCCCATCGGCCATAGTATATCTGAAAATAGCCGCAAATGCACCATAAGATCCCCAGACCCGTCGAAACGGTCTATGTGCAGCATTTTAAACCGGTCTGGCAGAGTCATGGCCGAGTTGGTATACCCGTCCTCTATATCCGGGATGGATTTCATGCCCTGAGACTTCTTGAATAGCTTTTCTAGCTTGCTCACTTTTAGCGCTGTAGGATCTACCTCGAACTCAAAGGGTGTATCCTCTAGGTTGGTAGGCGCTTTAGATAGCTGGGGTAGGATTGGGGGCGGAGCTGGCCCTGTGGGAACGTCCGTATTGTCCTGGACGTGTGCTGTCTCCCCGAGTATTGGAACTCTAGGTGGGGGAGGAGTTGGGTGTGAAGCAGATGCTCCGGCTTGTTGTGGTGGTTGTTGTTGCTGAAGTCTAGCAATCAACTCTGCTTGTTAGGCCATAACCTCGGCCTGGCATGCGGCAAATTCTGCTTGAGGGGCAACATCCTGCTGCATGGCTTTCATACTCTCCTGGAGCTGACGCCTTATCTCCTCTATACCTGCCATATTATGTTGATCTAGCTGAATAACTGGTACATCTGTCCCTGTAGTAGAAACTGAGACCTCAGCCTGACTGTTCACTGGTGAGGTAGACCACTGTTCTGGCGACCACTGTACCGATACACTGCGCCTTTTTGACCTCCGTCTGGTAACTGAGGGTAAAGAAAGGAACACTGCTTGTTCGTCTATCAGATCCCTGGATCGATTAAGTCTACAACCTCTAACCCAGAGTGCTCGGGGAATATCTGCCTGGTCGGATGCAATGGTGCTAAACTACCTTACAAAAAGATAAATAAAGCATAATAAGGAAACAAATAACCAGAAAAACGGACAGCATAACGGCTTAAATAAAGATAACACACAGTTGACAAACACAAGCTGAAAAAACTATCCTCAACCACTGATCACTGTTCCCAAATCACTGCCCCGAATCTGAGTTTGATACCCGCAGGTAAAACTGATTCCCCAAATATTGATGTCCGCAGGCTTGATACCCAGACTTGCAGACTGATACGTGCATTCTTGTAGAGGCCAACTCTAAAAGCACATAGCAAGCAAGTGAGAGCCAAAACACCCCTATGGAAGGGTAGGGTTTCCTTGTCCTATTGTCAGGAGCTAGGGTTTCACTACGCACACAGCGGTTTCAAACAACCTATAATCGGGTAAGCAACCTGTCCTAGCTTGAAATGGTCACTACAGTTTCCGATATGCACTAGGTCGAATGGTCAAAAGGGGTGCCCCGGTAAAAACCGAGGTTTGTGTTCCCGTCGTGGTAGAGCCCGCAACCGGTCAGCCTTATGGCACGCTTCTCAAAGCAAGCCTCCGGCAAACCGTTCAGGAATAGCATACGGCAAACATGGTGTCCTAGGCGCAACAATGCAAATGCAATGCAAAGAAACACATAAGTGTAGTCAAAACAAGATATCATGAGTTCGAGTCAAGTTCTCTAGATCCCCAGTAGAGTCGACAGAAACTGTAGACGTGCCCGAACGTCCCGGCTCCGCGCGTGAATGGCGCGAAATCTGTTTTGTTCATTAGCTACTACAGTTCGGACTCAATGTCACGGTTCTGAATCTAATCTCACAAAGTGCAATGCAAGACCGATAAATCACCAAAGAGTCCAAATTTGGAAAATCGTTTTGGAAAACTTATTTTAATAAAGAAGTGCCAAACATGGACTGCTTTGCCAGATACAGAGTCGCCACCTAAATATTTTTGTTTTGGGAAATTTAGGAAACCCTGACTCGTGCCTAAGGCCACGTGTCCATCATCACCAAAGTTGCCTCGGCTCGGGAACTTGGGTACGAGAGGGGAAGGTCATGCAATGAGCACCCCTGCTCACCCGATCAAAGGATCGGCCTTTACTAACATGATATGTTGTTTTTCAAAACACATGTGTTTTTATTCCGGTTTATTAGCTAGAATTACTATGTGATGCGCACAACATACAAGTATACTAGATTGCCTAAGTTGGAACAAAACATCTCACGTTTGTTTGTTTGAAAATGGTTTGAAGGTGCTACTAGCAAGTAGGCTAAGATGTGGATTTGCTACCCTCGAGTGGGCTTAGAAAACATGATTTGCCACCCTCAAGTGGGCTTAAAACTCGCATTTCGATGAATTGTTTCAATTCAAGCAATCCAACCTTCATCCACAGGCATTCATGCAGTTAATCAATTAAGCAAATAGCCTCATGGCAAGCATGCTAAACATGGCAACACTTAACACACATGCAGTATGCTAAAGCGTAAAAGCTTACCTAGTACTCCGAGCGAAAACAAAAGCTAGTTAGAAATCATGCATGATCCTAGCTATGTTAACAATGCCTAATGCAACACATGCAAAATGCAACTAAGTAGGCTTGGCTATCTAAGATGTTATGTGAATGCAACTTGATAACAAGCTATTGAACACGTATTCAAGTGAATGTATTAAAGTACAATGTAGTTAGTATGATGCGCCGAACCCGGTGCATGCAAGACAGATGAATGAATGCAAACATGCATAGCATAAGGATGCTAATCAAAATATGACCTAGAACTAACCATCGAAAGCAGTTAAGTAAAAGGGAGAAAGATGTGGGGTTGGAAGACATTCACACACACACACACACACACACACACACACACACACACACACACACACACACTTATTACAACAGTTGGCCCTTTCGACTGAGGATCCGAATAAATAATACAAACCAACTAATTAACTAACTATCCTAGCTAATTAATTATTACAAAACCCTTAACTAATTAAACACATTAATCAAGTTACAAAACCAGCCAAGTATGAAACTAAAACAGGCTGCCACAGCTCTGCCTCAAAGTGATGAATGATGCATGCTTGATCGCCTCGCTCGGAAATCCGTTGCCATGCCTCATGTTGCCTCTGTTTGCACTGTTTTAGACTTCTGAAAACTGTGCCAACTTCTGAAACACTTCTGATCCACCTCATAGATATGCTGAGAGGCCATCGGCCAAATGGTATGGTCATCGGCCAAGGGATAAGGGTCATCGATCACTTGTGAAGATATCGGCCAAACATTGATAGCCGATCGGCACACTAGATAGCCGATCGGCCATCTTTTCCTGCAAACTGCTCCTTTTGCTGTAGCAGAGTACAAACAGAGGCATGGCAATACATTTGCAAGGAAATGTTGTGCAACTACACCCCTTATCATGTTTGAAGCTCAAAGGAGTGTAGTGCCCGACAATCGAGCCATCAATCACACATTTCAATACATGATGGCCAAAGAGGCCGAGTCGCACAATTCAATGTGAATGAAATGCACAAAAACACATAAGGGACCTTAACCTCTATCATGTTTGATCAAGAGGCAAGGCATGCACACACAATGCAATGCAACAAGCATGCAAAATCATGCAATGCAACAACATGCAATGCACCAAGCATGTATCAACAATGCGAGCAACAAGCATGCAAAACACAATGCAACCCAAACATGCAAGCATGATGCAATGTAACAACATTTGAACAACATGGAAAGATAGACTTAAACCAAAATGGACAGATCTCAGCCATGCCCAAATCAGTGGCCAAAATGATGAAATGATGACATGAAATGCAAAACAAAACATGCACATGTAATGGCCTATCACCTAGGCATAAGAGCACAACTCTCAAGAGTGTTCAAAGAGTGACAAAAGTGGAAGTGTAACAACACTATAAGCTCTAAAATCATGCATGGAATGATGCCAAATCATGCACATATGATAAACATAGCATGCTAGTGGGCTTAAAGCTTAAGGCTTGCCAAGGGACTTACACTATGGCCATATCAACCAAGCCCTAAAGGGCCAAGGTGATCCAAAACAGTCCCAAGGCAGGCCAAAACAAGGCTAGAACATGCATGGAATGAGGCCAAAACATGCTAGAAAGGTAAGCACAAAACATGACGCATGCAAGGCCAAAAAGGATGATTGCACTACACCTATTAAAAAGACCAAACATGGCATGACTTAACCAATAAAAATCAGAGTTATGGCATGTTAAAATAAGCCCAAAAACCCACTGAGATGGCATGCCAAAAGCTTAAGCAATAAGACATGCAAAATGACCCACTCTTAAGGCATAAAACACCAACTCTTCAAAGCATTGAAAGAATGGCAAAGGCAAGTGTATGACCATGAAACATGTACTGAAATATCATTTAAAATGATGCCAAATCATGAGAATAGTCTACGCAATGCATGCTAGTGGACTCGATACACAAAGCTAACAAGCTAGAATGCACTATAGCTATACAAAACATGGTATGCATGACCAAGACAACACAAATCAGAGCTTAAGCATGGTAAAACAAGGCTAAAAGCTTCTTTGAGTTAAGACAAAACATGCAAGAATGATGATCCAAACACAAGATGCATGTTATGCTAGCATGCAAGATTTCTCTACAAGTATGTGAAGCATGCAAGACACTATCAAACCAACTTAAAACAGAGTTGAAGCATGCTGAAATAACACCAAAAAGTTGCTGAAATGGAACCAAAACATGCTAAGCAAATGTGCTACCATTATGAGCCATTTATACTAGCAAACAAGACAACAAGGAGAGGGGATGACCCTCTCCTATTTGAGACCTCAAAATCACCTTTCCACCACTGAAAATCCTCCAGATTTCAGTGGTGAGAAGGCCCAAACAAGGTGGTCCCAATAGCTTAAAAAGGAAGGCACAAAACAAGGCCTAAGAAGAGGTAGACTACCCCAAACACAAAAGTGACCTTAAACAAACATTACAAGTATGAAAAATCAAAACTTTTTATAGTAGAAAGTTAAGCTTAAATCAGCATGCAAATAGGTCTAAAAAGCTTAAGCCAAAACAAGGGATTAAAATGTTAGTTTCTCACCCTTGAAGAACACCTTCAAGAACACAACTCCAGTAGCTTTTCTGAGCTTAAACCAACCCAAAAACACTAAAACCAACTCGTCAGTACCTCATCAACAAAAGGATGGTGTTCTAGTAGGTGTTTGTGTGCAATAGTGTGAAGGATTTACACTTTTGAGCACAAACAAGGGTAAATGAAGAGAGAGAGGTAAAATATATAGAGAGATATAGAACTTGTATATCAAATTCTCAGAACCCTTGGAAAGGGAGAGGGGCCTCCCTTCTTATAGAATTTCAATTCTCAAGCTTGTTGAACAAGCTTGAGTCTTGATTCAATCCCTTCATACATGTGTATGGAGGACGAGAATTGTGCTCACCAGCTGTCATAGCTGGCAAAAAAGTATCTGCAAAAGCAGCTGGAAAGGACTAGGCCAGAAAATATGGTCGATCGACCAAAAAGAGTGCCGATCGGCCAACACTTATGGCCGATGGCAAGAAAACAAGGCCGATGGCACAAGGCCTTAGCCGATGGGTTGTAGGGATGGCCAACAAGCCACCCTCTTTCCTCAGAAGCAAAACCACAAGTCCTTGGTCTACAACCAAGCACAAAACAAACAAGTTGAGAGATCCTAAGGCAAGGCGCGCAGCCGAAACCTTCGGGTACTCAAAACGAACACGAGCATGGATGATCATCGAGTGTTCAAACGATGACGTCCAAGTCTTGAGGATGGTCAAAAATGGGCTGTCTACAACCTCCCAGGAGATGATCCAGTTTACCAGAGGCTTGGACGCTGATTACTTCTTGGGAGAGGGTGATTATGTGACATTCATCGAGACACACCTCATGCCTCCTTTGAGCGGTATTCGCGGAGGTGAGGGGATGAGAGCTTCTGCTGCTACTGCAAGAGAGAGCCAGAGTACCCAGGGTGACCAGGGCACTGTAGACACCCCATTTTTGACCGACCTTAAGATTCAGACATCATCGATTGAGCGCTCGGTGATAATGCATGTCGTGCTCGTTTCGAGGTTTCGGAGTTTTGGCTGAGAGCCTTTCCTCCGGGCCTTTGAACTCTTTGTGCTTTGGCTCAGTTTGTGGACTGAACCTTGTTTCTCTTCCCTGGAGGGAGGAGGAGAGGTCTTGTAGACCACCTCTTTGCGGTCGTAGACCACTTTTTTCGTTTGGAGACCAGTTTCCGGTTCTCGGAGTCTTCGGCCGCGCGCCTTGACTCGGGACAGCTTAATGTTCTCTGTTTGGCATGGTTTTTGAACCACACCTTGTTGCCTCTGCCTAGAGGAATACTGTGGTCCGGGAGACCACTTTTGTGGTTGTAGACCACTTTTGATGCCCGTAGACTAGTTTTCGAGGCTTTCAGCCGCATGCCTTGCCTCCTGAACTTTCGTCTTGCATCTGTTTTGGTTTGTTTTTGGTACAAACCTTGTTTTCCTTGTTTGGAAGGTGGTATAAGGGTGGGAGTCCAGTTCTTCCCCTTGGAGACCACTTTCCTCCCCGCCAGCTAGTTTTCTGGTCGGCCAACTGGTTTTCTTGGTCTTTAGGCCACCTTTTCTGGTCGGCCACCACACCCCTACATTGTTTTCATGCTCTAGACCTTCTCCCACCATGGCTGACCAGTTTTCTTCCTGGGAGACCACTTGTGGTGGTTAGCCGACCATTTCAAGTAGCTGGCCGACCACTTCAAGTGGTCGGCTGCTTTTTGTCACCTTTTTGGAGATATTTTCAGTACAGTTGTGCCAGCTGGAAGGCACAGAAGCCATCCTCCATACACGTGTATGGAGGGATGGCTTTGAGGCCAAAGCTTGTTCTTTGTTCTCTATAAAAGAGAACCTCCTCCTCCTTCCTCTAGGTTCAGTGCTGGAGGCTTGAGAGATATACATACATACTTGTATCTATCTTGCTCTTGTTCTTCATTTTGTGCCTTAAAAGTGTAGTTTTACCACACTTTAACACACAAACAGACACTCAAACACCATCCTTTTGTTGCTAAGGCTTCTTGAGGTTGTTTTTGGTGCTTTTGGACTGGTTTTGATCCAAGAAAGCTACTGGAGTTGCAACCTTGAAGAGGTTCTACAAGGGTGAGTCAACTAACCCTTTAACCCTTTGTTTTGCTTAAGCTTTTAGACCTGTTTTCATGCTGATTTAAGCTTAACTTCCTACTGCAAAAAGTTCTATTTTTCAGTCCTTAAAATGTTTGTTTAAGGTCACTTTTGTGTTGGGGGTGGTCTACCCCCTCTTAGGCCTTGTTAGGCCTTGTTTTGAGCCATCCCTTTTGGCTCTTGTTCTAGCCTTTGCATGACCTTTCTACCACTGAAATCCAGAGGATTTTCAGTGGTGGAAAGGTGGTTTTGGGGTCCCAAATAGGAGTTCCCTTTCCTTGTGTTTTGAATACTTGCTTCATATGCCTCATGTTTGAGCATTTTTATTAAGCTTGTGTTGGCTTGTTCTTAGCATGTTTCTGGGGTTATTTTGAGAGGGCATGCCACTATTTTTGGTTGTCTTGATCATCCCTTGCTTGCATAATACACTTGTAGTGTAAATTTCATAAACTAGTCTTGTATGCTTCATGAAGTAGCATGTCTTTCTAACTTATGTTGATTCCATTTCAGTAGGTTTTTGGTGTTGTTTTAACATGCCATAACTCTGTTAAGGTTGGGTTGGATGGCCCCTTGCATGCTCCATACACTTGTAGTGTAATTCTATGAACTAGCTTATTGTGTATCATGCTTTAGACTGTCATTCTAGCATGCTTTTGGCTTAAATCTAAGAAGCTTTTGTCCATGTTTTAGCATGCTTAAGCTCTGATTTTTGTTGCTTTGGTCATGAATGACTTGCTTTGTATAGCCATGGTTCAATCTAGCTTGTTAGCTTTGTGTATTGAGTCCATTAGCATGCATTACTTGGACTATTTTCATGATTTGGCATCATTTGAAATGTGATTTCAGTTCATGTCTCATGTTCATACACTTGCATCTTTCACTCATTCAATGCGTTGGAGGGTTTGCCCTTTATGCCTTAACATGAACCATTGTGTATGCCTTCATGCCTAAGCTTGTGAGCTATCATTGCGATGTGTTTTTGGGGTTATTTTTCCATGATATAACTCTGATTTTTGTTGGCGAAGTCATCTCATGCTTGGTCTTGATAGGTGTAGTGCAATCCACCTTATTTGCCTTGTATGATCCATGCCTTATGCCCTTCATGCTAGCTTATTTTGGCTTCCTTCCATGCATGTTTTTGACTCATTTTGACATGTTCTAGGACTGTTTTGGGTTGCTCTTGCCATATGCTTCATGTTTTGCATAGTTGTAGTACAAGTGCCTATGATAGTTTCAAGTTTTGAGCTTCATAGCATGCTTCATTTGCATCATGTACATGATTTGGCATCATTTACCATGACATTTCAGAGCATTTAGCATTGCCATGTTCCCACTTCATTTACTCTTTAAGTGTCTTTGAGTGTTATGCATTGTTGCCTAGTTTGTGGCATAGCATGTATGCCATCTTGCCTAGGTCCTTGAGCCCTCATCTCAGCATGTTTTGGTCTTTGTTTAGACCTAATTAAGCTGTTTCCATGGTTGGTTCATGCATTTGTGCCATGTATGGCATGCCCCCTTTGGAATCCTCTTTACTAGCTTTATGCTTTAAAGACCCTAGCATGCCATGCTTGTGTTGTTTGACAGATTTGGCATCATTTCTTACCTTATTTCAGAGCTTATAGTGTTGTTACACTCCCACATTTGTCACTTCTTGAGCACTCTTGAGAGTTGTGCTCTTAGGCCTAGTTGATGGGCCAATGCATGTGCATGCTTTGTCTTGCATTTTGTGCCTTAGTTTCATCATAATGGCCATTGATTTGGGCATGACTGAGGTCTGTCCATTTTAGTTTAAGTCCATTGAGCATGTTTTCTTTCATGTTATTTGCATGCTTACATTGTCATGTTGTTGCATGCATTAGCATTGTTTGCATGTCATTAGCTTTGTTAAGTTAATCATGTCAGATTGCATTGAGTATGCCATGTTGTTGTTTGCATTGTGTATGCTCATGTTACATTGCATTGCGTATGCCATGTTGTTCATTGCATTGTGTATGCTATGTAGTTGCATTGCATGTTTGCATGCTCGAGTTGCATTGCATGTTTGCATGCTTGAGTTGCATTGCATGTTTGCATGCTTGATGTTGCATTGCATTGTGTATGCCATGTTATTTGTTACATTTTGTTTGGAATAGGTGTTAGTCCAAACACAGGAAACAAGGGACGTTTCATACTTAAAGTGACGAAACGTACCTCAATTCTCGGTCGCCGACACTCTTGATCATACATGATAGAGCTCTAGGCTTCATGTGTTTATGTGTGCATTCATTTTACATTGAATCGTGCAACTTCGTCTCTCGGCCATCATGCATCGAGATGCGTGATTGGTGGCCCGAGGGCCGAGAACTGCACTCCCTTGAGCTCATGAAATGATAGGGAGGGTGGTTGTGCACACATATCTTGCAAATACATTGCCATGCCCTTTCTTGCTCTATGTTGCAGCAGAGTGGAGAAATGCATCAACAACTGGTCGGCCAGCCAGAAAAACTAGCTGGCCGACCACTTTTTCTGGTCTGCAACAAAGATAGGTGGTCGGCCAGTGGCTGGAAACACCCCTAGGTGGTCGGCAGCCCTCCCACAGGTCCCCAAGGTGAGTTAGAAGCTTTGTGGAGCTTGGTGCAAGGTTCTGAGAACAGTTGCAAACAGAGGTAAGTTGGGGCATCGCAACGGATTTCCGAACGAGGCGACCGAGCATGCATACACTTCCCCCCTTGAGGCTCCTGATTTATCGCTTTACTTAGCTAATTTGCTTAGCTAGTTTATGCTTTGGTTTTGTACCTAATCAGTTAATGCGTTTAACTATTCAATCTGTGTTATAATAGCTTAATTAATTAGCTTGTTAGTTAATTAGTTTTGTGATGTAATAATTAGTTTAATTAGCTTAGATTAGCTAGTTAGCTTCTTATTTGGACTCTTCTTCGAGAGGGCCAATTGTTGTAATAAACGTGCATGTGTGTGGATGCATGTCTTCCAACCCCCATTTCTTTCTCCCTTTTACTTAACTGCTTACGATGGTTAGTTTTAGGGCATATTTTGATTAGCATCCTTATGCTTGCATGCGTGCATCATTCATCTGTTTTGCATGCATCGGGCTCGGCGCATCATACAAATTGCATTGTATTTCAATTCTAAGTTGAATACATGTATCGAATTGTCACATTCATATGCCATCTTAGAATAGCCGAGCCTATTTTAGTTGCATTTTTGCATGTGTTGCATTAGCCATCTTAACATGAACTAGGATCATGCATGATTTCTAACTAGTTCTCTGTTTTGGCTCGGAGTACACTGTGAGTGTTTACGCTTTAGCATACTGCATGTGTGTTAATGTTGCCATATATAGCATGCTTGCCATGAGGCTAACTGCTTAAGTGATTAACTGCCTGAATGTCTGTGGGTGAAGGTTAGATTGCTTGAATTGGAACAATTCATTGAAATCCTCGTCTTAGCCTACTTGCGAGTAGCAAACTTCAAACCGTTTTCAAACAAATGAATGTGCAATGTTTTGTTCCAACTTAGGCGATCTAGTCTAGACTTGTATGCTGTGCACATCACGTAGTAATTCTAGGTTAATGAACGGAATAAGAACACATGTGTTTTCAAAAACAAAATATCATGCTTAGTATAGGCCGATCTTTGATCGGGCGAGCGGGGGTGCTCATTGCATGACCTTCCCCTCTCGTACCCAAGTTCCCGAGCCGAGGCAACTTTGGTGATGACGGACACGTGGCCTTAGGCACGAGCCAGGGTTTCCTAAATTCCTCCAAAATAAAATATTTAGGTGGTGACTCTGTATCTGGCAAAGCAGTCCATGTTTGGTACTTCTTTATAAAAATCAGTTTTCCAAAACGATTTGCCAGATTTGGACTCTTTGGTGATTTATCAATCTTACATTGCACTTTGTGAGATCAGATTAAGAACCGTGACATGAGTCTGAACTGTAGTAGCTGGAGAACAAAATGGAATTCGTGCCCTCGCGCCCGGAGCTGGGGAGTTCTCGGGGGCGGTCTACAGGCGCGTGGTAGAGGGGTGACCTAGACGAGGCAGAGAACCGGCTGGCCAGAGCTGCCAACTGCACTCACATGTTGGCGGTATACTGGGGAGGCATACCAGATCCCGATCGAGCCTGCTGCAGCGGGGCACAGATACATTAGAGCTCTTGATGTGCCCCTGGTATGTACCCTATTCTTTAGTTTTCTCATTTCTTTCTGATATTTGTTGCTTCTGGACATTGATCATTTCGAATGCATTTGTAGGCATCTCCTGGATACACCGAGGATCTGCTAGAGCTGTTAGCCTCATTCGAGGGCGTGATCTTGAGGAGGGAGGCACTGCTCGGCTTCCACGGCATGCAAGTAATTTCTTCAGTTTTCTTACATTCCAGTCTTCAAATTTCCACTGACACACTAAAACTGACATTTCAACGGAAAATTTCTCCACGCTGCATTGATACACTGCATCTGAATTCATACACTGTACCTGACTTCTGTATATACTCATTCTACACACCATACTTGCACCTTTGATACACATACCGTGGTTGACATATAACAATTGTCTTTTCAGGTCCCACCTATACTGACAGCAGCAGTGACATCAACACCAGGACCATCAATACCCCCTCCGGCAGCAAGGAGAGAGACACAGGCTCCAGCACGCAGTCGAGGCCGAGTTAGGAGTGCCCAAGCTGAGAGTGGCCCTTTAGAGCCTATTCTGAGCGAGGATGGTATTGAGACCAATGAGGCTGAGGAGGCAGCGAGTTAGCATGCTGAGTCATCCAAGAGTGGAGACGATAACGCCGGCTTGGGTTCTGCTAGTGGCGATGCTACTGAGCCAGGTTCTGAGGTAGAGAACAATGATGACTCCGATTCCGATTCTGGTTCGGCATCCGGTTCAGACAGTAGGGCAGATGGGGATAGCTCTGACTCCCCTCCTCCAAGGAAGAGAACGAAGAGGGCCTCTAGATCCTAAGATGACTGGTGCTGATTTTCTATAGTTTTTTTTTTTTTTTGCTTAGCTTCTTTTTGTTAGTAATGTTAGCACATTGTACAGCTTCAGACGAGTTTTATTTGCTTTAAAAACTTGTACTGCACTTTTTGTAAAAATAACCATGATCGGAAAGAAAACCAAGCTTTTTGAAAAAGTGTTGTATTTTACATCATGAACATCGCATTGCATGAAAATGAGATTGAATTTGATATTGAAAACCAAATACTTGTATTGTCACAACAGTCTGAATCAGGTAATGAACCGACCAGCAACTAAAATAAACAAAGTAATACAACTCGATAATCAAAATAACAACAACTCGATAAACAACAGAACAATTCGATATACAACAAAACGACTTGATAAACAACTCGATGAACAAAACAGCTCGAAAAACAACTTAAATACAACACAACAAACTTGCTAAAACTAAAAGGACTTAAAACAGGACCTTAACATATACAAAGAGCAGAACAAAACAAGGTTCTCAGCACTCTCAACACAAAGGTGGATAGCAGGTCTGCAAAAAAGGGCTATTGGCCGTGAATCGATTATGTCGGCCACCAGTGGTGGCCGATCGGCTACCAAGGCGATCTGTCAGCCGTCACTGGTGGTCGGTCGGCCACCAATGTATGGAACTTCCAGAATGTTGACACCTAGTTTCCACTTACTGCCTTATCTTCTACAAAAGGTTCAGATTTCATGTTTTCTTCATTTTAGATACAAACTCTTCACAAATGGAGCCATTCTTCACCGAAAAACTCTCAAATTGGATTGCAACTTTAGATGGCTCGGAAAAGTTGAATTTTCGGGGTTTCGACATAAATGCACTATTCTCGCTGAGTCGTTCTTCGCTTTGTTTTCTGTTCCTATATGCTGCAGCTAGATGTTGGAATCCAATTACACATGTCTTTAGCTTCGGGAGACAAGAGATATGCCCGATAGCCGAAGAATTTCAAGTGCTAATGGAGTCCCGGCGCGATTAGGAAATCTTGCCTTAGCCCTGTTTTGGTCACATTCAAGCTTTGGGAAGGATGTGTGGGCTCATTTTACACGATGCCCGATCTTTGGTTCACAACGGAGAGCTGGATATCCCCAGTTTAATTCATCAGTTTTCTGACACCGGTGACTAAGGCGATCTTCTTTGGCGAGCATTTCGACAACACGCCCTTTGTTTATGCATGTTAGCACATTTCCTTCTTGCCCCTAGTTTCGGCGGGTCTAGCATTCGGCTAGTTGAAGGGGCACAGGGCTTGAAAGAGGGCAAGAGTTGCATTGGCCTAGTACTGGCCGAAACTTTGATGGGCTTATATGCCTTTCATCGGCAAGAGACAAACAAATCCGCAGGGAGTCCACTACTTCTTCAAGTAATGTTTCCCACCCTTTCTCATATGTGTTTTGCACATCACTCGGCATTCATACTTTTCTTTTCTCTCAAAGCCCTTTTCTCACTTTTTCTCTCAACACCTCTCTATTCTTTAATCTCTCTTTTCTTTCAAGCCTTCCCAGATATGGCTCATGGACAAGCTGAAGGTAACAGACTCTTGCCCTGTATATTCAGCAAGAGGCTATTTCTTTCACCAACGGCTAGTTGATTTCCCGAATGAAGGGTGGTGGTGCCATTGGATGTGCAACAGGCCTGCTGCTGACATTGCTTGGCGTTGCCCTTGGTTTGATCTGCTCGAGATGAGCTACAGCATGGCTCGGCAACCTGGCATTCAGCTGATTGGCTTGACACACTATGTGTTCTATTTTCCGTTCTGGTTCAGGCGTCAGTTTGAACATGACCAGACTCGTCCAGAAGAGAGGGTAGAGTACCCGGCTTCATTCCCAATCCAGGGTTCACAATTAGCTCGATACCTCAATGCTTGGAGGATGAAAGAACTTCTGGCTCCTGCCCCTAGTTTCAACTGCTCACTTTCTGGCTATTGCTTGGCTTCGCTTGAAGATGAGGCACAAACCGGGCCCACTTTAGCATCAGAAGCTTCCACAAGCACAAGTGGGGACACAGGAATACCTGACTCATCTATGCCCCAATGTTTATTGCTTTGATCTAACTTTTCATGTTTTCCTTTTGAATGTAATAAAAGCAACTTCGATTTGTATCGAGAGTTGGAGAACTTTGTATTGAAATCAATGAAATTGAAGTTGTGGGTAATGAAAATTTTCCTTTTGGTCCAAAAATGGCCTAAGTTGTAGAAAGATTAATTTGAACAAAATCAACTTTTATCAAAACTTTTCAAAACCATTTTCGATAAGGATCACAACTTGACACACATAGAATTAATCCTCGAGATGTACAAACCCGAATCCAAAAATGAAAATTACCCCTAGACTGAATAGCACTGCTCAGCACTGTAGTCAGCTCTTCTCTCAGGGTAAGGATCACAATTGATCTTTCAAATAACAAAAAGACAAGGATGCCTTGATCAAACTCATGGACACAGTTGATTTGGAAGTGTTTACGGCCGGACTTCAGAATAAAGTTGCCTACGTATCCCGAAGATGGGAATCAGGCCTTGCGTAGTTCAGTTCGGGTTCACTTGGGTATTAACGCTCTCGTTTTGCACTCTAACTTTTGCCAAGACCGCCCTTTAGGGTTTTCAACCTTGCGGGCTTAGTTTTTCTATTTTCTAATTTTTTATGCTCTAACTTTTGCCTAGGTCGCCCTTTCGGGATTTCGGCCTAGCGAGGCTCTCAGGGGTAATATTTCTTTAACTTGTCCATGTTGATTGGTTGGGAAAATTCTAGGCCATCCAGGTCCATAAGAATAACAGCTCCACCCAACCAAATGGTTTTGATAATGCAAGGACCAGTCCAATTAGGTCTGAACTTGCCCCTAGGGTCATGGATGGGAGCTCGGTTGTTTTTCAGCACCAAATCCCCTTTCTTAAGATTCTGAGACTTAACTTTCTTGTTGAAAGCCTTGGCAATCTTACGTTGATACCCTTGAACATGGTACAGTGCTTTCAGCTTCCTCTTATCGAACAACATTAGTTCTTCGAACCTGTTCTATTGCCAATCTGCCTCTGCTATCTGGCACTCAGCCATAACCCGCAGCGATGGAACTTCTATTTCGATCGGTAGAACCACTTTCATCCCATAAACTAGAGAGTATAGAGTTGCTCCAGTAGATGTCCGAATTGAAGTTTTGTAGCCCCAGAGAGCAAATGGCAATTTGTCTAGCTAGTCCTTGTAGGTCTCAACCATTTTCTACAAAATGTGCTTGATGTTCTTATTGGTGGCCTCAACAGCTCCGTTGGTTTGCGGTCGATATGTTGATTACTTATGAAATGCCACGTTGTATTTCTCCAACAAGTCAATCACTTCTTTCTTGAAATGGGAGTCATTGTCTGAAATGATCTCATTCGGGACTCCATAACGGCAAATGATGTTGTTGAGGATGAATTTAGCCACATGCGCTGCTTTCAACACTACATAAGACTGAGCTTCCACCCACTTCGTGAAATAATCAATTGCCACAAGAATGTACTCATGTCCATTTGACCCTTTCGGTGTAACTGCCCCAATGACGTCAATTCCCTAGATTGAGAAAGGCCATGGTGAAGTCATGTTGTACAGCTTCGACGGCGGGATATTCATGCGATTTGTATGGATTTGGCATTTGTGGCATCGCCGAACAAAACCAATACAATCTTCCTCCATGGTAGACCAATAATAACCCTGCTTGAGAATTTTCCGGGCTAGCATTACTCCGCTCATGTGCGCTTCGCACTCTCTCCCATAAATGGCCTCCATTAGGCGCTTCGACTCTTCTGTGTCAACACACAGCTTGTGCATTCCCAGATGACCCCTCTTATACAACTTACCTCCGCAGATGATAAATTAAATGGCCATCCGCCGTATTGCCCTTTTGTCTTTGGCATTCGCCCTTGGTGGATAAACCTCATTTTCCAAGAAGTTCCAAATATCATAATACCAGGGGTTTTGATCTTGCACTTCATCTATTGCGGCTATAGTCTCGTAGGCTGACATATATCTTTGTTCAATGATGATCGAACGCATCCGGACTCCCAACGGGATGTCTATCATAGAAGATAGAGTTGATAAGGCATCAGCGAACCTGTTGTTCTCTCTTAGTAGATGAGTAAAAGTTAACTTCTCAAACCTAGGAACCAGAACGTCCAAAGTCTGGTGATAGATCTTCATCTTTTCTTCTTTGACATTCCAGTCTCCTTTTGCTTAAGACACAACGAGGTTCGAGTCCCCGATAACGCCCATCCTTTTCCCCTTAGTTTCAGAGTGGCTTCCAAACCAGTGATACACGCCTCGTATTCCGTTTCTTTGTTAGATACCTTGAACCGGAGTTTGAAGGCTAAGGGTATATAGGAATTGTTGGGTGCTATCAGCAACACCCCTATCCCATAACCGTACTAGTTAGACGCTTTGTCAAAGTACATTGTCCAAATCTCTTCCTCG
Source organism: Camellia japonica (assembly GCA_030407325.1). Taxonomy (NCBI): domain Eukaryota; kingdom Viridiplantae; phylum Streptophyta; class Magnoliopsida; order Ericales; family Theaceae; genus Camellia; species Camellia japonica. The sequence goes on along the minus strand of JAPPVO010000031.1, from coordinate 167,350,595 downwards.
ACTTGCAAAATAGCTTCATCTGGGAACCAGTATTCTACCACTTCATCTCCTTCCACTGGGTGATCCACCAGGAACTCTACCACCGTTCTCCCCTTGACAGACTTGCGAGTCATATACTTCAAATCAAATTCGGAGAGGAGAATCAACCAACGGGCTAGCCTACCTGTAAGTGCTGGTTTCTCAAAGAGATATTTGATAGGATCTAATCTTGAAACCAGAATTACGGAGTGAGCTAACATATAGTGCCTCAACTTCCTGGTAGTCCATACCAAGGCTAAGCAAGCCTTCTCGAGCGAAGTATAATGGGTCTCATAGTCCAGCATTTTCTTGCTCAAATAGTATATGGCTTTCTCCACCCTATCCTCAGATTTCTGAGCAAGCATGCATACCATCGTTGTGTCCGTTACTGACAGGTACAGAATCAACGGCTTCCCCTGCTCTGGCGGCGACAACACTGGTGGGTTCTGAAGGTACTACTTGATTTGCTAAAAAGCAAACTGACATGGGTCGTCCCATTGGAATTTCTTTCCTTTCTTCAGGAGACTAAATATTGAAATAAACCGTCTTATGAATTGCATTTTACCCAGAAAGCCTCGCACCTCCTTTTCAGTTTTTGGTGGTGGCATTTCTAAGATTGCCTTGATTTTGGAAGGGTCTACCTTGATGCCCCTCTGTGTGATCAAGAACCCCAGCATTTTTCTTGCTGTTACACCAAAATTGCACTTCTGTGGATTCAGCCTCAACCGATATTCTCTGATTTGTTGAAAGAATTTCTTCAAGGCAGTCATGTCGTCTACATACACCTCGACCTCTTTGTGGATCATATCATGTAGAATTGTGGTTGTAGCCTATTGATAGGTAGCCCCAGCATTCTTCAAGCCAAATGACATCACCTTGTAGTAGTAGGTGCCCCACGGTGTGGTGAAGGTAGTTTTCTCTTTATTCTCGAGTGGCATCAAAATCTGGTTATACCCAAAAAATCCATCCATAAAGAAGAGTAACGCATGGCCTGCGGTGAAGTCTACCAATTTATCGATGTGCGACAAAGGAAAGTCGTCCTTCGAACTGGCCTTATTCAGATCTCTGAAATCCACACACACCCCGAATTCTGTCATCTTTCTTCGGCACCGAAACAATGTTGGCCAACCAAGTCGGATACTCAGATACAAACAAGAACCCTGTGTCTATCTGCCTAGTGACCTCTTCTTTAATCTTCAAAGCTCAATCCAGGCGTATTCTCTGAAGCTTCTGCTTAACGAGTTAGGCCTCGAGGTCAAGAGGGATCCGATGCTGTACAATCTCAGGATTGATTCCAGGCATGTCTTCGTAGGACCACGCGAAAACATCTTTGAAATCTTTTAATAAAGCAACTAAGCACTCGCACTCCTCCGAAGACAATGTGGACCTGATCTGGACCAAACGCGGATCCTTCTCAGTACCCACATTAATTGGAATGATTTCATCAACAAGGGGTTTTACAAACCTCTCCACCTCTCGATCAGTCAAATGTTTCAAGACCAGAGGAATTCCTTTCTCGTCGTTTTTAGTAAAATTTTGAAAGTCATGATCAATGCAATATACAAGTGGCACAGAGAAGTACTCAAAACCTGCAGTGGCATTCTCATTCACAAAGTCCAATTCATCCAGTACCTCAGCTACAACCGACTCAAAAGAAAAGAAAAAAGACGACTTGGACAAAACCTCGACATCCAGGTTATCAATCCCAGGAATACCAGACCCAGACTCAGACAAATCGGAATCTGATTCGGACTCCACAGACTTTATGAAATCAGATTCTGGTTCACTACCTGACTCAGAGCTACTGGATAGGAAGCCCTCCTCCAGCTGCCAAATGAGGGATGGTGCATCAGATGCATCTAAGATACCACCGGAAGGGTCCACACCTGATTGGTCTCCGATCATGGAAACGGTTAGGTCTGTAGACACCCCATTTTTGACCGCCCTTAAGACTTAGCCACTACTGATTGCTTACTTAATAATGCAGGCTATGCTATGCAAAGGGTCGATTTCTTTGGCAAGGAGAGCGTCAAATCCAAACCTCACACCCCTTTTTTTTTTGGACCAAAACTATTTTGAATGGTTTTTTTAAGACCTTAAGGCCCTCTCTTTCAAAATGTTTTGGAAATAAAGTTCCTACGATGTTCCGACGCTCGCATTTCGTTAAATGTTGCGCTTTTCAGTAAACTGAGCAAAGGCAAAGTGGAAATGAATGAAAGAGAGATGAAATCTTTGAAAAATCTTTCAAAACACCTTATTTAGGGATTTGGAGTTGAAGAAAATAAGAGAGGAGAGAAGAAAACTAGTTGAGAAGAAGTTCGGCATAAATCCGAGTAGGATCGAAACTAAGCGGCTTCACCAAAACAGGCATAAATTTTTTCACAGTTGGAATTTTGATGCAAGCCTGACACCATTGGAAAGCTTACTTCCGGGGCTTCAATTTGGACACAAGAATGACCTGAAAAGGAGTCTAGATGAAGGAGTTATGGCCATTTGAAGTTGGACCTGGAAGGTAGAATTTTGCCTGTCGACCAGAAAAGTAGCCAGTCGACCACCAAAGGTGGTTGGTCGACCAGAAAATGTGGCTGACCGACCACTAAGGTCCCAAACTCAGATATTTTGAAGATATTTTTCCTCCAACTGTCTTCCACAACCTCCAGTTGTTCTATAATCAGATATTTCGACTAAGCTCTTGCTTTTTGCTATATATGAAGCCATATCTCATATATTCAAGGGGGTTAGAACATTTTGAAGGCTTAGAAAATTTGGGGAGCTTCTCACACTAAAAGTCCTCTCTCTCTAGAAATTTTAGAGTTGAAAACTCTCTCTCTCTCTCTCTCTCTAGAATTCTCTCATTCTCCTCTTGTTTTTGAGCCTTAAGCTTAGAATTCTCTACACTTTTGCAAAAAGACCCTTAACCAAAGTTGATCACCATTGGGCTGAGGTCCCTTGGAACCTATTTTTGGGCTGTTGGAAGGTTGTTTGGCTCAGAAAAGAGGCTGATTTGCTGCTGTGCTTCAAAGGTAAGCCCTTATCCCTTTTAAGCTCTTTGTGCACTATTGTTTTGCCATAATTTCAACTACTTTGGGGCTATTTTTTGGGTGGTGTTGAACTACAAAAACCTCTATTTTTCCTCTGTTTTTCAGTCCTAAAAGTGTTGGTTTGTGCCTTGTTTGGCTAGGGGGTTGTTCTCCCTTTTTGTTCCTTGGCTTGTGAGGCCTTTTGTGCAACTTCTCACCACCTTCAAATCCAACTTTTTGGGCCTTTTTACCACTAAAACTCAGAGGTTTTTTCAGTGACAAAAACCATGTTTTGAGGTCCCAAATTGGTGGGGGTGGTCCCCCCTCCTCTTCTCTTGTTTGCATGTGTTGATGGCCAACCAAATGAGAATGTGTTTTTACTTCTTTGTGGCTTTGTTTAGGCTCATTTTTGTGACTTTTCAGACCTTCCATAACTCTATTTTTGGCTTTCTTGGTCACCTCTTGCATGCTTATTGCACTTGTAGTGTAATCCTACTTGTGGCCTTGTAAAGTAGCATGTCTTTGTGCCTTGAATTTGCTTAGTTCAAGCATGTTTTTAGCCATTATTTTCCACACTTTAACTCTAATTTTAGTTGGTGGGGTCACCTCTTGCTTGGTTTTTGTACTTGTAGTGCAATCCTCATTTGTAGGCGTAACATGCATCATGCTCTATGCCTCTAATTCTAGCTTGCTTTAGCTTTATTTCAGCATGCTTTTGGCCTTGATTTAGCATTCTTAAACTCTGTTCCAAGTGGTCTTGGTCATGTATGGCTTTCCTTGTAGGGCTATAGTGTAATTGGCTTTGCTAGCCTTGTGTTTGGAGACCCCTAGCATGCCTTATTGATGATGTTTGTGTGATATGGCATCATTTGGTATGCAATTTCAGAGCATGTTTCACTGTCATACTCTCATATAAATCACTTTTCAATGCCTTTGAGAAGTTGAGCATTATGCCTTGTGTGTGAGCCAATACATGAGCTTATTTTTCTTGCCATATATGCTACAAGTCTAGCATGTTTCTGCCACTGTTTTAACCTGCCTTAGGACTGTTTTGGATGGTTAGGGTCATTTGAGCATTGCTTAGTATGGTTGTAGTGTAAAGGGCCTTTACTAGCTTTGAGTTGTGGGGTGTTTAACATGTTGTGCATGTGATGTTTGCATGTTTTGGCATCATTGGGCATGTTATTTCAGAGCATATATATCTACCACACTTCTATATTTTTCACTCTTTAAGTGCTCTTGAGAGTTAAGCTTTGTGCCTTGCTTGCGAGCCATCATTTGCGCATGCGTTTTCTTGCTTTTCATGCTATCATTTCAGTCCATTTTAGCCACTATTTTGGCATGCATGAGGTCTATTTGGGGTTGGTTTAGTCCTTTGTGCATTGTATTGCATACCTCTAGTGTTGTGTCCTTCACTAGCCTCGGTATTCTTGGCTTCTAGCATGCATTGCATGAGTCGTTAGCATGTTTTAGCATCATTTAGCATGTCATTTCAGTGCTGAAATTATGCCTTTGCACTCCATTGTTTACTTCTTCATATGTTCTGAAAGAGGTCTTGAGCCCCTTGTTGGCTTGAGCATGGAATTGAGGCTCTCATGCCTAATGGTTTTAGCCTTCTCTTGAGGGATTCTACTAACCAAAAGCATGAGGCTTCTTTCATGCTTAAGGTACTTGTGGTTTAGACCATCTTTCCCATTAGAGGACAATCACATTTGGACAAATCAATTAAAGGATTAATTGGTAAGCTTAAAATGTGTAAACAAAATGAGACCAAGTAAAACATGTCAAGATAACATGCTTGAGTTGCATTGCATGTGTTTGGATCGGATGTTAATCCAAACACGAGGAATGTGGCACGTTTCATACTCAAAGTGATGAAACGTGTAGCATTTCTTAGTCACCGACCCTCTTGATCATGCATGATAGAGGTGGAGGCTCTTATGTGTTATTTGTGCATTCATTGACTCGTGCAATCTTGGCTTCTCGGCCATCGTGCATTGCGATGCTTGGTTGGCGGCCCGAGAGTCGAGAACCACACTTCCTTGAGCCTGAGAAATGATAGGGAGGGTGGTTCTGCACACATATCTTGCAAAATACACTGCTATGCCCCTTTGTTGTTCTCTGTTGCAGCAAAACTAGAGTTTGGAGAATCAGCTGGTCAACCAACCACAAGAAGTAGTCGACCGACCAGTAAGGGTGGTCAGCCGACCAGTTTTTCTGGTCTACAGCCCCTTTTTCTGGTCGGCAGCCCACCAGAGGGTCCCTGTGTTGGAGCAGAAGTAATCAGGAAGTTTGTGCAATTTTCAGAGATCAAATTAAGTGCAAACAGAGGCAATTGGTGGCATAGCAATGGATTTCCGAGCGAGGCGATCGACCACGCATGCATCCCTCGTCCCGAGGCCTTCTAACTGTTTTGCTTAGCTAAGTTAGCTTAGTCGTTGTTGTAATTGATTAGTTAATGTGTTTAATTAATTCGGTTTGTAACTAATTAGCTTAAATTAGCTAGTTGTTTCAATTTTGTAATATTTAGGTAACTAAGAATAGTTAATTAGTTTTGTTTTGTAATAATTAGTCTAATTAGTTTAATTAGATTAGTTGGTTAGCTTAGCTTAGTTAGCTTAGCTCTTTATTCGGACCCTCCGTCGAGAGGGCAAATGTTGTAATAAGTGTGCGTGTGTGTGATGTATGGCTTCCAACCCCATTTCTTTCTCCCTTTTACCTATCAGCTTTAGATGGTTAGTTTAGGGCATATCTCAATTAGCATACTTATGCTTTGCATTAGTGCATCATTCATTTGTCTTGCATGCACTGGGCTCGGCGCATCATTCAAACTGCATTATATTTCAATTCCTATTTGAATACATGTATCAAATTGTTGCATTCATATGCCATCTTAGCCAGCCGAGCCTATTTTAGCTGCATTTTTGCATGTGTTACATTAGGCATTGTTAACATAGCTAGGATCATGCATTGATTGCTAACTAGCTTCTTTTTTGGCTTGGAGTACACTGTGAGTGTTTATGTTTTAGCATCCTTGCATGTGTGTAAGTGACTGCCATGATAGCATGCTTGCCATGAGGCTATTTGCTTAATTGCTATAACTACATGAATGCCTGTGGATGAAGGCTTCATTGCTTGAATTGGAACAATTCATCAAATGTGAGTTTTAAGCCCACTTGAAGTGGCAAATCATCATGTTTTAAGCCCACTTTAGGATGGCAAATCCGCACTTTAGCGTACTTGAGGGTAGCAACTTCAAACCATTTAAAAAAAAAAAACAAACATGAGATGTTTTGTTCCAAATTGAGCGATTGAGTCTATACTTGTATGCTGTGCGCATCACATAGTAAGATAGCTAATAACCGGAACAAGAACACATGAGGTTTATAAAACAACATATCATGCTTAGTAGAGGTCGATCCTTTGATCGGCCGAGCGGGGGTGCTCATTTCAGGACCTTTCCCTCTTGTACAAAAGTTCCCGAGCCGAGGCAACTTTGGTGATGACGGACACGTGGCCTTAGGCATGAGTCAGGGTTTTCTAAATTTCCCAAAAACAAAATATTTAGGTGGCGACTCTGAAATCTGGCAAAGCAGTCCATGTTTGGCGCTTTTTGATTAAAATCGATTTTCCAAAATGATTTGCCGGATTTGGACTCTTTGGTGATTTATCAGTCTTACATTGCACTTTGTGAGATTAGATTTAGAACCGTGACAGGAGTCCAAACTGTAGTAGCTAGAATCCAATTTGCGCCCTCGCGCACGGAGCAAGTTCGGGGCGGTCTACAGTTAGGTCATCCCCCAAGCCCTCCGGGTTGATCTAAGGATCCGAAAAGAGACATGCCAGTGCTGCTCCTACCTCAAGTTCATTGCTGTTGGAATCACTTTCTATGCCCTTAGTAGCCTCAACAGCTGGTTCATTATGTTCCTCTGTGTCACTCTCTTGCAGCTGCAAGTCGAAGAAAATCTCAAAGCCGGGAACTCGCTACTTTTCAGAGTTGAACTGGGGTTCGGGGAAACCACAGAATGGGAAGTCTTCACCCTCCTGAACAAAATAGCCATTCAGGGTTCCTCGGATTGGTCGGTGCACAAGCTTGTAATGCTTTCCAGTCTGCTTAGCTCTGGCCCTTCCAGCCATTTCTTTCCCTTTCCTCACCCAGTCCTCTTTGGTGGGCGTATAGCCAAGACCAAAGGCATGTGGGTTATGTGGCACATCGGCCAATGTAACGACGGCTTTCAGTCCACTTCTACCTAATCCCATTTCGGGCATGTGCTGCAACTTGTTCATGAAGTACACAGATTGGGCACTAACATAGAAGCGCTCATCGACAGCCAGGATATTCTGTAATACCCGGGCCTCAGCCAAGGTAAACCTCGAAATGAAAACATCTTCTTTGCCGTGTACAATCTCCAACATAGGCGTAGTGACCTCTGGCGGAGGATGTATAGATGAATTCCCGAAGACTATGGCCACCCCTTTTCCATGGGCGTACTTGAGCATTTGGTGGAGGGTGAAAGAGACAGCTCTTACTTGGTGTAGCCAAGGCCACCCAAGCAGTAGGTTGAAAGTGGCTGGAACATCCAGGACGTGAAATTCAATATCCTGTTGCGCGGGTCCAACCTGCACTCTGATCTGCACTGTTCCCATCACCTCTCTGATTGTATTGTCATACGCCCGGATCACCTGGGCTGTAGGCACAAAATCGGCCGGTTTCAGGCCAATAGCATAAGCCGTGCGGCATGGACAGACATTGATTGTTGACCCGGTGTCGACGAGTACGACTGGCACCCACTTTTCCCGGCACTCTACGGATATGTATAGAGGCTTGTTGTGTGCAGAGCCTTCTGGCGGTAACTCCTTGTCGGAAAAGGTCAAAGTTGGCACAGCCCCTCCCGGGAAGACCAATCCTACCAGTTGTTCCGGGGTGGTGTCAATGGACAACTTCGCTTTATCCATCATCGACAATACAGCTTGTTTGTGCACTTGTGAAGCCATAAGCAGCCCCCAGATAGATATGTTAGCTTGAATCTTCTTTAACTGTTTCAGCACAGCCTCTTCCTCTAACTGCTTTTCCTTCTGTCTCTTTACCTCTTTGTCCTTCGCAGATGCCTTAGGTTGGTCTAGATGCGGTGGTTTAAAATATCAGCCACTTCTTGTCCTATGGTCGACTTCCTCCACATACCAAGTATCATCAGGAAGGCCTTCACCCTAATCTTCATCAGTATGGGCAAGATGCAGATCATCATCTTCCCACCACATACCTCCGGCAATCGACAAGCAATTTTTCGGTTCTGGCCTAAATGTTCCCTCCGCAGTAACATTCCTTGCGGGGCGTTGAGCTATTCTAGCTTTCTGATCACTTTCATTCATTTCTTGTCCAAACCAGTCCAGTGAGGCTTCTTTTTCTGTATGTACAGTGCCAATAATGCCCAATTCTTGAGCCAATTGTTCTTTACTAATGGTTTTTGATAGTTTCCCTTTCCTATTGGCTGTTCCGGCCATTGCAGCGGTTCTCGCTTTTTGTTCCTCCATCTTTGATTTAGTTCCTTCATCTATATCGGGCTCATCACTTAGCCACCCGAAATTATTTGTTGACCCATTCAGATCAAACCAATCAATATGTATGTCTCCTTGATCTTGCTCATCAAAGAACTGTAAATTGTCTATATTATCCTCTAGGTCAGCTAGATCATCTAATCCCTAACTTGGTCCATGTTCTCGGACTACACTGACCTCCAACCCAGTCGACAGCACTACGTCCGGCTTAGCTTGATTGATCGATACAACATAGCAGCTCGGGTCGCACACCCTATCAGACAAACCCTCAAATCTCTCGAGCAACGGACTGATCTTTTCCACCAAGGCTGACCTTCCTTCATCTTCCACTGTTACCACCACAGGTTCAGGTTGGAGTAAGGATGTGTTCATCATGCACAAGTTTGTACTTTTTGGGATGAACAACGCCGGCTTAGGTAGGTGGGAGGAGGTGATGTATATACTGGGGTTGTAAGGGACGGCCAGCATGTGGATGAGGTTTATTTGCCGGAGTGGAGGGGCTTGGTTGTGTGGTGGGAGAGGATTTGTAGTGACGCTGGGTTTTTCAGAAGGTGCTATCACCTTATTATCAATGAGATCTTGAATCTCATGACGCAATCTGAAGCATTGATCAGTATCATGACCATGCTGTTAGTAAAAAGCACGGTATTTTGCCGGGTTGTGTTTCGAAGGGAGAGGATCGGGCAATGGGTGTTGTTCTAACGGCTTAAGATGTCCCTTTTTGATTAGGATGCTCAGGGCCGCAAATAGAGACATATAGAGTGGGGTGAAAACCCTTTGGCCTCGGGCCTGATGGCTTGAAGTTTGGGAGGTTGTATTGGAGGTGTTGGCAAACGGGTTGGCAGTTTTGGATGTGGTGGTGACCAGGCTCACATCCGAAGGCCGTGCAGAGGTGCCACCAGTCGTGGCTACATTGGAGCTGCGTGTAAAGGGCCTTTTGGGCTGTTCCTTCTCGTGGTCTATCAGACCCTGATTCATCGCGTTCTTAATTTGCACCCCTATTTCATGGAGCTCGGCAAAAGTAAATAAAGGCAAGACTATCATTTTTTAAAATAGCCTTCCTTGCAAGTTACGGACCATCATTCTGATTTGGTCCTTCTCGGATGGCCGAATAGTCATCATGGAGGGCTTAGCCCTTCACCGGGTCATAAAATCCGAGAAACCCTCTTTTGGCTCCTGACGAGTCGCTTTGAGATCACGAGTAGTGACCTCGATTTGAGTATTGTAGGAGTACTATGCTATGAAGGCCTTGGCCATTTCCTCTCAGTTTCTCTTCACAGAGTCTTCAAGTTTGGCATACTAGATGGCCGCTATACCCGACAGGGTCCTGCCAAAAAGCGACAACTTCTATAGTCTGGATAGACCCATTGGTCGTAGGATATCTGAAAATAGCCGTAGATGGACCATGGGATCCCTGGAGCTGTCAAATCGGTCTATGTGCGGCATCTTGAATTTATCTGGCAGAGTTACTACCGAGTCAGTGTATCCATCCTCAATATCAGGGATTAAATTCATGCCTTGCGCCCGTTTGAAGAGTTTTTCTAGTTTGTTGACCTTCAATGCAGTGGGGTCAACCTCGAATTCAAACGGCGCCTCCATTTGGTAAACTGGGGCCTTGGAGGTCTGAGGTGGGATCGGATCTGTCTAAATGCCCGCATTTTCCTGGACGTTAATTATGACCCCGGTTGTCAGAATTCCTGCTAGGGGTGCATGGGATGCAGAGGCTACTACCGGTTGTAGCTATTGTTATTAAAGCCTTTCTATTAATTCTGCTTGGCGGGCTACAACATCGGCTTGGCGAGCTGTGGTCTCAGCTTGGCGGGCAGCATTTAGCTGCATAGTCTCAATGGTCTGCTGGAGTTGGTGAAGCATATATTCCATGCTGATTGGAGGACTTTGAGCTACCGAAACTGGTGAATCCTCTCTGTCTGAAGTAGAAGTTGAAGTAGAAGATTAGGCCTAACTGGGCACAGGCGATGCAAAAGGTAACTACTGAATTGGTGAATTCTGCCTAATCCTTCTCCGTCTGGTAACGTGTGGGAGTGAAACAAACAGTGGCTGTCCCCTGACTAGATCCCAGATCTGCAAATCCTTCTAACTCGGGTCCAGAGTGCTTGGGGTGTAACAGAATCGTCTAAAGCAATGGTAAAAAACTACCTTGCAAAAAGAAAATAAGCAAAAGAAACAAAAATTAGAAACTGCGCACCACCTCGGCTCAGACAGAAACAACACACAATTGCAATCATAAGCTGAAGAACTGTACTCAACACTGATTTCTGCCTCAAAACTGATACCCAGACTTGCAACTGATACATACATTCCTGCAGAGTTTCACTCTAAAAGCACATATCAAGCAAGTGAGAGCCAAAACACCCCTATGATGGGGTAGGGTTACCTTGTCTTAATTTTGTCAGGAGCTAGGGATTCACTACGCAAAATAAGCGGTTTCATACAATTCCTGCATTCGGGTGAGCAACCTGTCATAGTTTGGAATAGTCTCTATGGTTTCCGATATGCAACTAGTTCGATTGGTCAAAAAGGGTACCTCAGCAAGACTACCTAACATACCTCTCACACCTAACACCGAGAAGTAAAAGGAGGATCAAACGGTACAGCGGTAGTCCAGATCCAAGGGTTGTGTTCCCAACGTGGCAGTGCCCATAACCGGTCAGCCTTTTGGCAAGCTTTTCCAAGCAGGCCTCTGGCAAACTGTTCAAGAATAGCATATGACAAACATTATGAATTAGGCACATTGATGCAAATGCAAAAGCAAATGCAAAGAAACACGTAAGTGTAGATAAAATGTCATATCATGAGTTCGAGTCAAGTTCTCTAAATCCCCAGCAGAGTAGCCAGAAATTGTGGACTCGCCTTTTTCTGCCCCCCACCATTCAGAAAGGTTTGAAAAGAAGACCTCATAGTTCGGCCTCCCGCGGTTCTGAATCTAGTCTCACAAGTGCAATGTGAAATTGATAAATACCAAAGAGTCCAAATCTGGCAAACCTTTTGGAAAATTGATTTTAAATCAAATAATACGAAAATCGGATTGCTTTGCCAAATATAGAGTCGCCACCTAAATATTTTATTTTGAGAAAATTTAGGAAACCCTGACTCGTGCCGAAGGCCACGTGGCCGTCATTACCAAAGTTGCCTCAGCTCGGGAACTTAGGTACGAGAGGGGAAGGTCATGAATTGAGCACCCCCCCTCGCCCGATCAAAGATAGGCCTCTACTAATCATGATATGATTTTTTGTAAACATTATGTGTTCTTATTCCGGTTATTAAACTGGCTTTACTATGTGATGCGCACAAGTAAGTATAGACTAGTTTGCAAAACTTGAAACAATTCAACTCATGTTTGTTGTGAAAATAGTTTGAATTTGCCATCTCAAGTGGGCTTAAAGATGCAGATTTGCCAGCAAACATAATGGGCTTAAAACATGATTTGCCACTCAACAAAGTGGGCTTAAAACATATATTTGTTGAATCATTCCAATTCAAACAACAAGCCTTCATCCACAGGCATTCATGCAGTTTTAGCAAGTAAGCACATAGCCTTATCGTAAGCATGCTAATCATGATGGCAACATTCACACTCATGCAAGCATGCTAAAGCGTAAAACTTACCTAGTACTCCGAGCCAAAACCGAAACTAGTTAGAAAGATGTATGATCCTAACTATACACGATGCCTAATGCACCACATGCAATAATGCAATTAATAGGCTCGACCACTAATATGGCATACGGATCGATTTGAACAACATGCAATAAACACGTATTTAAAGAAGATATTCAAATGGTAATACAGTTTGAATGATGCACCGAGCCTCGGTGCATGCAATACAAATGAATGGATGCAAGCATAAGATATGCTAATCAAAACATGGCCCTAATCTAACCATCAAAAGTGATTAAATAAAAGGGAGAAAGACGTGGGGTTGGAAAACATACATACACGCATGCACACTTATTACAACATTACGCCCTCGCGAAGAAAGGTCCGAATGAATAAGAGCTAACTAGCTAGCTACACTAATTAAGCTAACTATTACAAACCAGAACTAATTAACTATTCTAGCTAATTATTTAAATAATTACATCACATCTAATTAACTACTTAGCTAATTAATGGATTATAAGTCAATTGCACATAAACTAAGTAATCAATTGCAAATGATGGATATGCATGCGCATGCTCGACTTTACTTCCGAAAAGCCACTGCCTTGCTGCTGCAAGCCTCTGTTTGCACATTTGATCACTGAAAATTATGCCAACTTCCAGAACACCTCAGCTTTATCTTACCATCACATTGTGCAAAAATCACTGATGGCCAACCAGAGGGACAAGGGACCGGTCGACTACCAATGGTGGCCGGTCGGCTATCATAGGCAATCGGTCGACCACTGGTGGTGGCTGTCGACCACTGATGAGCTGAACTTCATTGCTGCAATAGAGAGTAAAACAGTGTATTCTCACAGGTTGTCTGTACTATCTACTCTCCTTATCATCACACAAGATCAAAGGAGAGAAACTCTTGGCCCTCAAACTATCAATCAAGCAATTTCCATGCATGATGGCTAAGGGACCAAGTTTGTACAAGTTCAATAAATGTACAAACAAGACCAAAATGACCACCACCCTATCATCAATGATCAAGGGCAATGGTGACCTAGGAAAATGACACATTTCATCACTTTGAGTATGAAATGTTCCATTTTCCTTGTGTTCAAATTAACGTCCAATTTGAACACATGCAATGCAATACAAAGAATCTTATCTTGCACACTTTTACTTGCCAATTTTGTTTAATTATTTTAATTACCAAACCATCCTTTAATCAATTTGTCCATTGGTGAGTGTCTTCTAAAGTGAAAGAAGTGTCAACCAAGGAGTGGTTTAAGGCATGAGAGAAGCTTCATGCCGTTGGTAATGAACCCTCAAAGGAGGATTAAAGCATTAAGCATGAGCCTCAACCTCAAGCTTAAACAACCCTAAGGTTGAAACAACCCTCAAAACAAATCAAAAAGTGAAGAAATGAGGGAGATTGCAGAGATTGTATGTGCTGAAATTGAGTGATAAAAGCACTAATGGTAAAATCCTTAAAACATCAACTATTACACTAGAGGCATGCAAAACAAGACTCAAAAAGCACCAAATAGCCAAAACAGTGGCAAAACAACTCAAAATAAAGTGTAAAACATGTTGGACTTAACACTACTAGAAATTGCATTTTTCGCAACGCAACAAAATATGTTGCTAAAAGGGAAATTTCGTCGGTAAAGAGTTTTGCCGACACACAAAGCTACGTTGGCAACCCGTAGGCAAAAGTGAGTTGGCAAAAGTTTTTGGCAACGAAATTATCATTGCGTTGGTAAAAGTAATGCCTTTAGCGACAAACATAGTCGTCGATAAAAGCCTTCATCTATCGTCGGCAATTTACCTTGCGTCAGTAAAAGTAGTTCAAATATGATAAAAGTGTGGCACTTTTCCCGACACAAATTTGCGTGGGCAAAAAATATACTTTTAGCAACAAAATATGAGTTGGAAAAAGTAAACTTTTGGCGACACATTTACGTCGGTAAATGATGCCATTTGTTGACGATTTGTTTGTTGATAAATCTTTACTTTTGGCAACGACAAATTGGCATTGGCAAAAAATACATTTCTAGCAACACAATATGAGTGGGTAAAAGTAAACTTTTGGCTACACATTTACATCGGTAAATGTTGCCATTTGCCGACGATTTGTTTGTCGATAAATCATTACTTTTGGCAACGACAAATTGGCATTGGCAAAAAATACACTTATAGCAACACAATATGAGTGGGCAAAAATAAACTTTTGGCAACACATTTACCGGCAAGTTGTTTGTCGAGAAAACTTTACTTTTTAACAACAAATTTGTAGCGGCAAAAATAATTGAAAATCATTTATATTTTTTCATAAGATTTACAAATTTACAAGAGGCATCCCTCAGGCACCACTATTACAAACTAATAACATTGATATGGAATTACAGATTGGAATTACAAGAGGCATACCCTTCCAGCCAAGACATCAGCAGTTGCCTGAATTTACACCTAATGACAACCCCCATTAATGAAAACCTGATCTATTACAGATTAGACAAAAAGTCCTGCACCCTTCCAAACATCAACAACACCAGCAAACATCATGGCAGCACCTCATCGTAACAAACACCATCACAGCAGCATCACCACAACAACTCAGCAACAACAACAACATCACAGCAGCACCAGAAGAATAGCAGATTAGTATAGCAGATTAGCAAACAGATTTAACACAGATCATCACCAATTCAAAAAACCATTTCAACTCAACAACTTAACCAAATCAGAAGTCAGGACAAACAGATTGCATCAATCAAAAGCCCCAGCATCAAAGGCAGAGCACACAGAACAGAGCCAATCAGCACCAAATTCAACGCAACACAGCATCATGGCACAAAAGTATCCACCAAACAAGCTTGAATAATCACCAATCATTTCCACACCTTAGATATTTTGACTCACCCATTTTATATTTGAGACAATCTCATGAATGGAGTAAAAACACCCCATATCATAAGACTTCAACCATTGTAATTGTCATTTTACTGGGACTATGTTGCTCAAGAAGGGTTTTCCATGTATGAACAACGTAATGATGATGATAGCCACAGTAATTATCAATCATTGTCTGATGATAATTGTGGAAGTGATTATATGTTATCAGATTCTGAATCTGATAATAGTGATGGATCTCAATCTAATGGTAAAGGTAAGGGTAAGAAAAGACAGTTTGAGGTTGGCATGCTATTTCCTAGTATTGACATGTTTAGAGATGCCTTACGGGACTATGTTGCTCAAGAAGGGTTTCAGCTTGTATGGGACAAGAATGAGAGAACAAGGATTTCTGCTCACTACGGTAGCCAGGGCTGTCTGTGGAGAATTCATGCCTTTCTATTGCCTGATGGCATCACTTTTAAGATCAAGACAAATGTTGTAAAATTTTAAAAAGACCAATCGCAAGCTATGTATCTCAAAACATCAGTCATTAAATGTGTGTATCCTAACCTCTACAAAAACCACTAAAGAAAAGTTATGCATTTGTACCTTGAGCCGATTATCAAATTTGGAGACGACAATTACTGTCTGTCTAACTGTTGGTTCACTTTCTGTCAGTCCTCAATCCGTAAGGACCAAGTTTTACATATGGATCAGGCAATCCTGAAAAATAGTTCCAGACTTCCAGTTATTGTGCATATACTTGGAATATTCGCTATGGTTTATAAAGGTAAATATTGTAGCTTGAACCAACCATTCAAATCTGAAGGCTTGAGGTCAGCTGCTTCAATAACTTCCACCAAGGCATAAGCAACAATTGGCTCCTCCTCATACACACAGGACGGGTTTTCTAACATATGAAATAATTTAAAGACTAGGAAACCTTCAAGCCTCTAGAAAAGGAAGAAATGACAACATAGAATTATCAAACTCATGTAATAAGCTACAACAACACCAGAACATTCAAATTTCAAATAAACTTGCACAAATAAAGTAATTTGTTGCAATAGCAAAAGAAACTATGAACTATGCTCATCCAACCCCAAAAATAAGGTTTCAATATACAATTCAAATCTCAATTTGATTGGGTACAAGCTAGCCATTGGTTGGAAGTTTGCAATGAGACTGTTATGTGACCGTTTGAATCAACATACACCTATTAGGCATAGGTAGGCCCATGCTCAATACACAAGAGAGCAAGGTGGGCTTTAGGCATAGCAAGACAAATCTTTATTTTGTTAAATCATAAACAACAATTTTGAGTGCAAAGTATTATCCCTACGACAGAATGCTCGACCCAAAGGCATACGCAACATGATATATTGATTATATGAAAATCCTTCAAAAAACAGCCTGAGACTCCTTGCCTTTGTTAATATAATCCAATAAAATGCATGAATAAGTCCATCAGAAGTCCTTGGGAAAATTATAAGGAAGAGGGTTTCAATAACAGAAGGGTTCACTAATTGATGTACATTGTGATTATGTAATCAATTGTATTGTGATTTAAAGGACACCCACCAAGCAAGGGATCTATAATTTCCCTGTATCCCACCCATAGAACCAAAGTTCTTTCTCAACCCTTCTAAAGGTTCAAGTGTCCCACAATTCCAGTGCTTGCAAAATATTGATTTTAAGCCAGCATATTTTCATGTCAATAAAATTCACACAAAACAAATCAAAGGTATTTATTAGCTCCATACTCCCATATTGACATCTATCACAATATAATTTTATAACTAGAAAAATATAGAACACTGAGATTTAAAATCAAAATAAATATTAAAAAAAAATGGGGAGCTATTTGGATATCCTCATTGTGTCATATAGAAATAGTCAGTGTTTTAAAACTGCACGCTTAGAACAGGTGGAGGTGAGGCACAATATGCAAGGCCTAGCTTAGGCGCTAAGGCGAGAGCTTTTTTTCCGAGGCGTGGGTTTCATGGGTTTTTACCTATTTTTCTACTCTAACTGTTGAATAAGTGCTTTTTATTTCTTTTTTGAACTGTAAACTAAAAGCTTAGTTGTTTTGAACTTTACGTGAATGATCTCAAAACTTGAGGTTTTTGGTGGATGTGAATGTGATACTTTATATCTTTTGTTGGATATTATATTTCTAGTTTTTAGAAGATTAAATGTTATGTTTATCAATTATTTGAAATGGTGAAGTTTGCTTTATTATTTTTGGAATTCTATATATATTTGTTATGTTGAAAAATTTGCCTATTTTATAATTTTGGTTTTCTTCTACTACTTGCACCTTGTTTTGGTAATTTGTGTGCCTCGCACTTAGGCTGTATTTGTGTCTGTGTGTGGCAAACAAGAGAGAAAGAGAGATGGAGAGAATC
The DNA here is from genome assembly GCA_030407325.1 of Camellia japonica. NCBI lineage: Eukaryota > Viridiplantae > Streptophyta > Magnoliopsida > Ericales > Theaceae > Camellia > Camellia japonica. Next base: position 167,333,083 of record JAPPVO010000031.1, on the reverse strand, counting down.
AGTGCTAACATGCTTGAAAATGTGACAGTCCTATTAGTGTTCATACCTTATTAATACTAGATATTCGACGAGTGAAGACAAAATGACTTCTTGAAGACTGCTCATTCATCTGGGTCTTGCCTACAAATCTGAATGAAAACAAATACAAGTCTTGCAAATATAAACAGAAGGACATGGATCTTATGGACCAAACAGCCCCAATTTTTTATTTTTTAAAAAAAACAAAACAAAACAAAACAAACAAACAAACAAACAAAAACGCTAGCACATGATATACTGGTAACAAATAATTTATGCTAAAGGCCACAAATAAGATCCAAACTACTTTCTCAAAATAATCTTCTTTTGTAACTTTTAAAAGAAAAAAATAAAACATAAATTTTTTTAAAGATTCATCATGCCTTTACTTGTTTAATTTTCACATGTGTGCACTAAGTTGTATGCACAACTCTACTTTCCTTCGTTAAACACAACAAAAATTTCTAAGAAACTCTAGATCATATATGTTTTGAATGAAAGCAGTAAACAATGGATCATATACTGAGCAGATTCAGAGGATATCTGCCAGGTTGAGACAGTATGTAAATATTGAAGGAAAGAATGTGTTTCATTGGTTCTAGAACCTTAAGGCTCGAGAGAGGCAGAAGAAGAGGTTCACCACTGATATCCCCATGCAGAGAAGTGGTGTTGTTGGAGGAGGAGGAGGAGGAGGAGGTTGGAGATCTGAAGATTCTGTTTATAACAAGTACCCTAACATCAGCCCTGGTAAAGCATCAACAGTCTTCAACCTCTCTCTCTCTCTCTCTCTGTTTTCATTGTTCATTTCTCTACAATGCTTTGTAGATGTACTTACAATATGTATATATATACAAGAAACGAGAACCTGGCTTTGACATACAAGACAAGCTAAAAAACACTAGACCTACCCTATGCAGATAAGTATCTGCTGAATCTGGCATGTCATAGTTGATGACAATGTCAACATGTTCGATGTCGATTTCTCAACCAACCAGATCTGTTGCCACAAGTATCCTCTTGTGCCCCTCCTTGAAACCCTTGTAGCGTGTCAACCTATAAAAGTTAAAAAGTGCATATATACATGAATATTGACGTCAATAGAAAATATACAAGACAAGCTGCAGAGAAATGTTCATATTGGTAATTCTCTAGTAAGCTAAAACATATCTAAAAGAGAAATGAAGCACAGCTACGAGATCCAATTAAAACTGGAACTCAACTTCCAAACCAAACAAAAGAAGCAGTCAGTTCTGTAGACGTCCCCGAACGTCCCGAGAGGGAAATCCCGTTTTGTTCATTGGGCTTACTGCAGTTCAGACTCAAATTGTCACAGTTCTTAATCATGAACCAAAGAGTCCAAATCTGGCAAATCGTTTTGAGAAAACAGATTTTTAGAAAAGAAGTGCCATACATGGACTGCTTTGCCAGATACAGACTCGCCACCTAAAATATTTTTTAATGGGGGAATTTAGGAAACCCTGACTCATTTGCCTAAGGCCACGTGTCCGTCATCACCAAAGTTGCCTCGGCTCGGGAACTTGGGTACGATTGGGGAAGGTCAGCTATGAGCACCCCCTCTCGCCCGATCCGAAGATCGGCCTCTACTAATCATGATATCCGATTTTGAAAACGTTATGTGTTCTTATTCCGATTAATTAGCTAATCTTACTATGTGATGCGCACAACACAAAAGTATAGACTAGATCGCCTAATTTGGAACGAAGCATTGCATATCCGTTTGTTTGAACAAAACAGTGATTTGAAATTTGCTACTCGCAAGTAGGCTAAAATACGGATTTTAATGAGTTGTCCCAACTCAAACAATCCAACCTTTACCCACAGGCATTCAGGCAGTTAATCAAATAAGCATTTAGCCACATGGTAAGCATGTTGTCATGTTAGCATTCACACGCGTGCAAGGATGCTAAAACATAAATGCTTACCGAGTACTTCAAGCCAAAACAGAAACTAGTTAGTAATCATATGCATGATCCTAGTTCATGTTAAGATAGCCAATGCAACACATGCGAGATGCAACTACAATAGGCTCGGCTATCCTAATATGGCATATGATGATGCTACAGTTACCACGTATTCAACTTGGAATTGAAATACAATGCAGTTAGCATGATGCGCTGAGCCCGGTGCATGCAATACTGATGAATGATGCACGCATGCATAGCATAAGGTATGCTAATTTAATCACAAAAATAATTAAAATGTGAAGCTAAAGAGATTGCCGCAGCTCTGCCTCGGAATGCGCGAATGATGCATGCTTGACTCGCCCCGCTCGGAAACTCGCTGCCATAGCACTGTTGCCTCTATTTACAGTGCCCTACTCCTCTGAAAATTTGCACAAGTCCCAAGGATGCTTCTCTGAACACTGGGGAGCATCACCGACCAAGTGGGAACACCACCGGCCGAAGGGAATGGTCGTCGGCCATTGGTTGAGCCACCGGCTAATTTTATTTGGTCGGTCGGCACTCCAAGTAGCCGGCCGGCTATTTATTCCTGCAGAATCCTGCAGTTGACAGCAACAGAGGGCAAGCAGTGTATGGCATGGAATTTTCAAGCAAATGTGAGCATGGCCACACTCCCTATCATGTAATGGACTGAAGGGAGCATGACCCTCAACCCTCGGGCCATCAATTATGCATTTTGATGCATGATGGCCTAAGAGGCCAAGTTTGCCATTCAATGTAAAATGCATGCAACAAAAGAGATGAATGCCAACACCCTATCATTTTGAGATCAAGGGCGTCGACGACCGAGGATTGAGACGTGTTACGTCACTTGGAGTACGAACACTCTCAATCCTCATGCTTGGTTTGACACCCCCAAACCAAGCAATGCAATGCATGTATACAAACATGGCTTAAGAATGCAACATAAGGCTACGATGCAAAACATGCCAAATGCAAGGCAATCTATTATGCAAGCATGCAATGTGCTAATGATGCAAGAGGCAATACAATGCAATTTAACACGTGATGCAAACATGGTACAATGCAAACATGCAACGAGAGGCAACAAGTCAAACATACAACTATGTACAAGAATGGACTAGGACTGAAATGGGAGGCCTCAACCACACCCTAAAACAATGGCCAAAAGGGTCAAAAATGGCACAACTTATGCATGCAAGCATGCACACACCAAGACCTATCATCTAAGCATTGAAGGGGACAACTCTAAGCATACTTAAAGGCAATATGCTTGGACATTAAACACTCATGTTAAACTCTGAAAAGCATGCAAAAGATGACACCAAAACATGCTAGGGAATGGGTGCAAAATAGAAGGTATTCAAGGCCACAAAAGAGAGCATTGCTCAACACCTACCCCAAGCAAACATGGCATGAACTAAGCAACCCAAAACAGAGTTTTTATGCCTCAAAATATGCCCCAAAACCCACTGATATGGCAGCCCCAAAGACTTAAATACATAGGCATGCACAATGCTCATTTCAAGGCACAAAAGGACACCTCTTCAAGGCATGAAAAGGGTGATGGATGCAAAAATAGGAACATGGATTAGGGACTGAAATGGCATGTGAAATGACTCCAAATCATTGAAACAACCCAACTAAAACATGCTCATGACTCACACCCTCAAGGCTCACAAGCCAAAATACAAAGGGGCTATACCAAACATGGCAAATATGATCAAAACAATGCCTAATAGACCTCAAGCATGATGAAACATGACCAAAAGCTTCACAAAGTTAGGCAAGAACATGCATGCATGATGGTCTTGAAGGCAAGATGCATTTCTAGGCAAAGAGGAGGAATGTAAAGCAAGTATATTATGCATGCAAAGGGGCATAAATCCGACCAAAAACAGAGATGTAATATGACCCAATAACACCTAAAAACCTCTGAAATGAAGCCAAAAGCAACTAAGCATGCATGCTACCCTTATGAGTCAAAAATGCAAACAAAAGAGAGACAAAGGGAGAGGGGTGTCCCTCCCCTATGCAAGACTTTAGAAACCTCTTCTTCACCACTGAAAATCCACTAGATTTCAGTGGTGAGAAGGCCAACACACAAAAGTCTCCAAAGCTTAACAAAGAGAGCACAAAAAGGGCCAAACAAGGCCTAAGAAGGGGAGGTCGACCCCCAACACCAAAATGACCTCAATGAAACATCTTAAGCATGCAAATACAAGACTTTTTCAGTTATACACAAAGTCTAAAACAGCATGCAAGATAGGTTAAAACTAGTGCAAGATTGGGGAATATAAAGCAATAGTGTTACCCTTGAAGATCCCTTGAAGAACAGCAAGGTCAGCCACCTTCTTCTAATCAGAACCGACCCAAAACTTCAAGAACAAACCCTCAAGACCTCCCAAGTCGAAGTATGGTGTAATGGTGTGTGTCTTAGTGCAAAAGTAAGAATAAAACACACTTTTAGGCTCTTAAACACACACAAATGAAGAGAGAGAGGGAGATATATAGAGAGAGAAGGTGTATATATCAGAATATATATGTATTTTGCTCTGGTTTTGCTCAACCCCATGAAAAGAGAAGAGGGGTCTCTTATATAGACAATACAAAGACTAAGCTTCAAAGGGAAGCTATTCAAAAAGGGTCAAGGCTTCCAAGGGAAGCTAAGCTAAGGGTGCAAGCTTCTTGAGGAAGCTATGACAAAGGGTCAAGCTTCCTCAAGAAGCTTGAGCAAAGGGTGCAAATCTTCTCTAGGAGCTAACAAGCTAGGGCCTCAAGCCAGGGCCGGTGGGTGTCAGGGGTAGCTAACAAGCTACTCTATACCCTCAGAAGCAAAAACACAAGTGTTTGGTGCAAAATCAAACACAAAACAGCCGAGTTGTGAGATCCTGAGGCAAGGCGCGTAGCCGAGACCTCCGGGAACTCAAAACGAACACAAACATGGGTGATCACCGAGTGTTCAAGCGGTGACGTCCAAGTCCTGAGGACGGTCAAAAATGGGGTGTCTACAAGTTCAAACAATATTGTGCTCGAAATTGGATGACTAATTCTCCAACCCAAAGTGGTCTATTCAGATGATGGGTTAACGGTGCAACAAACCAAACCGTAATTTATGACTGCAATTAACTTCTCTATGCCAAAAAAATGATAGCTGTCACAGCATAGCCAATCTTCATGACAATAGAATTAACAGGCATAATGTGGTACAATGTAGATTCAGAACATGTTAGCAACTAAATGGCATATATACTACTAGAAAAACAGCCATAAGTAAATGTGCATTTTCTAGAGAAATGTAAATATTTTTGCTATAATACAAACCTTTCTTCCTAGGACATGCCAGAATGGATGCAGATTGATGGAAAATTACACTTAACCAACAATTTGTTCAGCTCAGCAGCTTTGCTTACACTTTTGACAAATATAACAACTTGATTGAAGTCCAGTGCATCAAGAAGGTCATTCAACTTGCGGTTTTTCTCTGGCTCACTCAATTTGATGTAGTGCTGACATGAGGAAAAAATTCAGAGGTAAGATAATGGTTAAAAATAAGGTAAAGACCAAAAACCAAACTTCCAAAGCAATACCTGTACAAGACCATGAAGCGTCAATTTCACCTCGTCATCAACATAAATTTCCATTGGATGAAAGGAAGAAATGTCACAGTAAAGCATATTAGGAGCCTTCCTGAATGTAATGGAATCCAACACGAAATGAATGATGGATGAACATCCCTTCAATCGAGATTTCGGCCCATCTGATGTCTCCTTGCAGATATTCTAACTCACAAGAAGCAAGTCCACTGTTGCTCAACATATATACTATTATGTAACCAAAAGGAGCCATAGGTAAGACATCCAGCATCAACCCCATTAAAAACCCACACTCAAGGCCTAAAGTAAACAAGAAAATAACTATGAATGTGAACAAAAGAAAAAATAAGGTACCAAAGAATGAAGAAACTATCCCCACACATCAGACCTAAAGATCGATCTTTCTTCTGCCACTACACATCCCCTATCACATTACATACTTGGGTAGAATATTGAATAATGGGCATAAACAAAATGCAAAACTGAAAGCATAGAAGGCTGCAAGCCTGCAACCACTGCATTCCTAACTATTTATCGCCAGCAGAAAGCTGACATTTATGGAAAAGGATTCTTCTAAATTCAAGTAGAACTGGTCATGGGACATTACATCTTGCATAAATTTCTTGCAAACAGGACAAATTTCCTTGCTGAGTGTTGCAGAAAACATCATAACTTGTTTGTCATGAGGAGTAATCTTGAATATCTCTTGCACATCTCTCCTCATGTTTGCAGTACATATGAAGTAGAGAAATTACAAGGTATTAGAACACTTAAACAAAACAATATGGTGGTGGTTTTGGGGGGGGGGGAGGAACATAGCAAGTGACTTGAGTATCTTGTCATATTCATCAAGGATAAAATGCCTCACATTCCTCAGAGAAAGATCCTTATCTCTATTCTTCCAGGTGTTCAGAAAAACCTTGGTCAGCATCTTCAGTGGATTTTAGCATAGTTGGCTCTCCAGTCAATTTCTTGTAAAGGACTGAGACTGAATTACAAAGAAACATTTAAAAAATTATGTTAACACTTGACAATCATAATACAAATTATGAATACAACCCACTATAAATGCAGGAACACATAAAGTTAAATGGATTTGGTAACAACAACTTTCAATGATGTACTCACAAGCAAAACAGTCAATAAGAAGATTGAATTACCAGAGAAATGGGTTCTTAAGCCCTTAGCAAGATTCCCAATTGCCTGGATGGCTTCAACTGCAACAACTATGTTTACATCTATAATAAGTTGCAAAAGAAAAAAAATAATAATAATAATAAGTGAAACTATTTAACAGTCAAGTACAGAAGCAACAATCCTAATAGAAGCAAATATGAAAGGAGTCACTCTAATCATCTTCCTCATCATCATCATCTTCATAATGTCAAAACACAATTACCATCTTCCTCATTATCATCATCTTCATAATCATCATCCTCATCATCATATTCTTTGCCATTTGCAGTTTTCAAATTCCTAGCCACATTGTTGTTTGCAGCATCAGACCTTGACTGCAGCTTCGAATTAAAACCACTAGAATGGTTTAATGTTCAGTAATGCAAGGAGTCACTCTGATCATCTCCATCCTGCTCATAATAATCGTCAGACAACATCTTATCATCAGGGACATTAATTTGACCCCTTTGAACCTTATCTGCTTCCTTCTGCCCATCATCACCTTCTGACCCTGATCTATCTTCTCTTCAATCTAATGAATCTTCTTCAGATCCATCCTCATTTTTATACTCAAATCCACTTTTCGACTCCTGCCCAGATTCCAGTTCAAATGCAATTAAGGTTTCAGATAAATGGTATCACATTACTATTGATCAACATCCCAAAAACCCTAAACAAACTGGCTTCACATTCTATAAGTCACTTTATGAAATTTATGCATCTTGCTCCCTACCCATCCATGTGGAATTTGTACATGAGGAGGAACCCACTGTCCCAAAAATCCTCCCACCCACAAGGAAAAGGAAAAATTTTAAATTTAAAGAAAAAAAGGAACCACAGCAAGAAACTGGTAACAAAAGAGTGACTTAACCAAGGAAATAATACCATTATTAAGAAACCTGAAGAACATCTGCAACATATATGAAACTCTCAACTATGGGACAATTAGTTCATATTCTTTCATAAGCAAATGTGATGAAATATCATATGCACATAGTTTGTACATTCTGCAGTGTCATGAACAATTCTATTAATTAGCACACACTGCTGACAAAATAGCATATCCACAATATAGAGATGCGATTGTCACTGTAACTCCTAATGGTAAGTTGAACGATTAACATTTTCACCTCATCAAATTATGGAATGACAAATGCCAAATAAAGAAATAAAGAAATAAATAAAAAGATTATAGAGCAAGCCTTGACAGTAAAAAAGAAATAAGTCAAATAACTCACATCAATTGCCCAGTCAGGTTGATCAATGTGAGACTACTATATTATTCTAATTTGTTAACCACAAGTCTAACAGATAGCTTAACCACGAGTTTTCAACGTTCATATAATATTCAAATTCATTAAAGGCTATGAACATATAATACAAATGAAAAAATAAACCATGCATACACAGTCTAGTCTAAAAATAAGAATATACTAGTTGTTACCTTCCCTTCAACATGCATGCCCGACAGGTGCAACTTCACCCACATTTCGCAACCCATTCACTTCTTTAGTTGTATACACAGCACACCACATGTTGCAGAAGTTTCACATATCATAACTGCTGATTCAACAAGTTCTTCATCAGATGGATTGGTAGTATGCACGCTTCACAGCAACATTGCAGCAGCAGCAGCAGCCGCAGCAAGCATCAGCCACCACAGCAGTAGCAGCAGCAGTAGCCAACAGAATTAAAGATGAAGCCATTTTTTCTTTCTTTTGGGAACAAAAAATGAATTTGAAAACAAGTCACTGCAAATGAATATAAAAAATGCAAGATAAAATAAGACACATTGACACCCTATATTTTTTTCCTGATGATTAAAATATTGTCAGCCTAACCATCTAAAACAAATTCAATCTTAGCTTCCCATGACCTATTATTACTTAGCAATTCATGCTACACCTATACCCTAATTGATCCACTTCCTGAACCTGTATTTCTAAGTAACCTGTATTTCTCTATAAAACATACAAAAAAAAACCTTTATATAACATTGCGTAAAAACTAAACTGAACACATCATAACAATTAGTAATCTAACCAAATTAATATCAAATGCATTTCAATATCCCAAATTTTATTCAAATATCCAACAATACTAAACATAAGAATCCTAAAATACATCTAACTATATCCAACAATCCCAACATAATAATTCCAAAAAGTATATAAACATTCAACAAAAAAACCTATAAAACAAAACAAAGAAAAATTAAATGAATGCCAACGTGCAAAACGATATATATCACTACTGAACCACAAACATCCATCACCAACCTGTGAACAAAAGGATAAAAACATGAGTATTTTATTAATGCATTAACTTCAACAATAATATACAAATATAGTTAAAATTAATTAGAAAATTGTTGTGAAGCTATTGTTTTATCAAGCAATTGTATACAAAGGTTGTAATGCTAGGATTGTAATACAAAGTTTATATAATTTTATATTGTTGACACATGTTAGGTTTGGTTAAGTAAAGTAAATCAATTTAATGAGGTGTCAAATTTACCTCTATTTCAACCGAGAGAAGTTTCATCCTCCCTTACACCCGATGCATCCTCCCCGACATTGTTGCTTGGAACTAACCCCAGAATGTTTGCTAGATCTATCCCATTTTTTGCTGCCAACATTTGAATTATAGTTTGCATTGTACTCATGTTTTGAGCCTGGTCAAGTAACTGCTTTCCTTGGTCAGTTAATTGTTGTCGCTGGTCAACTAACTGCTATTGAAGAACAATCACCTCGGAGTTAGGAGCCTCAAAATGTGTAGAAGATGAAGTACTGTCCTTATGGATCTCGTATCCCTTCAAGTAGACCGACCTCTTCCCAAGTACTTCCCTGGAAATCTACTCCTTAGACAATGGATGTGTGACACTAGGTTGAGATTGCTCAGCAATCTTTGAAACCATAGTGGCCTATGAATGAAACATAAATAAGCTTAAAACATAATATCAAAATGCAAACATTTATTATTGAAATTGAAATAGTCATGGTTACATGATGTTCTTCAGCCGTGTTATTTATCCACACTCCCCCATGTCGGTGACGTTTGTGGGTGTCCTCAAATAGTTTCGTAATAGTCGGTTTGCTTCCTTGTACCTTTCATTTCATTAGATTTTCTAGTCAATCAATAATTCTGTATTTATAATTTAGTATGTTCAAATTTGTAAATCTACACTTACAAGGATAGATGCTCGCGATGCAAATGATCTCGAGCTGCTCGTATGATTATACTTCACACAACCTCTTGCTTTCATCGCATTCTCTGACTTTTCCTACAAATAAAAACAAAAATAGATAACATTAATTAATATACAAGAGGATGTTACTTTAGTAAATATTTTTATAAATACCTTCCAATCATTAGTTTCCCACAGATTGTCAATCATTCATTCCCAATCATCATTTGTACAAGGATATAGTGTCTAACTTTTGAGGTCAGATACTTTGTCTTCTTTAATGGATTTGTAGTGTGTGTGTAATCTACTTTTCCATTCATTGTACAAAGTTTGGCACTTATGATCAATAATACATCTCACATCCACATCATTAGTCAAAAGTTTGCTGCAATTGGAAACAATAAAATTCAATATATTTTATATATCATTGCGATTAACATAAATTACATGTTAAATATATAACACATATATTTCAAATTACCCCAACTCTTGTAACAATGGACTCTCTTAACCCAAAGGTAATTTCTAGCCATCCATCATTTCGGACTGGGGCATGAGCTCGAATTTGTTGACCAAGAGCAGCTGCTAGCGGTGTGGTGTAATCTCCTTCTATTGCTTTGGTCAAACGGTTAAGTGTAACGGGTATTCGATCACCATGTTCCTTTCTAATCTTCTCCACATTCTTTCCTCGGGTCGGTCCTCGTACACGTTTCTTGCCCAAAACTGGAATTGATGCTATTATGACCAAAATTTTATTCAATTTAGTCGACATAAAACATGAATGCACTAAATAAATATTGAAATAAGAAATTATCATTTCATTTAAGTGGTCATTTATTTCTCACCTCCACTGTTAGTCATAGTACATGGACTTGAAAGGTGGTTAGGTTGAGTGGCGAAGGTAGGGAGCTGATCGGGCCTAGTATATAAGGTGGGAAGATGGATAGGTTGGGTCGAGACCTCAGGTGTGCTCTCTGAAAGATTAACTTGTGCCGCTACAGGTAGTCTCGGAAGAGTAAGTGTATCTTCATCAACAGTACTTCTCTTTTCCCTAGGTGTTTGTGAAGCTATTAGGCGAGCTGCACACCTATTCGTTTTCTTACCGGGACCCATATGAATATCCTGACATAATATAAAAATGAATTGTTAGTAAATTTTCAATAATTTAAGGTTACTTAATAAAAAAATAATTTTAAAATAACTAGACATACCACAAGTAATATAACAAGTGAAAAAAATAGAGAAATTACTTTTTACACACACATCTATTACCTCAATCACTTGAGAATCAAAAGGCTCGCAATTATCACTTGAAGAACTTAGTCCTTCATCATCATCAAGTGGTTGATAGTCCTCGTCATTATCAGTTTCACCCACCTTTCTCTTTTCCACCCTACAACTTTCACTATTGTCCTTTTCAATAGAACCAAACATTGAATTCTTGAGGGACTTTATCCCTAGAGCATCAAATCTGATTTTATTTTTTTGAATTGTTTTTTTTCTATCCTTCTCATATTTCGTCATCTTCTAGACCAAGCTGCCAGGCTTCATATATGATTTACCATTTCTGGACATCTTTGTAACTGTAGATATGGCATAAAATTAAATGAAATGAATTAAGAAACAATGCTATGAAATTTGAAAAACAATGCCACGCAATGTAAACCAAGCAATTTATTATTAAATTATAACACTTGTCCATATAATAAAAAAGCAAACACTACATATCATAATCTATACCAGGATCTGCATCAACATCAGGTTGTCTATGCAGTTCATCATCTTCATCATCATTATACTCTATGATTGTGTCATTCTCATCATCATTGTGAACTAAATTCTCTGCCATTAATTGATCATTGAACATGATCTCAGGATCCATATCATCCCTGTTGTATTGACATCATTATCTTGGATCACTACCCCAACACCATCAGTGGTTTCATCTTGTTGAAAAGCATCATTAGAGACATCATCCCGCTCTGGTATATCCCATACTCCCTGATGCTTAACATGTTCAACGACTCTCCAATTTTTGCCTTCATTGGTATCATTGACGTAGAATACTTGTCTTACCTGACTAGGTAGAACAAAATGGTCATCTTTATACCAAAGTCTTGTAACATCAATACTTGTGACATGTTCATCGGAGTATATTCTATTCTTGTGACCGGTGTCATACCATTCACATTAGAACAAAACCACTGTACCCCCATGCAAGTATTTCAATTTCCATATTTTGCACAAGTATCCATAAAAATTAATTTGGTTCCCATTATGGTCCCCTTCTACGACCAACCCACTATTTTGGCAGGTACAACGATTTTCACGGTTTCTAGTATGGAATCGAATTCCATTGTAGATGCACCTAGAATAAAAGTCAATTACTGATCCAGGACCATTTGCTAATGACCACAATTCGTCAGTTGCTTCAGGTGACCCTTTCGTTCGCAAATCATTCATCTACATAAAACACCATATAACAAGTGTACTAAGTTAATGTGAATTGAAAGTTACAACAATTGTATTTAGTTATTTTCTTTAGTATATCTTACACGATTTTTGAATCATTTTGGAAATTCTTCTCGTTGTACCCGAGTTGTGTCACGTCCTTGTAGATTATGTAAAATATTATTCTGCTCCCTACCTAAGGAAATGTGATACACGTAATTAACTTAGAGAGTTTGAAACAAAATGGAACGATTATGCATAAACGTAATTAAATTTAAATACATACTCAATATATGGCTCCACCTCAGAGCTATTGTAGAACAAACCAGTGAGCCATTTCTTGTTCATTCTGCAAAGGGTCAAGAGCCCTTGTGATAGGTGAGAATAGACAAGCATTTTGAGTGAAGACCTCTATCCCAGGACCACATTCACCACCATCATCATTTCGTTCAGGTTTATCAATCCCTTTTAAGTACATTGAACAAAAAGTTAGACACTCTTTGACAATGTAAGCCTCAGTGATAGAACCTTCTGGACGTGCTCTATTACTGACATACCCTTTCAAAGTCCCGAGAAACCTTCAACAAAAATTGACAATGAAAATTATGCTTCTTGATGCAAGAAAATTACTTCTTAAACAATAGTCTTTTATGGGTGGATTTTTGCACAATAGTTTAGTTATAACAAATTAATATATAACAATATGTTCATAATGATTACCTTTCGATCGGGTACATCCATCGATATTGCACCGGTCCAGCAAACATGGCCTCATGTGGCAAGTGAACAGCCAAATGGACCATCACATCAACGAAAGCTGGAGGAAAATTTTTCTCCAACTTGCAAAGTATGAGCACAATTCGTTCCTTCATTTCTTTCAAATCAGTCTGCCTTAATGTTTTTTAGCACAGTTCTTGGAAGAAGTTGCCCAACTCAAATAGTGTTGTACAGATCTCCTTGTTCACAAAACCACACATGCCAATTGGTAGAAGTTGCTGAAGCAGGACATGACAATCATGGCTTTTCATGCCTGATAATCTTCCATTTTTAGAAGTCACACATCTTGAGATGTTTGCTGCATAGCCATCTGGATAACTAATAGACTTCAAGAATTCACAAAAACCATCTATTTGTCGAGAATCCAATGTGTAGGCTGCCCGAGGCTTTACAACAGATCCGTTATCTTTCCTCTATAGATGCAATTCTTGCCTTATGCCCATTTCTTGCAAATCATCACGTGCTTTGTACGTATCCTTGTTTTTCCCATCTATGGCCAACATCGTTTGGTAAAAGTTTTCACAAATGTTCTTCTCAATGTGCATGACATCAAGATTGTGTCGGAGCTTTAGTTTCTTCCAATACGGTAGCTACCACATTATGCTTTTCTTTGTCCAATTCAATTCTTCAGACTCTCATGGTCTTTTCTTGTTGGTAGGATCTTTTCCAAACTTGACTTCCCGCAATTGATCCAATTGAGCCATTACTTTTTCCACCGGTAAATCCAAGGATTTCTTCCTAAGCTCAGTTAAACCATCAAACTTCTTGTCCTTCCTCCAACGGTGGTTATCAGGCAAGTATGCTCGATGACCCATCCACTCGATCTTACTGATCAACCCACGTGATAACGGATTATCATTACAAGGAGGGCAAGCCAAATAACCTTTTGTTCTTCATCCGGATAAGTCACCATATGCAGGGAAGTCATTTATGGTCCACATTACAGCTGCATGCATCCGGAAGGTCTGTTTAGTGGAGGCATTATAAGTCATCACGCCATTCTTCCATAACTCGTTCAACTCATCAATCAATGGCCTTAGGTAGACATCAATATCAGTCCCTGGTTGATTACATCCAGGAATAAGTAAGGACATCATGAAAAATGGGGCCTTCATACATCTCCAAGGTGGGAGGTTATAAGGCATGAGTATTACAGGCCACATGCTGTAGGAAGTGCTCATGTTCCCAAAAGGGTTGAACCCATCAGTGGCTAGGCCCAACCTAACATTGCGAGTCTCTTGGGCAAACTCTGGATAATGCAAATCAAATTCCTTCCACTCTTTACAATCAGTCGGATGCCTCCCTACACCATCGTCAACACGCTTATCACTATGCCATCTCATGTTTTAGCCGTCTTCCTAGACATGTACAATCTTCTCAACCTAGGTATCAATGGAAAGTAACGCAATATCTTGTGAGGGATCTTCTTACCCTTGCTATCATTTACTCTATACCTAGATGCTTGACATGTGGGACATTTTTCCAAGCGAGCATTCTTCTTCCAGAATAGTACAATCATGTTTACATGCATCGATGAGCTCGTATCCCAAGCCCAAGTCATGTAGTAACTTCTTGCACTCATAAATTGACCCTGGCACCACATGGCCCTCTGGTAGGAATCGCCTTTGTATCTCCAAAACCTTGTCAAAAGACTTATTGCTCCACCTATTTTCTACCTTCACATGTAGCATCTGAATAATGAATGCTAACAGAGTATCTAAGTTTTTGCAACCTGGGTACAAGCGACATTGGGAAGCAGCTAACAAATTATCAAAATTTCGTACATCCTCTTTTCTAGAGTATACCCTCCATAAAATTCCCCCTCTAATAGTCCTCTATCAGGTCATCATATTCATCTTGATCTTCCTCATTTTCACCATTGCTTTCATCAAGGTTATTGTGTTCTGGAAGTTCACCGTGCCCTACCCAAGTGGTGTATGATATTATCATCCCATTTATGAGCAAATGAGCCTTTACAATATCATACTCCTGCTTATAAAAGTTACAACAATTGATGCATGGGCACTTAATCTCCCTAGCCTCACCCAAATGAACCTTTGCAAATTCAATAAATGAGTTCACCCCATCTACACATGGCTGACTGAATCTATCAGAAATTAACATCCAACTCCTGTCCATATCTGATCATAAGATAGTAGTTAATACCAATAGGACACAACCTTTATTTATTTATTTATTTATTATTATTATTATTATTATTATTATTATTATATTATTATTATTATTATTATTATTATTATTATTATTAGCATTTATTTATTTATTTTTTAAACATGAAGACAAAGTAGTTAATATAAGTGTAGAGTGATACATCATCGTCAATAAAGGTGCATCTACCTATAGGCTTTTTTAATTTTGTATCAAGGTTTCGACCAACACATCCTTTAAAATTCTATTATAGCTACATATATTATGTATTAAGTTAAGTGTTTTTTACATTTATCAACAAAAAAAAAAAAAAACATATATATATATTTTTAATGTCTGTTAAATGGTAAGAGGCAGTTGGCATGGCAATGTACTATTCCAATTCATTCCAATATCATCCTTAAAGGACATTACCTAATGGCTCCTACAAATTAAGGGCATAGGGAAGGACTAAGAGTGGCTACAGGCCTAACCTCTGTAATATTTGTGGGAAGGGACTACATTTTTCAATTCAAACCCATATTTTCATACACGAGAACTCAAGCATTTACCATTACACCAATCAATATCCCCTCTTTGATGAAACTTCTATGTTTATCTAAAAGGGGTTTTCAGCTTTCCTAAAAAGCCCTAGGACAAATTACATCCAGCCACTGCATCTAAATTTTCTACTAATGAACCTATGCATTTACTTCCTGTCATGCAACTTGATCATAAGATTTACACTCTTAGTCATAGACTCATAGGCCTCCTAACAATAGATGCAAAGATTTGTCATTTATGTACTTACTATAATGAGTTACTCAAGCAGATGCTCAAGTTGGGGTGGAACCACGAATAGCTTTGATTAGACACTAGTTGAAACATAACAAATTTAAGGTATATGAGTAGTCAGAAAATAAAAAGCCATCTCCCATATTTTATGCACCATTATCATTAAATGCATATTCTTGGACAGAAGTTTCATCCATTTCTTCAATAATTTGATCTGTTTGGGAGGAGCATATTTCTAGGCTCATTACATAGATAAATGGTACAGCTAGGTCCGTAGTTTCAGATTCAATGTCAAT
Source organism: Camellia japonica (assembly GCA_030407325.1). NCBI lineage: Eukaryota > Viridiplantae > Streptophyta > Magnoliopsida > Ericales > Theaceae > Camellia > Camellia japonica. Next base: position 167,316,696 of record JAPPVO010000031.1, on the reverse strand, counting down.
GTTTAGGTGAAGCAGTGCAAAAATTGTAGAAGGGTTAGGGAGCGTAGCCATGGTGTACAGAAAGGTAGAAATAGAACTTTTATGAAGGGTGGCTTGTGTTTGAGGTGGAACAGATTCAACCGGTACTATTCCCCTTTGTTACAACAATATCTTAACTGAAATAAACTAAGAAACTACACGAAGTACGTAACCCAAAAAGTAAAGAAGTGCAAAAAAACTCAAAGGTTAATTATGTATCTAATTTATCTTTCTTAATTCTTCACATAACTAGTAACTTCAAAACTTGGTAATTTCCAACTTCTTTGAAGCTAACAAAACTTGGGATAATAGTAGAAACAGGGAGCGAAAATAGTTTTCCTTTACTAAAGGAACAACCAATGAATTCGACACTAGACACAACCCCATGGTTATTTTGGCGCAAAAGCAATCCCATAAAAATGTAAGAAATGAACTTAGCAAGAAAGGTTGACAGTTTATGTCAAGTACCTTGTGTCCTTGTCTTTTGAACTTTGTAAGATTTACAAAACCCAACAATGAATAGTCTACCGGCAAAAGTAAGCATAATATGGTTATTATATTTTCTTCAAAAAACAAAGTTCAAAAGATGAGGACACAGGGTACTTAATCTACCAAACACATCTAATAAGAAGCGAATTTGTAGAGATCTAATTCAAAGACAGGAACGTTGAAGGCAAACCAAAGTTAGTGTAGATTGTCACTTACTGAAAATTGTAAAACCACATCAGAAAGAACTTGAAAGGAATATCCCCAAGTAAACTAAGATATCAAGTCCCCAAGACTTGTAAATGTGGATATAGCATAACACATCATGAGCACTAAGTCCTTTAAAAACTTTTTACACACATACATCCAGAGAGATGCACACATACACACACACAAAAGAGAAAACATGCCCTGACTCCATTAAATGAATTAGGCTTTAATTTTTTTTAATTGTACTCTAAGGACCTTACCAAATTCCACTGGTATCAAATATAATAGGCACATGGGAATATTGAGAGACATGAAGTCCACTACTGTGTGTTATGAAAAGAACAAGTCAACTCAATAAAGCATCATGATTCATGATTGCAATTTTTTAGAGTAGATAGTATATCCTTCTACAAATGCATAAATCTCAACAAGCAAATGTAAGCAAATTATGCATTTCGTCACTCAAATAGAAAAATGAACATGAAAGTAGTTGCAAATTTGATAAAATTGGTGTTGTTTATATGTCAGAGTAGAGTACTACAAGTCTGGGAGAAAAAATTAGACCGGATCAACATGGAGGCCTACGTTGGTCAAATGAGAAAAAACAACCAAGAGGGTCTCAATCATTATAAGAAAGAACAATAACCCAGCAACCTATCTAACATGCTTGACAGAACGAGCATTTAAAGAATGCGTAGATAGAGGCAGTAGTAGAAGAAGTGAAAATAGACAAACATAGATTCAGTTAAGAAATTGAGAGAGAGAAGCAGGGGCATTGAGATACAAAGCAAAAGGGAACAAACCTATAGGGGCAGACTAAAGCATCGATCGTCTCACACGACAGCATCAAATGGCACAAACCCTACGATCAAAAGTGAAATCGTGAGGGAGAGAGAACTACGAATTTTGAGATAAGGGTGTGCAAGAGTGAAATCGTGGAGATTGATGAGGGGAGATTTGATGAGGGAAAAAAAAAGGAGGGAATTTTAAGAGAGAAATGTCCACTGCCCGATCAACAGATCACCCCCTCAAAAAAAAAAAAAAAAAAAAATTCAAAACAATTTTTAGATTTTTTTTTTTGAAAAAATTAAAAATAATTTCAGAGCAATAAAAATCAAAATTATATTTTTAAAATTTAAAAAAGTATTTATGACCTAAAAGATAAAAATATACAAAAAATAATAAGTTTTTTTTTTCACCCAATTTTTTTTTAGTTTTTTAGGAAAAAAAATTGAAACTAGTTTCTGAAAATAAAACCAAAAATATTGAAATTGATAATTTAAACTTTGAAAAAAGTTTAAATTATCTCAAAATAGTCATCTCAACTTAAGAGTGTGTTTGGGCTAAATGGGTTCATTTTGTGATCTAATTCAATGATCATTTTAATTTTACAATTCAGTAACTAAAATATTTAAAACTCTTTGAAAAATTATAATAAAAAACACAAATCACTAAATCATATCATTCCACTAGCAAAACTTTTACCGATGAATAGTGTTATCGTCGCTAAATGGTTAACTCTTTGCCCACGCCAACTTGTCGTCGCCAAAAGTAAGCACACTAATAGCAACGCTCATTGTGTTGCTAAAACATAAGCCTCGTAGCTAAAAGTTTTGATATTTTGGCGCCAACTGTAGACACCCTATTTTTGACTGCCCTTAAGACTTGGGCGCAACTGATGGTTTACTTTGTGGTGAAAGATGTGCAATGCAAAGATTCGATTTCTACGGCAAGAGGAGCTTCAAATCCCAACTTCACACCCCATTGTGGACCAAAACTATTTTGAATGGTTTTTAGACCTTAAAACCCTCTCTTTTAAAATATTTTTGAAGCAAAGTTCCTACGATGTTCCGAAGCTCGCATTTCGTTAAATGTTGTGCTTTTCGGTAAACCGAGCAAGGACAAAGTGGAAATGAATGAAAAAGAGATGAAATCATTGAAAAATCTTTCAAAACATCTTGTTTAAGGGTTTGGAGTTGAATAAAATGAGAGAGGAGAGAAGAAACCAAGTTGGAAAAGAAGTTGGGCATGAATCGTTAAGAAAGAGTCGAACAACCCTCGCTAAATCAGGCCTATCCTTTTGTACACTTGGATTGAAGCTATGATGCGACCACCATTGGAAAGTGGACTTTCGGGGCTTCATTTTACACTCAAGAATCTCCTAAAGCCGAGTCCGGATGGGGGAGATATGGTTGGTTGAAGTTAGGCATCAATCCGATTGAGCTGGAAATGAGCAGTCTTCACTAAAAGAGGGATATCTCTTAGCACACTTGAAATTTTGATGTGAGACTTCTACCATTGGAAATCTTACTTCCGGGGCTTCAATTTAGACACAAGAATGACCTGCAAAGGAGTCTACATGAAGGCGTTATGCCCATTTGAAGTTGGACCTGGAAAGCAGAATTTTCTACCGGCCACTAGTGAAGGGTGCCGGCCATCAAAGACCTGCAAAGGAGTCTAGATGAAGGAGCATGATTTTATTGCCTCATGGACTTCCATCTCAGCATGTTTTGGCCTTTATTTTGACATGTTTGAGCTCTGTTCAAAGCTAGTTTGGCTGTTTGAGTTCGATATTACATGATTCTAGTGTAAAGCTCTTCACTAGTTCTAATGCTTAAGTGTCTAACATGTTGTACATGAGTTGTTTGCATGTTATAGTCTTATTTCTCATGCCATATCAGCACTGAATTTCTACAATCTTCCTCCATGCTTCACTCTTTCATTTTCTTTGAAAGCAATCTTAAGCCCCTTGTTAGCTTGAGCATGGAATTGAGGCTCTCATGCCTAATGGTTTTAGCCTTCTCTTGAGGGTTTCTACTAACCAAAAGCATGAGGCTTCTTTCATGCTCAAGGTGTTTGTGGCTGAGGCCATGTTTCCCATTAGAGGACTTTGACATTGAACTAAACCGGTTAAAGGACTAATTGGTAATGTAAAATGTGTAAACAAGAGTTGAATCAAGTAAAATATGCCAAGATAAGCATATTGCATGTGTGCATTGCATTGTGTTCAATCGGACGTTATATTGAACACAAGGCGAATTGGTCCATTTCATACTCAAAGTGATGAAAATGAGCCAATTCCCTTTGTCTCCATTGCCTTTGATCTTCCATGATAAGGTAGTGGTCTTAGAGTCTTGTTTGTCTTGTATTTATTGAAATGCGTGCAAGTTGGATCTTTGGCCATCATGCATTGCATGCTTGATTGATGGTTTTGGATCCAATAGTGCCTCTCCCTTGATGTTTTGAAATGATAAGGAGTGGTACAGTACATACATGCCCTAGGGAGACCCTCAATTTTCTCTGTTTTGTGCTCTGTTGTAGTTTGGTGTCACAGCACACCAGTGGCCGGCAGTGCCACACTGATGGCCGGCACCCTTGCATTGTTGGCTGGCAGAGGTCCACTCTTGGTCGGAAGATGGCCGGCAGCAACTCCTTATGGCCGGCAGGCCACTGGTGCACTCCCCAGCATTGGTTTGGTAAGTTTCAGCAGCAAGTCCTTGAAGACACCCTACAAACAGAACCTCTAAAGAGCAATTGGAGAGCTTTTCGGGACGGAAACCGGTGCATGCATGTTCAACTTCTTAGAGCAGAGCTGAGGCAATACACGTTCGGGGCTTTACTTGTTAGTTAGCTTGGTTTTGTAATTTAATTAATTTGTTAATTAGTTAAAGTGTTGTAATAATTAAGTAGCTTAGTTTAGCTATTTTTTTATTGGTTTGTAATAATTAGTCTAATTAGCTTAATTAGATTAGTTAGATTAGCTTAGCTCATTTATTCAGACCCTCCTTCGCGAGGGCGTATTGTTGTAATAAGATGCGTGTGCGTGTGCATGTGCTTCCAACCCCACTTCTTTCTCCCTTTTACTTAACCACTTTCGATGGATAGTTTTAGGGCATTTTTCAATTAGCATCCTTATGCTTGCATGTTTGCATCCATTCATTTGTCTTGCATGCACCGGGCTCGGCGCATCATTCAAACTGTATTGTATTTCAATACACTTACTTGACATGTTTCAAACATGTTATCAAGTGTTGCATTCATATGCCATCTTAGATAGCTGAGTCTATTAGTTTCATATTACATGTGTTGCATTAGGCATCTAACATAGCTAGGATCATGCATGATTTCTAACTAGCTTTTGTTTTGGCTCGGAGTACACTGTAAGTGTTTACGCTTTAGCATCCTTGCATGAGTGTGAGTGTTGCCATGATAGCATACTTGCCATGAGGCTATTTGCTTAAGTGATTAACTGCTTAAATGCCTGTGGGTGGAGGCTTGATTGCTGGAATTGGGACAATTCATCAAATGTGAGTTTTAAGCCCACTTGAGGGTGGCAAATCCGCGCTTTAGCCTACTTGCGAGTAGCATTTTTAAACCATTTTCGAAAACAAACATGAGTTGTTTTGTTCCGATTCTCGTGATTGAGTCTATACTTGTGTGCTGTGCGCATCACATAGTAAGTTAGATTACTAACCGGAATAAGAACACATGTGTCTATAAAAACAACATATCATGGTAGTAGAGGCCGATCCTTTGATCGGACGAGCGGGGGTGCTCATTGCATGACCTTCCCCTCTCGTACCCAAGTTCCCGAGCCGAGGCAACTTTGGTGATGACGGACACGTGGCCTTCGGCACGAGTCAGGGTTTCCTAAATTTCCCAAAAACAAAACATTTAGGTGGCGACTCTGTAATCTGGCAAAGCAGTCCATGTTTGACGCTTTTTATTCAAAATTGATTTTCCAAAACCAATTGCCAGATTTGGACTCTTTGGTGTTTATCAGTCTCACATTGCACTTTGTGAGATTAGATTCAGAACCGTGACAGGAGTCCGAACTGTAGTAAGACCAAATTTGTGCCCTCTCCGAAAGGGGGGGGGCGCGCGAAGGAAGTCGGGTCTACACCAACCGAAAAATTTGGTGCTAAAAGAATGTTATGCTTTTTTAGCGACGATAGAAAATTGCGTCAGTAAAGGTATACTTTTACCAACGAAATTGATCACTGTATCGCCAAAAATATACTTTTGGCAATGAAAAATTGACATCGTTGCCAAAAGTGCAATTTCTTGTAGTGTAAGCTAAGTTAGGCTAGAAAAACATGCTAACATGTGAAGCTAACTAGGCATGCAAACAAGACATGAGGAGGGGAGGCTAACCCCTACAATTTTGGACTTCAAAATGAGATTTTGGCCATTGAAAATACTCTGAAGTTCAGTGGTTAAAAGGCCCAAAAAAGTTGATTTGAAAGTGATAAATAAAGGCACAAAAGCTTAGGAAACTAGTAAGCAAGAAGGGTGAACCACCCCCCACTTGAAAATGGCCTCAAACCAACATTTTTAGATCATAAAAATAGAGGTTTTTTTAGTTCAAAACCAGCCACAAAATAGTTTAAAAAGATGAGAAAACAAGTATACTAAACAAGTGAACAAAGCAAGTAAATTACTTCTTGAAGCAAAGAGCAACTCCAGGCACAAATCCAAGCTAAAGCCACTTGCTAGAGCTCAAAACAAGTCTCAAGGAACCTCAGCTCAAAGAGAAGTAACTTTGATCAAGGTAGTGTATGTAGAACTGTAGAGAAAACTAGCTACAAAGCACAAAATTGTAAGAGAGAGAGAAATCTAAAGAGAGAGAGAAAGAGAATTTTGTTCCAAAATTGCTAACCCCTCAAAATGGGGAATGAACCCTCATATTTATAGAAAAACACACATTGAGCTTAGGAACATCCCACCATACACATGTAGGAAGATGCAACTCAATGTACTAACAGTTGGCACAGTTGTCAACAAATATCTGGAAAAAGGCATTGGTGGCCGTCGGCCACCGCTGGTAGGCGACCGGCCACACCCCTGGCCGACAACCATTATCCATGTCCGACAACCTATGCTGGTGGCAGACAAGTCACCAAAAGTTCCAGGCAAGAAAAATAAGATTTTGGTCACAAAACAGATAAGGTTTAAAGGCTCAAAAGACAGGGCGCTCCGCCGAGGACTTCGAGCACTCAAAAAGAACACATGCAATTACAATCACCATATGCACAAGTGATGACATCCAAGTCTTGAGGACAGTAAAAAATAGGGTGTCTACACAAAGGCTTTGTGCAAATGATTGAAGGACCAGAAGATCAATGTGTCCTGGATGATATAGGTACCAGAGCCGAGGAAAAGGCTGTCAAGGATCTGGTGGAGGTAAGGATCAACGAAAATGATCCTGAGAAATTTTTCCTGCCAGGATCCACCCTTATAGCCTAAGAACGATTGGAGATGGTGAATTTCTTGGTGGCAAACATTGAAGTGTTTGCATGGATGCCTTACAACATGCTTGGCGTCGATCCAAACTTCATTTGCCACCAACTCAATGTTTTCCCCGATGCTCAGCCCATCATTCAAAGAACTAGGAGATTAGTGCTTCATCACGCCGAGATAGTTGCGGAAGAGGTCAAGAACTTGCTTGAAGTGAGGGATATTAAGGAGGTACACTACCTTCGTTGGGTTTCCAACACGGCCATGGTACTAACGAAGAATGGGAAATGGCGAGTTTGTGTCGACTTCAAGACGGTCAATCGCGCTTGCCTCAAAGACAGTTTCCCTTTGCCTAGAATCGACCAACTAGTGGACCTTATAGTCGGGCGTAACCAACTAAATTTCTTAGATGCATACCGCGGCTACCATTAGATCACCATGCACAAGCCCGACCAAAAGGTTACCTCTTTCACAACGCCGAGTGGACTGTTTTGTTATAGGGTTATGCCCTTCGGGTTATAGAATGCAGAGGTGACCTTTCAAAGGATGGTCACAAAGATGTTTGCCCCTTTGCTCGGCCGAATGATGGAAGCCTATATCGACAACATGGTCGTGAAGAGAAAATGTGAGACCAACCACCTAGCCGACTTATAGCCAACTTAGCAGAGATGTTCGCCATTCTCAGGCAACACAAGTTGCGTCTGAACGCATCCAAGTGCGCCTTCGGCGTGGGGTTAGGGAAGTTCTTGGGATTTTTGGTCACTAATCGTGGGATTAGGGCAGATCTCTCTCAAATCAAAGCCATATAAGAATTGAAGCAACCCAACTCAACAAAGGACGTGCAACATCTTGCCGGGATGGTAGCCGCGCTTAACCAATTTATAAGTCAGTCATCAAATCGTTGTCGCCCTTTCTTCCGAGCCTTGAAGTCAAAGTTTTCGTGGGACGAAGATTGTGATAGAGCGTTAGCCGAGCTAAAGACGTATCTGTCTTCCGCTCCGCTTCTGGTCATAACGAAGCAAGGTGAGGAACTCTATCTTTATTTGGCCGTTTCTCAACATGCTGTCAGCGCAGTGCTTGTTTGGGCAGAAGGCATACAACATCTGCCGATCTTCTACGTGAGCAAAACTTGCTCCCCGTGGAGTCAAGATACTAGCCACTTGAGAAACTGGCCTTGGCGTTGATGATGGCCTATCGGAAGTTGGCCCATTACTTCCAAGCACATACGATTGTAGTGCTGACCGAGTTTCCGTTGAAAGCTTTGTTTGAGTGGGCTAACTTCTCCAGTCGAATCTTGAAGTGGGTAGTCGAGTTGAGACAATTCGACATCAAGTTTCAACCTAGAACCGCCATCAAGGCTCAGGCATTTGTCGACTTCATTGCAGAATTCTCACCTGGGACTCACCCGATTTGCCTGGTGGACCTTACCGACGTAACCGAGCTAAGGCGGGTAGGCATTGTGAAAATTGCACAACCAAGTCCCACTCTGGCCCATATCAATCCTTCTGACGAACCAAATATAGAAGGTGACGCAGAAATTGCCCGCCCGAGCAAAGACCTGTCACTTGAAAAACAACCACATCTTGGCAATGCATTGATGGATTTGGGAATAACAGGACAACCAGTTAGATCCAACTCCGCATCGCCAGGGGGGAGTAAGGGCATGCAAGTTTCAATCATCATCGGAGCGCTTGACGCGGAAATAGCCGAGCAACTCAAAACACTTAAACCTCCAAAAGTCCTAAGATCCTGCAGAATGTTGGAAGCTTTTTATCGACGAAATGTGAAAACTTTTTGTCGATGGCACTTCAAACGGACATGGGGCCGGGCTAGGCATAGTTTTGATCTCACTAGACGGACTAACCATTGAACATTCCATCATGCTTGGGTTTCCAGCATCAAATAACGAGGCTGAGTATAAAGCACTGCTAGCCGGACTGAAAAGTGCGCTCCAACTGCAAGCATCCAAGGTAATGGTCTGCAGCGACTCCCAACTCATTGTAAACCAAGTGTTTGGAGAATATGAAAGCCAAAGATGGCAAAATGGACAAATACCAAACTCTGGTGAGAGAGCAGATAAAAAAATTTCAAGCCATACGAGTTCAACAAATCAGCCAAGAAGACAATAGCCGAGTAGACGAGTTGGCCGGTCTGGCTTCCATGGCCGACAAATCAACCCGCAACCCTCTCCTGATTGAATTCCTTCCTGGACCTAGTATAGAAGAACCAAAGAAGACTGAAGCTCTCTGGGCCAAGCTAGGTCCTTCCTAGATGGACCCCATTGTTCTTTTCCTAAAAGAAAGAATCTTGCTGACTTACAAAATAGAGGCACACAAAGTCCGGGTGAAGTCTGAGCGGTTTTGGCTCTCTCCGTCTAGTGCTTTGTATAAAAAGTCTTTCACAGGACCTTACTTGAAATGCGTCCATCCAAACAAAGTTGAAGCCTTTCTGTTTGAAATCCATGAAGGAATGTATAGAAGTCATATTGAGGGAAGATCTCTGGCCTACCGCGCTATCTCGCAAGGATACTGCTGGCCATGCATGCAGGTGGATGCACAGAAGTATGTGAGAAAGTGTGAGAAATGCCAAAAGTTCGCCCATCAAATTCACCAGCTGGCTAGAGAACTTCTTTCTCTTACAAGTCCTTGGCCGTTCGCAATATGGGGATTTGACATAGTGGGGCCGCTCCCAACCGCACCGGGTAACCGCAAGTTCTTTATAGCCGCGGTAGATTACTTTACCAAATGGGTAGAAGTGGTGCCCCTGTCGACCATCAAGGAGAAGGATGTGAAAAGATTCGTTAGGTAGAATGTTATAATGCAGTTCAGCGTACCTAAAGCCTAAGTATCCGACAACGACACCTAATTCGACCGAAAACTATTTAGGGGATTCTGTGAGAAACTGAAGATAGAGTTCTATAATTCAACACCGACCTATCCACAGTCAAATGGCCAAGCCGAAGCATCAAACAAGACCATTCTAGATGGACTGAAGAAAAGGCTAGACAAAGCCAAAGGCAAGTAGACCGACGAACTTCCAAATGTCCTCTGGGCCTACCGAACAATGCTAAGACACTCAATCTGGGAGACGCCTTTTGCTTTGGCATATAGTATGGAGGCAGTCATTCCATTGGAGATTGGTATGCCCACCATCCGCAGTGCAAATTTTGAGCCAGATCTGAACGCCGAAGCCATCGCCCTTGAATTAGATGAGGAACACAGAGAAAGGGCACTGGTCCACGTTGCAGCATATCAGCAAGAACTGTTTAAGAGGTATAATAAGACAGTCTACTGTTTAAGAGGTATAATAAGACAGTTCACCCTAGATAATTCAAGGTCAGAGACTGGGCTTTGCGGAAGGTGATGGGCAACACTTTAGTACCGGGCGAAGGAAAGCTAGGGGCAAATTGGGAAGGACCATACAAGATAATCAGTTTGACGGGCAAAGGGGCATACCGTCTGGAAGATTTAGACGGCCAAGCCATACCTCAGCCATAGAACGTAGCCAATTTAAAATTGTACTATTTTTTATTTGAACCTTCAATGTAATTTTTGTTGAGGACAGGCATTCCCCTCCATTTACCTATGTAATTCTTTTGATCACCATGGTAATCTATTTATGATAGAAATGAACTACTGTACTTTGAAATTTTGTCATATTTGATGGTTTGAACTGAATGTGGGGCAACCATCTTCCAGCCGAGGTGTTTTGCTCGACTAAAGGAGTTGATGACTTGTTCAACTCCAAGTTTTTAGCCGAGGAGTTTTGCCCAACTGAAATGGTTGATGACTTGTTCAGTTCCAAGTTCTTAGTCGAGATGTTCTACCCTGCCTAAGGAGTTGATGACTTGTTCAACTCCAAGTTTTTAGCCAAGGAGTTTTGCTTGGCCTGAGAAGTTGATGACTTGTTCAACTCCAAGTTTTTAGCCGAGGAGTTTTGTTCGGCCTAAGGAGTTGATGACTTGTTCAATTCCAAGTTTTTAGCCGAGGAGTTTTGCCCGACCTAATGAGTTGATGACTTGTTCAATTCCAAGTTTTTAGCGAAGGTGTCTTGCCCGGCTGAAGTAGTTAATGACTTATTCAACTCCAAGTTTGTGGCTGAGGTGTTTTGCCCAGCCTAAGGAGTTGATGACTTGTTCACCTCCAAGTTTTTAGCCGTGGTGTTTTGCCCAGCCTAAGGAGTTGATGACTTGTTCAACTCCAAGCTTTTAGCCGAGGTGTTTTGCCCAGCTAAAAGAATCGATGTTTTGTTCAACTTTTGTCTTATGGTTGAGATGCTTTGCCCGGTTAAATGAATGGATGTTTCCTTCAAAAATATTGCACGGTTGTAAAGAAGGAAAACAATGTAATTGCAAACAACAAAAGTTGTTAAAATTTTCATTCATTGCACATTCAAGTATAGGGGCTAGTATCCCGGTTACAAAAATTTCAAAAGAAAAACAAGAGAAAATACAAGACTAAGCTAGGGGAGGGGGGAGAGATCGACAAAGGTGTCTTCAGCTCCGGTGCCAGTTTCCTCCAAATCAACCATAATGGCCGCTTTGTCGCGCTCCTTCTGGTTAGTCTCACCTTGATTGCCTCCTTCCTTGACCACTTCCTCGGTTTCTTCTACAGTCTCTTCTTCAACCTTCTCTTGCAACGAATTGAAGATGTTGTTAGCATAGGGCACCATGTAGACCGACAAGAAGGCGGGGGGGAGGAGTGGAAAAGACCTCGAAATCAGATCCTTAGTCTAATTTTTCATAGGTTGCCTTCCAACCGGACTTGAAGAAGATGTCCTTAGTGGCTTCGACCTGTTTGGTGTAGCTCTCCTCAGCCTCCTTGAAGACAAGGTTATTGGTCTCGTCCACGTCTTTTTGCTTCGCTTTCTTTAACTCCTCTAGCTCGGCACGAAATACGTCCCTCTCCTGCTCGGCCCTACCAAGCTGGCCAAGAAGCCTGGCGTTGTCATCGTTGGCGATTTCGAGGGAGTCTTTAGCTCGACCAAATACATTCTTGCCAATGTTATTCAGCTCGGTCACTTTATGACGCAAGTTGACAATGCGGTCTATGACAAGGTGTTGTTTTTGGATAGCCTGCAGGAAATCAAAGTAAAGTTAGCTTAAATAAGAAAGCAACTGAAGAAACACTTAGAAAAATTTCTTAAATTCTTACTCTGGTCATAGATTTGACCGCGGACTTCACAAGCGGGGTGTCAGGTACGTGGTCACTGCTGGTTACGTCGCTCGGCAGCAACAACGCTTTTGACAAATCAAATACCAAAAGGTGCTTCTTATCTCCCTTAACCGAAGTGTTAGCCGGGATCTCTTTCCCCAATGCTTGAACTCGGGCTTTCACGGAGGAGTCAACTCAACATCCTACACTAGTTGCTCGGTGCTTAGCTCGACCACGAGTTCGGTAGACAGATCAGTCAAGCCGGCTTGCTTGCTAGCCTAGCGTTGTTCAGCGTGGGGAGCAGGTATGGAATTCAAGGCAATCACAATCCTTGAACTCTGACTAGCAGTTGGTACAGGAGGAGGATTGCTTGGCAGCTTGGTTGAGGTGGCGATGATGAGATTCTTGATTCAGCTTTTCTTTGCCATTTCTTGTTCCTCAGTCAATTTGATTAGGAGCACATCTGGAAGTGTCAGATCTGGTGGTGGACAAGGTGCTCGTAAAAAGTCTGTGACTTTGCTTTTGCGGGGAGCTAAGTAGCGGTAACTCGGTACATAACCGAAAAGCTAGCTGCAATCTCAGTGCCGATATCGTACTGCGGTCCTAATCGCCTCCTCGTTCGGATAGAGATAGTTGGCTTGTAACTCTTCAATAGCGGCAGAAAAGAGGAATTAGTTTGGTACAAGGAATACTACGAAAATTAACCAGTTAGGAAGCTCGGCTTACAAGAAGAACCGAAGTCCTTGCTGATATACCAACTGGGCACGTCAGTTGTCTCATAATTATCGGACACCTAGAATAAGTCATCATCGTGCATGTCCTTGTCCGGTGTGCCGTTTACAAGTCGTTCTCTACTCGGTTTTATTTTTAAGTAATAGTTGTAGCCGTCTTTTGTGCGACTTAGTATGTATTGACGTAGGATTTCTGCTAAACCCAACTGTAATCCCAGCAGATGGTTTAGCTCAACCACTCCGTTTATGATTCTGTAAGTATTGGTTCATACTTGTGTGGGAGCTAGCTTGGTGCGTCTCAAAAATTCGCATATCAAGGGTTACACCGAGAAGCGGAGCCCCTCCTCGATTATACTCAGCACGATGAAAGGACAAGATTCCAACCTACTCCATGGGTTTATGTCCTCTTCATCGAGTTCTAGATGTACATCGTCCGGGACATCGTATTCCTCTCGAAAAGCGGCAAAGCGACCGCGCGTGTCTACAAGGAAGTGATAGCCCCCCATAAGTGACCAGTTTGGTCATCCTAGTAGGTTTAAGGTGGTAAAGTTGGGAACGGTGGCTGCTCGGCCTTTGAGAGCCCTGGTGTTGGTGTACCTGATCCCCTAGGATTCTACAGTTACAAACCAAGTATGAGTGGCAGCACGGTCGTGCATATGAGCTTCATTTTAGCTTGGTCACTTTGAGCACGCTTTGCAGCTCGGCTTATGTGGTTTGACGGATCCTAGGTCGGTCATGCGAGCAGGCCAGATATTAGCCCGATTGACTTATGTTTTTGGATCAAAAAGACATTTTTAGCCCGGCCAGGCCCAGACCTGCACCTGTTCATCACAAGAGATGATGAACAGAGTGGGAAATGGTGGGTACAGGGGCTTTTCGATGACAAAAATAGTGCAAAACCCTAACCTAGCTTAATTTTTGATAGCATTGGGGCATTTTAATCTTCCTCAATGGGTGAGGATGGGAGTTGAAGCCAACAACGCAAGAAAAACATGAAGAACAGTAGAGAAATTGAAGAACTTACGGATCGAGGCATGAATCGAAGTTCAAGTCAAAGAAGGGTTTCCCAACGGCAATGACGCTGCGAAATCCACTAAGAGAGCCCTTCGATTAGGGCAAGAAGTGAAAAAGCAAGGAGAGTGGCACGCTGTTGCTTTGAGTCATCAATGATGAAGAAGATAAACAGTGAGTTGAAGGAGAAACGAGGGTGATATGCGTGTAGGTGAAAGTGGAAGAGGCGCCAAAGTTTGAATATAAGGCGACGATGTGGGACAACTGGACAAGTAGTATGAGGCCAATCAGTGAATGCCACGTGTCTAGGATTAGACCGGTGTCAGGCTCGAAAAGAGAGGCTAAAAACCCGAATCGTCAACCGGGCAAGCTATACGACCGAGCATGCTAACTAGCACGGTTGAAGGTAGTGACCGACGTGGGAGCATGTGTGATTAGGCATGAAGCCAGGCGAATGAAGACCGAGCAAGGGAATGAGCTCGGCCACTGAATATAATCCCAATCACGCTAGCGCGGACGAAATTAAGGGGCAATTGAGAGGGAAATTCATAGCCTACTATGGGCCGAGCTAGTTTGAGCCTTAGTTAAGGCCTGTGCCCATACAAAACAAGCCCACACGATCGAGTGAGGTTTGAGTACGGTTAGGAGCGTGGCATGTGCTGGGGCGGGATATCAGCCCGATCTTGTGAAGTGAGTTTGAGGCACTAGCACAACTCAGTGATGTGCGCCGTCCGAGTTGGACGGAGTTCGTCCTCAGAAGACTAGATTCAACCAAATAAGATTTCAATCATGACCATGGAGCTCAGTTGAGTCAATACTCAGGCTTGACCGATAAGACCAGATTGGTAGTGCGGTCCTGAGGGAAGGGCATGGCGCCACATGGAGCATAGCTCAGTAGGAAGTGCTATGCAGCGCATTGGGGCTACAAGAAGAAGATTCCACCATCCATATGCGTCAATACCGTTTGGTGGTTTCGTCATTTGGTGTTTAGCTGTATTAGCGCAAACATGTGGGAGAACGTAAGAAGAGAGCAGGTCCACGCGTCCAGAGGAGAACGGACGCAGAGGCGCGCTCAGAAACTATATAAACAGTGCTATGCCTTCATACATAGGTCTGAAAAATCTGGTGATCAGAGCTCACCTACCACTTTGTCTCCTTTCTCTCTTTCTCTCTCTCTTTTTCTCTTCCTCTTTAAGGGTGCTAACTTGACCGTCGGAGGGGTTTTCCGGCAGCATACCCCCTGGGTAGCTCACCGTCGTTGTATTCTCAGGTTATTTGGAGCGAAGCGAAGCTTGGACATAAGGAGTACGAAAGTGACGAATATTTGCCCCCCGTACAATTTCTAATTCGTGTCACATAATGAATCAAATTTACTACTATTATAAAAGTGTGGAGAGTATGTCATATTTTTTTTTAAATCTCAATTTTACCTTATCAAATCTACTTTATTTTATAAAAGTCATGAAAAGTCTTATATAAACCATTATCTCTTTATTTTTGGAGTTGAACACTCAAAAACAATATATTTGTTTCCAAGAGTCCTACATAAATATAAACAAATCGTCTCCTTTCTTATCCAAATATATATATATATATATATTTTGTTTTCATATTTTTTACATTGATGATGATTGAATAACCAAAAAAAAAAATAATAATAAAATACTTTTTTTTTTTTTAATTTCCTGTGTCTACTTCTATACTGATATACATAATATTTACAATTGTCCATCACTGATCAAATCACTGTGAATAATTTTGGTTGAATCTTAAAGCTGTATGTATTTGTTCGAATCTAGACAGAGGAAATTGCATGCATTTTTAAAATAGAGATTTGCGTTATATCTCAAAAATTCGCAAGTTATCTTCATACACTTTCTTTTTATTTAAATTATGTTTTATGAACTATAATATTTTATGTGGTGTTTTAATAACTAAGGTATGATGTCAAAATTCTAAATAAGAATAATTTTTGTTGGTTTTATTTTTTAAATTTGTTTTTCAGTTTTTGATTTTTCATATTTTCTCAGTCAGTGATCAAAGATACTGAAATTTCTTCAAATTTTATATTTAAATTATACTTTTACATGAAAATCTAATATATAATAATTTAAATAGAATTAAAAGGTAAAATATTGGTAAAAATAATTTATAAATTCAAACATATACAGATTTTTTATTATTATATTTTTTGCTATTATTGTTATTATTATTATTATTATTATTTAATATTAATATTTTTTTTTTCAAAAAGAATACAGAACAAATTATTTTCTAAGTGTATTTTGATTAACTAAATCTAAATCTAAAAGTTAAATTAAAAAATAAAAAAGTATTAAATTAAGTGAATCTATAAAGAAAATAAAAAGGTTATTAAAAAAATAGTGTCAAAGATATAAAAAAATAAATTAAAAAAAAAACATGAAAGCTAAAAAATTCAACACAAAAGTTTGAAAAAACAAATCAAATCGAACCAAACACTATCAACTTCTCTCTCTCTCTCTCTCTCTTTTCTTTTTTCTTTTTTAAATAGTTCTTTACTAATTTTTAATTTTACACAAATTATTCACAAATTCCTTTCAATTTTTATGTGAATTTAATTATCTAATTAAAAAATAGTGCATGCACGCAAAAATGTAACACTAAACATGTTGATTATGATCATCTATTTAATTATGATTAATTAACTTATCATTGTTACATGTATTATATTATTGTAAAAAATTTCACATATTACTTTTGTGATATCTTATATATGTCAATATTTACATATATAAACATATATATATATATATATATATATATATATAAATGTAAAGTTATATATATTATTGTATTCATATATTATCAATCTGTAATGCTATTGAAAAATCTAAAAATTTCCGAGATATTGATTTTTGATTGTGTCAATTTTAAATAGTAAATAACAATCTCAATCAAACAATCAAAGACAATTTGGCACAATGATTTAACGTGAAAAGTTACAATTGGAGCGCCTCCAATTGTGATAAAAAAAAAATCACAGGCTAAAACCTCAAAACAATCTACTAAGAAGACAAAAAAGAATTACATAAGTGTACCCTCAATTACCTAGCAAATTCACATCCGGATTGAGCCGACCCCTATGTGCCTTTTCTACCACCGTCTTCACCTTAGAATTGTCTTGCCCAACATTGAATCCACAACGTCGATGTCGAATCCACGACGATGAGCCACTCCGAATTTCCCCAAAGCTTCAGGCCCATGTTCTCCAGAATCCACTAAAGAACAACTCTCTCTTTTGTGAATAAACGAAAACAAACAAACTTTTGATGATGTTGATATGAAGTTCACGGGTCGATTGATTACTCTTAAATCATCAAGAAAATATTCATAAGCACCCTCCAATATAAAATACTTTGTATCTTGCTCCTCTTTGAAAATTTGGATGGCCTAAACCCTAGAAATAGTAAACTGCACACTTTATAGTAAACTAAATCGCGAAGACCGCTCGAGCGCACATTTCACCGCTCAAGCGGTGTGAGCAAAGGCGGTGCAAAACATATAGGCTGACCGCTCGAGCGGTAAGATTTTCTTCTTAGAAATTCGGGCGCTCTGCAAAAATACTGGATGATCTGTTTCTTTGCTTGAGCGCACAAATGACCTGTCACGACCCAAATCCACCCCTATGGGTTTAGCATCATAACCGACCAGTAATTTGTGATTACCAAAGGCCTGATTAACAGTATTAATAGTAGTTTAATAACAAGGCTAGTGAAAGCAATAGATGTTATAATAAATCATCCAATGAGCTGTAAGGATTTAAATAAACAAACAATTTATATATATAGATATAAACACTAAAGTCCAAAATACATCTAAGTACAAAATAAAAGACATGTTAGGGAATTAAATCCCAAAGCCAAAACAAATTATAAAACATTCACTTGACTTCATACAATATTCAAAAAGGATAGCCTTGACATTAACGGTTCGGAACCTCGCGGTGAGGCACAATAGGTTGGCTTCACAAAACGGATTCAGGTCGACGCTGCTAACTTTGCTCCGGTGCCTAACCACCTACATGTATATAATAAACTGTGAGCTAAAACTTCGTGAATAACAAATGTGTAAAGGGGTTAAGAATGAATGTCCTTTCAGTATTTAAAATAGTCAATTGCGTCACGTAGCTCGACTTTTCATGCCCCATTTTGGAAGCCGAATAAGCCCTACAGCATCGGACTCCCGCGGTTCTGAATCTGATTCCATAAGTGCAATGTGAAATAGATAAACACCATGTAGTCCAAATCCGGTAAATCTTTTTTGAAAATCAATTTTGAATAAAAA
Source organism: Camellia japonica (assembly GCA_030407325.1). Classification (NCBI taxonomy): domain Eukaryota; kingdom Viridiplantae; phylum Streptophyta; class Magnoliopsida; order Ericales; family Theaceae; genus Camellia; species Camellia japonica. The sequence goes on along the minus strand of JAPPVO010000031.1, from coordinate 167,298,524 downwards.
AATGTCAAAAATGGACGGCTTTGCCAGATACAGAGCCACCACCTAAATATTTTTGAAAAATTTAGGAAACCCATGACTTGTGCCAAAGGCCACGTGTCCACCATCACCAAGATTGTCTTGGCTTGAGAACTTAGGTACGAGAGAGGAAGGTCATAAATTGAACACCCCCACTCGCCCGATCAAAGATCGGCCTCTACTAATCATGATATGAATCTTATCTACAGTATATGCTCTTTTTCCGATTATTAGGCTAGCATTACTATGTGATGCGCAGACACACAAGTATAGACTGTTTTGCCAAAATTAGAACATTTTGGTTTCATGTTTGTTTTGAAAATTGTTTCAAATATGTACCACTTGAAAAAGTGATCGCATATGAACATTACTCAACTTATTCCAATTCAAGCAACTAGCCTTCATCCACAAGCATTCAAACAGTTTATCACTTAAGCACTTAGCCTCATGGTGAACATGCTTTGATATAGCAACACTAACATACAATGCAATATGCTAAAGCGAGTAAAGGCTTACCTAGTACTCCAAGCCAAAAAAGATGATAAAGTTAGAAAGATGCATGATCCTAACTAATGCAATATAACTAATGCAACACATGCGAAATGCAATTACTAGGCACAGTTACTAATATGGCATATGAAGCAATTTGATAGCATGCGGTCTAAGTACGTATTCAAAGAAGTATTTAACTAACAATGCAAGTTAGAATGATGCGCCGAGCCTAAATGCATGCAAGACAAGTGGATGCAAGGCATGAGAGATACTAAACAAAACATGATGCCCTAAACTAACCAACATAAGCCTGCTGTAGACGTCCCCGAACGTCCCGGGAGGGAAATCCCGTTTTGTTCATTGGGCCTATTACAGTTCGGACTCAAATTGTCACGGTTCTTAATCTGAACCAAAGAGTCCAAATCTGGCAAATTGTTTTGGAAAACAGATTTTTGTGAAGAAGTGCCAAACATGGACTGCTTTGCCAGATACAGAGTCGCCACCTAAATATTTTTTAATGGGGGAATTTAGGAAACCCTGACTCGTTTGCCTAAGGCCACGTGTCCGTCATCACCAAAGTTGCCTCGGCTCGGGAACTTGGGTACGATTGGGGAAGGTTAGCTATGAGCACCCCCTCTCGCCCGATCCGAAGATCGGCCTCTACTAACCATGATATCTTATTTTGAAAACGCTATGTGTTCTTATTCCGGTTATTAGCCTAGATTTACTACGTGATGCACACAACAAACAAGTATAGACTAAGCCGCCTAAATTGGAACAAAACATTTCATGTTTGTTTATTTGAAAATGGTTTGATGGTGCTACCCGCGAGTAGGCTAAGACATGAATTTTGCCACCCTCAAGTGGGCTTAAAACTCGCATTCAATGCATTGTTCCAATTTAAGTAACCTAGCCTCCACCCACAGGCATTCGAGCAGTTATATCACAAAGCAGCTAGCCTCATGGTAATCATGCTGTCATGGCAACATTCACACGCATGTGGCATGCTAAAGCATAAAAGCTTACCTAGTACTCCAAGCCAAAACAGAAACTAGTTAGTAATCATATGCATGATCCTAGTTCATGTTTAAAATGGCTAATGCAACACAGGCAAAGATGCAATTTAGACAGGCTCGACTATTCTAATCATGGCATATGACATGCAACAGATAACATGTATTCAATTTGGAATTGAAATACAATGCAGTTAGCATGATGCGCCGAGCCCGGTGCATGCGAAACGAATGAATGTATGCAAACATGCTATCATAAGTATGCTAATTGAAATATGCCCTAAACTAACCATCGAAAGCTAGTAAATAAAAGGGAAGAAAGACGTGGGGTTGGAAGACATACACACACTCACGCACACTTATTACACAATTGTCCTCGCTCGGAGGGTCCGAATAAATATTACAAAACAAATAAATAATTAACTCTGCTAACTAATTAAATATTACATATCTTCTATTTAATTAACAAATTAAATGCAGAAAGAGGACGGCCGCAGCCCCGCCTCGGAATGCTAGGATGATGCATGCTCGACTCGCCCCGCCCCGCCCGAAAACCCGTGCCATGCCACTGTTGCCTCTGTTTACACTGCCCTGCTCCTCTGAAAATTCTAAAAATCCCCAGACCCCTTTTGAATCATCCTCTGAATGCTTTGGGGCATCACCGGCCCCAATTCAATTTCACCGGCCATGGGTATGGGCTTATCAGCCAAAAGGTACACCACCGGCTGGTAATTGATGGCCGGTCGGCACTGTATATGGCCGGCCGGCCATTTCTTCCTGTAGAAACCTGTTTTTGACAGCAGCAGAGGGCAGACAGTGCATGGCAAGGAAATTCAAAGCAATGCATGTATGGCCACTCTCCCAATCATGCTATGGACTCATGGGAGTGTAACCCTCGATACTCGGGCCACCAATCACGCATGTCGATGCATGATGGCCTAAGGCACCAAGTTTGCAACTTAATGTAAATGCATGCAACAAAAGAGATGAATGCCAACACCCTATCATATTGAGGTCAAGAGCGTCGGCGACCAAGGGTTGAGACGTGTTACGTCACTTGGAGTACGAACACACCTCACCCCTCGTGCTTGGTTTGACACCCCAAACCAAGCAATGCAATGCATGTATACAAACATGGCTCAAGAATGCAACATGAGGCTAAGATGCAAAACATGCCAAATGCAATGCACTCTATTATGCAAGCATGCAATATGCTAATCATGCAAGAGGTGATATAATGCAATTTAACATGTGATGCAAACATGGTACAATGCAAGCGTGCAATGAGAGGCAACAAGTCAAACATACAACTATATACAAGAATTGACTTAGACTGAAATGGGAGGCCTCAGCCACACCTCAAAACAGTGGCCAAAAGTGGTGCAAAAGGGGCCAAGATGTCAAACAAACAATCATGCCAATTGGTCCAAGGTTCGAAGCTAGTCAAGATGCTTGAGCTAAGGCCATGTCAAACAAGCCCCGCAAGGCCAAGATGACTGAAAACAGTCTAGGGGCAGACCAAAATACGACTAGGACATGCATGAAACATGGTTAAATCATGCCAGGAAATGGGTCCAAAACAAAAGGCATGCAAAGCCACCAAGTGAAGCATTACTCTACACCTGCCCCATCCACTCATGGCATGGACTAAGCAACCAAAAACAGATTTTCAACATGCAAAATGAGCCCCCAAAACCCACTGATATGGCAGCCCCAAAGACTTAAACACTTAAACATGCACAATGCTCATTTCAAGGCACAACAAAACAACTCTTCAAGACATGAAAGGGATGATAAATGAAATCATACAAGCATGGGTTATGGACTGAAATAGCATGGGAAATGACTTCAAATCACTAAAACCACCCAACTCAAGCATGCTCATGACTCACACCCTCAAGGCTCACAAGCCAAAATGCAAAGAGGCTATACCAAACATGGAGAATATGGTCAAAACAGCACCCAACAGACCTCAAGCATGGTAAGACATGGCTAGGAACTTCACAAAGTTAGGCCAAAACATGAGAGCATGGTAGGCTACATGCATGATGCATTTCTAAGCCAAAGAGAGGAATACAAAGCAAGTATATTAAGCATGAAAGGGGCAATCAATCTGACCGAAAACAGAGGCATAATGTGACCCAACAACACCCAAAAACCTCTGAAATGAAGTCAAGAACAACTAATCATGCATGCTACCCTTATGAGCCAAGAACATGCACAAAAGAGAGACAAAGGGAGAGGGGTGTCCCTCCCCTATACAAGACTTCAAAACTCCTTCTTCACCACTGAAAATCCATTGGATTTCAGTGGTGAGAAGGTCAACACAAAACAGTAACCAAAGCTTAACAAAGAGAGCACCAAAAGGGCCAAACAAGGCCTAAGAGGGGGAGGTCGACCCCCAACACCAAAACAACCTTAATGAAGTATCTTAAGCATGCAAATATAAGACTTTTTTCAGTTATACACAAAGTCTAAAACAGTAAGCGAGATATGTTAAAGACTAGTGCAAGATTGGGAATATAAAGCAAAAGTGTTACCCTTGAAGAACCCTTGAAGAACAGCAAGTGCAGCCCCCTTCTTCTGATCAAAACCAATCCAAAACCTCAAGAACAAACCCTCAATGCCTCCCAAAGTCGAAGTATGGTGTAGTAGTGTGTGTCTTAGTGCAAAACTAAGAAGAAATCACCCTTTTGGCCCTTAAACACACACACAATGAAGAGAGAGAGGGAGATATATAGAGAGAAAGTGTATATCAGATATATATATATATATATATATATGTATTTTGCTCTGGTTTTGCTGAACCCACCCAAAGGAGGAGGAAGGTCTCCTTATATAGGCAAAGGAAAAGGCTAAGCTTCCAAGAGAAGCTATCCTAAAAGGGTCAAGGCTTCCAAAGGAAGCTAAGCTAAGGGTGCAAGCTTCTTGAGGAAGCTAAGACAAAGGGTCAAGCTTCCTCAAGAAACTTGAGCAAAGGGTGCCAGAAGTTGGATCAAAAGGGTCAAAGGTTTAAAACAGCCACACCCGTGCATGGGGGGCAGGGTCCGTGCATTCCAGCTGGCACAGCTGGCATGCATTATGCCTAAAAAAAAGCAAGAAGGTGGTATCGGCCAGAAAAGGAGGCCATCGGCCAAACAGATGGCCAGACGACCACACAAGATGCCGACCGGCCAATGGTATATCTCACCAATGGCCGGTAGCAAGAATACACGGCCGGTGGCCTCAAGCCAGGGCCGGTGGGTGTCAGGAGTAGCTAACAAGATACTCTCTACCCTCAGAAGCAAAAACACAAACGTTTGGTGCAAAACCAAACACAAAACAGGCGAGTTGAGAGATCCTGAGGCAAGGCACGTAGCCGAGACCTCTGGGAACTCAAAACGAACACGAACATGGATGATCACCGAGTGTTCAAGCGGTAACGTCCAAGTCTTGAGGACGGTCAAAAATGGGGTGTCTACAGTTGCCCCTCTTTGACAGAACTCGAAAGTCATAACAATGACGGGAGTGATTGTCAAAGCCCAGAGACGACCCATTTTTGACAAGGCCGAAGACTTAGACAAAACATACAAGCTGCAGATAAAGATATGCGCCCGAAGGCAAGGGCGAAATGCAACTGACAATGCAAGAAGCCTAGCATAACTTACGATCATGCAAAGAAAGCTGTAACGAAACATAACAATGCAACAGTTTTAAGCTAGCACACACCAAACTACACTACAATGCAGAGAGAGTGTAAGAGAATCATTGTGATACCCCTGTTCCGTAGTATGCTAATTGGTCCTTAACTTGTGTATGATTGTGTGTTTAGCATGATTTTATGTGCCATTTTGTGAAAACATGAGATTTTGAAGTTCTATCTGTTCACCGTAGGAATATCTGTTTGAATAATTTTCTTCGGAAATTAAATTGAGGGCCTTATCGGCCACAGAACCCGAAATTGATTAGGCCATTGTGACTGGCATAATTTTTTGAGCCTACGGTGAAATTTAATTGAAAATTGGTTTGGGTTAGATTAAATCGATTAAATTGATGAATTAGAGCCCAACTACTTTATTATTATAATAGTGGCCTTAGTGGGTTTTGTTGTCAAGGCTTTAACCACTCAATCTCTCTCTCCCTAGCCTCATTTTGACTGATAATAAACTCAAAACAAGAGAAGAGAGGGTCGGTTGCAAGAAGAGAGGTTAGGAGATTGAGGGTTTGGCTTAAAGCTTGGAAATTTTGGAGGTTAAGCTCAAGAATTGCCATAGATTATGAAGATTAAACTCCTTGGTGAGTAATTCATGCATTTTTAGTCATTACCTTGTGAATTCAAGTTTAATAGATGGTCAGGAGCATGTTTTGAGTTTATTTTGTTGAATTGGAAGACCATATATGCATGCATGTATGTAATTGTTTGGAATTTGCATAATTGAGCTTGAAATCTATGTAAATTTGTAGTTAAAGCTCATGTATAATCACCATTGGTATCATCTAAGTTGAGAATGGGAGCTAGACATCACATGCATGTACAATCCATGAAGATAAGAGCTTTGAATGCATGAATGTGTATGATGGGAAGGAGTCTAGTGTTGATTTGAAACATGCATGTGTTTAATTCTTGAAATTGAGCTCCATGATGATATGTTTTGGCATTTGCACCATGTTAGTACGTAAATATATGAAGTTTGAGCCAAAAATCATGAATTGAGACATTTGAACATCGAATTTGAACTCCAAGAACAGTTCTGGAATTTCCAGAAAGTTTGAATGCCGCTCGAGCGGGGAAACCGCCGCTCGAGCGTGAATTTCGTGCTCCCAGCACTTTTTGCAGACTTGATGTCCGCTCGAGCGGGGTATTTCACGCTCGAGCGGGGGAGCTTTGTAGACAGGCCTTCCGCTCGAGCGCCAGAATGCACGATCGAGCGTATTTTTCATGCAACCAGTACTTTTGCAGGCCTTAAGGGTCTGCTCGAGCGGGGAAGTCCACGCTCGAGCGGGGACCCTGTTTTCTGAAAATCTGAAAATGCATTCTATGTTCTGTTTTTCCGTTCCCTTTCACTTCTAAGCACTCTTAGGCATACATTGAGCATTGTAATTGAGTTAAAGAGATAAGAATGAAGCCTAAAGAGGAATATGTGAATTAATGAACGGATTGAACTAATTGTGACCCATATGTGTTACATGATATGTAGGGTCAAGCTCCAGGGCAACTCCACAAGCCGATCACTGTGAGTAATATCTGAAATATGTCATTGTCCAATTACTTGCTCCCATGTAAGTTCTGTAAGGTTCATTAATTTTGAATGGTGGACACAGTTTGATATGAAAGTTTGAAAGGCTATGTGCCAGTTTGATATGAAAGTTTGAAAGGGCTATGTGCCAGTTTGATATGAAAGTTTGAAAGGGCTATGTACCAGTTTGATATGAAAGTTTGAAAGGGCTATGTACCAGTTTGATATGAAAGTTTGAAAGGCCTATGTGCCAGTTTGATATGAAAGTTTGAAAGGCCTAAGAGCCAATCTGATATACAGGCCAAGGAGCCAGTTTGATATGAAAGTTTGAAAAGGCCCAAGGCCGTCTGTTGTATAATGTTTCAATGCACTTCCTTTACTTGATATTATTCACTGGGCTTTCGCTCACGCTCATTCATGTGTTTGTAGGTGAGCCAAGGGAGGTCCAGACCCAGCCCCAGTAAAGCCTAAGTGGATCAACATAGGTTTTGGAAAGTCATCCCTTGTGTCTCACGTGCGAGACCCATCTTCGCCCTTTTGTTATGTAGTTATATTTTGTCATGTTGGCGAAGTTTTGTATATGTTTGTATATAGTTTCACGGGTTGACATAGTTTTGGGTTGATCCTGTTTGTACTGAAGCTTTGATACTTTAGTTCTGTTGTGAGTTATTAATGTTTATATGTTTAACTTGTTTGGCGTGCCATGTAAGCACAGCTCTAAGGACAAAGTTTTTAAATTGCTTCCGTTTGGCCCCCACTAACTCTGTTAAAATACGTTTGATTTGGTTTGAGGCCGTAGGTAATCTCACGATTACTGGCCGGTTATGTCCTTAATCCACGGGGGCGGGTTAGGGTCATGACAATCATGTAATTCTCGCTACGTTTCACGCGGAGAATACAATACCTGTGCGGTTCGTCTGGTCGTGCCAGCTTCAAATGAATCGTACATATAATATCGTGCTTGAAAAAGAAAGAAAACTTAACAGGTACAATATTATTAGCAACATGCATATTAATGCAATTGAAAGTGCGTGACGACGTAAACCGATTAGAACGCATAACAATGCGATTTGAAACAAACATAACAATGCTATGAAGGCTCAAACACATGTAAGTAAAGTATACGCAACAACGCATACAATGTGTATAAACTTGAACACATATAAGCAAAGCAATGCACGTATGCACACAATGTGTATAGAAACTTGAACACATATAAGTAAAGCATGACGCGACAATGCATGCAATGTGTATAGGAACTTGAACACATATAAGTAAAGCATGACGCGACAACGCATACAATGTGTATAGGAACTTGAACACATATAAGTAAAGCAATGCACGTATGCACGCAATGTGTATAGAAACTTGAACACATATAAGTAAAGCAATGCACGTATGCACGCAATGTGTATAGAAACTTGAACACATATAAGTAAAGCATGACGCGACAACGCATGCAATGTGTACAGGAACTTGAACACATATAAGTAAAGCATGACGCAACAACGCATGCAATGTGTATAGGAACTTGAACACATATAAGTAAAGCAATGCACGTATGCACGCAATGTGTATAGAAACTTGAACACATATAAGTAAAGCAATGCACGTATGCACGCAATGTGTATAGAAACTTGAAGCATAGTAAAGACAAGTTATTCATGATGTTGAAATGCAAAGCACTGCAATACAGTATAATTGAAGTGATTTGGTAGAGTTCACAAGATACAAAAAGGATACGGGAAGGGGTGTTCCTCGCACGTACGGAGCATCGCTCAAAAAGACACGGCCTGAGGTCAACTCGAAGGCCTACTAATGTTCTGAAAAAGTGCACTTCCTTGCACTGTCTTGAGTAATGAAGGTGCCAAACCATACCGTTGACCCGAACAAGGGTGCGAGAGGTGCATCGCCAGCAAAAAGGGGGGGGGGAGGGCTACTGGTATCAATCCCGTTATTCTGCTGCCCTGCTCTTCTTTTGCTTTACTTTCCTTTTTACTGGTAGTTTAAGCACATTCCACTGCCTCAGGCAGTTTATTATTTTTTCAAAACTGTGTATTTTTGCAAAACACACGATGGAAATGAAACAGCTATTTCGAAAATGATGTTACATTTGTACTTTCTATGCATCGCATCGCGTGGTATAACAATGTGAATGAAATTGAACTTTCTTTGAAAATTGAGCGCTCGCATCGCAATAATCAGGTAGTGAACCGACTTACAACTCGATAAGCAAAACAAAGAGACTCGATAAGTCAACCAAGTGCGAGTACAACTCGATAAGCAAATCAAAGACTTAAAGAGAGTGAAATACAACTCGATAAGCAAATGTACAACAACTCGATAAGTAAAAAAGGGGGTGATCCCGCAAGAATCGGTCACCGGAGGGCATCGGTAGAGGTTCCAACCACAATCCCTCAGCATGTTCAACTCATAAACAGCTCATGGGACAAGAAGGAAGACCACCGGCCTCAAGGAATGGCCATCGGCCAAAAGTGATGGGCGGTCGACACTATGTTTGGCCGGCCGACCATAAATTGTAAGAACCAGCAGAATGCTGACATCTGTCCTCCACTCAACCTTATCTTCTACAAAAGGCCTCAGCTTCGTAGTTTTTCTCAATTCAACACTGATTTGCTCCAAATGGAAGAGTTTCTTACCCAGAATCTCTTAGCTTGGATTGCCAACTTGGACGGCTCGGAAAAGCTGAATTTTCGGGGGTTCGGCATAAACGCACTATTCACTCTGAGTCGTATTCCGCTGCACCTTCCATTTCTTCATGTCGCGGCAAGGTTTTGGAATCCGGTAACACATGTCTTTAGCTTTGGCGGGCAAGAGGCATGTCCTACCTTCGAAGATTCCCAAGCTTTAATGGAGTCTGAGCACAACGAAGAGATCTTGCCCCAACTTCGTTTTGGCTATGCCCAAGCCTTAGGAAAAATGTGTGGGCTCTCAATACCCGACACTCGATCTTTGATTTATGATGGAATGCTGGATATTCCGAGTTTGATTTGTCGTTTTTCTAGTGCCGGTGACCGTGGTGACCGTCATTGGCAAGGTTTTCGGCAACACACACTTTGTTTGTGCATGCTATCTCATTTCTTACTTGCCTCAGGCTCTGGAGGATCTAGTGTCCGTTGATCGAGGTTGCCCAAAGTTTGAAGGAGGGTATGAGTTGCATCGCCATGACTCTGGCTGAGACATTTGATGGGTTTGGACGCTTTCCATCGCCGCGAAATGACCAAATTTGCAGGAAGTCCACTACTGCTGCAGGTAATGTTTCCCACCCAATCTCACATATGTATTGCTCACATCACTCGGCCCTCAAGCTCGGTTTTTCTCACAAAACCCTCTTCTTACTTTTTCTCTCATCGTACATCTCTCTATTCTTTATTCTCTCATTTTTCATCCCTTCCCAGGTGCGGCTGATGGACAAGTTGCAAGTTGTGGACTCTTGCCCAGCTTACTCAGCTCGTGGTTACTTCTTCAGGCAACGCCTAGTCGATGCCCTTGATGAGGGTTGGTGGTTTGACTGGATGTGTAGCTTGTCCGCAGACCGCATTGCTTGGCGGTGCCCTTGGCTCAATCTACCAGCAGTGGGCTATAGCATGTCCCGCCAACCTGGGATTCAATTGATTGGCTTGACTCACTGTGTGTTCTACTTCCCGTTCCGGTTCTAGCGCCAGTTTGGTCATGATCAGACTTGTCCACCAGAGGGAATAGAGTACCCGGCTACATTTCCGATCCGAGGCGCACAGCTTGCTCGGTATACGACAGCATGGAGGACTAGAGAGCTCCTGGCCCCCGCTCCCACTTTCAGTTACACTTTGTCTGATGAGTGCATAGATTGGCTTAACGAGGAGGCACAGATTGGGCCTAGCTTGGCATCAGAGGCTTCGACCAGCTCTGGGAGGGGGCGCAGGAACACCTGACTTAACTATGCCCCGAATTTATTGCTTTATTAGTACTTTCAAGTTTTCTTTATGAATGTAATAAAAAGCAACTTCAATTTGTATGCAAGAACAGGAGAACTCTGTATTGAAATCAATGAAATTGAAGGTTGTGGGTACTGAAAATTTTCCGCTTTGGTCCAGAAATGGTCTTAGTTGTAAAAAAATTAATTTGAACAAAGTCAACTTCTATCAAAACTTTTCAAAACTATTTTCGATATGGATCAGAACTGGACACGTCTAAGACCTATCACTGAGATGCACAACATCGGATTCTCGCAACTAGAAAGTTGCCCCTAGTTTGAGTAGCACCGCAGCACTGCACGGCAACGGAAAGTTGCCCCTAGTCTGAAAAGCACTGCGCTGGAGATTATAACTGAACTCTTGAATGCTGAATAGACAAAGATGACTAAGATGATCAAATGGACAAAGTTGATCGGGGAAAAGTTTATGGCTGAACCTCAGGAGGAAGTTGCCTACGTATCCCAAAGATGGGAATCAAGCCTTACATAGTTCAGGCTTGGGTTCACTCGAGTATTTTCACTCTCCTTTTGCGCTCTAACTTTTGCCAAGGCCGCCCTTTGCGGGTTTTCAACCTTGCGAGCTTAGTTTTTATTATTTCAAATTTTTTGTGCTCTAACTTTTGCCTAGGTCGCCCTTTCGGGTTTTCGGCTTTTCCGCCTAGCGAGCCTCTCAGGGGTAATATTTCTTCAACTTGTCCGTATTGATCGGTTGGGAGAACTCTAGGCCATCTAGGTCCATCAGAACCATAGCTCCACCTGACCATATAGCTTTGATGATGTAGGGACCAGTCCAATTGGGTCTGAACTTGCCCCTTGGGTCGTGGATGGGAGCTCGGTTGTCCTTGAGCACCAAATCTCCTTCCTTCAGATTCCTGGACTTAACTTTCTTGTTAAAAGCCCTAGCAATTCTGTGCTGATAACCTTGAACATGGTACAGTGCTTTCAGTCTTCTTTCATCGAAAAGCATGAGTTCTTCAAATCTGCTCTGTTGCCAATCTGCTTCGGCTATTTGGCACTCGGCCAATACTCGCAAAGACAGAACCTCAATTTCAATAGGTAGAACGGCCTCCATCCCATAAACCAATGAATACAGAGTCGCCCCAGTAGAAGGTTTGATTGAAGTCTGGTAGCCCCACAGAGCAAACGACAATTTATCTGGCCAATCCCGGTAGGTTTCCACCATCTTCCGCAGTATGTGTTTGATATTCTTGTTGGCGGCCTCGACTGCTCCATTGGTTTGCGGCCGATAGGTGGATGACTTATGAAAAGTCACGTTGTATTTTTCTAACAAATCAATCACTTCCTTCTTGAAGTGGGAACCATTATCTGAAATGATCTCATTTGGGACTCCATAACGACAGATGATGTTGTTTCTGATGAACTTTGCGACACGTGAAGCCTTCAACACCGCATAAAATTGGGCCTCGACCCACTTTGTAAAATAATCTATCCCGACCAGGATGAACTCATGCCCATTCGACCCCTTCGGAGTGACAGCCCGATCACATCGATTCCCCAAACTGAAAATGGCCATGGCGAAGTCATGTTGTATAGTTTCGACGGCGGGATGTTCATGCGGTTTGCATGGATCTAACATTTGTGGCATCGCCGAACAAAGCCGATACAATCCTCCTCCATGGTGGACCAATAGTAACCCTGTCTGAGGATCTTCCGAGCCAACATTACCCCGTTCATATGCGCACCACATTCTCCTCCATGGATGGCCTCCATTAGGCGCTTCGATTCTTCAGCTTCTATACACAACTTATGCATTCCCAGATGACCTCTTTTATACAGTTTACCCCCGCAAGATAATGAACTGAATGGCCATTCTTCTGATTGCCCTTTTATCCTTGGCATTTGCCCCTGGTGGATATGCTTCCTTCTCCAAGAAATTCCAAATATCGTAATACTAGGGGTTTTCATCTTGAACCTCATCTATAGCAGCAATCGACTCGTAAGTAGGCACAAATTTTTGGTCGATAATGACTGGACGCATCCGGACTCCAAACGGGATGTCTATCATGGAAGATAGAGTTGCTGGTGAATCTGCGAACCTGTTGTTCTCCTTTAACAGATGAGTACAGTTCAGCTTCTCAAACCGGGGAATTAACAAATCCAAGGTCTGGTGATACATTATCATCTTTTCTTCTTTGACTTTCCAATCTCCTTTCGCTTGAGATACAACAAGGTTAGAGTCCCCAATGACGTCCAACCGCTTTGCCCCTAGTTCGAGGGCTGCTTCTAGACCGGTAATACATGCCTCATATTCTGCTTCGTTGTTCGAGACTTTGAACCGGAGTTTGAAGGCTAGAGGGATACGGGAATTGTCAGGTGCCATCAGTAACACCCCTATCCCATACCTGTACTGGTTTGATGCTCCGTCAAAGTACATCGTCCAAGTTTCATTATCGATGTGCAAAATGGTCTCATCTGGGAATAAGTACTCAACTGCTTCACCCCCTTCCACTGGATGATCGGCTAAGAATTCTGCTACTGCTCTTTCCTTGACTGACTTGCGCGTTACATATTTCAGATCGAATTCGGAAAGCAACAGCAACCAACGAGCTAGACTACCCGTAAGTGCCAGTTTCTCGAAAAGATATTTGATGGGATCCAGTCGTGAAACCAACATTACAGAATGAGCTAACAGGTAGTGCCGCAGCTTCCTGGTAGCCCATACCAAGGCTAAGCAAGCCTTTTCCAACGGTGTGTAGCGAGTCTCATACTCTAGCATCTTCTTGCTCAGATAGTAGATGGCTTTCTCCACCTTGTCCTCTGATTCTTGTGCGAGCATACAGCCCATTGTAGTCTCAGTTCCTGAAAGGTACAATATCAACGGTCTCCCCGGTTCTGGCGGTGACAACACGGGTGGGTTCTGTAAATATTCCTTGATCTGTTCAAAAGCAGCTTGGCATCGGCCATCCCATTGAAATTTCTTCCCTTTCTTCAGGAGACCAAAAAGTGGTTCACAAGTCAAGGTTAGTTTTGAGATAAACCTTCTTATGAATTGCACTTTACCCAGAAAGCCTCGCACCTCCTTTTCAGTCATTGGTGGTGGCATTTCTAAGATGGCCTTGATTTTGGAAGGGTCGACTTCGATACCTCTCTGTGTAATCAGAAACCCTAGCATTTTTCCTGCTGTAACACCGAACGTACACTTCTGAGGATTCAGCCACAACCGGAATTCTCTGATCCTTTGGAAGAACTTTTGCAAGGCGGTGTAGTGGCCCTCTCTTTCTTTGGACTTGACAATCATGTCGTCCACGTACACCTCAACCTCTTTGTGGATCATGTCATGCAATATTGTGGTCGCGGCCCGTTGATATGTAGCTCCAGCGTTCTTCAGCCCAAATGGCATCACTCTGTAGCAGTAGGTCCCCACGGGGTGGTGAAGGCAGTCTTTTCCCGGTCTTCAGGTGCCATCACTATCTGATTGTAGCCTGAGAAGCCATCCATAAACGAAAGCAAAGCATGCCCCGCTGTGAAATCCACCAACTCATCAATATGCGGCAAGGGAAAGTCGTCCTTCGGACTAGCTCTGTTCAAATCCCTGAAATCCACGCACACCCGGATCCTGCCATCTTTCTTTGGTACCGGAACAATGTTGGCCAACCAAGTCGGGTATTCGGATACCAGCAGGAAGCCTGCATCGATTTGCTTGGTGACCTCTTCCTTAATCTTGATGGCCCAGTCAGGGCGGATCCTTCTGAGTTTCTGTTTGACGGTCGGCCTCGGGGTCAAGAGGGATCCGGTGCTGTACAATCTCAGGATCGATCCCAGGCATGTCTTCGTAGGACCACGCGAAAACATCTTTGAAACTAAGCGCTCGTGTTCCTCCGAAGACAACGTGGACCCGATCTGGACCAGCCCGGGTCCTCCTCAGTACCAATATTCACAGTAGCGATTTCATCCATTAAGGGTTTAACAAATCTCTCCTGCTCTTTATCAATTAATCGTTGCAAAACCGGAGGAATTTCTTCCTCGTCGTTTTCGTCAAAATTTTGAAAGTCCTGATTCAAGCAATAAATCAAAGGCACAGAAAAGTACTCAAAAACCACATCCACATCATTCTCATTAAGTACTTCCAAATCGTCCGATTCTTCTGTTACAACAGACTCAAAAGAGAAAGAAAAAGACGACTTGGACAGGACTGTGGCATCCAGGTTATCACCCCCAGGAATACCGGACTCAGACTCAGTTGAGCTGGAACCTGATTCCGACTCACAAGACTCGGTGGAATCAGATTCCGGCTCACTACCTGACCCGATGCTGCTTGACAAAAATCCCTCCTCGTACTGCCAAATGAGGGAGGGTGCGATGGATGCATCCAAAATATTTGCTGGTAGGCTCGCAGCCGTTTCATTCCCGATCATGGACACCGAGAAGTTATCCCCCAAGCACTTCTGTTCGATCGGAGGATCTGAAAGTAGACATGCCAGTGTTACCCCCATTTCAATCTCGACGTCCTCAGACTCCATCTCCTTGCTCTGCTCAACCTCCACTAATGGGTCTGTCTGCTCCTCGGCAACATCATCCCCAGATAACTGCAGGTCGAAGAAGACCTCAAAACTTGGCGTGCGCTTCCTCTCCACATTCAGCCACGGCTCTGGGAAGCCACAAAATGGAAAGTCCTCCCCCTCCCGGACGAAGTGTCCGTTTAGGGTACCCTGGATGGGCCGATGCATTAGTTCAAAAGGCCTCCCCACCTGCTTCGCTCTGGCTCTTCCAGCCATCTCCTTGCCTTTCCTTATCCAATCCTCTCTGGTGGGCAGGTAACCCAAGCCAAAGGTATGTGGGTTATGTGGCACTTCGGCCAATACTGCGACGCCCTTTCGGCCACTCTTTCCCAATCCCATCCCGGGGATGTGTTGGAGCTTATTCATGAGGTATACTGATTGAGCACTGACATACAACCCCTCATTAACAGCCATGATATTTTGAACTGCCCGAGCCTCGGCCAAGGTAAAACCTGACATGAACACATCCTCCATACGGTGCTCGATTTCCAAAACTGGCGTGGATACTTCTGGTGGTGGATGGATCAACGAATTCCCAAAAACAATGGCTACTCTCTTCCCGTGGGGGTATTTTACCATCTGATGCAAGGTGGATGACACTACCTTCACCTGATGCAGCCACGGCTGCCCCAAAAGCAAGTTGAAAGTTGCAAGAACCTCTAAGACATGGAACTCTATCTCATGCTGTCTCGGCCCAACCTTGGTCTGAACTTTTACTGTTCCCATCACTTCCCTGCTCGTGTTGTCATACGCCCGAATCACCTGGGCTGTCGGGACAAAGTCCGCGGTCTTTAAACCGATCGCATATGCGGTTCTCGCCGGGCACACATTGATGGTGGACCCTGTGTCGACAAGTACCACGGGTATCCATTTGTCTCTACATTCCACAGAGATGTAGAGGGGCTTATTGTGGTTCGCCCCTCAAGTGGCAATTCCTTGTCAGAGAAAGTTAACATTGGGGTAGCTCCTCCCGGAAAAACTAATCCCACCAGCTGCTCTGGTGTGGTTTCTATTGAGAGCTTGGCCTTATCCATGGCCGATAAGACAGCTTGTCGATGCACCCGCGATGCCATAAGCAGTCCCCAGATGGAGATGTCTGCTTATATCTTTTTCAGCTGCTTCAGTAAAGCTTCTTCTTCGAGTTGCTCTTCTTTCTGTTTCTCCGCCTCCTTATCTTTCCCAGACGCCTCTGGCTGATCTAGATGCGGCGGCTTGAAATACCGTCCACTTCTAGTCATATGGTCGACTTCACCAATGTACCAGGTATCATCTGGTTGGTTACTCCCCCAATCCTCATCCGTGTGGGCAAGACATAGATCATCGTCCTCCCACCACATTCCATCGGCAGCCGAAAGACACCTGTCCGGCTCCGGTATGACTGTCCTCGTCGCAGTACCCTCCATCCGTATGCTCACAGCATTCTCTGTCCCTGTGCACACAGCGGTTTCAGTCCCTACGTGGGCTTTAGCTTTTCTGATTCTCTCAGACTCCCCAAATCTTTCCTGTTCCAACTGCGTCAGTACAGTTGGTTGTTCAACAATCCCTGTATTCAAAATGCTCCAATCCTGAGCGAGATTCTCGACACCGGCGCTTTCCGGCGATGTATCCTGATTTCCGGCCCTTCCGGCCACCACTGTTATTCTTGCCCCTGCCGGGCCCTGTTCTGGTTAGCATTCTTCCATAACATCCGGTTGATCATCCAACCACCCGGTAGCCTCTGTTGATTCCTCATAATCAAACCAGTTGACTGCTGCGTCTCTTGGATCTTGGTCCCTGAAAAACTGGAGGTTGGCAAGGTCCTCTTCCACAGCCGTCAAATCGTCTGCCCTTTGTCCAAATCCATCCCCTTGGATCACACACAGCTCTATCTCTGTCGGCAATTCCACATTTGGCCCATCCTGGCCTACTGACGAAATGTAGTCACTCGGACTGTATACCTTTTCAATAAAACTCCCAGATTCCTCGGATTCTGGCTCAACAATCTTATTCTCCTCTGAAATCTCCCCCCTTCTGTCTTCGACAGTCACCACCATTAGCTCGGGTTGGGTTCTGGAGATGTCCAACATGCACAAGTCAGTGCAGTCAGGAAGGAACACCTCCAGCTTAGGTAGGTGGGAAAGAGTGATATATACGCTGGGATCGTAAGCCACGACCCCAGTTTGGATAAAGTTGATTCTTTTGGGAGGTGGAGCTTAGTTGTGCGGTGGGAGAGGGTTTGTTGTGACATTGGGTTTTTCGGGAGGCATAATCACCCCATTATCAATAAGATCTTGAATCTCATGACGTAATCGGTAGCATAGGTCGGTGTCATGACCGTGCTGTTGGTGAAATGCGCAATATTTGGCTGGGTTGTGGGTAGGAGGAAGTCTTTCTGGTAATGGCCGCGGCTCTAGGGGCTTCAAGTGACCTTTTCTGATTAAAACCCCCAGAGCTTTGGACAGGGGCATATATAGTGGAGCGAAGGCTCTTTGGTTTTTGGGCGGGTATTTGGCCGTTTGTGTATTGCTTTCGAACACACCGAAGAATGGCGTGGCTGCCATGGTTCTTGGAGGGGGGTTGGTGGTGACCATGCTCACTTCGGAGGCTCTTGTAGTTGTAGCGCCGCTCGGGCCTGCATTGGTGTTGCGGTTGAAAGTTCTTCGGGGTTGCTCTCTGTCATTATCGATCAAGCCTTGCTTCAAGGCATCCTCAATCTGTACCCCCATCTCATGCAAATCTGAAAAGGTAGGGAAGGGGAGCACGATCATTTTCTGCATCAGCTTAGGCTGGAGATTGCGCACAATCATCCTAATCTGATCTTTGTCTGTGGGCCTTAGGGTCATCATCGAGGCCTTGGCCCTCCAGCGGGTCACAAATTCTGAGAAGCTCTCCTTAGCCTCTTGTCTTGTTGTCTCAAGATCACGGGTCATAATCTCGATTTGTGTGTTATACGAATATTGTGCAATGAAGGCCTCAGCCATCTCGTCCCAGTTTCTCTTGACATCGTCTTCTAATTTGGCGTACCAGATGGCCGCCACACCCGACAGGGTCCGACCGAACAGAGACAACTTCTGCAGTCTAGTGAGGCCCATCGGCCTTAAAATATCTGAAAACAATCTCAGGTGCACCATGGGGTCCTCGGATCCATCAAATCGGTCAATATGCGACATCTTGAATCTGTCCGGCAGCGTCACAGCTGCGTCGGTATATCCATCTTCAATGTCAGGGATGGTCTTGACTCCCTGGGATCTCTTGAACAGCTTTTCAAGCTTGCTCAACTTCACTGCTGTGGGATCTGTCTCGAACTCAAAGGGGGAGTCCGGTAGGTTGGTGGGCGTTTTGGATAACTGGGGTAGGATCTGGGGTAGGATTGGGGGCGGAGCCGGCCCTATTGGAACGTCTGTATCCCCTTGGATATTCTGGACGTTTGGTGTCTCCTCGGGTATCGGAACCCTTGGTGGGGGAGGAGCTTGATGTGAAGCAGATGCCCCGGCCTGCTGTAGCCTTGTGATTAACTCTGTTTGTTCCGTCATAACTGTAGCCTGTTGCTTGGCGAATTCCGCCTGTCGAACAGCGTCTTGCTACATTGTTTTCATGCTTTCTTGGAGCTGGCGCACCATCTCCTCTAAGCTTGCCATACTGTTCTGATCTGATTGAATTTCGGTATATATTCCCTCTCTGCGGGAGAAACAAAACCCTGATCCTACTGTACTCAGGTGGGGTAGACAAAGCCCTCTGTACTGATCGCTTGACTGATATCTTCTGCCTAACTGCCCTTCGTCTAGTAATCGGGGGTAGTGAGTAGTACACTGGTTGTCCGTCTATCAGATCCTCAGATCGATGGAGTCGACGACCCCTAGTCCAGAGTGCTTGGGGAATATCTACTGGGTTAGAAGCAATCGCGCTAAACTACCTAGCAAAAAGATAAATAAAGCGATAATAAGGAAATAAAACAACCAGATAAATGGACAGCATAACAGCGTAAAATAAACACGCAACACATAGTTGGGTATCACAACACACTGTTGATAAGCTGAATACACTGTTCCTCAATCACTGATCACTGTTTCCCAAATCATTGCCCCCAAGTCTGAATCTGATACCGACAGATAACTGATCCTCAAAACACTGGTGCCCGCAGGCCTGATGCCCAAACTTGCAAACTGACATGCATATTCCCTGTAGAGATACACTCTAAAAGCACATAGCAAGTAAAAGAGAGCCAAAACACCCCTATGTTGGGGTAGGGTTTCCCTGTCCTGTTTTGTCAGGAGCTAGGGTTTCACTACGCACACAGCGGTTTCAAACAACCTATATTAGGTAAGCAACCTATCCTAGTTTGGAATGGTCACTATGGATTCCGAATATGCACTAGGTCGAATGGTCAAAAGGGTGCCCTGGTAAAACCGGGGTTTGTGTTCCCATACTGGCAGAGCCCGCAACCGGTCAGCCTTATGGCATGCTTTGACAAAGTCAAGCCTCCGGCAAACCGCTCAGGAATAGCAAATGGCCAACACGGTGTCCTAGGTGCACCAATGCACATACAATGCAAAGAAACACATAAGTGAAATCAAAACAAGATATCACGAGTTCGAGTCAAGCTCTATAAAGTCCCCAGCAGAGTCGCCAGAAACTGTAGACATCCCCGAACGTCCCGGGAGGGAAATCCCGTTTTGTTCATTGGGCCTACTACAGTTCGGACTCAAATTGTCAAGGTTCTTAATCTGAAGCAAAGAGTCCAAATCTCGAAAATTGTTTTGGAAAACAGATTTTTGTGAAGAAGTGCCAAACATGGACTGCTTTGCCAGATACAGAGTCGCTACCTAAATATTTTTTAATGGGGGAATTTAGGAAACCCTGACTCGTTTGCCTAAGGCCACGTGTCCGTCATCACCAAAGTTGCCTCGGCTCGGGAACTTGGGTACGATTGGGGAAGGTCAGCTATGAGCACCCCTTCTCGCCCGATCCGAAGATCGGCCTCTACTAACCATGATATCTTATTTTGAAAACGCTATGTGTTCTTATTCCAGTCATTAGCCTAGATTTACTACGTGATGCGCACAGCAAACAAGTATAGACTAAGCCACCTAAATTGGAACAAAACATTTCATGTTTGTTTATTTGAAAATGGTTTGATGGTGCTACCCGCGAGTAGGCTATGACATGAATTTTGCCACCCTCAAGCGGGCTTAAAACTTGCATTCAATGCATTGTTCCAATTTAAGTAACCTAGCCTCCACCCACAGGCATTCGAGCAGTTATATCACATAAGCAGCTAGCCTCATGGTAATCATGCTGTCATGGCAACATTCACACGCATGTGGCATGCTAAAGCATAAAAGCTTACCTAGTACTCCAAGCCAAAATAGAAACTAGTTAGTAATCATATGCATGATCCTAGTTCATGTTTAAAATGGCTAATGCAACACAGGCAAAGATGCAATCTAGACAGGCTCGACTATTCTAATCATGGCATATGACATGCAACAGATAACATGTATTCAATTTGGAATTGAAATACAATGTAGTTAGCATGATGCGCCGAGCCCGGTGCATGCGAAACAAATGAATGTATGCAAACATGCTATCATAAGTATGCTAATTGAAATATGCCCTAAACTAACCATCGAAAGCTAGTAAATAAAAGGGAAGAAAGACGTAGGGTTGGAAGACATACACACACTCACGCACACTTATTACACAATTGCCCTCGCTCGGAGGGTCCGAATAAATATTACAAAACAAATAAATAATTAACTCTGCTAACTAATTAAATATTACATATCTTCTATTTAATTAACAAATTAAATGCAGAAAGAGGACGGCCGCAGCCCCGCCTCGGAATGCTAGGATGATGCATGCTCGACTCGCCCCGCCCGAAAACCGTGCCATGCCACTGTTGCCTCTGTTTACACTGCCCTGCTCCTCTGAAAATTCTGAAAATCCCCAGACCCCTTTTGAATCATCCTCTGAATGCTTTGGGGCATCACCGGCCCCAATTTAATTTCACCGGCCATGGGTATTGGCTTATCGGCCAAAAGGTACACCACCGGCTGGTAATTGATGGCCAGTCGGCACTGTATATGGCCGGCCGGCCATTTCTTCCTGCAGAAACCTATTTTTGACAACAGCAGAGGGCAGACAGTGCATGGCAAGGAAATTCAAAGCAATGTATGCATGGCCACTCTCCCAATCATGCTATGGACTCATGGGAGTGTAACCCTCGATACTCGGGCCACTAATCACGCATGTCAATGCATGATGGCCTAAGGCACCAAGTTTGCAACTTAATGTAAATGCATGCAACAAAAGAGATAAATGCCAACACCCTATCATATTGAGGTCAAGAGCGTCGGCGACCAAGGGTTGAGACGTGTTACGTCACTTGGAGTACGAACACACCTCACCCCTCGTGCTTGGTTTGACACCCCAAACCAAGCAATGCAATGCATGTATACAAACATGGCTCAAGAATGCAACATGAGGCTAAGATGCAAAACATGCCAAATGCAATGCACTCTATTATGCAAGCATGCAATATGCTAATCATGCAAGAGGTGATATAATGCAATTTAACATGTGATGCAAACATGGTACAATGCAAGCGTGCAATGAGAGGCAACAAGTCAAACATACAACTATATACAAGAATGGACTTAGACTGAAATGGGAGGCCTCAGCCACACCTCAAAACAGTGGCCAAAAGTGGTGCAAAAGGGGCCAAGATGTCAAACAAACAATCATGCCAATTGGTCCAAGGTTCGAAGCTAGTCAAGATGCTTGAGCTAAGGCCATGTCAAACAAGCCCGCAAGGCCAAGATGACTGAAAACAGTCTAGGGGCAGACCAAAATACGACTAGGACATGCATGAAACATGGTTAAATCATGCCAGGAAATGGGTCCAAAACAAAAGGCATGCAAAGCCACCAAGTGAAGCATTACTCTACACCTGCCCCATCCACTCATGGCATGGACTAAGCAACCAAAAACAGATTTTCAACATGCAAAATGAGCCCCCAAAACCCACTGATATGGCAGCCCCAAAGACTTAAACACTTAAACATGCACAATGCTCATTTCAAGGCACAACAAAACAACTCTTCAAGACATGAAAGGGATGATAAATGAAATCATACAAGCATGGGTTATGGACTGAAATAGCATGGGAAATGACTTCAAATCACTAAAACCACCCAACTCAAGCATGCTCATGACTCACACCCTCAAGGCTCACAAGCCAAAATGCAAAGAGGCTATACCAAACATGGAGAATATGGTCAAAACAGCACCCAACAGACCTCAAGCATGGTAAGACATGGCTAGGAACTTCACAAAGTTAGGCCAAAACATGAGAGCATGGTAGGCTACATGCATGATGCATTTCTAGGCCAAAGAGAGGAATACAAAGCAAGTATATTAAGCATGAAAGGGGCCATCAATCTGACCAAAAATAGAGGCATAATGTGACCCAACAACACCCAAAAACCTCTGAAATGAAGTCAAGAACAAATAATCATGCATGCTACCCTTATGAGCCAAGAACATGCACAAAAGAGAGACAAAGGGAGAGGGGTGTCCCTCCCCTATACAAGACTTCAAAACTCCTTCTTCACCACTAAAAATCCATTGGATTTCAGTGGTGAGAAGGTCAACACAAAACAGTAACCAAAGCTTAACAAAGAGAGCACCAAAAGGGCCAAACAAGGCCTAAGAGGGGGAGGTCGACCCCCAACACCAAAACAACCTTAATGAAGTATCTTAAGCATGCAAATATAAGACTTTTTTCAGTTATACACAAAGTCTAAAACAGTAAGCGAGATATGTTAAAGACTAGTGCAAGATTGGGTAATATAAAGCAAAAGTGTTACCCTTGAAGAACCCTTGAAGAACAGCAAGTGCAGCCCCCTTCTTCTGATCAAAACCAGTCCAAAACCTCAAGAACAAACCCTCAATGCCTCCCAAAGTCGAAGTATGGTGTAGTAGTGTGTGTCTTAGTGCAAAACTAAGAAGAAATCACCCTTTTGGCCCTTAAACACACACACAATGAAGAGAGAGAGGGAGATATAGAGAGAGAAAGTGTATATCAGATATATATATATATATATATATATGTATTTTGCTCTGGTTTTGCTGAACCCACCCAAAGGAGGAGGAAGGTCTCCTTATATAGGCAAAGGAAAAGGCTAAGCTTCCAAGAGAAGCTATCCTAAAAGGGTCAAGGCTTCCAAAGGAAGCTAAGCTAAGGGTGCAAGCTTCTTGAGGAAGCTAAGACAAAGGGTCAAGCTTCCTCAAGAAGCTTGAGCAAAGGGTGCAAGAAGTTGGATCAAAAGGGTCAAAGTTTTAAAACAGCCACACCCGTGCATGGGGGGCAGGGTCCGTGCATTCCAGCTGGCACAGCTGGCGTGCATTATGCCTAAAAAAAAGCAAGGTGGTATCGGCCAGAAAAGGAGGCCATCGGCCAAACAGATGGCCGGCCGACCACACAAGATGCCGACCGGCCAATGGTATATCTCACCAATGGCCGGTAGCAAGAATACACGGCCGGTGGCCTCAAGCCAGGGCCGGTGGGTGTCAGGGGTAGCTAACAAGCTACTCTCTACCCTCAGAAGCAAAAACACAAACGTTTGGTGCAAAACCAAACACAAAACAGGCGAGTTGAGAGATCTTGAGGCAAGACGCGTAGCCGAGACCTCCGGGAACTCAAAACGAACACGAACATGGATGATCACCGAGTATTCAAGCGGTGACGTCCAAGTCTTAAGGATGGTAAAAAATGGGGTGTCTACACCTGTAAATAAAAGAAGAAATATGTGGGGTTGAGAGATATACACATTATTACAACATTTGCGCCCTCATGCGGGAGGGTCTGAATAAACTAATTGGCTAAACTACTAAACTAGCTATTACAACAACAAATTAATAAATTAGTTACCCCTCTTTGACAGAACTCGGAAGTCATGAAATGACAGGAGTGAATGTCAAAGCCCAGAGACGACCCATTTTTGACAAGGCCGAAGACTTGGACAAACAAAGAAGTAAGGCAAAACAAATGGTTGCGCCCGCAGGCTGCCTACGTATCCCTTTGCAAGGAATCAAACCAGCGTAGTTCTAGGGAAAGATGCAAATGCCATAGACGATGTAGGAACATAACTTTTGATCATGCAATGAGACTGTAATGAAACATTTGAATGCAAATGCAATGCAAGCAAACCGAAACAAGGTACAACAATCTCAAATATGAAAAGAAGTCAGCAAACACGCCACGCGTGGGAATTACGAACCAAACCACATTTCATGCAAAAAAGATGTAAGAAAATTGTAATAACCCGACCCTCGTACATGTTTATTGATATATTTTCAGACCCCATTTTGTGTTTCTGAATGCTCATTATGGAATCCTATGAGAAAGTAAGGTAAAGTAAGTGAACTCCATGTTTAAGGATGTCTATCTGTTTAATAAGAAAAGTATCTGTTACATTAGAATGTTTGGATCAGAAATTGGAAGCCTTAGGGGCTTAATTATTTGAAATTGCTTTCATATATGTGATCAGTATAATTTTTAGGTAATATTAAGCATTGCTGTGAAATTTCAATTTAGGAGGATTAAACGATTGATTTTTGTCCTATTCATTTCCTATATATGTATGTGTTCTTAAAGTCAATGACTTAGAACTCAAAACTTGATCTTGTGAGAGGAGGAAGTCAGAGAGGGGGAAGAGTACCTCAAGGGAGAATTGGGGGAAGTGAAAAGGTTGTAGAGATTTTCAAGCTCAAGGGCACTTCATCACAACACTGTGAGTAATAGTACTATAAATGTACATTATTTCCGTTAATAATTATTATTATTAACATTCTATTCTCCGTGGTCAATTAAGTTAACATGTATGTGGAGTGAAAATTGGTGTGAACTTATGTAAACATTGAAGAATTTGGCACACACCGATATGATACAGATATCTACCTAGAGTGGATCATCAAAACGAATAATTGGATAAGACTACGGGTTGTTTTGTACGTTAATAACCGTTGTGAAATTATGTTAAGTATCAGATTAACCTCTAAATGACTCAAGCCGGAGGAAGAATTGAATGTCAATAACACGCTTATGTGACTCACGTTATGATGTGAATGGCTCCACTCTTATTAATGTAATGAAGCATTTACCTTCTGTTCATCGTTAATATTATTGTTCTGTTATTGTGGGACAATTATGTCACTTTATGAGAAAACATGGGGAAACTCTAAGAGCATTATTGGGTACTACGTTCTGTTTATTATTGATAATGGATACTAACATACTGTTATCTATAAGTCAGTTGTATGGATTCATGACAAACAAGTGGAACGTAAGTGCATTACGAAACTACGGTATCTACGTATCTCTGGACTCGTTTAATCTGTAATATGCTCTTACCTTTATTGGTAAATAACAATAGCACTCAATTTCGTAAATTAGTTATGTTGACTCATGTGAATGAATGAAAGAACCTGTATGTCTCTGTATAGCTCCGGGACTAGTCCATTCTAATAATTTCTGGTATGGAGCAAAGTGCTGTACGGAACTAAGTGCTGCAAAGCGAGTCACCTCTAGAATCCGTACGAGCCACCTCTTGAGTCCATACATATGTGAACTGGGCCTATGGCCATTTTGTGAAAGTTATGAGGCTTATGGCCATTTTGTGAAAGTTATGAGGCCTAAGGCCATTCTGTGAAAGTTATGAGGCCTGTCGCCATTGTGTATGATTTGTTAGTATAAAACAAAGTGCTGTACGGAAATAAGTGCTACAATGCGAGTCACCTCTAGAATCCGTACGAGCCACCTCTTGAGTTCATACACGCATGATAAGGGCTTTATGCCATTCTGATAAGGGCTTTATGCCGTTTTGTATAAGGGCTTAATGCCACTCCGTTCAAGGGCTTAAAGCCATTATGTTTCAAGACTGGGCCTAAGGCCGTTCTGGAATTAATGCAGAATCAAATTAACCATATGCCTCTCTATTTATATACGTACTGATATATATTATAATTCAAGATGAGCATTAAATTGTTTATGTACTATTATTCACTGAGCTTCACTCACTTTGTGTTATGTCTGTTCTTTAGGTAATCACTTTGGAAGTCCGTCTTAACCCTTGATGCTCGCGCTTCAGTTCTCAACCTCAGTGTGTCCAGGCACCCAAACCAAGCCATGTATTTCTGTGAAGTTTTGTTAAGATTTCGGCTTGCACTTTTTGCACTTTAATTGTTATCTAGAGTTTAAATGTACGTATATGACCCCCTTTCTTTACTAACATTTGGTCATACACTCAGAAAAAGGGGCTGAGTATGTGTATGTGATCCTGGCATGTTAGTATAGCTCAATGGTTGTTAATCTGTTTGTTATTTTTTTTTTTTAATATTAAATGCTTCTGTTCAGGCCCTATACGTTATATACATCAGGTTTTATGTCCGTTTCTGAGGTGGTCATGCCCAAACTTTTAGGGGCGGGTTTGAGGTGTGACAAAAATTAAGCAAGCTTAACTACCCGACACGCAGGAAAGGCGAAAAGCGACTGTCGGGCACACCCAAGGTCTCAACCAAGATCCTAATGTGTTACACATGGAATGAAAAAGGGGGATGTGTACATCGGGGCGCACCCAAATTTTTTTTAACCGGAGGGTGGTAACCGAAAGAGGTGATAAACATCATGACACACACCGAAGGAGGTAACCAAAGAGAGGTGATAAACATCAGGACACACACAAATGTTTTTAACTAAAGGAGGTAACCGAAGGAGTTAACCAAAGGGAGGTGATATACATCAGGACGTGCACAAATGTTTTTAACCGAAGGAGGTAACCAAAAGGAGGTGATAAACATAAGGACTGTAGACCGCCCGAACTCCGCAAGCTTGCCAGGCAAGCTTTTGCTTGCATTGCTTATATAAGGGGAGCTCCCTTCCCCTTTAGAGGGGTTCAGACTTTTTAGAGACAAAAAATCTCTCTTCCCCTCTAGAATTCTCACTCTCTCTCTCTCTCTCTCTCTCTCTCTCTCTCTATTGTGCTCTATAGTGCTTAGAAGTGTGTTTTCTTCACACATTTGCACTACAACACCTAGTCAAACACCATTACCTTGTTGCTGAGGTGCTTGAGGGTCTTGTGGGAGCTTCAAAAGTTGGTTTTGGCTCAGAAGTTGCTGGTTTTGTTGCTGTGCGTAAGCCTTTTCCCCTTTTAATCTTGTTTTTTATATACTCTCTTAGCCACCTTTGCATGCTGTTTTAGGCTTGGTTGTTAACTACAAAAACCCTTGTTTTTGAGTGTTAAAAATGGTTGTTTAAAGCCTTGCTTGAGTTAGGGGTAGTCTACCCCCTTTTGTGGCTTATTTTGCTTTGCTTTGCGATATCTCTTAAGGCCTTTGAGATCATCTCTTTTTGGTCTTTTAACCACTAAATTCCAAAGGAATTTCAGTGGTGGAAAGGTGGTTTTGAGACCCCAAATAGGAGAGGGTGGTCCCCTCTCCTCTTGTCTTGCTGCTTGTCTTGTTGGCCTAATTATTGAGCATGTTTTTCTAGCATATGTTGGCTTGTTCTCAGCTTATTTTTGGCCTTATTCAGCATGGTATAACTTTGTTTTGGCTTGGTTGAGTCACCTCATGCATGTTTCTTACACTTGCAGTGTAATCTTGCTATTTAGCCTTGCATACTTGCTACTTTGGCTCATCATTCTAGCTTATTTTGGCTATGCTCTCACATGATTTTACCCTAGTTTAAGCATGCTTTAGCTCTGATTTTGGTTGGTGAGGTCACCTCTTGCTTGGTTTTTGCACTTGTAGTGCATTCTTGCTCACTAGCCTAGCATACTTGATGTTTTGGCCTATTGTTCTAGCATGTATTAGCTTGTTTCCAGCACATTTTTTATAATGTTTTGACATGCTTTAGGACTGTTTTGAGTGGTCTTGGCCTCTTGGGGCTTGCTTTGTATAGCTACAGCATAGTTGGTTTCACTAGTCTTGAGTTTTGAGACCCTTAGCATGCCTTATTTATGATCTGTGCATGATATGGTGTCACTTCTCATGTAATTTCAGAGCATAAACTCTTGCCATACTCTCATGTTTATCGCTCTTTCATTGTGTTTAAGAGTTGTGCCTTTATGCCTTGTTTGTGAGCTAACACATAAGCATACTTTTCTTGCCATCTGTAGACGCGCCCCGGGTGAGGGCCTCAGTGCTACAGTTCGGACTCAAATTGTCACGGTTCTTAATCTAAACCAAATAGTCCAAATCTGGCAAATCGTTTTGAGAAAACAGATTTTTAGAAAAGAAGTGCCAAACATGGACTGCTTTGCCAGATACAGAGTCGCCACCTAAATATTTTTTAATGGGGGAATTTAGGAAACCCTGACTCGTTTGCCTAAGGCCACGTGTCTGTTATCACCAAAGTTGCCTCGGATCGGGAACTTGGGTACGATTGGGGAAGGTCAGCTATGAGCACCCGCCTCTCGCCCGATCCGAAGATCGGCCTCTACTAATCATGATATCCGATTTTGAAAACGTTATGTGTTCTTATTCCGATTAATTAGCTAATCTTACTATGTGATGCGCACAACACAAAAGTACAGACTAGATCGCCTAATTTGGAACGAAGTATTGCATATCCGTTTGTTTGAAAAAAACAGTGATTTGAAATTTGCTACTCGCAAGTAGGCTAAAATATGGATTTCAATGAGTTGTCCCAACTCAAACAATCCAACCTTCACCCACAGGCATTCAGGCAGTTAATCAAATAAGCATTTAACCACATGGTAAGCATGCTGTCATGTTAGCATTCACACTCATGCAAGATGCTAAAGCATGAATACTTACATCGTACTTCGAGCCAAAACAAAGAACATGTTAGCAATCATGCATGATCCAAGTCCATGTTAAGTGGCTAATGCAACGCATACAGAATGTCACTAGAATAGGCTCGGCTAATCCTAGGATGGCATGTGGGATGCAACAAGTAGCACGTATTCAAGTTAGATTTGGAATACTATGCTGTTAGCATGATGCTCCAAGCCCGGTGCATGCAATACTGATGAATGATGCACGCATGCATAGCATAAGGATGCTAAATTAAACATGTCCTAATACTAACCATCAAAAGCAAGTAAGTTGTGGGGAGATGGTTTGGAAATACTCTTCAGATCCTGGAAGACGCCAATGATCCTCAGCTAGTCACCTGCAAAGATACAAATACTCCGGTCGGGGGTGCCGGAATTAGCACTCCGACGGACAAGTCAGTTCTTCTACTCAAGAAAGCTTGTTCACTAAGTTTTTAGAAGTGATTCTTACATACCTTTACAAATCTGAAGCTCTTGTATTTATATCCATCCTCCGGGCCTCGGGGCCAGAGTCTACTTTTTATTTATTATTCTTTCATTTTTCCTGATATGCCTTCTCAAGTCTATTCGGCCTTAAGAACGTATTCGGCGTCCCAGTTGAGCAGAATGGAGCCGTTCAGTTCCCGGCTCCTCGGGTATACCAGATTTCGTTCCTCTATTTATTCGGCTCCCACAATTGCCCCCCAAGCGTTCTGTCAATGACAGTTGGGTGAAATGCTTGGTTCTGATTTTCAAATACTCTGAAACGAAGTTTGGGGGTTAGACTTATCACGCGGACGTTTGATTACTCCCCCTTTAATCATCGTCTCAACTTCCCGACCCTTCGTACACGCCTATTCATTATGATTTAAAGTCTGATGTCCTTTCGAATCCGTGTTCTATGACGCTGGTTGCTGGGTTGCTCTTCGAATCGTTCTTGCAATTCTTCCGTCTGTGATACTCTCTTCATTTTTTGTAAGTTTTCCTTTCCCCTGCTCTGAAGCTTTTCCTAGTTTGTTTATTCCGTCGCATGTTCTTATAGACAGTAGTTTATGGCGAAACATTTGAAAGACCTCCTTTCGTCAGACCGAATTGTTGGCTTTAGACGCCATTTCTCTATTCCTGACGATGTCCACCTGTCGTTTGTGGTGGGCGGCACTCTTGACATGGAGAGGGAGGACAAAACCACGATTGTCTTTCCCCTTTTGTCAATCGCAGAGGGTGGAGTCCGCTTTCCCCTTCACCCGTTTCTGAGGGCTGTTCTTCGCCATTGGGATTTGATCCCTTCCCAACCCAATGTGAATTTCTTTAGAATTATAATGGGGGTCGTAGCGCTGAACCGTTGCCTTGGAATTAATCTTGGCATTCCTGCCATTCGGCACTGTTATGCTTTGGCCAAGTCCTCGGTCGGCACGGGCGTTACTTCCTCAGAGCTAAGGATACAGATCATCAGTTAATCACTATGCTTTCCAGCTCTGGGAAACGAGTTGATGACGTCATGGTCGTTGTCCGCGGCAACTGGGAGTTCGGCGAAGGGGAGGATCGTGTCGATCCTATTCCTAGACGTAGGGGCGAACCAGGTCGCCGAATGCTCTCTTGCTTGTATTGTGTGCTCATATTTGCCATACCCTGTTTTCTTGAGTCTTATGGCTTGTCTTCTGCAGGGAACGATTTGAAAAAAGTCCGAGCTTCAACTGACGACGCCGTTCTTTCGGACATTAGGATTGCTCTTAGTTATTTCGGCCGTCGCAGTCTTCATAAGCAGGGAAGAGCGGCTCACGTTCTGCTTTGCTACGAGCCTACATATACAACCTTTTCGGCTGCGGAAAACATACCGATTCCGAAGGGGGAAGATTTTCTCGTCGCTCGTATTTTTTCCGACTTCAAAAACTTGAGACAGGTAGGTTTTGAAGGGTCCGATTCGGAGAATACTGAAGTATCCGATACTGCCAAATCAGATCAGTCCGAGGCCGAATCTGAGGAGGTATTGGATTCTGCCGATCCTCCCTCTACTTCGGGGCGGGGGAACCTCTCTGTTGACGACGTTCCTCAACGTACAGACAATCTTCCCATCTCGGGATCCACTAACATGGCTGGGTTAAGCCTGACAAAGCTTGCTAAGAAGGCGAATGCGGAGAGGTTAGCTGCACGGCGAAGAGCGGAGGGCCTTTCGACCGAACCGCCCACCAGTGAATCTCAACATTCCCTCCCAGTTACCGAATCAAAATCCTTGGGAATTGTTGAGGAGGCGGCAACAAATAAGAATGCCGAATCCGCGTTGGTTGGGAAAGCCGTCCAGGATGTTGAGGGAGAGGCGGAGAAACGCGCTAGGGATCGTGAGGTCGGTTTAGAAGATCACGGCGGCAAACGTCCTCGAAGGGGGGATCGAGTGAGGTTGTGCCCTTTGTGATTCGACCGATGGTAAGAAACGTGCCGGTTCCTTCGGATGCCTCGGCGCTTAAAGACCCAGAGGTCGCGTTCGGCGTGGCAACGTCTTTGTCGTTGCCGTGTGATATGGAGGCTTTCCAGTTGGAACCGGATTTGAATGCGACAATGTTAGCCGCGCAGTCGGCCCTTTTGGTGCGTATTCTGACTTTTCCTTCACTTCATCCAAACATTGTTCGCGTTACGTTTTTTGAATTTTTCTTTTGCAGACCGTTGGTAGGATAGCCGATGTAGGCCGCCGTCATCTCGACGCCGTCAAGCAGATTAGTCATTTACGAAAGCAAGTTGAGGGCCAGAGGAAAAGGGCCGAGGACGAATTTTTAAGAGCGAAACAGGAAGCTTCTCGGGCAGAGGACGAGGTAGAGAGAGCTCGTCATGCGGATAAGTTGAGAGCGGAGGCCGAGAAGAAGGCCGACGATATGGAAGCTGCACTTGGCTTGTCCCAAAAGGCAGTTGCCAGCCTGGAGGCTGAGTTGGCTGAAATGAAGGCGGCAAAGGAGATTGCCGATTCAAAAGGTTTCGAAGCCGGGAAAGAGGCTGGACTCGCCGAGTATGTGGACCAGGTCTCTCGGTTTGAGAATCGGGGCTTCAAACATGGTTGGGACAAGGCCCTTGCTGCAGCTGGAGTTTCGCTGAATATGCCAATACCGTATGAGCAAGTGGACATCGATCCGTTGGAGACTGATTCCGAGGGTTGATCTTTACGATACACAATTGTTATGATTTCGAGAAAGTACTTTTTCCGTTTGTTTTTGTTATTTTGTATTGTTTATCGGACATTTTCCATGTTTTTCATGCGGGTTGATATTATAAAAGTTATGATACAGAAATGGACGTCGATACTTTTTTGTAGTTATAAGATGTTATGAATTCTGCTCAATGTGCTGATGTTTCCGTAATTTTATGGTGATATTTTTTAATAGATCTAAAATCTGCCCTTGCCTTGGCCAGGGCGCGAGCGTGAAGAGCCGAACCGGTTCATACTCGTGGGCTGGCCGAGGCATTCTTTGAAAAGGTGGCCGAGTAAAACGGGGCCGACTAGATTAATAAATCTGCCCTGCCTTGGCCAGGGCGCGAGCGTGAAGAGCCGAATCGGTTCATACTCGTGGGCTGGCCGAGGCATTCTTTGAAAAGGTGGCCGAGTAAAACGGGGCTGACTAGATTAATAAATCTGCCCTGCCTTGGCCAGGGCGCGAGCGTGAAGAGCCGAATCGGTTCATACTCGTGGGCTGGCCGAGGCATTCTTTGAAAGGGTGGCCGAGTAAAACGGGGCCGACTAGATTAATAAATCTGCCCCTGCCTTGGCCAGGGCGCGAGCGTGAAGAGCCGAATCGGTTCATACTCGTGGGCTGGCCGAGGCATTCTTTGAAAGGGTGGCCGAGTAAAACGGGGCCGACTAGACTAATAAATCTGCCCCTGCCTTGGCAGGGGGCGAGCGTGAAGAGCCGAATCGGTTCATACTCGTGGGCTGGCCGAGGCATTCTTTGAAAAGGTGGCCGACTAAACGGGGCCGACTAGATTAATAAATCTGCCCCTGCCTTGGCCAGGGCGCGAGCGTGAAGAGCCGAATCGGTTCATACTCGTGGGCTGGCCGAGGCATTCTTTGAAAGGGTGGCCGAGTAAAACGGGGCCGACTAGATTAATAAATCTGCCCCTGCCTTGGCCAGGGGGCGAGCGTGAAGAGCCGAATCGGTTCATACTCGTGGGCTGGCCGAGGCATTCTTTGAAAAGGTGGCCGAGTAAAACGGGGCCGACTAGATTAATAAATCTGCCCCTGCCTTGGCCAGGGCACGAGCGTGAAGAGCCGAACGGTTCATACTCGTGGGCTGGCCGAGGCATACTCGTGGGCACGCGGATCATCGTCCGACGTTTGGCCTTCGGTCATACCGACGCTGCCTTGGAGGAGCTGCGCGTATCTTGGAATAAATGGGGTAAGTTCGTACCAAGGGTCCTATTTATTTGGGTACAGGGTTGAGCCAATACTGGGGAAGGACCAAGATTGGCTGAATTCAAACGTCAAAATGTATCGCAGCAGCAAGCCCACTGGTAGGGGAAGAAGAGTGTCTAAGGATCGGGAAAAACAGCAGCGCCTTAGTCGTCGAAGCACGTCCCCTCAAAGGGACGGTCAACGGGGAGATTCCCTATGCCCGCGACCAGGAATCGAGGTGGACGCGACGTCGCGACCAATTAATTTTGCGGTTTTTGTGAAGAATAAACTGATGACAGAGGCGGATTCCATCATTAAAGATCCAGATGTGGCAGTCGAGTTTGCTCGACAGATTTTTCCACCGGAAGTCCAACAATCGATGGTTGGTCGTCGTGATTTCGAAGTGTTTCGGGACGGCATACATGGGGCTGTAAAGGGGTTGTATAATGCTTATGAAATTGGCATGCGTCTGCGTGAAATGAGACGCGACATTGAGAAAAAGGACGAAAGGAATCGCGGTCTGGAAGCTCGCGCGAAAAAGGCCGAGAGTGAGCTTCGGGAGCTTAAGAAGGTTCGAATGGCTGAGCCGGCGACGGCCGGTCAACTTAAAGTGGGCGGAAATACGTCCCAAAAGGCCCCGGGTTACGAGAAAGGGTATGAGGACGGTTTGAAGGCCGGGGTTGATAAAACCAAGACAGACCTTGCTGAGGAAGTTTGTCGATGCGAACATCGCGGTTTTAAGCATGGCTGGATCAAGGCCCTTCAAACCGTGGAAGTTCTTGGGTCCCTAGGCATAGATTCGGCTTCACCCTTATACCATCGACATTACCTTCCCTATTCCGAATTTGAAATGGAGAAGAGCGACGATGAGGAGGCCGATTAACTAGAGTGTAATGCAACGACAGGCTTCACTATAAATAAATAGGCTTTCATTTTCAATGTCCGTCTTTGATCGCAAAATATTTTGATTGTAAAATATTTCTAGTTCAAACGTGTCGATTCATTTTATTGGAATATTTAGATTTTGATTAGAATATTGTGCACTGCATGGTACAAACGCTCAGAAATGCATTAGTCGGCCCTAAGGCGTCATACACCAAAGGGGCTCCGTATCCGGAGACTTGTTTGGGCCAATTGTGACATCCACGAAGGGCGCTCCGAATCCGGAGACTTATTCGGCCCTAAGACGTCATGCCCCAAAGGGCGCTCCGAATCCGGAGATTTGTTTGGGGCAATCGTGACATCCACGAAGGGCGCTCCGAATCCGGAGACTTATTCGGCCCTAAGGTGTCATGCACCAAAGGGGGCTCCGAATCCGGAGACTTGTTTTGGCCAATCGTGACATCCACGAAGGGCGCTCCGAATCCGGAGACTTATTCGGCCCTAAGGTGTCGTGCACCAAAGGGGGCTCCGAATCCGGAGACTTGTTTTGGCCAATCGTGACATCCACGAAGGGCGCTCCGAATCCGGAGACTTATTCGGCCCTAAGGTGTCGTGCACCAAAGGGGGCTCCGAATCCGGAGACTTGTTTTGGCCAATCGTGACATCCACGAAGGGCGCTCCGAATCCGGAGACTTATTCGGCCCTAAGGTGTCGTGCACCAAAGGGGGCTCCGAATCCGGAGACTTGTTTTGGCCAATCGTGACATCCACGAAGGGCGCTCCGAATTCGGAGACTTATTCAGCCCTAAGGTGTCGTGCACCAAAGGGGGCTCCGAATCCGGAGACTTGCATTACAACGATGTTGAGCTCAAAAATGTAAAAACACGAAACCTTGCATTACAACGACATGTGTACAAGTATCAAGCCCACAGGTCAAGTCATTGATAAAATTTACGTAGATGTGTTGAATTCCACGGCCGTGGCAGGCTTCTTCCTGACATGTCTGAGAGCCGATATGCCCCTGCGCCTACAACGGAATCTATCTGATAGGGGTCGTCCCAGTTCGGACTAAGCTTTCCATCGGCTGGCCTCCGGTCGGCTGGCAGTACCTTCTTTAGGACCAGTTCTCCTGGATTGTAGCGGCACAACTGAACTCGCCGATTGTATGACTTAGCGAGCTGCTGCTGATAGCGTGCCATGGATGCTAAGGCGCGGTCTCTTCGTTCTTCAATCAGAACCAGGTCCAGGGCGAGCCATGTCATTTCGGCCTGTGTCAAAGGCTTGCGATCTCAAAGTTGGTAAGCCGATCTCTAGGGGTAAGATTGCCTGGGTTCCGAAGCATAAGGCAAACGGCGTTTCTCCGGTAGATCGTCTTGGCGTTGTACGATGGGCCCACAGTACACTCGGCAACTCTTCAACCCATCTGCCTTGGCATTTTCCAGCCTCTTTTTGATGCCGTCCAAGATGGATTTGTTTGAAGCTTCCGCTTGACCGTTACTTTGGGGGTAGGCTGGCGTAGAGAAGTAAGGCTCAATACCATATTTGCTGCACAATTCTCGGTATACGCCACAATCGAACTGGGTACCATTATCCGAGATCAATGCTCTTGGAATGCCGAATCGTGTAATGATGTTCCTCCACACGAAGCGCTTAATGTCGGAATCTCGTATATGGGTTAGAGCCTCCGCTTCGACCCACTTTGTGAAGTAATCGGTTGCTACGATTAGAAATCGCTTGTTCCCTGGGGCCCTCGGCAATGGTCCTACGATATCAAGTCCCCACTGAGCAAACGGCCAGGGGCTTGTGATAGAATTCAAAGCTTCTGCCGGCTGATGGGTTAGTGGGGAGAACTTTTGGCATTGTTCGCATTTCTTGACATAATTTTCTGCGTCGGCTCTCATCGTCGGCCAATAATATCCCTGTGTTATCGCCCGATGGGCCAGGGAGCGTCCCCCCGAATGGGCACCACAGCTGCCCTCGTGTATCTCAGTGAGCAGCTCCTCTACTCTGTCCGGGTGCACGCATTCCAAGTATGGACCAGAGAGGGACTTTTTGTAAAGCCCTCCTTGTGGATCTAAGTAGTACCGCAGGGCCTTGTTTCGCAGTTTGTGTGCTTCTTTTTTGTCCTCTGGGAGTTGCTCAGAAGAAAGGAATGCAGCAATGGGGTCCTTCCAACTTGGAGCGGATTCTATAATGTTGATGTGGGTTTCCTCCGGAGGGCCGATACTTGGTTCCGGGACGAAACCTACTTCGATGGTACGCTTGAGCTCGGAGTTGATGGCGGAGGCTAAGCAGGCCAGGGCATCCGCGTGTGTATTTTGATCGCGTGTTATTTGGTTTAGTTCATGATGGTCGAATTTCGTCAGCAAGGAGTTAGCCGTTTTCATATAGGCCGCCATACGCTCGTCTCTTGCCGCGTACTCCCCCTTCAGCTGGTTGATTACCAATTTTGAGTCACAAAACACCAACAGCCGCCGCGCGCCGAGCAGATGTGCGTTCCGCAGTCCGGCTAAAAGGGCTTCGTATTCGGCTTCGTTATTTGATGCTTCGAAGCCGAGCTTGACGGCCTGCTCAATTACTGCGCCGTCTGGAGACATAATTACGACGCCGGCGCCGCTGCCCCGTTGGTTAGACGATCCATCACAGTATAATTGCCAAATGTCCCCAACATAAATTCTCCAATCTGGCTTTGACCGAACTTCGGCCTTTGGCTGGACGTCATCAGGCTTGAGGTCGGCAAGCCCTCCTGTGAATTCGGCAACAAAGTCGGCAAGCACCTGCCCCTTGATTGCAGTTTTGGGTAAAAACTGAATGTCGTATTGGCCGAGTTCGAGAGCCCACTTCGAAACACGCCCTGATGCTTCTGCATTCCGTAGTACTGATCGAAGGGGATAGTCTGTTAGCACCCTAATGCTGTGTCCTTGGAAGTAATGCATCAGTTTTCTTGCTGCCATGACCAAGGCTAGGACGAGTTTTTCCAGCGGTAGGTAGCGTGTTTCGGCGTCCACCATTGCCTTGCTCACATAATACACTGGCTGTTGCTGCCCTTCCTCCTCTTTTAATAATACGGCGCTGACGGCCCTGTCGGAGACTGCCAGATATAGAATGAGGGGGTCACCGGTGGCGGGTGTTGTTAGAAGAGGTACTGTCCGGAGGTAGGTCTTGAGCCCGTTAAAAGCTGCTTCGCATTCGGCGGACCATTCGAAAGCTCTGCCCTGACGTAGTGTCTGAAAGAATTGTCTGCAGCGGTCTGTAGATCGGCTGATGAACCTGTTGAGTGCAGCAGCCATTCCCATCAACTTTTGGACTTCTTTCACTGAACGGGGGGAACTCAGTTCCAAAATTGCTGTGACTTGCCTCGGGTTGGCTTCGATTCCTCGGTGGTTGACGATATAACCCAGGAATTTGCCGGAGCCGATCCCGAATGCGCATTTGGAAGCGTTTAGCTTCATTCTGTATTTGCGTAGGGTGTTGAATGTCTTTTCCAGATCGGCTATATGGTTTTGTTCTTCTTTGGATTTGACCACCATGTCGTCGATGTATACTTCCATAGTGTGTCCGAGCTGTTCTTTGAACATCGTGGTGACCAGTCTTTGGTAAGTTGCCCCTGCATTCTTTAGTCCAAAAGGCATAACCCTATAGCAGTAGGTTCCTCTTGGAGTGAGGAATGCAGTTTTGTCCTGATCATCCGGATTCATGGCGATCTGATGGTAGCCCCTGTAGGCATCAAGGAAACTCATGCGGCGGTGGTGTGCCGTCGCATCGACGAGTTGGTCAATTCTCGGTAAGGGGAAGCAGTCTTTGGGGCAAGCTTTGTTCAGATCCGTGAAATCGACGCACACTCGCCAAGTTCCATTTTTCTTTTTCACCACCACTGTGTTGGAGAGCCACGTGGGGTAGGTGACTTCTCTGATTGCCCCGGCGTCAAGCAATTTGTCAACTTCTTCTACAACGGCGGCGGTGTGTTCTGCGGAGGATCGCTGGCCTTTCTGAATGATCGGCTTGCACCGGGGGTCAACATTCAGATGGTGCTGTGAGACTGACGGGTCTATTCCCGGCATCTCGTATGGAGTCCACGCAAAGACGTCGAGGTTGCCGAGTAAGAAAGTGATCAGCTGCTGTCTGTCGACCTGGCTCAGAGAGGCGCCGATCATAAAAAACTTTTCCGGGCTTCCATCAATGTCGACCCGGTCTAAACCTTCCGTGGCCTTTTCGTTTGGTTGACGCCCGACGTCATCCAGGATCTCTCGACTGGGCACTTCAATGGAGTTTACTTGCAGTTCCTTCGGCGTCTTGGCGGCGAGAAGGTAACATGCTTGAGCTGACTGTTGAGAGCCACGGATTTGCTCAATGCCGTGTTCCGTTGGGAAACGTAGAAGCTGGTGGTAGGTGCTTGGGACGGCCTGCAGGGTATGCAACCATGATCGCCCCATGATGAGATTGTACGGCGACGGTAGCCTAACGACCAAGAATTCCACGTCCACCGTTCTGGAGCCAGCTCGAACGGGTAGACTGATCTTTCCCAATGGGTACTCCGGGTTGGCGTTGAAGCCGAATAGTGGATAAGGAGCTGGAGTCAGATCCGAATCGTTGAACCCGAGTTTGACAAAGGTTTTATAGTACATAACCTCCGAAGTGCTTCCCTGGTCGATAAGGACGCGTTCGACGGTGAACCTGTTTACGCGTAGCGCGACAACCAGAGGATCTACGTGAGGGAGTGTTACGCCGCTCAAATCAGAGTCGTCGAAGGTGATGCTTGGCGCTTCTCGGAGCCGGGGTCGCTTTGTTGGTGTGAGCTGATGCTGGGGGCCTGGAAGTGACTGGATTGCATATACAGTCGAGGCTATCAGCAGGCTGTATATCATATGTACGGTGTCAAGCGGGATGCCTCTTGGTCGACGCGCGTCCTCTGTCACCTCCTCAAGGTAATCGGTTAAGGCGCGGCGACCGTCGGCATTGTGCTATTGGCCTCGAGGTCGTTAAGGACCTGCCCTTGGGAATCGCTCAGGAACCTTGAGCCCTGCCCGTTTGGACTTTGCTTTTTCTAAGGCCAAATCGCGGCGAAGGCGTTCGTTCTCAGCGATGATGTTGTCCAAACTCTGTTGGGTCTGTCGGGCTTGTTCTACGGTCGCTTGTATCGTCTCCTTCGTTGAAGTCGTTGGTGAGTTAGAGTTCGAGGCGCGTCGCTGCGCGACGGTTTCCTTTCCGAGTGTATTTGCCGGAGTGAAGTCGTCTCTCTGTGCGGTCTCGTCGGTGGCTATCGGAGGATCTTCAGTCACGTCTTTCATGGATATATTTGAGTATTCCCACAGACGGCGCCAATTGTAGGGAGATGGTTTGGAAATACTCTTCAGATCTTGGAAGACGCCAATGATCCTCAGCTAGTCACCTGCAAAGATACAAATACTCCGGTCGGGGGTGCCGGAATTAGCACTCCGACGGACAAGTCAGTTCTTCTACTCAAGAAAGCTTGTTCACTAAGTTTTTAGAAGTGCTTCTTACATACCTTTACAAATTTGAAGCTCTTGTATTTATATCCATCCTCCGGGCCTCGGGGCCAGAGTCTACTTTTTATTTATTATTCTTTCATTTTTCCTGATATGCCTTCTCAAGTCTATTCGGCCTTAAGAATGTATTCGGCGTCCCAGTTGAGCAGAATGGAGCCATTCAGTTCCCGGCTCCTCGGGTATACCAGATTTCGTTCCTCTATTTATTCGGCTCCCACATAAGTAAAAAGGAGAAAGAAGTGGGGGTTGGAAGACATGCACACACGCACCCACACTTATTACAAATTTGCCCTCGCTCAGAGGGACCGAAAGAATAATACAAATTTAACTAACCTACAGGCTAA
Source organism: Camellia japonica (assembly GCA_030407325.1). NCBI lineage: Eukaryota > Viridiplantae > Streptophyta > Magnoliopsida > Ericales > Theaceae > Camellia > Camellia japonica. The sequence continues at coordinate 167,258,374 of JAPPVO010000031.1, read as the reverse complement.
TTAAATATTACAGACCAATTAAACTAGTTAAGCAAATTAACTAATCTAATAAAACAGTAAACAGCCTCGGGAAGAGGGCCCAATGCAATGCGTGCTCGGCTCCGCTCGGAAGTCCACTGCCATGCACAAGTTTGCCTCTATTTTCCCTGCTCTGCTCCTCTGATCATTGCACAAATCCCAAGGTGCACTCTATGAACCCTGTGGGATGCCACCGGCCAAGGTAAATGGTCGCCGGCCAAAGCAAATGATCACCGGCCACTGGTTAAGATGTCGGCCACCAATTGTTGGTCGGTCGGCACTAAAGATGGCCGGCCGGCCAAATCTTCCTGCAGAATCCTGGTTTGACAGCAGCAGAGGGCAAAACAAGGCATAGCAATGCATTTCAAGCAAATGTGTGCACCAACACATCCCTTATCATGTTTATGACTCAAAGGGACATGGTTCTCGGTTCTCGGACCAGCAATCGCGCATTTCCATGCGTGATGGCCCAAGGAACCAAGTTATGCACTTTGATTTCAAATGAAATGCACATAAACAAACAAGGAGCTCAACCTCTATCATACTCAATTCAAGAGGCTAAGCATGCATGTCAATGCAATGCAACCTAGACATATGAGCTAGTATGCAACATGAACAATGCGAACAAGCATACAAGGCATGTGACAATCATGCTAACCAATAAGTATGCCCGATACAATGGGGATGTTCAAACATGCAAGCAAGCATGTGACTTCATTCAATCATGCCACAACACATGGAGCAAACATGTTAAATAACCTAAACATGTAACAACACACAAGTATGCAATAACACACAAGGTGAGCATGCAACAACATGCGAACTATGGACTTCAACTAATTTGGGTAGCTCTATACTAAACCCAAAACAGTGGCCAACATGCTCAAGAATGAAGGCAAAATGACATGCAAACATGCATGCACACAAGGACCAACACTTAGGCATATAGAAACAACTCTCAAGCACACTTAAGAGGATGCACACATGGACAAATGGCATGCATTATAAGCTCTGAAAATCATGTTAGAGAAGGTGCCAAACCAATCTACAATGCAAGCTAGGCATGCCACCAAGCCCAAGGACTTAGACCATGGCCATATGACATATGAAGCAAATGACCAAAATGAACTAAAACAGTCCTAAATCATGCAAAAGTAAACCCCAAAAACCACTTAGATGGCATCTAAATGATCTAATCCTAGAGGCATACACAATGGCACAAACATGGAGCAAGAAACACCAACCTTTTAAAGCATGAAAGGGGCATCAAATGCAATCATACGAGCATATCATAAGGACTAAAATGACATGACAAGTGGTTCCAAACCACTGAAATGATGCAAGGATGGCATGCTAGAGGGGTCAATGCTTAAGGCATACAAGAGAGGTTACATGGTAGCTATACAAAGCAAAGCATGGACAACCCAAATGACCAAAAATAGACCTTTAGCATGCTAAAACAAGCATAAAAGCTTCGCAAAGCTAAGCCAAAAACATGCTAGAAACAAGGCTCAAAGCACAAGGCATGTTTAGGCAATTCATGGCATTACAAGACATGTATACTAAGCAAGCATGGTGTACCTAAACCAACTCACAACAATGCTATATCATGGCAAGATAAGCATAAAAAATAGTTAGGACATGGCCAACATGAACCTAAATTAGATGCTCACACATGAGGCAAAAATGGCCCTTATTGAAGACAACAAGGAGAGGGGGGTGGCCCTCTCTTTCTTTCGACCTTAGGGCACCATCCTCACCACTGAAATCCCTCAAGATTTCAGTGGTAAGGAGGCCCAAACAAGGTGGTCCCGGAGCTCACCAAAATAGCATAAAAATAGGGCCTAACAAGGCCTATGAGGGGTCAAACAACCCCAAACAACAAAACACTCTTAAACAACTATTTTAAGCAAGTAAAAATAAAACTTTTATATGTTATATACTAAGCTCAAAAATAGGTGTAAGGTAGGCAAAAAGACTATGCAAAAATGGGGTAAAAAGGGACAAGAACCTTACCCTTGATGACCCTCTTCAAGAACAGCACTCCAGTTGCTTCCTTAGCTCCAAACCAAGCCAAGAACTCCAAGAACAACTCCCCAGCACCTCAGTAACCAAGGTAAGGTGTAGTGGTAGGTGTTTGTGTGCAATAGTAAGACTAAACACACACACAAGGCAAAAAGAGAGAGATATAGAGATGGAATAGATACAAACTCCAACCCTAATATCAGAGCTGTTCTGAAAATTTTTGTAACCCTAATGGAGGGAGAAGAGGCTCCCTCTTATAGACAATCCCTCTTGCAAAGCTTCTTAATTAAGCTAGTCAAGAAGGAGATCACTCCATACACGTGTATGGAGGAGAGCAAAGGTGTATGCCAACTAGCACAGCTGGCATAAAAATATCTGCAAAAGCAGATGCACAGTGGTCAGCCGGCCAAAAATGCAATTTGACCAAAATAGATGGCCGGTCGACTACAAAGAGTGCCGGTCGGCCAAACATTTGGCCGATGGCAACAAACCAGTGGCCGGTGGCCTCAAGCCATGGCCGGTGATGTGTGGGGATGGTTAACAAGCCATTCCCTGCCCCTCAAAGGAAAAACACAAGTGTTTGGTGCAAAACCAGGCATAAAAACAGTCGAGTCGAGAGATCCTGAGGCAAGGCGCGTGGCCGAGACCTCCGGAAACTCAGGACGAACACAAACATGGATGAGCATCGAGTGTTCAAGTGGTGACGTCCAAGTCTTGAGGACGGTCAAAAATGGGATGTCTACACCATCTATTCTGCGAGTCTAGCATGTTTTTGCTACTGTTTTGACCTGCCTTAGGTCTGTTTTGAATGGTTAAGGTCATTTGAGCATTGCTTAGTATGGTTGTAGTGTAAAGGGCCTTGCCTAGCTTTGGGTTTTGAAGCCTTCAACATGATATGCATGTGATGTTTGCATGGTATGGCACCATTTAGCATGTAATTTCAATGCATTTAGTGTAGACACACTCTCATACACTTCACTTCTTCATAGCTCTTGAGAGTTGTACCTTATGCTTTGTTTGTGAGCCAATGCATATGCATGCATTTCTTGCCTTTTATGCTATCATTTCAGCTCACTTTGGCCACTATTTTGGCATGCATGAGGTCTGTTTAGGGCCGGTTTAGTCCTTTGAGCATTGTGTTGCATGGTTCTAGTGTTATGCTCTTTGCTAGCTTTAATGCTTTAAGCCCTCTAGGATGCTATACTTGTGATGTTAGCATGATATGTCATCATTTGACATGCAATTTTAGCACTTATAGCCTTGTCATGCTCTCATGTATATTTCTCTTTAATTGTGTTTAAGAGTTGTGCTTCATGCCTTGTTGATGAGCCAATGCATGCACATCATTGTCTTGCCTTCCATGCTATCATTTTAGAGCATTTTGGCCACCGTTTTAGCACACATAAGGTCTGTCCATAGCTGGTTTGACCATTTGAGATTGATAGTGCATGCCTCATGTGTAATACACTTCACTGGCTTTGGTGCTCTTGGCCCTTGACATGTCTTGCATGCATTGTTTACATGATAGAGTCGTGTGCATGCCACTTTAGCATTGAAAGATGAGCATATGTGCGTTGCATTGCTTGTGTTTGGATCGGACATTAATCCAAACACAAGGAATGTGGCACGTTTCATACTCAAAGTGATGAAACGTGTTGCATTTCTTGGTCGCCAACACTCTTGATCATGCATGATAGAGGTGGAGGCTCTTATGTGTGGTTTGTGCATTCAGTAACATTGAGCGAGCTTGGCTCTTTGGCCATCGTGCATTGAGATGCATGATTGGTGGCTTGAGAGTCGAATACTACGCTCCTTTAAGCTTGAGAAATGATAAGGAGAGTAGTTGCACACACATTTCCTTGTAAATGCATTGTTGTGCCTTTGTTGATCTCTGTTGCAGCAAAGTTGGGATTCTGGAAAGAAAAGTGGCCAGCCGGCCACTTCAACTAGCCTGCCGACCACTTGAAGTGGCCGGCCGGCCACCTGCAGTAAAATTTTCCAAAATCTTCCTGCTTTGGGGCAGATGCAACCTGAAAGTGTGTTCGATGCTCTGAGGTCACCGCGAGTGCAAAAAGAGACAACTTATGGCAAGGCAATGCATTTCCGGGGAAAGCAAACTGAGCATGCATCTCTCCCTCCCCTCCAGGCCATTTTAACTGCTTTACTTAGCTAGTTAATTTACTTGTTTTGTAACTAATTAGTTAATGTGCTTAGCTAATTTAATTCATCTCTGTAATATTCTAATTAGCTTAGTTAGCTATTTATTCAATTTCAATTGTGTGGTAATAATTAATTAGCTTGGCATAGTTAATTAGTTGGTTTGTAATAAGTAGCTTAGCTTAGCTCTTATTCATTTGGACCCTCCATCGAGAGGGCAAATGTTGTAATAAGGGTGTGTGTGTGTGTGTGTGTGTGTGCATGTCTTCCAACCCCCACTTCTTTCTCCATTTTACTTATCAACTTTTGATGGTTAGGTTAGGGCGTATTTTGATTAGCATACTTATGCTTTGCATGCGTGTATCATTCATTTGTCTTGCATGCACCGAGCTCGGCGCATCATTCAAACCGCATTGTCTTTCACATACATTTACTTGAATACGTGTTTCAAAACATGTTATCAAGTGTTGCATTCGTATGCCACCTTATATAGCCGAGCCTATTAGTTGCATTATTGCATGCGTTGCATTAGGCATTTAACATAGCTAGGATCATGCATTGGTTTCTGACTAGTTTTCTGTTTTGGCTCGGAGTACACTATAAGTGTTTTCGCTTTAAAATCCTTGCATGTGTGTAAGTGACTGCCATGATAGCATGCTTGGCATGAGGCTAGTTGCTTAATTGCTATAACTGCATGAATGCCTATGGATGAAGGCTTCATTGCTTGAATTGGAACAATTCATCGAAATGTGAGTTTTAAGCCCACTTGAAGTGGCAAATCATCATGTTTTAAGCCCACCTTGTTTGGTGGCAAATCTGCACTTTAGCCTACTTGAGGGTAGCAACTTCAAACCACTTTTCAAAAAACAAACATGAGATGTTTTGTTCCAACTTGAGTGATTGAGTCTATACTTGTATGCTGCGCGCATCACATAGTAAATTAGCGAATAAACCGGAATAAGAACACATGTGTTTCAAAAACAACATATCATGTTAGTAGAGGCCGATCTTTGATCGGGCGAGTGGGGGTGCTCATTTCAGGACCTTCCCCTCTCGTACCCAAGTTCCCAAGCCGAGGCAACTTTGGTGATGACGGACACGTGGCCTTAGGCATGAGTCAGGGTTTCCTAAATTTCCCAAAACAAAATATTTAGGTGGCGACTTTGAAATCTGGCAAAGCAGTCCATATTTGGCGCTTTTTTATTCAAAATTGATTTTTCAAAACCAATTGTCAGATTTGGACTCTTTGGTGATTTTTCAATCTTACATTGCACTTTGTAAGATTAGATTCAGAACCATGACAGGAGTCCAAACTGTAGTAACTAGAACCCAAATCTGCACCCTCTCTGAAAGGGGGGCATGCGGAGGAAGTTCGGGTGGTCTACAGTTTCTGGTGACTCGGCTGGGGATTTAGAGAACTTGACTCGAACATCATGATATGTTGTTTTGTTTACACTTATGTGTTTCTTTGCATTGCATTTGCATAGGTGCACCTAAGTCACAGTGTTTGCCATCTGCTATTCTTGAACGGTTTGCCGGAGGCTTGCTTGGAAAAGCGTGCCATAAGGCTGACTGATTATGGGCTCTGCCACGATGGAAACACTAACCGCGGTTATGCTGAGGCACCTTTTTGACCGTTCGGCCTAGTGCATATCGAAAGCCATAGTGACCATTCCAAACTAGGACAGGTTGCTTACCCGAATGTAGGTTGTTTGAAACCACATGCGTTCGTAATGAAACCCTAGTTCCTGACAAAATAGGACAGGAAACTCTCCCCCCTCATAGGAGTGTTTTGGCTCTGAATTAATTGGTATGTGCTTTACAGTAAAAATATACAAGGATGTGCATATCAGTTGCCAAGTTGGTATCTGTTTTGGGTCAGAGTTCAGTAAAGAGTGCAGTCATTTAGCTATCTCGTATTTGTTCTGGTGAAATCAGGCTGAGATGCTGTCTGTTTTCTCTTTTGCTAGGATAGTCTTAGAACTATAGCTTCAGAAGGCTCCGATATCCCCCGGGTGCATTGGACTTGTGTTGACAGACTTTGTCAGGTCAGAGATTCAATTCCAAGAGCAACCAGTGTTTCCTTCGCCAAAGGCAAAGCAAAAAAGGCCAGTCAGGCACAAATCACCAGTTCAACAGTCCCCGGATCAGCGGTCATTATCCACCTCACCTGTGCTCAGTTAGGCTAAGATATATGCTTCTACCTCAGAGAGGGAACCTACACCTATTCAGTCAGATCAGCACTTTATGGCTGGTATGGAGGACATGATGCGTCAGCTCCAAGAGACCATGCAAGCCATACAACGGGATGCTGTCCGCCAGGCGGAAGTTACTGTGCGTCAGGCAGAGGTTGTGGCTCAACAAGCAGAACTGATTGCCGGACTTCAACAATAGCAACAACCACAACAAGCCGTAGCATCTGCTTCGCATCCACCCCGACCCCCACCTAAGGTTCCGATACCCGGGGATGCAGCTCACGTCTAGGAAAATATGGACGTTCCCATAGGGCCAGTCCCGCCTCAATTGTCTAAAGCACCTACTATTCCAGTGGATACACCATTTGAATTTGAGGTGGACCCAACCGCGCTGAAAGTGAGTAAGCTCGAAAAGCTATTCAAGCGGGCCCAGGGAGTTAACTCCATTCCAGACATAGAGGATGGTTACACCGATTCACCAGTGACATTGCCGGACCGATTCAAGATGCCACATATAGACCATTTTGACGGTTCTAGAGATCCTATGGTACATCTGTGGTTCTTCTCGGATATCCTACGGCCAATGGGCCTCTCCAGATTGCGAAAGCTTTCCCTCTTCGGTCGAACCCTGTCGGGTATCGCGGCCATATGGTATGCCAAGCTGGAGGACTTAGTAAAGAGAAGTTGGGAAGAGATGGTCGAGGCCTTCATCGCCCAGTATTCATACAACACCCAAATCGAGGTCACGACTTCTGATCTCGAGGCGACCAGGCAAGAGCCAAAAGAGGGCTTTTCTGATTTTGTCACTCGATTGAGGGCTAAGGCCTCCATGATGACAACTCGGCCACTGGAAAAGGATCAGATAAGGATGGTTGTGCACAACCTTCAACCCAAGCTCATGCAGAAAATGATCGTCTTACCCTTTCCTACTTTTGCTGACTTACACAAGATTGGGGTATAGATTGAGGATGCCATGAAGCAAGGTCTGATTGACCGCGAAAGGGAGTCACCCAAGAAGGGTTATACACGCAGTTTGAATGCGACCACCAATGCTGACGCAGCTGCGAAATCTTTTGAAGTTGGAATGGCCACCAAAAACAACCACCCCCTTTGTTGGTACATCTAATCCAAACCCCCAAACTTCGAACTATCTACCCCGAGGCAAGAGGGTTTTCACCCCACTTTATATGCCTTTGTCTAAAGCTCTAGGAGTCCTACTTAGGAAATGACATCTGAAACTGTTAGAACAACAGCCTTTACCCGACCCTCTCCCTCCAAAGCATGACCGGCTAAATACTGTGTCTTCCATCAGCAGCACGGTCATGATACCGACCTCTGCATCAGATTACATCATGAGATTCAAGATCTCATTGACAACAAGGTAATAGCACCTCCAGAAAAACCAAATGCCAATCAAAACCCTCCACCTAAGCAGGTAAACTTCATCCAAACAACGGCCAACCCGTTTGACCACAGTGTATGCATCACCCCAGCCCATTTACCTAAGCCTAAGGTGTTTATTCCAGTCAGCATGGACTTATGCATGATGGCTACACCTAAACCCCAATCATCTCAAACCCGTGAACCCACTACTGTTAAGTTGGTGAGCATGATTAAAGATTTGCAAAAAATTGTGGCAGATTTAGCCTTTGGAATTTTGGCTCCATCATCGACCACATCACAGGCCAGAAGTTTCAACCCAAAAGGCTCCATGATCTTGGGATAAACGGCAATTGAAAAAGGCCAACCTGAAGCCATCTCAGATCTGGGTGGTGGCATGTCGACAACAACTGGGCTCCACTCTGATATAACGACTCAATCCCTTGGTAAAGTGGAGGCAAGTGGTAAGAACAAGGTAGGGGCAGGCATTGAGGCGTTGCAAGCCGAAGGACTGAACAAACATCAAGTGCTTGTAGCGGTTGCAAAAACTGTAGATGACAATTTTGCCACTCAAGTTGGGGGCAGTCTGAATCAAGGGGCAAGCCGAGACAAGGGATGTCGCACTAGAAACACCTCTTTTAGCTCTAATCCTACACTCGGAAGAGATCGGCAAACCCAATCAACACCTGCCCACCCTTTCGTCGGTACATCCAACACAACCAACTCACAACCTGCCAAATACCCACCTCGGGGTCAAAGGGTGTTCACCCCACTGTACATGTCTCTGTTAGCAGCCCTGTGGGTTCTTATCAGAAAGGGGCATCTAAAGCCCCTGGAGCCACGGCCATTACCGAATAAACTTCCTCTCTCCCACAACTCGGCTAAGTATTGTGCCTTCTATCAACAAGCCGGCCATGACACTGACAGTTGTTTTTGTCTTCGCCATGAAATACAAGATCTGATTGATAACGAGGTCATCGTTGCACCAGGTCCTGCAAAGTCTATCGGCACTAGATCAGTGAACTTGGGGGATAATGTGATCATGTGATCGGGGGATGAACCACCTGCGGATGGCGCTCAGTTTACTCCAGATATGGGGATGGCCTGAACTGTTTTGAGAATGCTGTTTATTTTATTTTCTGACTTGGGTATTAGGTCAGTCTTATGTGTTGTATTGAATCTGTCTTGTTGTATCGAGTCAGTCCTGTTGTGTTGGAGTCAGGTGATTTCGGGGGTGTTACCTCGAGCATCGCTATCTTGTTTTGTGTTTGTCTTTTACACTCTTTCTTTTGAGTCTGTTTCTACCACTGGAGCCAGTTGTGCCAGAAGACTTGAATGAAACGGCAATGCTTTTCACCTACTTTTCTGTGCCTTGAGATCATTGCATTGACCTAAGTTTTTTCAAAACTTTTTGAACACTGTGATGAAAACAAAGAGGAAGGAATTCCTCAGGATTTGCAAAAAATTTGATCAACCGAGAGAAAGAGAGGCATGCTACGCCCTTAATGAATGAGATCATGTTTCTTAATGTGAGTACTGAGAAGGATCCTGGCTTGATCTAGATTGGTTCTACACTGTCTTCATGAGCGACTAGTCGCTTTCTTAAAAGATTTCAAAAAATGTTTTGCGTGGTCTTGCGAAGACCTATGTGGAATCGCTCTTGAGATTGTGTAGCATAGGATCGTTCTCAGCCTCAAGACTCGTCCTCTTTTGCTTTCAAACCTTGAACTTGGATTCAGAATGTTCAACGGTCAACCACAATGTGAGGCTTGTATGGTCAGATTTGAAGCAGCCCATGAACTAGGGGCAATAAGGTCGTTTGACATCAAAGGAGGCCCGCCAGGCCAGATTCGAAGCAGCCCTCGAACTAAGGGCAAGAAGGTCAGATATGATCAAAAGAAAGCTTGCAAAGTTGGATGAGAAGCAGCCCTTGAACTAGGGGCAAAAAAATGTCAGATGTGCTCGAAGAGTCAAAAATTGGGACATTTCTCAAGCTAAGGAAGATCGGCAAGAATGTCAAATCCTAGAATGGAGAAAAGAAGAAAGTTTTGTTGAATGACAATCGAGTTCCTATCCACAACAGTGGGGGCAATTCAGACCCGGTTGGATGGACTCCTACATCATCAGCGAACAGCAGCCACTCTCCTGGGTTCAGGTGGCTTCGAGATCTCAACACCGACCATTCAACATGGACAAAGTTAAACCTTTTTATCCTTGAGAGGCTCGCTGGGCCGAAAACCCGAAAGGGCGACCCAGGCAAAAGTTAGAGCAAAGAAAAGAACAAAAATGAAGAAAATGAAAAAATGAAAAGGAAAAGAACAGAAAAGAAAAGAAAAAAAGAAAAGAATGAAAAGAATGAAAAGAAAAGAAAAACAGAGCTCGCTAGGTTGAAAACCCAGAAGGGCGGCCTTGGCAAAAGTTAGAGCGCAAAAGGAGAGGTTAATACCCGAGTGTACCTTAACCGGAACTACGTCAGGCTTGATTCCCATCTTTGGGATACGTAGGCAACTTCATTCTGAAGTCCAGCCATAAACACTTCCAAATCGACTGTGTCCATGTAATGGTTCTGATCATCTTTGTCTTCTCTGTATCCGAGAGTTCGGTTGTGATCGTCACTTTGAGGACAGATTACAGTGCGCTATGATGCCATTCAGACAAGGGGCAACTTTCCGTTGCCGTGCAATGCCATTTAGACAAGGGGCAATTTTCCATTGTTTTGGATCTGAGGTTGTGCATCTCAAGAGTAAATTCTGTGTTGGTCGAGTAGTGGCCATTTGCAAAAATAATTTTTGAGAATTTTGAATGAGGTTGACTAATTCTCTCAGAAATTATTCCATTTTTCCAAAACTGGACTATTTCTTGGATCTAAAAAATGAAAATTTTCAGTGCTAGCTTGACTTGCATGATTTTGAATCAGAAAATCGAACAAGTGTGTTAATCTAACACTCATATTGGTCAAAATTGTTTTAACAGAAAGCCAAAACAAAAAATGGTCAAAATGATGAACTAGCGGCAAAGTTGAGTCTGATTTTTTGTCTTTTCCCTATTGTCAGCATACTCGCCAGAAAGGGCACCATACTTGCCAGAAAGGGCACTCTACTTGTCAGAAAAGGGCACAACTGAAGCTAACAAGCAAAGGACCGAAAGCTCTCTCACCCTCCAAGCAGTGAGGTATCAAGCCAAGTGCGAAGCATGAACTAGAATGGAGCAGAATATTCCACTCCCTCATCTGGACAGGACTGATCACATTCAAGCTAAGCCAGGGGCATATCGTCAACCAATGTCAATTGCAGATCTGTTACACATCCAGTCGCATCACAATCCCTCTGTGAGAGAAACTCACTAGTTGTGAGCAGAAGAAGGAGCATCTAGTAGAATACTAGGGGCAAGAGCCCGCAACTTCTTGTTTATTCATCAACCACCCAGGGGAGGGATAAAAAATGAGAGATTGAAGAATAGAGAGATGTGCGCTGAGAGGAAAAAGTGAGGAAAGGGCTTTTTCAGAAAACTAGAGATTGAGTGCCAGAGTGATGTGAGATCACAAATAAGAAAGGGTGGGAAACAATACCCGGAGAAATAGGCTCCTCATGAACTAAGAGGTCTCTCGCCATTGGAACACATCTGAGTGTTGTGTGTGTGTTTTTTGGTTTGTTTTGATTCTTGTCTTGAGTCGTTTTGAGTGTCAATAGATGTGTTTAGGTTATTTACCTTTGTTTTTCCTTTGTTAAGTCATTTTGACTGTGGTCAGTCGTAGGCTCAATACCCAGTTGAGAACTCATTTCTCAATTTCAATTTCAAAAAAAAAAAGAAATCGTTTTGTGCTCAGAGTGCTGTGCCATTCTCCACATTTGTACAAAATAGGATTTGTTCTTTCATAAAACTGCAAGGTTCAACCCAGGTCATATGAGAACAGTAAAGCAAGGACCTATCTGAAGCTATATAGGTTCCAGATTGCAAAGCAAAAGAAAAGAGGGAAAATGTGGGGCATCTGAGCTTGTTTCAACTTCAGAAAGTTCCGAGATTGCATTCCATTTATACCTCCTCAGGCCTTGTCAATGCTCCAAAGTATGAGTGTGTCTCTACCTCAAGCTCAAGCCTACTTCAAGCCAGAATGGCAATCAAAGTGCTCTCCCAGAGTACAATTCCCTACCAGAGACATCTTGGTTGTGTTTGCAATGAGTTCCTAGGAGATCAACTGCGACAGTGGAAACTAGAGTTCGAATGGCTGATGCCTAGAACGCAAAGGTTTGGAATTTCCGAGACTAAAGTCTGGTTTAAATACCTAGGGGTGTGTCCCCGGCTTGAAATCTGTATGGAAGCCCCATAGGTTGAGGTAGCGGGTATGCGCCTCAATTCTAGATACGAAACCAACCTAGTCTGTCACCCCGTTGGAGAATAGGGAAAGTTATGAACATGGCCAGGAAGAAAGTAGTACCTGTGGTTTGGAAGTATAACCAAGAAAAGCATAAGGCCCCCAACAGCATAAGGCACAATGGTCATCGCTCATCAACACGAACAAGGTATATCCTTTTTCACATGTGGCAATTCTTTCGAGAGGTAAATCAGAAGTTGCCTTTAAGTCGTCTTTAGCACACTCGCTTTTGTCGTTGCATAGAATGTGCATTACTTTTATCATTGCGTGGAGCATACATTTTGAATTGTTGCATAGAACATGCATTATCACGTTTGCATGGAACATGCATGTCGCATGTCATATGCATCGTTGATTATCTTGCATTGAGCATGCATTGTTGATTTTGCATAGAGTATGCCTCCGTTTCATTTCTTGCATGATATGCATGAAACATACCTAAACATCAAGTTACGGTCATCCGTCTCGTATGAGACGTGCATCGTATTGCATTGCATTTATCAAGTTTCTTTCTCATTCATGCACGATATTGTATGTACGGTTCATTTGAAGCTAGCGTAACCAGGCGATATTGGATGTGCGGTTCATTCAGAGAAGTTCCGTTTAAGATTGATTATGTTTTGTGCATCCATCGCACATGTTCACTTAGTGTATCTATCACACTTTGTTCACTTAGTGTATCTATCACACTTTGTTCACCTAGTGTATCTATCGCACATGTTCACTTAGTGTATCTATCACAATCTCTTCAGTTAGTGTATCTATCACACTTTGTTCATCTTTTGTATCTATCACACATGCTCCCTTTGTGTATCTATCACACTTTGTTCATTTTGTGCATCTATCGCACATGTTCATTTTGTGTATATATCACATTTAATCTTATGTGCCCTAGGCATTGTTGTTCTTTCTCCTCGCGCGCGCGGCATGTTAGGCCCTCTTTGGTTAAGAGCATTTGGAACGTGTTCGAATGCTTATACCACTCTGAAACACTGGGACGTGTCCCTATGTTTCTCCCTCTTTGGTTAAAAGCATTTGGAATGTGTTTCAATGCTTATACCACTCCGAAACACTAGGACGTGTCCCTATGTTTCTCCCTCTTTGGCTAAAGAGTATTTGGAACGTGTTTCAATGCTTATATCACTCCGAAACACTGGGACGTGTCCCTATTTTTCTCCCTCTTTGGTTAAGAGCATTTGGAATGTGTTCCAATGCTTATACCACCCCGAAACACTGGGACGTGTCCCTATGTTTCTCCCTCTTTGGTTAAAGAGCATTTGGAACGTGTTTCAATGCTTATACCACTCCGAAACACTGGGACGTGTCCCTATGTTTCTCCCTCTTTGGTTAAGAGCATTTGGAACATGTTCCAATGCTTATACCACCCCGAAATACTGGGACATGTCCCTATGTTTCTCCCTCTTTGGTTGTGAGCATTCGGAACGTGTTCCGATGCTTATACCACTCCTTTTTCATTCGCGTGCAACGCGTTGGAATCTTGTCTGAGACCTCGGGTGTGCCCAATGGTTGCTTTTGGCCTTTCCTACGTGAGGCGCAGTGAAGATTGCATAATTTTCTTACATCCTTTCTACGTGAAATGTGGTTTGACTTGTGAGTCTCGCGCGCAGCGTGTTTGCGTGTTTGTGTTTCTCATGTGTGAGATTACCATACCTTATCAGTTTGCTTCAAATGCTGTATTTACTTTGCATAACATTTGCATAAATGCTTCATTACAGCTCCTTTTGCATAATCATAAGTTATGTTCTGCATTATGCATGCCATTTGCATTTTGCCCCTGCCTATGGGCACATCTATTTTGTTATCTTACCTGTTTGTCTAAGTCTTCGGCTTTGTCAAAAATGGATCGTCTCTAGGCTTTGACATTCACTCCCGTCATTTCATGACTTCCGAGATCTATCAAAGAGGGGCAACTGTAGACACCCTATTTTTGACCGACCTTAAGACTCAGATGTCATTATTTGTGCACGTGATGATTGCGCATGTTTGTGCTTGTTTTGAGCGCCCGAAGGTCTCGGCTGGGTGCCTTGTCTTTGAGCCTCTTAACCCTTTGTGTTTTGGCCTTGGTTTTTGGGCCAAACCTTGTTGCCTCTTGCCTTGAGGAGAAGAGGGCCTTGCCGGCCACTTTTGGCATCTGCCAGCCACTTTTCCCTCTTGTAGGCCACTTTAAGTGGCCGGCTGGCCACCTTAACTAGCTGGCAGCCACTTTTGCTCCTTTTTAGATATTTTCAGATCTTTTGGGCCAGCTGTGGCTCACTGAATCATCCTCCATACACGTGCATGGAGGGATGGAGACAAGTTTTAAGCTTGCCAAGCAAGCTTTTGCTTGCATTGCTTATATAAGAGGAGCTCCCTCCCCCTTTAGAGGGGTTCAGACTTTTTAGAGACAAAAATCTCTCTCTCTCTAGAATTCTCACTCTCTCTCTCTATATTGTGCTCTATAGTGCTTAGAAGTGTGTTTTCTTCACATTTTTGCAAAGGAACACCTAGTCAAACACCACTACCTTGTTGCTGAGGTGCTTGAGGGTCTTGTGGGAGCTTCAAAAGTTGGTTTTGGCTCAGAAGTTGCTGGTTTTGTTGTTGTGCATAAGCCTTTTCCCCTTTTAAGCTTGTTTTTTGTATACTCTCTTAGCCACCTTTGCATGCTATTTTAGGCTTGGTTGTTAACTAAAAAAACCCTTGTTTTTTAGTGTTAAAAATGGTTGTTTAAAGCCTTGTTTGAGTTAGGGGTAGTCTACCCCTTTTGTGGCTTATTTTGTTTTGCTTTGTGTTATCTCTTAAGGCCTTTGAGATCATCTCTTTTTGGCCTTTTAACCACTAATTCTAGAGGAATTTCAGTGATGGAAAGGTGGTTTTGAGACCCCAAATAGGAGAGGGTGGTCCCCTCTCCTCTTGTCTTGCTTGCTTGTCTTGTTGGCCTGATTATTGAACATATTTTTCTAGCATATGTTGGCTTGTTCTCATCTTATTTTTGGCCTTATTTCAGCATGGCATAACTCTGTTTTGGCTTGGTTGAGTCACCTCATGCATGCTTCTTACACTTGTAGTGTAATCTTGCTA
Organism: Camellia japonica; assembly: GCA_030407325.1. Lineage (NCBI taxonomy): Eukaryota > Viridiplantae > Streptophyta > Magnoliopsida > Ericales > Theaceae > Camellia > Camellia japonica. Next base: position 167,243,149 of record JAPPVO010000031.1, on the reverse strand, counting down.
TTTAGCCTTGCATGCTTGCTACTTTGGCTCATCATTCTAGCTTATTTTGGCTATGCTCTCACATGATTTTACCCTAGTTTTAGCATGCTTTAGCTCTGATTTTGGTTGGTGAGGTCACCTCTTGCTTGGTCTTTGCACTTGTAGTACATTCTTGCTCACTAGCCTAGCATACTTGATGTTTTGGCCTATTGTTCTAGCATGTATTAGTTTGCTTCCAGCACATTTTTGATAATGTTTTGACATGCTTTAGGACTATTTTGAGTGGTCTTCGCCTCTTGGGGCTTGCTTTGTATAGCTATGGCATAGTTGGCTTCACTAGTCTTGAGTTTTGAGACCCTTAGCATGCCTTACTTATGATCTGTGCATGATATGGCGTCACTTCTCATGTAATTTCAGAGCATAAACTCCTGTCATACTCTCATGTTTATCGCTCTTTCATTTTGTTTAAGAGTTGTGCCTTTATGCCTTGTTTGTGAGCTAACACATGAGCATACTTTTCTTTCCATCTATGCTGCGAGTCTAGCATGTTTTTGCTACTGTTTTGACCTACCTTAGGTCTATTTTGAATGGTTAAGGTCATTTGAGCATTGCTTAGTATGGTTGCAGTGTAAAGGTCCTTGCCTAGCTTTGGGTTTTGAAGCCTTCAACATGATATGCATGTGATGTTTGCATGGTATGGCACCATTTAGCATGTAATTTCAGTGCATTTAGTGTAGACACACTCTCATACACTTCACTTCTTCATAGCTCTTGAGAGTTGTACCTTATGCTTTGTTTGTGAGCCAATGCATGTACATGCATTTCTTGCCTTTCATGCTATCATTTCAGCTCACTTTGGCCACTGTTTTGGCATGCATGAGGTTTGTTTAGGGCTGGTTTAGTCCTTTGAGCATTGTGTTGCATGGTTCTAGTGTTATGCTCTTTGCTAGCTTTAATGCTTTAAGCCCTCTAGGATGCTATACTTGTGATGTTGGCATGATATGTCATCATTTGACATGCAATTTCAGTACTTATAGCCTTGTCATGCTCTCATGTATATCGCTCTTTAATTGTGTTTAAGAGTTGTGCTCCATGCCTTGTTGATGAGCTAATGCATGCACATCATTGTCTTGCCTTCCATGCAATCATTTTAGAGCATTTTGGCCACTGTTTTGGCACACATAAGGTCTGTCCATAGCTGGTTTGACCATTTGAGATTGATAGTGCATGCCTTATGTGTAATACACTTCACTGGCTTTAGTGCTCTTGGCCCTTGACATGTCTTGCATGCATTGTTTACATGATAGAGTCGTGTGCATGCCACTTTAGCATTGAAAGATGAGCATATGTGCGTTGCATTGCTTGTGTTTGGATCGGACATTAATCCAAACACAAGGAATGTGGCACATTTCATACTCAAAGTGATGAAACGTGTTGCATTTCTTGGTCGCCAACACTCTTGATCATGCATGATAGAGGTGGAGGCTCTTATGTGTGGTTTGTACATTCAGTAACATTGAGCGAGCTTGGCTCTTTGGCCATCGTGCATTGAGATGCATTATTGGTGGCTTGAGAGTCGAATACTACGCTCCTTTAAGCTTGAGAAATGATAAGGAGAGTAGTTGCACACACATTTTCTTGTAAATGCATTGTTGTGCCTTTGTTGATCTCTGTTGCAGCAAAGTTGGGATTCTGGAAAGAAAAGTGGCCGGCCGGCCACTTCAACTAGCCTGCCGACCACTTGAAGTGGCCGGCCGGCCCCTGCAGTAAAATTTTCCAAAATCTTCCTGCTTTGGGGCAGATGCAACCTGAAAGTGTGTTCGATGCTCTGAGGTCACCGCGAGTGCAAAAAGAGACAACTTATGGCAAGGCAATGCATTTCCGGGGAAAGCAAACCGAGCATGCATCTCTCCCTCCCCTCCAGGCCATTTTAACTGCTTTACTTAGCTAGTTAATTTACTTGTTTTGTAACTAATTAGTTAATGTGCTTAGCTAATTTGATTCATCTCTGTAATATTCTAATTAGCTTAGTTAGCTAGTTATTCAATTTCAATTGTGTTGTAATAATTAATTAGCTTGGCATAGTTAATTAGTTGGTTTGTAATAAGTAGCTTAGCTTAGCTCTTATTCATTCGGACCCTCCGTCGAGAGGGCAAATGTTGTAATAAGGGTGCGTGTGTGTGTGCATGTCTTCCAACCCCCACTTCTTTCTCCATTTTACTTATCAGCTTTTGGTGGTTAGTTTAGGGCATATTTTGATTAGCATACTTTTGCTTTGCATGCGTGTATCATTCATTTGTCTTGCATGCACCGGGCTCGGCGCATCACTCAAACCGCATTGTCTTTCACATACATTTACTTGAATACATGTTTCAAAGCATGTTATCAAGTGTTGCATTCATATGCCATCTTATATAGCCAAGCCTATTAGTTGCATTATTGCATGCGTTGCATTAGGCATTTAACATAGCTAGGATCATGCATTGGTTTCTAACTAATTTTCTGTTTTGGCTCGGAGTGCACTGTAAGTGTTTTCGCTTTAGCATCCTTGCATGTGTGTAAGTGACTGCCATGATAGCATGCTTGCCATGAGGCTATTTGCTTAATTGCTATAACTGCATGAATGCCTATGGATGAAGGTTTCATTGCTTGAATTGGAACAATTCATCGAAATGTGAGTTTTAAGCCCACTTGAAGTGGCAAATCATCATGTTTTAAGCCCACCTTGTTTGGTGGCAAATCCGCATTTTAGCCTACTTGAGGGTAGCAACTTCAAACCACTTTTCAAAAAACAAATATGAGATGTTTTGTTCCAACTTGAGTGATTGAGTCTATACTTGTAAGCTGCGCGCATCACATAGTAAGTTAGCCAATAAACCGGAATAAGAATGCATGTGTTTTCAAAAACAACATATCATGTTAGTAGAGGCCGATCTTTGATCGGGCGAGCAAGGGTGCTCATTTCAGGACCTTCTCCTCTCGTACCTAAGTTCCCGAGCCGAGACAACTTTGGTGATGACGGACACGTGACCTTAGTCACGAGTCAGGGTTTCCTAAATTTCCCAAAACAAAATATTTAGGCGGCGACTCTGAAATCTAGCAAAGCAGTCCATATTTGGCGCTTTTTTATTCAAAATTGATTTTTCAAAACCAACTGTCAGATTTGGACTCTTTGGTGATTTATTAGTCTTACATTGCACTTTGTAAGATTAGATTCAGAACCATGACAGGAGTCTGAACTGTAGTAGCTAGAACCCAAATCTGCGCCTTCTCCGAAAGGGGGGGGGCGTGTGGAGGAAGTTTGGGCAGTCTACAAGTGGCCCTTTCTTTCTTTAGATTTGACAATCATGTCGTCTACATACACCTCGACCTCTTTGTGGATCATATCATGTAGAATTGTGGTTGCAACTCATTGGTAGGTAGCCCCAGCATTCTTCAATCCAAACGGCATCACCTTGTAGCAGTAGGTTCCCCACGGTGTGGTGAAAGTGGTTTTCTCTCTATCCCAGTCATAGCGCCAGATTCGCGTCATGTCCACCAATGCACTCAGCAGATAGAGAGCGACTGTGTTCACCCGGTCGGCAAAAAGGCTGGTGCCTCGCAAAAACATGATGAATCCTCGAGCGTACTGCTCCACCTCCTCGCGGGTCGTAGGCGCCTGTACCCTAAAGTGGTCCTCGAACCAAGAATACCTCACGAACCTTGGCCGGGAGAGAGGTGGCCGAGCGCCGAGCAAGAACATCTGGGCAGCGTTCCACTCATCCATATCAGCATCAAAGAGAATCGGATCACCCCCCACTCCAATGCCGGTGAGCATGGAGAAGTCAAAGAGAGTCATCGTCATCTCCCTCGGGGCGGAAAGGTGGAAGGAATCGGTGGTGTCCCACCACCTCTCCACCAGTGCGCCAAGAAGGGGCCTGCTCGCAATGAGGCACGAGAGTCCCATGCAGAAAATGCCGAAGCCGGCCTCGTCAACAATGTGGCGAACCTCGTCAGGCAACTCCATGTACCAACCTCAGGCAATGGTATTCCCATACCCCGGAAGGCATGGGAATCTCCCTATGTTCAAAGACAAACAAATGTGAAGCAGCATCAGAAGTGCAATGTTTGAATGCGTTCAGAATTGATGAAAATGCGGTGTGTGTGCATGTGTTCGAGTTTACACAGATATCGGGTGTGATTATGCTCAGGGTGAACTAGACACGTGATGTATCGGTGTGTTTGGGTTATTCAGTTAAAAAAAAAAAGTGTTGGCTATTCGAGGCATGTGATCTACATTGCAGAAAGTAAAGAGGAAGGGTATACCTCAGAGGCGCCGTAAGAAAGATGCGACTCCGACTCACACAGCAGGAGGTCCTCTAGAGCGCCTCACGCGAAGCTCCTGAACTGACGGGTGCTATTAGGAGGCAGTATGTGTATCGCCGGCCGGCATGTCGCCTGGTCGAATGCTAAAAGGTAGGAGCTCGACCTCAGGGTCTGTGTCCATCTCTAGAGGAGTCCCACCCCGTGGAATGTCGTCCGCCATCTCAAGAAGAGTGCAAAAATGGCCGAGGGTGTGGAAAATGGGCAAGAATGTCAAAAGTCAACCAAAAGTCAACCCCGAGGGGTGAAAAATAGGAGAAAAGGTCGGAGTGTAGGAAAAGGCATGAAGATCGATGTAAACTCGGGGGAAACAAACCCCAAGTGGTGGAAATCGAGAATGTGGCACCGAAACCGTGTTTCGTTCGGTTCAAAGTATGTAAAACGAAGAGGGTTTCGCGAATCAAACGTCGCGGGAGGCTCAAAAACAAGGGAAAAGCTCGGATCTAAGGGTGGAGAATGACCTAAAGAGAGAGAGAAAGGATTTTCGGCAAGGGAAAAGTGTGGAAATAGGGTTTGAGGCCCTATATTTAAAGACCCGAGGTGAATGGACAAAACTACCCCGAAATTGCCATTTTTGGCCGATCGGCCAAATTGTTAGCCGATCTGCTAAATTGTTGGCCGATGAGCTCATTTTGTGGCCGATGGCATCCCCTTATGGTCGATGCACCTCCAATACCCTTGTTTGGGTCAGTTATGTTGATTAGTACCTTCATATCTCAAGGCAGTGTAAGAAAATACACTTTTGAAGCTTAACCGGCCTTCGTGTTGACCTTGAACCGTGTCTTCCATGTGCAGCACTCGATACGTACAAGGTGTATCCTTTTTCGTATCCTTTTGCAGATTTAAGAATTGCCCGAAAATTGCTTTGAATACCTTGCATTGCAATGTTTTGTCATGTTTGTAATAAGCGCGCTTGTTATACGTCTTTTCGCTCTTGTATTGAGCATGCCTCGTCTTGCTTTGAAGTTACATCTCAACGTCGTGAATAACATGCCTTTACCATGCTTCCGTTGAATATATGTTTCTCTTTGTTGTTGCATTATTATACACATTGCTTGCGTTGTCGCGTATGCTTTACTTACATGTGTTTATGCCTCTCTTGCTTTACACATTGCTTGCGTTGTCGCGTATGCTTTACTTACATGTAATGATGCCTCTCTTACTTTACACATTGCTTGCGTTGTCGTGTATGCTTTACTTACATGTGTTTATGCCTCTCTTGCTTTACACATTGCTTGCATTGTCACGCGTTCTTTACTTACATGTGTTTATGCCCTTGGCTTGCGTTGTCGCGCATGCCCTCCTTGCATTGTTATGCATCCCTTGCTTGCGTTGTCGAGCATGCGTTCCTTGCATTGTTATACTTGTTTCAAAACTGCATTGTTATGCATTCCCTTACTTGCGTTGTCACGCATGTTTTACTGGCATTGTTATACTTGCCTCTTTTGCATTGTTATGCATCCCACCTTGGCTTGCATTGTCGCGCATGCCCTCCTTGCATTATTATGCTTGTTTCGAATTACATTGTTATGCATCCCACTCGGCTTGCGTTGTCGCGCATGCCCTCCTTGCATTGTTATGCTTGTTTCGAATTGCATTGTTATGCATCCCACTCGGCTTGCGTTGTCACACATGCCCTCCTTGCATTGTTATGCTTGCCTCTTTTGCATTGTTATGCATCCCACTCCACTTGCGTTGTCGCGCATGCCCTCCTTGCATTGTTATGCTTGTTTCAAATTGCATTGTTTATGCATTCCACTTGGCTTGCATTGTCACGCATGCCTTCCTTGCATTGTTATGCTTGTTTCAAAATTGCATTGTTATGCATCGCACTCGGATTACATTGTCATGCACCCCTCCGCATTGTTATGCGTCACACTTAGGTTGCATTGTTATGCACCCCTTCACTTGCGTTGTCACGCACTTTTCACTTGCATTGCTATGCGTGTTTCTAACGATATTGTACCTGTTAAGTTTCTTTCTTTTGCAGGCACGATATTATATGTACAGTTCATTTGAAGCTAACGCGACCAGACAAACCAGACGGTATTGTATGTACTCCGCATGAGACATAGCGAGAATTGTATAATTCTCTTACATCCTTTCTGCATGTAATGTAGTTTGATTCTTATTCGCTTTCTTAAACTGTTGCATGTTATGCTTCATCACAGCTCTCTTTGCATGATCATAAGTTATGTTCGGCATTGTGCATGTCCTTTACATCTTGCCCCAGCCTATGGGCGCATGTCTTTGTTGTCTTGTATGCTTGTCTAAGTCTTCGACCTTGTCAAAAATGGGTCGCCTCTAGGCTTCGACATTCACTCCCGTCATCTTATGACTTTCGAGTTCTGTCAAAGAGGGGCAACTGTAAACACCCCATTTTTTACCGTCCTCAAGACTTGGACGTCATCGTTTGAACACTCGATGATCATCCATACTCGTGTTTGTTTTGAGTTCCCGGAGGTCTCGGCTGCGTGCCTTGCCTCAAGATCTCTCGACTTGTCTGTTTTGTGCTTGGTTGTGGACCAAGGACTTGTGGTTTTGCTTCTGAGGGAAGAGGGTGGCTTGTTGGCCATCCCCTCAACCCATCGGCCAAGGCATGGTGCCATCGGCCTTGTTTTCTTGCCATCGGCCATTAGTGGTGGCCAATCGGCACTCTTTTTGGTCGATCGGCCATATTTTTTAGCCGAGACCTTTCCATCTGCTTTTTGCAAATATTTTATGCCAACTGTGATAGCTAGTGGGCACAATTCTCATCCTCCATACACGTGTATGGAGGGATTGCGTTCAAGACTCAAGCTTGAGAATTGAAATTCTATAAGAAGGGAGCCTCCCCTCCCTTTCCAGAGGTTCTGGAAATTTGAGATACAAGTACTATATCTCTCTCTATATATTTTACCTCTCTCTCTTGATTTACCTTTGTTGGTGCCCAAAAGTGTAAATCATTCACACTATTGCACACAAACACCTACTAGAACACCATCCTTTGGTTGCTGAGGTCCTTAGGTCCTTAGGAGTTGGTTTTAGAGTTCTTGGATTGATTTAAGCTCAGAAAAGCTGTTGGAGTTGTGTTCTTCAAGGTGTTCTTCAAGGGTGAGTCAACTACCTTTTAATCCCCCATTTTGGCTTAAGCTTTTAGACCTACTTGCATATTGTTTTAAGCTTAACTCTAAACTGTAAAAAGTTCTGATTTTTCATGCTTGTGGTGTTTGTTTAAGGTCACTTTTCTGTTGGGGGTTGTCTACCCCCTCTTAGGCCTTGTTTGGCCTTGTTTTGTGCCTTCCCTTTTGAGCTTTGGAACCATCTTGTTTTGACCTTCTCACCACTGAAATCCAGAGGATTTTCAGTGGTGGAGAAGTGGTTTTGGAGTCTTGAATAGGAGAGGGACACCCCCCTCTCCTTGTGTCTTGTATGCTAGTATAAATGGCTCATAATAGTACCATGTTTGCTTAGCATGTTTTGGCCCCATTTCAGCAAGTATTTGGTGTTATTTTGCCATGTTATACCTCTGTCTAAAGTTGGTTTGATGACCTCTTGCATACACCATGCACTCGTAGTGTAATTCTCTCTATTGCCTTAACATGCATCTTGCATTTGGATCATCATTCTTGCATGTTTTGGCTCAACTCAAAGAAGCTTTTAGTCATGTTTTACCATGCTTGAGCTCTGTTTCATGTTGTTTTAGTCATGCATGCATTGTTTTGTATAGCCATGGTTCAATCTAGCTTGTTAGCTTTGAGTGTCCAAGTCATTAGCATGCATTGCTTAGACCATTTTCATGATTTGGCATCATTTCATATGTGATTTCAGTCCATGTAGTGTAGCTATACACTTGCATTTGTCATCCTTTCAATGCATTTGGTGTTTTATGCCTTAAGAGTGGGTCATTGTGCATGCATCTATGCTTAGGCCTTTAGGATGCCATCTCAGTGGGTTTTTGGGCTTATTTTGACATGCCATAACTCTGATTTTTATTGGTTAAGTCATGCCATGTTTGGTTGTAATAGGTGTAATGTAATGCCCCTTGTTAGCCTTGCATGCCTCATGCTTTTTGGACTTTTGTTCTAGCTTGTGTTGGCTAGGTTCGAGCATGTATTTGGTCTTGTATTGACCTGCCTTGGGACTATTTTGGTTGCCCTTGCCCCTTTGGGGCTTGCTTTGCATGGCCATGGTGTGAACCCCTTTGCTAGTTTCAAGCTTTGAGCTTTCTTGCATGCTATGCTTGACTTGTGTGCATGATTTGGCATCATTCTTCACATGATTTCAAAGCTTATTGCATTACCACATTCTCATGTTTGTCACATCTTGCTCATGTTTGAAGATTGTGCATTGTTGCCTAGTTTATGGACCAATATGTGCACATGTGTGTTTTCCCTTTTGGTGCCTTGGTTTTGGTGTTATGGCCACTGATTTGGGCATGGCTGAGGCCTGTCCATTTTGGTTTAAGTCCATCTTTTGCATATTGTTGTATGCTTGTTCCATTTTGCATGTTATCGCATACTTGTCTTTGCATATTGTTGCATGCTTGTCACATTGCGTATTGTTGCATGCTTGCTAGTTCGCATGTTGTTGCATGCTTATCCATCTTGCATGTTGTTGCATACTTGTTAGATTGCATGTTGTCGCATGTTTGTTTAGGTTGCATTGCATTTTGCATGCTCAGTACATTGCATGTTTGCTTGTTTAGGTTGCATTGCATTTTGCATGCTTGGTACATTGCATGTTTGCATGATTAAGTTTCATTGCATTTTGCATACTTGTTACATTGCATTTGGCATGCTTATGTTGCATTGCATAACATCTCTATGTTGCATGCATTGCATTGTGTTTGGTTTGGGTGTTAAATCAAACACGAGGAACGAGGGATGTTTCATACTTGAAGTAATGAAAGGTGCCTCAATTCTCGGTCGCCGATACTCTTGATCCAACATGATAGAGTGTGAGGCATTCATGTATTTTTGTGCATTCATTCCATATTAATTTGTGCAATTCGGCGGCCTCTTTGGCCATCATGCATCAAAATGCGTGATTGATGGCTCAAGAGTCGAGCACAACACTCCTTTGAGTCTCAAACATGATATGGGGTGTAGTTGCACAATATTTTATTGCAAATGTATTGCCATGCCTCTGTTTGTACTCTGTTGCAGCAAAAGGAGCAGTCTGCAGGAAGAGATGGCCGATCGGCTATCTGCAGTGCCGATCGGCTAACAATTTTTGGCCGATGGACTCAAAAGTGGTCGATGACCCTTTTCCCTTGGCCGATGGCCATATCTTTTGGCCGATGGCCTCTCAGCATGTCCATGAGGTGGTTCAGAAGCATCACAGAGATTTGTACAGTTTTCAGAGGTGCAGAACAGTGCAAACAGAGGCAACATGAGGCATGGCAACGGATTTCCGAACGAAGCCGACCGAGCATGCATATGTCCCTCTTCTCGAAGCTGCTTTAACTGTTTTGTAACTTAATTAATTTTCTTAATTAGTTAAGAGTTTTATAATAATCAATTAGCTAGGGTAGTTAATTAATTAGTTGATTTGTATTATTTATTCGGACCCTCCGTCGAGAGGACACAATTTTGTAATAAGTGTGCGTGAGTGTGTGAATGTCTTCCAACCCCACGTCTTTCTCCCTTTTACTTAACCGCTTACGATTGTTAGTTTTAGGGCATGTTTCAATTAGCATTCATATGCTCACATGTTTGCATTCATTCATCTATCTTGCATGCACCGGGCTCGGCACATCATACTAACTGCATTGTATTTCAATTCCTACTTGAATACATGTTATCTAATTGCATTTCATATGCCACCTTAGAATAGCCGAGCCTATTTCTAGTTACATTTTGCATGTGTTGCATTAGCCATCTTAACATAAACTAGGGTCATGCATGATTTCTAACTAGCTTCTTGTTTTGGCTCGGAGTATTAGGTAAGCTTTTATGCTTTAGCATCTTGCATGAGTGTAAGTGTCGCCATGATAGCATGTTTGCCATGAGACTATTTGCTTAAATGATATAATTGCCTGAATGCCTGTGGGTGAAGGTTAGATTGCTTGAATTGGAACAATGCATCAAAATGTGTGTTTTAAGTCCACTTGGGAGTGGCAAAATCATGTTTTTCTAAGCCCACTTGAGGGTGGCAAATCCACATCTTAGCCTACTTGCGAGTAGCACCTTCAAACCATTTTCAAACAAACAAACATGAGATGTTTTGTTCCAACCTAGGCGATCTAGTCTATACTTGTATGCTGTGCACATCACATAGTAAAGCTAGCTAATAACCGGAATAAGAACACATGTGTTTTCAAAAACAAGATATCATGCTTAGTACAGGGCGATCTTTGATCGGGCGAGCGGGGGTGCTAATTGCATGACCTTCCCCTCTCGTACCCAAGTTCCCGAGCCGAGGTAACTTTGGTGATGACGAGCACGTGGCCTTAGGCACGAATCAAGGTTTCCTAAATTTTCCAAAACAAAATATTTAGGTGGCGACTCTATATCTGGAAAAGTAGTCCATGTTTGGCACTTCTTTATAAAAATCAGTTTTCCAAAAACGATTTGCCGGATTTGGACTCTTTAGTGATTTATCGGTCTTGCATTGCACTTTGCAAGATTAGATTCAGAACCGTGACATTGAGTCCGAACTGTAGCTGCCTAATGAACAAAACGGATTTTCGCGCCATCTTGCGCGCAGAGCCGGGACGTTCGGGCATGTCTATAGTACTGCCCAGGCCTCGGCCAAGGTAAATCCAGAGAGGAAAACATCCTCTTCGCCATGCACAATTTCCAGCACAGGCGTAGTGACTTTTGGCAGAGGATGTATAGATGAATTCCCGAAGACTATGGTCACCCCTTTTCCATGGGGGTACTTGAGTATTTGGTGGAGGGTGGAAGAGGCAGCTTTTACTTGATGCAGCCAGGGTCGCCCAAGTAATAGGTTGAAAGTGGTCGGAACATCCAGGACATGGAACTCAACATCCTGTTGCATGGGTCAACCTACACTCTGATCTGCACTGTTCCCATCACCTCTCTGCTTGTATTGTCATATGTCCGGATCACCTGGGTTGTAGGCACAAAATCGTACGGCATGGGCAGACGTTGATTGCTGACCCGGTGTCGACTAATACGACTGGCACCCATTTTTCCTAGCACTCTATGGATATGTATAGAGGCTTGTTGTGTGCAGAGCCTTCTGGCGGTAACTCCTTGTCGGAAAAGGTCAAAGTTGGCGCAGCACCTCCTGGGAAGACTAACTCTACCAGTTGTTCCGGGGTGGTGTCAATGGACAACTTCGCTTTATCCATCGCTGTCAGTACAACTTGTCTGTGCACTCGCGAAGCCATAAGCAGCCCCCAAATAGATATGTCAGCTTGAATTTTCTTCAACTGTTTCAGTACAGCCTCTTCCTCTAACTGCTTTTCCTTCTGTTTCTTTACCTCTTTGTCCTTCCCAGATGCCTCAGGTTGGTCCAGATGCGGTGGTTTAAAATATCGGCCACTTATTGTCGTATGGTCGACTTACTCCACATACCAGGTATTGTCAGGAAGGCCTTCACCCCAATCTTCATTAGTGTGGGCAAAATACAAATCATCCTCTTCCCACCACATACCTCCAGCAACCGACAAGCAATTGTCTGGTTCTGGCCTAAGTGTTCCCTCAGCAGCAACGTTTCCTACGGGGTGTTGAGTTATTCCAGCTTTCTGGTCACTTTCACTTATTTCCTGCCCAAACTGCCCCAGCACAACTTCTTGTTCTGTATGTACAGTGCTAACAATGCCCATTTCCTGAGCCAATTGTTCTTTACCAGTGCTTTCCGGTAGTTTCCCTTTCCTATCGGCCGTTCCGGCCATTGCAGCGGTTCCTGCTTTCTGTTCCTCCATCCTTGATTTAGTTCCCTCATCTATATCGGGCTCATCACTTAGCCACCCGGAATTGTCTGTTGACCTGTTCAGATCGAACTAGTTAATGTGCAAGTCTCCTTGATCTTGCTCATTAAAGAACTGTAAATTGTCCATATCCTCCTCTAGGTCAGCCAGATCATCTAATCCCTGACTTGGTCCATTTTCTCGGACTGTACTCACCTCCGTCCCAGTCGGCAGCACCACTTCCGGCTTAGCTTGATTGATTGGCACAACATAGCAGCTCGAGTCGTATATCTCTCCAGATAAATCCTCAAAGCCCTCAGGCAACAGACTGGCATTCTCCACCAAGGTTAACCTCCCTTCATCTTCCACTGTCACCACCACGGGTTCAGGTTGAAGTGAAGATATGCTCATTATGCACAAGTCTGTACTCTCAGGGATGAACAACACCGGCTTGGGTAGGTGGGAGGGGTTGATGTATATACTATGGCCGTAAGGGATGGCCAATGTATGGATGAGGTTTATTTGCCGGGATAAAGGGGCTTGGTTATATGGTGGGAGAGGATTTGTAATGACGTTGGGTTTTTCGGGAGGTGCTATCACCTTATTGTCAATAAGATCTTGAATCTCATGATGCAATCTGAAGCACTGATCAGTATCATTACCATGATGTTGGTGGAAAGCACAGTATTTGGTCGGGTTGTGTTTTGAATGGAGAGGATCGGGCAGTGGGTGTTGTTCTAACGGCTTAAGATGTCCCTTTTTTATTAGGACCCCTAGGGCTTTGGATAAGGACATGTAAAGCGGGGTGAAGACCCTCTGGCCTCGGGCCTAATGGCTTGAGGTTTGTGAAGTTATGTTGGATGTACCAGTAAAGGGGTTAGCAGTCTTGGTGTGGTGGTGACCATGCTCACATCCGAAGGCCGTGCAGAGGTGCCACCAGTCGTGGCTGTATTGGAGCTACATGTAAAGGACCTTTTGGGATGTTCCTTTTCATGGTCTATCAGATCCTGCTTTATCACATCCTCAATTTGCACCCCTATTTCATGAAGCTCAGCAAATGTAAATAAAGGCAAGACTATCATTTTTTGTAATAGTCTTCCTTGTAAGTTACGGACCACCATTTTGATCTGGTCCTTCTCAGATGGCTGAATAGTCATCATGGAGGCCTTAGCCCTCCACCGGGTCACAAAATTTGAGAAACCCTCTTTCGGCTCCTGACGGGTTGCTTCGAGATCACGAGTAGTGACCTCGATCTGAGTATTGTAAGAGTACTATGCTATGAAGGCCTCGGCCATTTCCTCTCAATTTCTCTTCACAGAGTCTTCAAGTTTGGCATACCAGATGGTCACTATACCCGACAGAGTCCGGCCAAAAAGTGACAACTTCTGTAATCTGAAGAGACCTATTGGTCGTAAGATGTCAGAGAATAGCCATAGATGGACCATAGGATCCCTGGAGCCATCAAACCGGTCTATATGCGGCATCTTGAATCTATCCGGCAGAGTTACAACCGAGTCAGTGTATCCATCCTCAATATCAGGGATTGAATTCATGCCCTGAGCCCGTTTGAAGAGCTTTTCTAGCTTATTGCCCTTCAGTGCAGTGGGATCAACCTCGAATTCAAACGGTGCCTCCATTTGATAAACTGGTGCCTTGGAGGTCTGAGGTGGGATGGGATCTACCTGAATGCCCGTATTTTCCTGGACATTAATTGTGGCCCCAGGTGCCGGAATTCCTGCCAAGGGTGCATAAGATGCTGAAGCTACTGCCGGTTGTGGCTGTTGTTGTTGTTGTTAAAGCCTTTCTATCACTTTTGTTTGGCAGGCTACAACATCGACTTGGCAGGCTGTGGTCTCAACTTGGCAGGCAGCATCTAGCTGCATAGTCTCAATGGTCTGCTGGAGTTGGCGAAGCATGTCTTCCATACTGAATGAGGGACTTTGAGTTACCGAAACTGGTGAATACTCTCTGTCTGGAGTAGAAGTAGAAGATTGAGCCTGACTGGGCATAGGCAAAGCAAAAGGTGACTGCTGAATTGGTGAATTCTACCTAATCCTCCTCCGTCTGGTAACTGGTGAGAGTGAAACAAGCACTAACTGTCCCCTGGCTGGATCTTCAGATCTGCAAATCCTTCTAACTCGGGCCCAAAGTGCTTGGGGGCTAACAGAATCATCTGAAGCAATAGTGAAAAACTACCTTGCAAAAAGAAAATAAAGCAAAAAGAAACAAAAATCAGAAACCACACAACACCTCGACTCAGACAGAAACAACACGCAGTTGCAATCATAAGCTAGAAAATTGTACTCAACACTGATTTCTGCCTCAAAACTGATACCTAGACTTGCAACTAATACATACATTCCTGTAGAGTTTCACTCTAAAAGTACATATCAAGCCAGTAAGAGCCAAAACACCCCTATGATAGGGTAAGGTTACCCTGTCCTAATTTCGTCAAGAGTTAGGGATTCACTACGCAAAACAAGTGGTTTCATACAATTTCTGCATTCGGGTGAGCAACCTGTCCTAGTTTGGAACACTCTCTATGGCTTCCGATATGCAATTAGGCCGATTGGTCAAAAAGGGTACCTCAGCAAGGTTACCTAATATACCTCTCACACCTAACACCGAGAAGTAAAAGGAGGATCAAACAGTACAGCAGTAGTCTAGATCCAAGGGTTGTGTTCCCATCGTGGCAGAGCCCGCAACCGGTCAGCCTTTTGGCAAGCTTTTCCAAGCAAGCCTCCGGCAAACCATTCAGGAATAGCAGATGGCAAACACTGTGACTTAGGCACACTGATGCAAATGCAAATGTAAAAAAACACATAAGTGTAAATAAAATAACATATCATGAGTTCGAGTCAAGTTCTCCAAGTCCCCAGTAGAGTCGCCAGAAATTGTGGACTCACATTTTTCCACGCCCCGCCTTTTTGAAAGGTTTGAAAAGAAGGCCTCACAGTTCGGACTCTCGCAGTTCTGAATCTAGTCTCACAAGTGCATTGTGAAACTGATAAACACCAAAGAGTTCAAATTCGGAAAACCTTTTGAAAAATCGATTTTAAATCAAATAATGCCAAAATTAGATTGCTTTGTCAGATACAAAGTCGCCACCTAAATATTTTATTTTGGGGGAAATTTAGGAAACCCTGACTCGTGCCGAAGGCCACGTGTTCATCATTACCAAAGTTGCCTCGGCTCAGGAACTTAGGTACGAGAGGGAAAGGTCATGAATTGAGCACCCCTGCTCGTCTGATCAAAAGATCGGCCTCTACTAATCATGATATGATTTTTTATAAACATTATGGGTTCTTATTCCAGTTATTAAACTAGTTTTACTATGTGATGCGCACAAGCAAGTATAGACTATTTTGCTCAATTTGGAACAATTCAACTCATGTTTGTTTGCGAAAATGGTTTGAATTTGCCACCTCAAGTGGGCTTAAAGATGCGGATTTGCCACCAAACAAAGTGGGCTTAAAACTGATTTACCACTTAACAAAGTGGGCTTAAAACATACATTTGTTGAATCGTTCCAATTCAAACAACAAGCCTTCATCTACCAGATTCAAATAGTTTAGCATTTAAGCACATAGTCTCATGGCAAGCATGCTAAAGATGGCAACATGGCTATCACACTCATGCAAGTATGCTAAAGCGTAAAACTCACCTAGTACTCCAAGCCAAAATAGAAACTAGTTAGAAAGATGCATGATCCTAACTATGCTAAGTGTCTAATGCAACACATGCAATATGCATTTAATAGGCTCGGCTACTAATATGACATACCCGAATTAATTTGAAAACATGCAGTTAAACACATATTCAAAGAAGTATTGAAATGACAATGCAGTTTGAATGACACACCGAGCCTCGGTGCATGTAATACGAATGAATGGATGCAAGCATGCGATATGCTAATTAAAACATGTCCCTAATCTAACCATCAAAAGCGATTAAATAAAAGGGAGAAAGACGTGGGGTTGGAAAAACATACACACACGCACGCACACTTATTACAACATTACGCCCTCACGAAGGAGGGTCCGAATGAATAAGGTAACCAACTTGCTACGCTAATTAAGCTAACTAATTATTACAAAACAAAAATAATTAACTATTCTAGTTAACTAATTAAATAATTACATCACATCTAATTAACTACTTAGCTAATTAATGGATTACAAGTCAACTACAAGTAAATTAAGTAATCAACTACTTAGCCCCGGGAAGTGAGGGATGCATGCATGCTCGATCCTTCACCAAAAAGCCACTGCCTTGCTGCTACAAGCCGCTGTTTGCACATTTGATCACTGAAAATTCTGCTAACTTCCAGAACACCTCTGCTTCACTCTACTATCACATTGTGCAAAAATCATTGATAGCCGACAAGAGGGACAAGTGGCCGGTCGGCTACCATTGGTGGCTGGTCGGCCACTAGTGGTGGCTATCGGCCACTACTGGTTCACACTTCCATGCTGCAACAGAGAGCACAACAGAGCAAAATAGTGTATTCTCACAGGTTGTTTGTACTATTTACCCTCTTTATCATCACAAAGCTCAAATGAGAGAAACTCTTGGCCCTCAAACCATCAATCAAGAAATTTCCATGCATGATGGCTAAGGGACCAAGTTTATACAAGTTCAATAAATGCACAAACAAGAGCAAAATGACCACCACCCTATCATGCATAATCAAGGGTAATGGTGACCTAAGAAAATGACACATTTCATCACTTTGAGTATGAAATGTTCCATTTTCCTTGTGTTCAAATTAACGTCCGATTTGAACACATGCAATGCAACACAAAAAATGCTTATCTTGCACACTTTTACTTGCCAATTTTGTTTACTCATTTTAATTACCAAACCATCCTTTAATCAATTTGTCCATTGGTGAGTGTCTTCTAAAGTGAAAGAAGTGTCAACTAAGGGGTGGTTTAAGGCATGAGAGAAGCTTCATGCCGTTGGTAATGAACCCTCAAAGGAGGATTAAACCATTAAGCATGAGCCTCAACCTCAAGCTTAAACAACCCTCAAAACAAACGAAAAAGTGAAGAAATGAGGGAGATTGCAGAGATTGTATGTGCTGAGATTGAGTGATAAAAGCACTAAAAACATGCAACCAACTCACACCAATGATGGTTAAAGCCTTAAAACACTTAACTAATGAAGGAATTAACACTATAACCATGCAAAACAAGACTCAAACAAACTAACCAGCCTAAAACAGAGCTAAAACATGTTAAAATAGAGTGTAAAACCTGCTGGACTCAAGCTAAGTTGGGCTCAAAAAACATGCCAACATGTGAAGCTAACTAGGCATGCAAACAAGACATGAGGAGGGGAGGCTAACCCCTCCAATTTTGGACTTCAAAATAAGTTTTTGGCCACTAAAAATACTCTGAAATTCAGTGGTTAAAAGACCCAAAAAAGTTGGTTTGAAAGTGATGAATAAAGGCACAAAACTATACAAGCTAACAAGCAAGAAGGGTGAACCACCCCTAACTGAAAAAAGGACTCAAACCACCACTTTTAAGTCATAAAAATAGAGCTTCTTATAGTTCAAAACCAGGCCAAAAACAATTGAAATAGATTGTAAAACAAGTATCTTGAAACAAAGCAAATAAGACAAGCTTTATACCTTTGAAGCAAAGCTCAATTTCAGACACCAAACCAAGTTAAAACCACTAGCTAGAGTTCAAAGAGAGTCCCAAACAAACTCAGCTCAAAGGTAAGGAGATTTGGTTTAGGAGGTATAGGCTAAAGCTAAGGATTTGTGAGCAAATGTATACAAAATTGCAAGAGAGAGAGAGAGAGAGAGAAATCTAGAGAGAGAATGAGAATTTTGTTCTAAAATTGCTAACCTCTCAAAATGGGGGAGGAACCCCCATATTTATAGAAAAACACTCTTTGACCTTAGAAACATCCCACCATCCACGTGTAGGGAGATGCAGCTCATTGTGCTAACAGCTGGCACAGCTGTCAACAAATATCTAAAAAAAGGCATTGGTGGCCGTCGGCCACCACTGGTGGCCGACCTGCCACACCCCTGGCCGACAACCATTATCCATGGTCGACAGCCTATGGTGGTGGCCAACAGGTCACCAAAGGCTCCAGGCAAGAGACAACAAAGTTTTGGTCCAAAACAAGGCACAAGACAGATAAGGTTTCAAGGCTCAAAGACAGGGCACTCCACCAAGGACTTCGAGCACTCAAAATGAACACATGCAATCATCATCATCGAGTGCACAAGCAATGACGCCCGAGTCTTGACGACGGTAAAAAATGGGGTGTTTGCACTATTCTAACTAATTAACTAATTATTACATAACAAAATTGAATAACTAGTTTAGCTAACTACTTATTTACAACACTCTACAAAATTAACTAGCTACAACTAATTAATTACAACAAATATCTAAGCTAAGTAATTAAACTAAAATAGCCCTGGGGAGTAAGGAGTGCTCATGTGTGCACCGATTTAACCCGAAAAGCCACTGTTCTACTGCCAGGAAACCTCTGTTGCACAGTTAGAACACTTGCACTATTTTTCACCTCAAAACCAACTCTGTTTCATTTCAAAAAGCTACTGCTAGATTTTGCAAAGGTGGCCGGCAGGCTAGTAGTGGTGGCCTGTTGTCCATAAATGATGGCCTGCCTGCCGGCCACTGATGCTTGGTCCTTCTTGTTGCAACAGAGAGTAAACAGAGCAAGCATAGGGTATTCTCAAAAGGTTGTTTGCACAACTTATCCCTCCTTATCATCAATTAGTTCAAAGGGGTAATAAACTTGATTCACAAGCCATCAATAGATACAATTTCATTGCATGATGGCCTATGACCCAAAGGGTGCAAGTTCAATAAATGCAACAAATAAGACTCTCAGACCCCCTCCCTATCATGGATTGATCAAGAGAAGTGGCTAACAATCATTCTTGAACCGTTTACATCACTAATGAGTATGAAACGATTCAAGACTCAAGGGTTCAATTAACGTCTGATTGAACCCTAATCAAGTTATTATCTTGCATCACTTTTAGTCCTCATTGTATTACTTCATTTTAATTACCAACCATTCCTTAGCAATTTAAGTCCAAAGGTGAGCTTTAAGTCCTCTAATGGAAAAAAACATCAAACCAAAAGTTGTTTTAGGCACCAAAAAAAAGTGTCATGCCGTTAGTAATGAACCCCCAAAAGGATTAAACCATTAAGCATTAGACCTCAATCTCATGCTTTAAACAAGCAACTAGTTTGAACCAACTTTCAAAGCAAAGCAAAAGCCAAGAAAGGAAGAAGGTTCCAAAGGTGATTAAAGGTGAAAACAAGTATGGAAAACCATAAACAAATGCTATCAACTCAAACAGGTTGGTGGCTAAGGCCTAAACCACTAGCCCTATAAGGGCAATTACACTACAAGCATGCAATACAAAGCTCAAATGCAACAAGAAGCTAAAAACAGTCCTAAAACAGTGCTAAATTAGTCCTAAAACATGCTAGAATTAAAACAAAAATAGCTAGAACAATAAGCTAAAACATGAAGCATACTAGGCTAGTAAACAAGACACAAGAAGGGGAGGCTAACCCCTCCAATTTTGGACTTCAAAACAACATTTTAGCCATTGAAATAACTCTGAAAATCATTGTTTAAAAACTCAAAAAAAGATAGTGTAAAGGTGGGAAATACAAGGGTAAAGTCTAGAGAAGCAAGGTAGAAAGAAAAGTGAACCACCCCTCCACCCTTTAAGGCCTTAAACTACAAGTTTCAACCCAAAATGACAGAGTTTATACAGCCCAAAAAACAATAGAAAAACAGTAGGAAAATAGTAGAAAAATAGCAAACAAAACAAGGAAACAAATCAAGCCTTATACCTCTTGAAGATGAGAACACTTCCAAGCAATAATTCAACACAAACACACCCTCAAGAGCTCAAAGAAGGCTCAAAAGTACCTCAGCTCAAAGATGGTAAGGTTTGGTTTAGAGTGTATAGGCAAAAGGTTAAGAAATTTGCAAGAGAGAGAGAGAGAGAGAGAGAGAATTGTAAAGAGAGAGAAAATAATTTGCTCCAAAATTTTCTAACCTTCAAAGCAATAGGGGAGGTCCTCTATATATAGAAAACCATCACACTCCCTCAGAAATATCAATACATACATATGTAAGCAAGTGCATGCACCTGTGCCAACAGCTAGCAGAAAAATATCTGCAAAGCACACTTGTGGCCTGCAGCCAATAGCAGTGGCCGGCAGGCCACAAGAGGTTGCAGGCTTGAAAAATTCTGGTTTTGGTCCAAAAATATGGCAACGGGTGTGTAGGGTTTAAAGGCTCAAAGCTGTGGCATTCCGCTGAGGACTTCGAGCACTTGACAAGCATATACATTTCATCATTGAGTGTGCAAGTGGTGATGTCCAAGTCGTAAGGGCGGTCAAAATAGGGTGTCTAAAGTTGCCCCTCTTTGACAGAACTCTGAGTCATGAAATGACGTAAGTGAATGTCAAAACCGAAAGCGACCCATTTTGACAAGGCCATAAGACTTGGACAAACAATCAAAAGAAAATAAATGGTTGCGCTCGCATGCTGCCTACGTATCCCTTTGCAAGGAATCAAACCAACATAGTTCTGGGGCAAGATGCAAATGATATGCACAAAGAAAACTTTGAAAGCTGGACTAACACGCTTCGTGCAGCCGGCTATTTTGAAAACTTATGATCATGCAAGATGATGCAATAAGAAATAACAAATGATGCACTAAGCAATAACAAGTTAACAACATATGAATGAGCAACTTTAAGCTTAAAACCAACACAGGTTCCATGCAAAAAGATCTAAAACACGGTCTAACCACGCCAAAATGTAAGACGAGGAAAGAAAACACAACTCAGGTCTGCGTTTCATGCATCCTAAGAAATTGAGAAATGAAAACCGCTCAGGCTCATGTTTCACATGCCTTGAGATAAAAAGAAAACCGCTCAAGGTCGCGTTTCACGCGTCCTAAGAAACTAAGAAAAGGAAATCGCTCGGGGTCGCGCTTCACGTGTCCTAACGAAACTCCCAAGAAAAGAAATCGCTGGGTCGCGGCGTACCTCAAGAAAAACACCCAGGCCACACTTCACATGAGATATAAAAGAAATCGCTTGGGCTCGCGTTTTGCGTATCTCAAGATAAAACACACCCAGGGCCACACTTCACATGTCTTAAGATACAAGAGAAACCACTTTGGCTTGCGTTTCACACGTCCCGAGATAAAACCGGCCTAAGGCCGCGCTTCACGCGTCCTGAGATACAAGAGAAACCACTCGGGCTCGAGTCTCACGTGTCCCGAGATAAAACCCATCCAGGGCCGCGCTCTACTCATCCTGAGATACAAGAGAAATCGCTCGGGCTCGCGTTTCATGCATCCGAAGATAAAACCTGCCAGAGCTACGCTCCACGCATCCTGAGATACAAGAGAAACCTTTTGGGCTCGCGTTTCATGTGTCTCGAGATAAAACACACACAGGACCGTGCTCCACGCGTCCTGAGATACAAGA
Source organism: Camellia japonica (assembly GCA_030407325.1). Classification (NCBI taxonomy): domain Eukaryota; kingdom Viridiplantae; phylum Streptophyta; class Magnoliopsida; order Ericales; family Theaceae; genus Camellia; species Camellia japonica. Next base: position 167,221,426 of record JAPPVO010000031.1, on the reverse strand, counting down.
GAAACCGCTTGGGCTCGCGTTTCATGCGTCCCGAGACAAAACCCGCCCAAGGCCATGCTCCACACGTCCTAAGATACAAGAGAAATCGCTCTGGCTCACGTTTCACGCGTCCCAAGATAAAACCTACCCAGGGTCGCGCTCCACGTGTCCTGAGATACAAGAGAAATCATTTGGGCTCGCGTTTCACACGTCCCGAGATAAAACATGCCCAGGGCCACGCTTCACCCGTCCTGAGATACAAGAGAAACCACTCGGGCTCGCGTTTCACATGTCCTAAGATAAAAACACGCCCAAGGTCGCGCTTCACGCGTCCTGAGATACAAAACAAAAGATGGAAAGAGGAATGAACATATGTGATAGATGCACAAAGTGAACAAGTGTGATAGATCCACAAAGCGAACAAGTGCGATAGATGCACAAAGCGAACAAGTACGATAGATGCACAAAGTGAACAAGATTACAGATCAATACAGTGACAACGCAAATTCCATGCATGATAGACAACCGATGGATGATGTTAATTGAACTCATGTTCTATGCAAGAAACAAAAGCAAATTCTATGCAAAATTGAAAGCATATTCTATGCATGAATCATGAATGATGCAAGACATGCGTGCAACATAAGTATATGTGAAAATGCACATTCTATACAATAGAAAAGAATAACTATGCGATTTTGAAAGAATGAGCAAAAACAATATTTGGTGACAACCTCCAATTTACCTCTTGGAGACTTTGCAACACGTTCAAAAAGGATACACCCACTACTACAAAAATAGTTAAAGATCACACTTTGACAAAAAAAAAGATCTCACTTTTATTGGAAGTGGGATAAAAAAAAATTAGATTGACATTTTAATCACACTTAATTTGATTGAGTGTGATAATATTTATTTTTTATGTCACTTTTCAATTAAGTGTGATTATATATATATATATATATATATATTTTTTTTTTTTTAATCACACCTTCTAATTAAAGTGTGATTATATATACACTACTACTTTTTAATCACACTTTTTAAACAAGTGTGATTATATATATATTTTTTAATCACACATTCTAATTAAAGTGTGATTATTTATATATTTTTTAATCACACCTTCTAATTAAAGTGTGATTATTTATATATTTTTTAATCACACCTTCTAATTAAAGTGTGATTATATATATACTACTACTTTTTAATCACACTTTTTAAATAGGTGTGATTATATAGATATTTTTTAACCACACATTCTAATTAAAGTGTGATTATTTATATATTTTTTAATCACACCTTCTAATTAAAGTGTGATTATATATACACTACTACTTTTTAATCACACTTTTTAAATAGGTGTGATTATATAGATATTTTTTAACCACACATTCTAATTAAAGTGTGATTATTTATATATTTTTTAATCACACCTTTTAATTAAAGTGTGATTATATATACACTACTACTTTTTAATCACACTTTTTAAATAGGTGTGATTATATAGATATTTTTTAACCACACATTCTAATTAAAGTGTGATTATTTACATATTTTTTAATCACACCTTCTAATTAAAGTGTGATTATATATACGCTACTACTTTTTAATCACACTTTTTAAATAAGTGTGATTATATATATATTTTTTAATCACACATTTTAATTAAAGTGTGATTATATATACATTACTACTTTTTAATCACAATCCCTAAATAGGTGTGATTGTATAAAATATTTCAATTTGATTTTTATATAAAATATACAATTCCCAAATCCGCGCCTCTATTCTACCCATGAATGATAGAGACGACTCACTACTAGAAAATGAGGCTTTAGACACGGAACTTTTTCACCCATTTTTTCATCTTTCTATCTCTCTGTCTCTGTCTCTCTTCTCTCTCTCTCTCTCTCTCACTCATCACTCTTCTCTGTCTGTCTGTCTCTCTCTTTCTCTCTGTGTCTCTCGTCCATCTCTCTTCTATCTATCTCTCTCATCTCTCTTCTCTCTCTGTCTCTCTTCTCTATCTCTCTTCTCTTTATCTCTCTCGCTCATCTCTCTCTGTCTCTCTCTCGTTTATCTCTTTTCGCTATTTTTTTCTCTCCCTCTCTCTTTGTCTATATCTTTTCACCCATTTTTTCATCTTCCTCTCTCTCTTCTCTTTCTCTCTCTCACTCATCACTCTTTTCTTTCTGTCTATTTGTTTCTCTCTCTCTCTCTGTGTCTCTCACTCATCTATCTCTTCTCTCATCTCTTTTCTCTCTCTGTCTCTTTCGCTCATCTCTCTTCTCTCTATCTCTCTCATCTCTCTCTGTCTCTCTCGCTCATCTCTCTTCTCTCTCTCTCTCTCGTTCATCTCTCTTCTCTCTATGTCTCTCTCGCTCATCTCTCTTCTCTCTATCTCTCTCTCTCTCGTTCATCTCTCTTCTCTCTCTGTCTTTTTTCTGTCTCTCACTCTCTATCTTTTTGTCCATCTCTCTCTCTCTTCTCTTTCTCTCCCACTGTGTTCGCGTTGCTCACTCTCTCCCTTCTGTCTTCTCTATTTACTGAGCTCCCTCTCGATTTATTTATCCACTACAAGAAAATGCACTTTTAGCGACCACTTTGTCTCTCTCTCGCTCATCACTCTGTCTTTGTCTCTCTCTCTCTCTCTCTCTCTCTCTCTCTCTCCTCTATCTGTCTCTCACTCATTTTTCTCTCTCTCACCACCCATCTCCTTTACCACCTTCACCACTACTGCAAACGCCATTCCACTACCACCATTACTACCACTGTCGCCACTTCACCTCTACGACTACCATTGCTACTACCATTGCCACCACTACCACTACTGCCACTATTACTACCATTACCTCTCCTTCACTCTTGCCACTTCATCTACTCTACCACTACCACAACTTCACCACTAATCTCCTTCACCACGACCACCACCACCACCACCATCATCTCTTATCCACCACCTTCACCACTACTGCCATTACTACTACCATTACCTCTCATTCACCCTTGCCACTTCATCTACTCTACCACTACCACAACTTGACCACTAATCTCCTTCGCCGCCACCACCACCACCACCACCACCACCACCATCATCTATTATCCACCACCTTCACCACTACTGGCACTCTCTATCCTTTACAAAAAAAAATTATATTTTAACAAAAAATATTTTTTTTTGACAACGGCAACTCCCGTCGCAAAAAAAAAAAAAAAAAAAAAAAGTTAAACGACATTATTTTGTTATTTAAATTTCATTTTTGACAAAAAAAAAATATTTTTTATTCCCGTCCGTTTTTGTTTTCCATTCTCGCTCTATTCTCTCTCTATCTCTTCTATCCGTCTCTCACTCATCTCTCTCTTTCACCACCCATCTCCTCTACCACCTTCACCACTACTACAAACGTCATTCCACCACCACCACTACTTCCACTGTCGCCACTTCACCTCTACAGCTACCATTACTACTACCATCGCCACCACTCCACTACCACCACTACCACTACTACCATTACCTCTCCTTCACCCCTGCCACTCCATCTACACTACCACTACCATAACTTCACCACTAATATTTTTCGCCATCACCACCACCACCACCATCATCTCTTATCCACCACCTCCACCACTAATGTCGCTTCCTTTCCTCTACCACAAAAAAATAGTTCATGATTTTTACTAATCAAAAAAAATAGGCCGTAGAAAAATATTTTCATTTACCACAGAAAATAAACTTTTATTTTAGTGGAAAATATTTTTCATTAAAATATTACCCCTACTTCTACCAAATAAAGAATAATAATAATTTTTTTTTAATTAAAATAAAAATGAAACAAATAAATTTTCAATCTTAGTAACTAAAAAAAAATGAAATTTTTTTTCATTAACTACAAAAAAATTTATTTTAACAAAAAATAATTTTTTTAACGACAGCAACCCGCGTCACAAAAAAAAAAAAAATAATAATTTAAACGATATTATTTTATTGTTTAAATTTTATTTGTGACCTCCAAAAAAAAAAAAGATTTTAATTTTTTTTAATCCACCCCCCGTCTCCCTCTCTTTTTTTTTTTCATTCCCGCTTTTTTTTTTTTGCCATTCCCCCTCCCCCCGGGCCCAAAACCAAAATCCCTAATCTCAACATCACTGTCTCTCTTACTCCCTCGTTTCTGCACCGATCACTCTCACTCTCTCGTTGTTCATCTCATCGCACCGATCATCATCGCACAGCCAATCTACTCACAGGTAAACTCTCTCTCTCAATCTCTGTCTCTCTCTCTCTCGGATCGTTGATTTTTTTTTTTATATTATATATATATATATATATATATATGTATCTCTGATCTGACCTAATCGGCTCCCTCACTCTCTCATCTCATCAGTCTCACACTCACTCTCTGGTTTTGCATCTCTGCACCGATCGACTCACACACAGGTAAATATTAATCTGTCTGTTAATCTGTGTTTGTTTTGGCACACCGATCGACTCTCGCACTCACTCTCTGTGTTTGTTTTGGCCTCTATTTGGAATGTAAATATGAATTTGTTATTAATCTGTAAATATGAATCTGTTTTGGCCTCTATTTGGAATGTAAATATGAATCTGTGTGTTTGTTGGACCAACAGATCTAAATCTGTGTTTTGTGTGTTTGTTTTGGTCTGAATCTGTTTTGGTCTGAATCTGTGATCTGAATCTGTGTTCTGTGTGTTCTGTTTGATCTTAGATCAAAGGTAAGAGTATATGTCTGTTATCTAAAAATCAAGGTCTGAGTTATGATTCTAGATTCTTTAGAGTGATTTTTTAAATGATTAGGATTTAAATCTGTAAAAATTGAAAATTAAGTTTGAATGTTTGTATGGTTTGGAATTAAATTAAATTTAAATTGAAAATCAAGGTCTGAGTGTTTTGGAATTGAATGGTTTGTGCTTAAGGAATGGTTTGAATCTGTAACTTGAAATTTGAATGGTTTGAATCTGTAACTACTACTCTTAGTTGTTTTATATTTTCAGGAATTCTGAATCAATCTGTTATGAAAATTAAAATTAAATCTGTTTTTGGAATTAATTTTTATTTAACACATTCAATCTGTGATGAATATGTTTTTTAGGGCTGTTGATCACCAATATGAGGGTAATATCTTTGCCACAGCTGGAGCTCAAGTAGATATATGGGATAATAATAGGTTTTGAAACTCTACTTGTTTTGATTCTTCTTAACTTCCTAAATTTTTTCTACCTTTACATGCTATTTTTCTCATTGTAAATAGGTCCCAGCCTGTGAATAGCTTTGAGTGGGGAAAAGACACAGTTATATCTGTTCGATTTAATCCTGGGGAACCAAATATCTTGCCACATCAGCTAGGTATGCATGGCATTACAATCCCAAGATTTAAGTGGATGGTTTGAGTTCTAAAATTGCATTCTGAATTTATAAATTTCAGTTATGTTGCACCTTGACAATTCTTTATTATTTCTTGCCCCTGTGTTCTACTCTAATCTGATGTACAAGTTTTATTGCATGCTAGATTTTCTGTATTCAGTATGGTTTTTATAGCAGTATGCATTTTTGTTTCGGAAGGAAGAGAGTGTTGCCATATTGACTTGATTCTGCCTAAAAAGATCAATGTTGTGTATTTTTATTAGTAATGCTTGAAACTTGAGAATCCATTTGTTTGATATGCAAATAGATTGGTGTTGATAACCATGTATTTAAATTTCTTTTGGCATTTCTTTAAGGAATTGCTATTTACTTCAACATTTGATATGCTAATAAAAAAGAAAAAGCTAACCATTTCATCATCGTTTTGCAGCTTTCGGTTGAAAGACTGAGTTCTATGAAGAAATATGTTTTTGGACTGGGCTCTGCACAGGTGATTGGACAACTTCATTTCCATATATTATTACTTTTGTTTTGCCTCAAGGCAGCACTTTTATGTGTATTTGATGTAATTTGTCTCTTTGTTTTGCTCCTTTTTTGTGCATAACAAATGCAGGTCCTGTTGACAGCAGCTGTGGCTGGCTTAGTTGCTCACTTTGTTGCTGGGCAGCTCGGTCCTGCTGCAATTGTCATTGGAAATGGCCTGGCATTGTCTTCCACTGCTGTTGTCCTTCAGGTAATTAATAATTTTGAATATTCAGGCCTTGTGAATTAAACAAACACTATGAACTTTTAACCTTCTCAAGCTATATCATTCTTTTATTCTTAAATTTTGTCAGGGATCAATTAGTTAGGGCTATAATATTTGTTGGTTGATTCCCTTTTATTGGGCAGATGAATTATTTGAATTTTTTTTTTGCGATTTATTCTGCAGGTATTGCAGGAACGAGGTGAGAGCACATCACGCCATGGGCGAGCTACATTTTCTGTTTTACTTTTCCAGGTATCTATGTGGCCTCAAAAAGTATGTTCTTGGATGTTATGAAGTAAATATGGTCAAAGTGCTGTGGTCTTGTACTTGACTTAACAACTTGTTATGAAGTAACTATCATATCCTTGCTTTTTGTGGACTTTAAATTATTTCAGATACTGTATAACAGTAAGGTGCCATAATTATGTCTAAAGGTGAACATTTTGGAACTAACCAGAACCTTTATAATGTAAAATCCAGTTCTGATCCAATATGTTTGCACTATTTCCACTCATTAGGTATTATAATCCAATGCATACTCCTTAAGATACTTGAAATAGTAGAATGGAAGATGAGGCATGAATAAGTGATTTGGTCTGTATGTGCCCATTCATTGTCATGTGTGATTTCACCACCTCCAGGCTTTGCCTCTTAATGATTTTTTAATTTTCTTCCCGCCATTTGTTTGGGCTTCTTTTTCACCTTATATTATCTGATTTGATTGTGTTTGTGTCTATTTTGAACTTGATGCTATTTTTATATTGACTGTCCTTTTGATCTTTCTTTTTTTTTTTTTTGGTTCATTTCCTCCAGGATTTGGCCGTTGTGGTCTTGCTGATACTCATACCTCTTATTTCACCAAATTCATCTAAAGGAGGGGTAACAGTTCTTACTAATTCTCACAATTTTTTTCTTTTTATTTGTTTGTCATACCACATGTATTGATCAACAGCATACTGCCACATCATCCTTTCTTCTGCAGTCATTTTTGTGGTGCTGTTTTACTGATATTTGTGTAGAGAATCAAAATAATTATGTCATTTTTGGTGGCTGCGGGGAAAGGATTGGGGGCAGTTTAACAACCAGATAAATTACATTATTTTTGATGTGATCTAAATGTAAGTTTATAAATTAATTAGTAAGTTTATTCATATGCTTCTAGCGGTTTTTAAATTAATTTGTTTTTTTTATTTTTTAGGTCAAAAATTTCTTGGAGAGATGTAAAATATGGTCAAAAAATTCAAGAAGTTACTTTTTTCAAGTTTTTTATTTTTTATTTTTTAATGTATGTAATCACAGTTAATTTTTTTTTATTAATTTCTTTGTATATACTTTTAAACATTTAACTTTCATTTATGAAATATATGATATTATTTCATTCAATATATGGTTGTGATTCAAAATATAGTATATAGTGTATATTACATTATTCAAATGCGCGTGTAAAAATAATATTGATTATTCTTTAAATATGTCAAATTTTTTTTTTATCACAGGTTTTAAATGTTTTTAATCACACTTAAAAGGTGTGATCTAAATGTTTTTAACCACACTTAAAAGGTGTGATCTAAATATTTTTAACCACACTTAAAAGGTGTGATCTAAATGTTTTCAATCACACTTAAAAGGTGTGATCTAAATATTATTAATCACACTTAAAAGATGTGATGAAAGCATTTTTTAATGACACTTAAAAAGTGTGATTAAAAATGACCATTTTTAATCACACTCCTAAAGACCACACTTTAATAAAACTTAAAAGGTGTGATTAAAAAACATACATCACACCAAAAAAGTGTGATCTTTATCTATATTTGTAGTAGTGACCTCGTTCATATTGACAAATGGAGATCATTTTGCATGCCGAAACGCAGTTTCGAGATCCCTTAGAATCAATCTAGATCCAACAGTGAACCTCCCAAACTTTTCTTGAGAAACAAAAGCACAAAACAGCATCGGGACACAAGTGAGGACCACTAGCCACCTGTCGGCCACGAGGGTAAGCTGTCGGCCACTTGTCGGCCACTGTCTAAGCTTGCCGTCCACAAATGTGGCCTACCAACCACCTGTGACAATTTCGGGGCAGTTTTGTCCTTTCACGCATGAGTCTTTAAGTAGACAACTCCATGCTTCATTTCCTTACACCCAAACATCCGAAAATCCTCTCCCTCTCTCTCTAGGTGTATCTTCTCTCTAGATTTTCGCTTTACACACGTTTTCCAACGCCCCACGCAAACTTTTTTTCGTAAAACCCTCTTGATTCTCTACACTTTGAAAAGATCAGATTTTGATTTCGTCGCTTTTTTTGCATTTTCACCACTTTAGGCTTGTTCCCCTCGAGTTTCTCTTGGGTTTCGTGAACTTTCTCAGATTTTGACTTTTTCTCCCATTTTCTCTCTCCTAGGGTTGACTTTTTCCAAGTTTACCATCTTTTCTCCATTTTTCTTCATTTTTTCACCCACTTTCTAGATGGCAAATGATATTCCTCATGACGAAGCTTCTTCCGAGGTTCCACCTGTGTTTCCACCTATAGCCGAGGTAGAGGAGCCAACAATTGCTGAGGCCGGCGGGGTAGTAAAGAATATTAAGGCTGACCTTAAGGCGGAGTTTGCTCCAGAGCTCGAGCCAGAGCCATTACCACTAAAGGTGCGCCCCTTTAATCCGATGACGTATCATCCCCGCACGTATATACTACCATTTGGAGGCATCAGACGTTTCAATGACTTTGCTCGTAGCGTGCCAGAGGACCTTCTACTTAGGGAGCCGGACTCCCATCTTTCTTTTAGCGCTACTGAGGTATGAACTCTATTTTCATGCATTCTTGTCTTTCCTTTAACTGCATTTCTTGCACTGCCTTTTAACACGGATATGGGCAAATGGGAGACCACTTGGATCCACCTGCTGGGAGCATGCTCACCCCTATACCGACCGGCCATGGTGAGATATAGTTGGTTCGCCGAGCAGTTCCGCAAGAGTGAGCCCGAGACATTAGAGGAGATGGAGCAGTACGCTCAAGGTTTCCTAATGTTTCTCCTCGGTACCACCTTGTTTTCGAACAGGTGGAACACCGTAGGTTTATACCTGCTAAGCGCCCTGGTGACACTGTTCCGGGTGCAATTTTATGATTAGGGTGGAGATGGCCTCGCCACCCTCTACAACTATATGAGCTCTACTTCCCGGATGAGGGGAGAGCGGATTGGAGGCTACTGGAGAGCTTGGGAGGTATGTACCATACCTTTCTGTTTTGTACTTTATGTTCAATATCTGTTCAAAATTTGTGCTTTCTGCTTTGCACTTTTTGTTTCATATCTATTCATGCATTGTGCCTTCTGCTTTGCACTTTCTGTATCTGTTTATGTATTGATACCACTGCCCTCTCCTTGCAATTGTGGGTTTATGCCTACTTTCCAGCACTAGCCCCGGAGCCTACAAAGGAGATTCCCTCCATGGTACGTTATTCATGACAGTATGACGGCAGGTATCAGTGTTGGAGCCGCGACGACACAACCTTTGCCTTCTTCTGCCGTTACTTTGATACAGTGGCCGTTGATGAGGTAACCTAAAACTCACATTCATTTTTGCTTTACTATTGCTCTGATTCATACTTTCACAACTAACGGTGACTAACAATCTGTACATTCTCTATTTGCAGATCACATAGCAGCCCTGGGCGACGATGACGGCTGGTGTGAGAGGCCAGTATGTAGGGGCTTGGGGCACATCTCACTTTCGAATTTTGTTGGATGGCCCAGTCTACTGGGCCTGGTTTCTGAGCGAACAGTTTGTACGCCAGATCATGGGTTCGCCCGATCCAATTGTTCCAATGCCACCCCCAGCGTCTATGAAGACAGTAAATAGTCTACCGGTTGATGCAATCTTACAATTCATGGTAGGCCTAGACACTGACTTCTTCAGAGGAGAGGGCGACTACACGACATTCATTCAGACCCATTTTATGCCTTATCTGACGGGCGTTCACACAGGCAAGGGAGTAGGAGCTCCTATGGCGGGTGAGGTGACTCGGACGACTAATTAATTATTATTACAAGACAATTATTCTAGCTAATTAACTAATTATTACAAGACAAAATTGAATAACAAGTTTAGCTAACTAATTATTTACAACACTCTATAAAATTAACTAGCTACAATTAATTAATTACAACAAATATCTAAGCTAAATAATTAGACTAAAATAGCCCCGAGGAGTGAGGAGTGCTCATGCATGCGCGCCGATTTCCACTCGAAAAGCCACTATTTTGCTGCCAGGAAGCCTCTGTTGCACAGTTAAAACACTTGCACTGTTTTTCACCTCAAAACCAACTCTGTTTCATTTCAAAAAGCTACTGCTAGATTTTGCAAAGGTGGCCGGCAGGCTAGAAATGGTAACCTGCCAACCACAAATGATGGCCTGCTGTACCCAAGTAGTGGCCTGCCGGCCACAGATGCTTGGTCCTTCCTGTTGCAACAGAGAGTAAATAGAGCAAGCAGAGGGTATTCTCAAAGGGTTGTTTGCACAACTTATCCCTCCTTATCATCAATCAGTTCAAAGGAGTAATAAACTTGATTCACAAACCATAAATGGATGCAATTTCATTGCATGATGGCCTATGAACCAAAGGGTGCAAGTTCAATAAATGCAACAAATAAGACTCTCAAACCCCCTTCCTATCATGGATTGATCAAGGGAAGTGGTTGACAATCATTCTTGAACCGTTTACATCACTAATGAGTATGAAACAATTCAAGACTCAAGGGTTCAATTAACGTCCGATTGAACCCTAATCAAGTTATTATCTTGCATCACTTTTAGTCCTCATTTTATTACTTCATTTTAATTACCAACCATTCCTTAGCAATTTAAGTCCAAAGGTGAGCTTTAAGTCCTCTAATGGATAGAAGCATCAAACCAAAATTTATTTTAGGCACAAAAGAAGTGTCATTCTGTTGGTAATGAACCCCCAAAGAGATTAAACCATTAAGCATTAGACTCCAATCTCATGCTTTAAACAAGCAACTAGTTTGAACCAACTTTCAAAGCAAAGCAAAAGCCAAGAAAAGAGGTAGGTTGCAGAGGTGATTAAAGGTGAAAACAAGTATGGAAAACCATAAACAACTGCTATCAACTCAAATAGGTTGGTTGCTAAGGCCTAAACCACCAAGCCTTTGAGGATAATTACACTACAAGCATGCAATACAAAGCTCAAATGCAACAAGCAGCTAAAAATAGTCCTAAAACAGTGCTAAATTAGTCCTAAAACATGCTAGAATTAAGACAAAAATAGCAAGAACAATAAGCTAAACATGGAGCATGTGAGGCTAGTAAGCAAAACACAAGGAGGGGAGGCTAACCCCTCTAATTTTGGACTTCAAAACAACATTTTAGCCATTGAAATTACTCTGAAAATCAGTGTTTAAAAGCTCAAAAAAAGATAGTGTAAAGGTAGGAAACACAAGGGTAAAGGCTAGAGAAGCAAGGTAGAAAGAAAGGAGAACCACCCATCCACCCTTTAAGGCCTTAAATCACAAGTTTCAGCCCAGAATAATAGAGTTTATACAGCCCAAAAAATAGTAGAAAAACAGTAGGAAAACAGTAGAAAAATAGCAAACAAAACAAGGAAACAAATCAAGCCTTATACATCTTGAAGAGTAGAACATTTCCAAGCAACAATTCAACACAAACACACCCTCAAGAGCTCAAAGAAGGCTCAAAAGTACCTCAGCTCAAAGATGGTAAGGTTTGGTTTAGAGTGTATAGGCAAAAGGTCAAGAAATTTGCAAGAGATAGAGAATTGTAGAGAGAGAGAGAAAATAATTTGCTTCAAAAGCTAGAGGGGAGGTCCGCTATATATAGAAAACCATCACACTCCCTCAGAAATATCAATACATCCACGTATAAGCATGTGCATGTATCTGTGCCAACAGCTAGCACAGTTAGCAAAAAAATATCTGCAAAACACACTTGTGGTCGGTAGGCCACATTAGTGGCCGGCAACCAATAGTAGTGGCCGGCAGGCCACAAAAGGATGCAATCTTGAAAAACTCTAGTTTTGATCCAAAAATAAGGCAATAGGTGTGTAAGGTTTGAAGGCTCAAAGCTGTGGCATTCCGCTGAGGACTTCAAACACTTGACAATCATATACACTTCATCATTGGGTATGTAAGTGGTGACGTCCAAATCGTAAGGATGGTCAAAAATGGGGTGTCTACACATCAGTAGATCATTTATTTGATTAGTATCTCATATTTCATATCATATCTGTCATATAGTAATCATAGCAGTCATACGTGGTACATCCAATAGCAGAACAATACAGTGGGTCTTAAAAGACCAAACAATTAGTTGATGGCCATCAAATAGTAAACAGTAGTTCCAAAAATTGGAACTGACAGAGATATCTATAACAGTAGCAGTAGCAGTAACAGTCAGTTGCTATGGATGCCACGAGTACAGTTCGTAAAATGGGACAAACATTCATTCAGTAAACAATATCATTTCGGAAAGCAGTACAGTTAATCATTCAAAAAATAATAATAATTGAACATAACTTTACAACATTGTTACTCACAGTGGACTCCTTGAAGTACGTGCTAAAGTTGCACTAAAGATGCGGTGTCCGATCTAAGCAAACAATTCAAGCACGATATCTCAATATACAGTTCAATCATTCAGTCGATTACTTACTTATTCAATTTTGATACATTATTCAATTGTTCGGTTCTAATTGTCATTCCTTATTTCTTTTTGTGCCTATAATATGCATATGAATGCAAATGTACAAGAAAACTACTTTAAAACATTGCAAACAGTGGCCCGAAGGATTGAAAGCTAGAGCAAAAACCATTCCAGAACTCGACCAAAACTGCACGTGCAGGATACCCAATCCACACGTGCGGATTCAAGCAGTCTGCTCCTCAAAATCTGCCTTGTTTTTCACACGTGCGGGACCCCAAGCCACACGTACGAAACTGGTAATCCCAACTCGAAAATTTTGCTATTTTTTTGGGTCCCTTTCTTTCAAAATCTAACTTCATTTTTGCATAATTCAAGACCCAAAACTTTTCATAATCATGGTAAGTAAGCAATTCCTCACTTCATTTCAAATCAAAACTTCATTTAAAAACCCAAATTCTATGCAAAGAATTTAAGCTCTTGAATATATACATTCTATGTTCATTAAACATACAAGTTGAGTTCTAAACCTCAAATTCTCCTTTATTTTCCTTAATTTTGGAAACTCATGCAATTTAACAAGTGAAGAATCATGAATTTTATGAAAACTATGCCATACATGTTGAGTTTTGAAAATTAATTCATCTAACCTTTCATTTCTATGGTCATATATTTTCAATTCTAATTTTTCTCCAAGAATTGAAATGGAGAATCATAAACCCTACAATATTGAGCTTCAAATTCTCAATTCAAATGGAGTTTTCTTTTCAATTGGAAGTATATGCAAGTACATGAATGTTCAAGAATCTTGCCATGCATGTATAAATTTTCCATCTAATTCAACAAATCTTACAATTAAGCTTATGAGTTCCTTAATCACTCCTCAATTTCCATACCCCATGCATGAGATGAAAAGTAGAATCATAATTTCATGAAAACATGCCATGTATGGTGAATTTAAAAGGTAATATAATCAATTTCTTCCTTAAAATGACATGCATTTTCTAAACCCTTAAAAATATGAACAAAATTCCAAATCACCATGAATTCATCCTAGTTCAAGCTTTAATCTTTGAAAATGAAGAATGTACAAGTCTCTAAGTCAAGAAATTGGAGAGGAAAGCTTACTTTGCTTTGATGTTTTGCAAGAATTAGCTCAATTCCCCTTGTTTTCTTCTTCCTCTTGTTGAATTCTTGTCTAGGACAATCTCTCTCTCTCTCTCTCTCTCTCTCTCTCTCTCTCTCTCTCGTTCTAGACCTCTCTCTCTCTCTTTCTCATATTATTGTTTGCTCAAATGGATAAGTTTTAGCTCAAAAGATGAGCTAAGCCCATATATATCTCATATATATCTATCTCTAAACTCAATACAAGTAGTGAGAGCCAAACATGATTTACGAATCAGACGAAATCAATTTTTAATTAAATTTCTCAGATGATTCTAAAAATTCCAATTAACATATCCATGTACTCCATTCTGATTTCTGAATCCATTTCGGCTGTCAATTTAAATTTCAAAGTTGTATTCTCAACAGATAATTTCCCAATTTGCATTTGTAAGGTTGTTACAATCTCCCCACCTTAAGAAGTTTAGTCCTCCAAACTTACCTTGCCTTGTATCAAGTCTAGATCAGTTATCCCAGTCTCATATCATCATTCATTTTCCCTGCTCAGCATTTGTCACAAATGTTCGACTTTATTTCTCGGTCAGTCAACAATTCACAAATCAATTCGGGATTCAAAATCAATGATCCATCATAGTTACTCAGAAGTCAATAATATACGAGACAGACCCATAATTCAATCCCACAGTAGCGAACGTCACTTCAAAGTAATCAATTACATAAAAGGCACAAGTCTCATTTCCCACAGATACATTTGTGTGACACGCCTATACAGAAACCGTTAAACACAGGACTTAGAAATCAGGATTTACAAACAAATTAGTCTGCTATCAACATAACATGATAGCAATTATTCTCTTAACCAAACAGTCTCGTGATATAACAGTAATACGGACACTAGTAATCACATATCGTACATAGTTCATATATTCTCATAACATGACTCCCAAAAGTCGATAATACTTAAGCAACCAATTTCTTTTATAACTTCTGACATTATCCTGTAGTCACTAAGGATAGTCAATAAATTCGTATAGTAACTTCTGACAAATGTGATACTGAGGTAATCAAGCCCAAAACATACTGGACTCATATATTTTTCAGGTGTTCAAAATTTTTCCTTCTTGAGTAGTGTCCATGATCAATATAGTTCACAGTTAATAATTCTCATAGTAGCAGGTCTAAATCATGGTAAAACAAAAATAATTTAGTTCATCTATAGCACATATATTTTCAATCAATCGAAGGTAAATCTTCTAATAGTACTTGTAGTCAGGGTAATATGTTATTAACAGTCTACATACAGTCTTGTCATTAAAGTGATGCCCAAAGCACATTCAAGTTTTTACCATTCCCTTAACATATATAAGTCAATCAATGGTCATATACAATTCATATACTCCCACTATGAAACTGAGTTTACTGCTATTAGCAGTTCACATGCAACCCCCCCTCCTCCATTTTTTTTTTTTTTTTTTTTTTTGGCATAAGGTAAACAATCAAAATCATGTCAAAGTTTTATCAATATGTATCATGTCACATTTAGTACCTTCGGTATAGCAGTTTCCATATATGGCTCACTTGTAGGCATATAGGTTCACAGTTATGCATGTTAGACGATTCACTTGTCAAGGTGTTCGACCAGATCACAAATAGATCACATAATCACAAACCCGTAGTCTGTTCAATAGGAATTAGTAATATAACATTCATTTCGAGCACAGATGTACATACATGTCCGCATATAAAGTTAGAAGCCAAATTCAAATTATATCAGTTTCAAAATCATATTCAGAATTGTAAACAATCAGATGCTAGATGTTTCCAAGGGTAAATGCAGTTCCTCCCTTGAGAAGCATTTTCTTTTAATCAGTTTTAGTTCTATTTAACATTCCAGTTTTCCATTGTAGTACACAAGGTCAACCACATTTTTCCAAATTCGAAACTCATGATCACCGTCATTCCACAGACAAACGAGTGAAGTTTTTTAATCTTTTCCACAATTTCACTTTCATAAAGTAGTACAGTTAGATATGTCCCGAATGTCTTACACACACCAATCATTCATGCAATTTAGTCACTTGGCATAAGAAGATTACAATAGTGTCATTTACTGTAACATAATTTCCATTAAGTGAATCGTACCCAACCATAGTAGTGTCCAACCGGATTCCATAAGCTAAGGTCGTAGTTCATTACTGCAACAAATAAATTCCCAACCTTATTGTCCATACTAATCAGTTTTTATCAGTTGATCTCATAGCTCAAAGCAAGGGTTCATATACATTTATTAATCTATATATGCATTTACTAGGAGATACATTCACTTCATATCAAAGATTCCACAAACAATTCACAATAAAAATCATTAACCCATTAAAAAAATTTCACAGAAGTCATAGTCCCAAACATACATGACATTCCCATAACACAATCAATTATAGGATGTTTCCTTGTCCACTCATTTCAGCATAGTTTAACACGTCATGCACAACAGTTCATATTGCAATATCTAAGTACGGTGTACGGAACTAATCCAACAAAATTTGTATATATACAAGGAAACATGCCGTAGAAAAGATTTTCCAATCGTGAGTCAATACTATAGCACCGTTAGGATTTTGTTTCTCACAGTAGATTATCAGATTACCAGCCATTTACTTCATTCACATGCGATTTAGAAGCAGACAATAGTTACATTTTTCCCACGGGTGTCACACAAGCGAATAATTCATAATAGGTGGAGTCATTCATGCCGTTTAACCATTCCTTATATGCAAATGATATTAAGCATGGTTGTGATCACAAATCCCCATAAACAATTATCAGTCAACCATGAACAATACTTGTCCGAAATTCATCTTAAGAAACACCTACACATACACACTGTGATGGCAAAATCCGACAAATTCTCAAATTCATAAATTCCATCCCTTATTCTCAAGAGTATTCAAAATATACATTCAGCTTCTTTGTGATCAGTACATTCACAAACCCCAAGTCTATTTATAGCTTTTCAATAACATTAACAAAAGTTCATTCCCTAATAGCTAACAGTGATTCCCAAATGGGTTCAGTTAGTATCTTCACAATTTATATCGAGTCAAAAAATGTACAACTCCCGCACTAATTCCTACATAACTAGTTGCACATAAGTCAGGTAATACTCGCGTCAGTTATGTCACCGTTTCAGTTAAACCTTTCACTATTCTTTCTTGTCAGCCAATTCGGGCATTAAAGAATTTAGATTCATTTTGTTTTTCTTTTTCACTTACTGTTCTTGTTCTTTCCATTTCCAATTAGTAGGTAAAGCACTATAACATAAGCCAATAACTCCTTACAGTTTTCATAGTGTTCATTTCAGTTCAGATATGTTCACAAAATTCACACATTTACATTTTCTTATCACGTATGCGCATAATATGTCCACACTCACCCACACATGCTCATGTAATGCCCTAATTTAATTCTAAGACATCCTATAGCTCATTTGGACATGTGTGTGCGATATACCTCATGCTTTGATACCACTCTGTGACGACCCAAACCCGTCCTTCTGGGTTTAACAACGAAACTGGCCAGTAATTTGTACGTACCAAATGCCTACTTAACAGTATTAACAGTAGTTTAATAATAGGGTCTAGCAGAAGCAATAGATATTATAATAAATCATCCAATGAGCTGTGAGGACTTAAATAAACAAACAATTTATATATATATAAACACTTAAGTCCAAAACACATCTAAGTACAAAATAAAAGACATGTTAGGGAATCAAATCCCAAAGCCAAAACAAATTATAAAACATTCACTTGACTTCATACAACATTCAAAAAGGTAGCCTTGAGATTAACGGTTCGAAACCTCGCGGTGAGGCATAATAGGTTGGCTTGACAAAACGGATTCACGTCGACGCCACTAAATTTGCTCTGGTGCCTAACCACCTACATGTATATAATAAACTGTGAGCTAAAACCCAGTGAATAACAAATGTGTAAAGGGGTTAATAATGAGTGTCCTTTCAGTATTTAAAACAGTCAATTGCATCAGTAGATCATTTATTTAATCAGTATCTCATATTTCATATCATATCTGTTATATAGTAATCATAGCAGTCATACATGATACATCCAATAATAGAACAGTATAGTAGGTCTTAAAAGACCAAACAGTTAGTTGATGGCCATCAAACAGTAAACAGTAGTTCCAAAAATTGGAAATGACAAAGATCTCTGTAACAGTAGCAGTAGCAGTAACAGTCAAATGCTATGGATGCCACGAGTATAGTTCATAAAATAAGACAAACATTCATTCAGTAAACAATATCATTTCAAAAAGCAGTACAGTTAATCATTCAGAAAATAATTATAATTGAACATAGCTTTACAACATTGTTACTCACGGTGGGCTCCTTGAAGTACGTGCTAAAGTTGCACTAAGGATACGACGTCCACCTAAGCAAACAATTCAAGCACGATATCTCAATATACAGTTCAATCATTCAGTCGGTTATTTATTTATTCAATTTCGATACATTGTTCAATCATTCGGTTCATTCGTTTGGTTCTAATTGCCATTCCTTATTTCTTTTTGTGCCTATAATATGCATATGAATGCAAATACACTACAACAAAACAAGGTTTTTATGGCGCGCAATGCACACCGTAAAAACCCTTCTACGACGTGCAGCGCGCATCATATTATGACCAGTCATGGAAAGTAATTTACTTTCAACGACATGCTTCGTACGCTGTTAAAAACTATTTAACGACAGATTTTGTGTGTCATTGTTACTTTTTCTACGACATGCTAGAATACGTCATTAAAAACTATTTAACGACAGATTTTATGCGTTGTTGTTACTTTTTCTACGACTACTTTTACACGCCGTTAATTGGTGAGACAAATAACGACGCTGATTGTGCGCTGTAAAATATGTAATACAACGACTTATTATGCCTGCCGTAGAATATGCAATTTTTTTTATATTTTTTTATTTTTAAATTCAGGAGGTTCTATTTGACCAATTTTGTACAATCTAACAAATATTACAAGCAAGCATCACAAAACATCAAAAAGAAACTATATCCATAAATTATAAACATTCAACAATTGTCTATACATTCCAAACATTCGAAAACTATATCCTTAAGTTTTAAACTGTCTAAAAAGTTTAAACCATCCAAAACTATGCATATCTAAGTTTCTAAACATATCCAAAACAATTAAGAGATTATTTAAACTACCGGTAACAATTCCTCTGGCAGTTGTAGCTGCAGCAAACCCACTTGCTCCTATCACAGGGACGAGGGTGCCCATCTAAGCTTGCAACTCTTACCACATTGCTTCAAACTTGCATTTATCAAAACAGAAGAGATTTATAAATTAGGTCCCAGCCCCAAGTTCACTTATGACCAAGCAAAAGAGATTTTAGAATGACAATCAACCACCAAAATATTATTTCAAACATCAAAAAAACTATTTATAAGTTTCGAACATCCAAAAATTGTCTGTACATTACAAATCGTTCAAAAACTATGTTTCTAAACATCAAAAATTGTCCTCAACTTCAAAAAAGTCCAAAAAGTTCTAAATCATCTCCTTAAAATAAATAATAAAAAAAAAAAAAACCTATCTTCAAGTTCTAAACGATACAAAATTTACCCATATATCTTTTTGCGAGTGCACCATCATGGGTTGATTCAATTGTATCAACACTCGACTTGCAAAGGAACAAATTATATTTATAGATACATACTCTTTGGGATGTAAAGTCATTGCTCGCACAAATTTCTTATGGTGTGTAAGGGTTGTCATCGTTTTACCTGCCAAACAAAAATCGATTGCTATCATTAGAAACTAAAAGGAGAAAAGAAAAACACAAACAAAAGCATCAAAAATAAAAACCAAAATATTGATTGCCAAATCTAGGATCCCATAACTTTATCGTTGTATCATGATAGCCAGTTACAACTTCATCGTTCCATTTATAGACATTGAAACAAGACCAATCCAATAAAAGGGTTTGAACTTCTAATTTAAGTTTTCAAGGAGTTATTTACAGTTTATAATATTGTTCATAGTAAGTCCAAAAAAGCATACTGGTGTTTTAACAAGATAGAAAAAAAAAAAAAAAATTTCTGCTCTCAATATATATGCATCATGATACAACAGCACCACCCCAAAAAAATATAAATAAATAAATAAAAATGTGACAAAGAAGGGCTTTAATTGTGGGGCACAGTATGTATATGAATAAGCTATCCTCCAAATATTTGTATAGTTTTATAATAAAATTGCAAAATGAGACATGCTTTATAAAATGTGCAGACAAAATAGGACATGTTTATATGACTTATGACACGATGCATGTACTTCCAGACGAGTTGCACAAAAAGTAGCATGACCTGGTTCAACATCTGACGCCACACACTTGCTAATTTTCAATAACTTGCTAGTCTAGGGTGCTTAAAGGACAATAGCCTTCAGAATAAACATTCTAAACAAGATTCATCAAGATCTCCTATGCTACTAGAGAATAAGGACCAAAAAAAAGAGTCTAATCCAATTGAAAGTTTAAACATTGATTTAAAAACAGAGTTGTTGCGGACAGACAACACTAGCAATACACTACAAAGATACCAGCAGATAGGCAACGGTAGTCATAAATGTTGTTTTTCATTATGAGTTGACTTTTTGAATGCTTCTACGTATCAATAACAATTATTCTTTTTTAAGTGGCTTCAAGTACGCCAAATTGTTAACATACAGTTAATAGAAGTAAAAACCGTCAAATATCGTAAACAGCATAATTATGAATGTTAAAGCAGTAATCATGAACTTACCCACCACTACGTCCCAAACGTCTTCCCAATCTGTCAAATACAAGGCCTAGTAAAATCATGAACTTACCCACCCCTCGTAGTAAAGTCAACTCAATAAAATCCAATAGCTCAAAACCCAACTACTTGACTCTAATTAATGGAACAAAGTACACAAAACAGAGAACCAAAAATATGGCCACAATACTCATGAAAATCAGTTGCTGTTTCCACAGTTTGTGATTATTTTGATAGAAATCAAACAAGAAAAATCATACATAAACTAATAAAAACAAGGTTCAAACTTAATTTTCACCAAAATTCCCGACGAAATTAATTCTGAAAATTCCTAAACATATATATAAACCCCATAAAAATTTAAAAACAAAAAAGTTTCTAAAATTTCATTATGTTTAAGAGATGAAAATCATAAAATAGTTCAACAGAAATTGCATGCACAGTTCACAAACTCAATATCCAAGTAGTGGAATTAAAATGAGACAAGTCACATTTATATCTTGAAAAACTTATCATTTATGTTGAATGGGTTGCATTGAATCATTTAATAAACTTTGAGACAAAACTAACCAAGCCACAAACCATTCTCTATAGTGCATCCAAGTCAAAGCCAATTTGAGAAAGATCACCATGGACATTAGTAACTTGTTCCACAATTCAGAACTTCTTTTTATGCTATTACTGAATCATTTTTAAATCATAATCAGATTCATTGATTTGCCTCCTTATAATTCATGAAAAGCTTACCCAAATTATTTCCCGGGGTCCTACTCAAAGTCAAATGTTTCTGGACAATAGTTACTAAACATTAAATTCAGCGGAAATTGAGGAAAAAGAGCTCTGACAAAGTGAAGTTGCAGAAACCTTCATAGCTTACCATATTGGTTCAAAATGCAAGTTAAGCGAAACTAACAAAGTGACTTTAATACTTGATAAGATAGAAACAAAGATTTACAAAGGGAACATTACTAGAATTCAAGCCAGAAAATCAATAAGAATTAATTAGTTCTACACTATCAGGGTGTACAAAAAATTTTCCAAGAAAAATAAACTGAACCAAAAAAAGAAGATACAAACTTACAACTCTTTCTGCAGTTCGTGGAGGACCATCAAGAATCTTAATGCGAGCTCTTGTCTCTTCACACATTTGTACTCTCCTTTGGATCCAATGATACTACCAACCTTTTGCACAGGAACCAACATTTGAAAAACACTCTCTCCTGGCCACCAAGGCCACCTTTTTTCGCCACCTCCAATAGCCAAATCATCTTCATGTCCTTGTTTTTGTTCAGGTTTTGAGTTCTCAGGCATTCCATCCATATCATGTTCACCAAAACTTTGATCAAGTTCAGCCATAAGCTCCATGGGAAAAAAAAATTTGAATATATAAATGATTATATTCAACAGTCAACTAAAATATCAAAAGGCCATATAGAAATTACAAACATGTCCTAATTAATTTCTTAATGATAACAACCACAATATAATATTCTAATGCCCCCCTCCCACCAACAAAACAAAAAATTAAGAAATAAAATGAGAAAGTCAACGGAACATAAAGGCTTTTGCTTTCTCAATGTTTTGTGCTTAATTTTGAAAGCATCTTTGAAAAAATAAATCAAACATGCATACACCACCAAAAATTGGTTAGATGGTCCAGAGCCTTTGGCTTTGTTTAGTTTGTGTTTTGAGATATTATTTCAAAAATAATTTTCTAGAAATAATTGTTTTGAGA
Organism: Camellia japonica; assembly: GCA_030407325.1. Classification (NCBI taxonomy): domain Eukaryota; kingdom Viridiplantae; phylum Streptophyta; class Magnoliopsida; order Ericales; family Theaceae; genus Camellia; species Camellia japonica. The sequence goes on along the minus strand of JAPPVO010000031.1, from coordinate 167,198,947 downwards.
TATTATTTTCAAAAATAATACGCACATTGCTACATAAATGTTCACATACACAGCATGTCAAGTTTGGCTCAATAACACAAGGAACAAGATTAGCAAAACGATGTTCAAGCTTCTATTTCACAAAAACTTTAAATCTAAGAACTCAAGCAAATAGCAATTCATTTATATCCTATAAGAAAAGAGGAATTGAAAAAAAACAAAAAAAACAAACAAACAAACAAACAAACAAAACAAAACAAAACAAAAAACAAAAAAACAAAACAAAATTTAAGGAAAAAAACAAAATTTGGATAATTGAATATAAGACCTACCAATGATAAAACCAAAAACCCATCAAAGAAAATAAAAAATTAAACCGTTGAATCAACACAAAAAGAACATGTTGACAGCTAGCTAAACTACGAAGACCCAATCCCACAGCAGCACACAATTAAACTCTACCAAGACTCAATCCCAACATAGTAATTCCTAAAAACATAGAACACTATTAATAAAGAACAAGATTAACATTACATTATGTTTGGCTCAATCACATAAGAAACAAGAATAACATTAAGATGTCCAGGCTTCTATTTTCACAATAACTTTCTTATCCCAACAATTTTAACTAAGCCCATTCCGAGAGAACTGACCAATGAACTTTTTTATTGCAATCATGAGGGAAAGAACTTGAAAGTACTATTCACATAAATTTGGTTGGATCTCTCACCTTTTGTTCAAATTCTCAACTTCTTCATCTGTAACCTGACCTCCAAACACCACCTTACTGATCACATCTGATGGCTAACATTTTCCCCCAAAAAATTTTAAAAAAAATTCAAAAATACTGAAATCAAAGTCAATCACTGAAATCTAAAGACATATATATATATACATATTTAAATTAAAACAAAATCATGAAATGCTTGTTTGAAGGGAAACGAGATATACCTGGTAAGAACGAGCAGCAGAGGCGATTGAAGGGGAATAGGAGGGAGGAATTTCAGGCCAGGTGAGTAGATTTGCGGTGGATGTGTGAGACTTCCTCATTGTTGTACTTCTCTCCATTGTTCCTTCATTCTCAAAGAAATCAAAATGCTCAAACCGCAAAAGAAAAGAAATCAAACAGAGAACGAGAATGGCTTATTCAAGAGAGAAAATGAAGTGTATGAATCATTCAAGCAAAACCCTCAAAGAATCTGAAGTAAACTATGTGGAGAAACCCAAAAAAAAAAAAAAAAATGATAAACTCCAATCTAATGAAAGACGTATTGAAGCTTTACCTTTGATTCCAATGAGAGAGAGAGAGAGAGAGAGAGTTCAATCCTGCCGAAAGGAGAATGAGAGTGTCTCTAGAATGAACCAGATCGAAGTGCCCAAAATCTGTCTTCGAACCCTCTCTCTTTTCTCTCTCTTCTCGACTTCAAACCGTCTCTAGAATGAACCAAATCAAAGTGTCTCTTTAGGGTTTTTCAAGCAAGTTTTGCTTCTGCCTGTTCAAATCAACAAAGAGAATAAAATGTAACAATTTTTTCCAAAAGAGAAATCACTTTTACCAAACCCTAAAACTAAAAAAAAAAATTACTTTTGTCTTTGGTTTAACAATTAGAAAAAATTACTTTTGTCTTTGATTTAACAATTAAAAAATTAAAAACTTGGTTGCCTCATGTCAGTTGATGCATATGTTCTTTTTCTGTCAGTTGATGTATATGTTCTTTTTCTATATATATATATATATATATATATATATTTTGGGTAAATTGGCACCAGAAAATTTCATTTTGGTGCTTTTTTTTTTTTTTTTTGAACATGCATTGTGCGTTGTAAAAAGGCAATACTTTTAACGGCAAGCGATATGTGCGTCGTAAAAAGTGCAATACTTTTAACGGCGGGTGTTGTGTGTATTGTGAAAAGTGCAATACTTTTCACGACTGACGTATGTGTGTCATGTATAGTTGATGTATTAATGACATGCCATATGCTTGTCATAGAAAGTTTTATTATTTACGGCAAACATTGCAAGCCGTAAAAAAGTCATTGTTAATACCATTCACGGCCTACGCAATAGACATGCCACGGTTGGAAAATTATTTATGACGTGCAAAAAAAGCAAGTCGTCAAAGTGGAAAACTACGGCGTGCATTTTTTGTATGTCGTTGATGTGGTGTCGTAAAAAATCAGTTTTGTTGTAGTGAATGTACAAGAAAACTACTTTAAAACATTGCAAATAGTGGCCCGGAGGGTAGAAAACTAGACCAAAAACCATTCCGAAACTCGACAAAACTGGATGTACGAGATGCCTAATCCGCACATCTGGATTCAAGCAGTCTGCGCCTCAAAATCTACGTTGTTTTCTGCACGTACGGGGCCCCAGGCCACACATGCTGAACTGGTAATCCTAAACCAAAAATTCTGCTATTTTTTTTGGGTTCCTTTCTTTCAAAATTTGACTTCATTTTTGCATAATTCAAGACCCAAAACTTTTCATAATCATGGTAAATAAGCAATTCCTCACTTCATTTCAAATCAAAACTTCATTTTAAAACCAAAATTCCATGCAAAGAATTTAAGCTCTTGAATATATACATTCTATGTTCATTAAACATACAAGTTGAGTTCTAAACCTCAAATTCTCCTTTATTTTGCTTAATTTTGGAAACTCATGCAATTTAACAAATGAAGAATCATGAATCTTATGAAAACTATGCCATGAATCTTATGAAAACTCATACATACTAGTTTTAAAAATTAGTTCATCTAACCTTTCATTTCTATGGTCATATATTTTCAATTCTAATTTTTCTCCAAGAATTGAAATGGAGAATCATAAACTTTACAATATTAAGCTTCAAATTCTCAATCCAAATGGAGTTTTCTTTTCAATTGGAAGTATATGCAAGTACATGAATATACAATCATGAATGTTCCAGAATCTTGCCATGTATGTATCAATTTTCCATCTAATTCAACAAATCTTACAATTCAGCTTATGAGTTCTTTAATCACTCCTCAATTTCCATACCCCATGCATGAGATGAAATGTATAATAATAATTTCATGAAAACATGCCATGTATGGTGAATTTAAGAGGTAATATAATCAATTTTTTCCTTAAAATGACATGCATGTTCTAAACCCTTAAAAATATGAATAAAATTCCAGATGACCATGAATTCATCCTAGTTCAAGCTTTAATCTTTGAATATGAAGAATGTACAAGTCTCTAATTCAAGAAATTGGAGAGGAAAGCTTACTTGCTTTGATGTTTTGCAAGAATTAGCTCAATTTCCCTTGTTTTCTTCTTTCTCTTATTGAATTCTTTTCTAGGACAATCTCTCTCTCTCTCTCTCTCTCTCTCTCTCTCTCGTTCTAGACCTCTCTCTTTCTCAGATTGTTGTTTGCTCAAATGGATGAGTTTTAGCTCAAAAGATGAGTTAAACCCATATATATCTCATATATATATATATATATATATATATATATATATATCTAAACTCAATACAAGTAGTGAGAGCGAAACATGACTTTACGAATCAAACGAAATCAACTTTTGATTAAATTTCCCAAATGATTCTAAAAATTCCAATTAAAATTCCATGTTCCTATTTTTGAACCCATTTCAGCCGTCAATTTTAGTTTCAAAGTCATATTCTCAACAGATAATTTCCCAATTTGGACAGATATACACAAATTAAATCATATAATCCACAATTAACACACGGGTAATCCAGATAATTATGATTTGCATTTGTGAGGTTGTTACATAACCGCTTGAGCGATCAAATAACTTCAACTACATTTTTTCTTTTTGCTTCGGGGGTATTGCCTCTCAACCCCACCGTGGCGTTACCCCGAACCCGCCATGGGGGCACCCATACATAATTAGCAAATTGCCAAACATAAAAAGATTAAGATCACAAACTCCTCTGCAAGGCACAATTCAAGTTAGATTCACATCTATATACTTATAACCTCACTGAAATAAACGATCAAATAAAATTACAACTGAAAGAAATTTTATCAAACGAGATTGCCAATAACAAAAACTTAACAGCTATATTACCATCAGATACTTTAATTTCTAACATGTATCGTTTTAGTAATATAGGTATAGTTGCTAAGAAAAAACTATGAAATTATGTATTATTCTCCTATCAATTTATGATCAATACATATATACATAAATGTCATACAAATAAATGTCCACAGCAAACACTTTCAGTAACAAATCAAGACTTTACAAAATACTTAAATCACGACAATAATTGTACTTTTTATATTTATTTTTTTCACGACAATTGTATAGTAATTGTATACTAATGACTAATGTTATATTTTTCATCAAGTAAGATATTCGTGACACATGATATTAATGGGAAGTTCGTGATACTAATGACTAATTGTATACTAATGACTAATGAGACTCAACAATTCTTGATATATAAAAATATATTACATATTGATATTAATGCATTCTTACACCAATAATATATAAATAATATGCAATAGTTGGTTCAATGAATTTGTATTATGAGATGAACTATTAAACAAAATTGTGTAATTGTGTAATTAATTTTATACCTTCAATTGTATTACAGGTACGGATTATGAAAACTTAAAATGGGAAGTTCGAAAAAGATTTGTGTAATACTATATATTTAAAGGACACCCCATTTTTGACCGACCTTAAGACTCAGACGTCATCGATTGAGCGCTCGGTGATGGTACATGTTGTGCTCGTTCTGATGTTTCGGAGTTTTGGCTGAGAGCCTTACCCTCCGAGCCTCGGAACTTTTTGTGCCTTGACTCGGTCTGCGGACCAAGTCTTGTTTTCTCTTCCCGAAGGGAGGGAGAGGTCTTGTAGACCATCTCGCAGTGGTCGTAGACTACTTTTCGCGGTCGTAGGCCACTGTTCCCGTTTGGAGACTTGTTTCCGGTTTTTGGAGCCGTCAGCCGCGCGCCTCGGTTCGGGACCGCTTAACATTCTCCGTTTGGCACGGTTTTCGGAACACACCTTGTTTCCTCTATCTAGAGGGACACTGTGGCCCAGGAGACCACTTTTGTGGTCGCACGCCACTTTCGGTGCTCAACAGCCAGTTTTCAAGGCACCCGACCGCACGCTTTGCCTCCCGAACTCTCGTTTTGCATCCGTCTTGGTTCATTTTTGGCATGGACCTTGTTTTCCTTGTTTGGGAAGTGGTACAAGGGTGGGAGACCACCTTTTCTCCTTGGAGACCACTTTTCCCCCGCCAGTCGATTTTCTTGTCAGGAAACTGGTCTCCCTGATCTTTGGGCCACAATTACTAGTCTCCCACCACACCACTAGCTTGCTTTCAAAGTGGAGACCACCAAATGAGGCCACCGACCACCCTTTGTTTTGGGAGACCACTTACCCTGGTCAGCCGACCACCCTTTCTGGTCGGCCAGATTCCTCTTGTTTTGTTTGTCTGAGTGCATGCCAGCTGTGCCAGCTGGAAGACATAGACTTGATCCTCCATACACGTATATGGAGGATTTGCACCCTTGCTTTAGCTTCTTGAGGAAGCTTGAACCCTTGCTCTAGCTTCTTGAGGAAGCTTGAACCGTTGCTCTAGCTTCTTGAGGAAGCTTGAACCTTTGCTCCTCTATAAGAGAGGGCCTCCCTCTCCTTATACCAGGTTCCAAAAAAATGGTCTAAGGCTCCAAGATATATCTCTCTATATATCTCTATATTTTGGGTTCAAAAGCGTCTGGTTCTTGGCCTATTACACCACACCTCATAGCCACACACCTCCACCATTCATCTAAGGTCCTTGAAGGGTAATTTCAGAGGTTGAAGAGTTGGTTTTGGACTGCAGAAGCTGCTGGTTTTGCTAAGCTACAAGGGTAACCCCTTTTCCCTATTTTTAGCATTATTTTGATCCTTCTCTTAGCCTCATTTGCATACATATTTAAGCTTTGTTGTCAACTGAAAAAAGTCTTGTTTTAAGGTTCTTTTCATGTTTGTTTAAGACCATTTTGTTGTTGAGGGTCATCTACCCTCTTGCATGCTTGTTTTGGCCTTGTTTTGTGCCATGCCGTAAGGCCTTCGAGCTAGTCTTTTCTTGGCCTTCCTACCACTGAAATCTAGTGGATTTTCAGTGGTGACAATGTGGTTTTGAGGGCCAAAATCAGAGAGGGGTGACCCTCTCTCTTGTTGTCTTGTTTACCAGCATATTTGGCCTTTCAAAGGAGCCTATATTTTCACACCTCCAAGCCTTGTTTCAGGCCCTTTTTGGTGACTTTTAGGGCCTACATAGGCTCTGTCCAGAGTTGGTTTTGTCATCTTGGGTGTGCCTCTTGCATGTGTAGAATAATCCTATTCATAGCTTATCCAAGGAGCATGTCATTCTTGGATGTGTTGATCACTTTTCAGTGGGTTTTTGGGCATTATTTGGCATGTAATACCTCTTTATTTTGCTGGTTTAGTGGCCTCTTGAATGCTTCACATACTTGTAGTGTAAACCATGCTCACTAGCTTACATTGCATGTTGTCTTGGCCCTTGATTCTAGCATATTTTGGCCATGTTCTAAACTGATTTTATTCATGATTTGGGCTGCCTTAGCTCTGTTTTGAGGTCCCATGGTCGAATAATGTTTGCCATGTATGCTTGTAGTGTAATAGCCATGCCTAGCTTTGAGTTTTAAAGCCTATTGCATGCTTATATTGAGGTGTTTGCATGTTTTAGTATCATTGTGTATGATATTTCAGAGCTTATTCATTCGCCATCTTCCCATGTTTATCACTCTTTAAGCACATTTGAGAGTTGTGCTTGTATGCCCCATTTATGAGCCATTGCATGAGCTTCATTTTTGCACACTTCAAGACATCATCTTAGTCCATTTTGCCATTGTTTGGGGCTGGTTTGGTCATTTGTGCATTGCTTTGCATACCTCTAGTGTAATGTGTTTCACTAGTTTCGGTATTTGAGCCATCCAACATGCATTGTGTGAGTTGTTTGCATGATTCGGGACCATCTTGTATGCCATTTCAGAGCTGGAACTTGTGCTATTGTATGCCATATTTCATCCTTCCAATGCTCTTGTAGAGTTGTGCTTTGTGCCCTAGACTCGGAGCCATTGTACCTTGCATGTTTGTGCGTGTGTTGTTGCCTCATTTTCATCATGATTGGCCACTGATTTGAGTGTGGCTGAGGCCCATTCATTTTAGTTTAAGTCCATCTTGCATTGTATATGCCATATAGTCCATGTTGTTGCATGATTGACCATTGCATTGTGTATGCCTTGATCGTCTCATTGATAGTCTTCATATGTGCATTGTGTATGTCATTCTTAGTTCATAGCATTGCGTATGCTAGTCGCACCCTTGCATGTCATCCTTTGCATGTTTGCATCATTTAGTCGCATTGCATTTTGGTTGCATGCTAGAGTAACATTCATACCATGCATTGTTTGTTGCATTGTGTTTGGAATAGGAGTTAGTCCAAACACAGGAAATGAGGGGCGTTTCGTACTCAAAGTGACGAAACGTGCCTCGATTCCCGGTCGTCGACACTCTTGACGACACATGATGGAGTTTAGGCATTTATGTGTTCATATGTGCATTCATTCTATATTAAGTTGTGCAATTCGGTTCCTCGGCCATCATGCATCGAGATGCGTAATTGGTGGCCCGAGGGTCGAGAGCCATAATCCCTTGAGTTCATAGCATGATAGGGAGGGTGGTCGTGCATACATTTGGCTTGTACATTCCATGCCATGCACTATCTGTCCTCTGTTACAACAAAACCAGTGTTCTGCAGGAAGAAATGGCCGGTCGGCCACTTTCAGTGCCGGCCAACTACCAGTATCCAGCCGATGGTCCCATCTTTGGTCGATAACCATCCTCCCATGGGCGGTAGTCCTGTCTCCTGGCCGGTGACCTCCCACAGTGCTCAGGGAGTGGTTCAAAGCAACCTTGGGACTTGCGCAGCTTTTAGGGGCATGAAACAGTGCAAATAGAGACAACAGTTGGCATGGCAACGGATTTCTGAGCGAGGCGAATCGAGCATGCATCATTCAATCATTTCGACGCGGAGCTACGGCGGCCTCTTTAATTTCATACTTAGATTGTTTTGTAATTAATTTGTTAATTAATTAAGGGCTTTGTAATATTTAATTAGCTAGGGTAGTTGATTAATTATTCGGTCTGTGTTATTTATTCGGACCCTTCGCGAGAGGGCGAACTTTGTAATAAGTGTGCGTGTGTGTGATGCATGTCTTCCAACCCCACGTCTTTCTCCCTTTTATTTACCAGCTTATGATGGTTAGTTTTAGGGCATGTTTCAATTAGCATCTATATGTTCGCATGCTTGCATTCATTCATCTATATTGCATGCACCGGGCTCGGCGCATCATACTAATTGCATTGTATTTCAATTTCGAGTTGAATACATGTTATCTGTAGCATCTCGTATGCCATCTTAGAATTGCCGAGCCTATCTTAGTCGCATTTTGCATGTGTTGCATTAGTCATCTTAACATGAACTAGGATCATGCATTGATTACTAACTAGTTTCTGTTTTGGCTTAGAGTACTCGGTGAGTATTTATGCTTTAGCATCCTTGTATGTGTATGAGTGTCTGCCATGATAGCATGCTTGCCATGAGGCTAACTGCTTATGTGATATACCTGCCTGAATGCCTGTGGATGAAGGTTGGGTTATTTAAATTGGAACAATTCATCGATTGCGAGTTTTAAGCCCACTTGAGAGTGGCAAATCACCATGTTTTCTAAGCCCACTTGAGGGTGACAAAATCTGCATTTTAGTCTACTTGCGAGTAGCAAACCGTTTTCAAAAACAAGCATGAGATATTTCATTCCAACTTAGACGATCCAGTCTATACTTGTATGCCATGTGCATCACATAGTAATCCTAGGCTAATAAACCAGAATAAGAACGCATGTGTTTTCAAAAACTCGATATCATGTTTAGTAGTGGCCGATCTTTGATCGGGCGAGCGGGGGTGCTCATTGCATGACCTTCCCCAATCGTACCCAAGTTCCCGAGCAGAGGCAACTTTGGTGATGACGGACACGTGGCCTTAGGCACGAGTCAGGGTTTCCTAAATTCCCTCAAAATAAAATATTTAGGTGGCGACTCTATATTTGGCAAAGCAGTCCATGTTTGGCACTTCTTTCTAAAAATCTATTTTTCAAAACGATTTGTCAGATTTGGACTCTTTGGTGATTTATCAGTCTCGCATTGCACTTTGCGGGATTAGATTCAGAACCGTGGCATTTGAGTCCGAACTGTAGTGAGCCCAATGAACAAAACGGGATCTCTCCCGGGACGTTCGGGCGCGTCTACACCTGTTTATTGTTTATTATTTAAAATAAGATTGTGATCTCAACAATCTAGTTATAAATTAATATTTATGTTTATAAAATTTCTCAGTTATCACTTAAATTCTTCAGTCTAGTATATATTCATTTATTACTTAGTTGTATTTTGGATACAAGTCAATTTACCTATACAAGTCTCCATACTTTGTATACATATCACATACTAATAGAAGAGACACATACAATTACAGTACGTGCCCAACCACTATTATGTTATAAAAATATGATAATTTATAGGGACAATTTTTACCATCTTATAAAAGAGTAGAACTATGAGAGCAAGTTGGGGATAACATGCCCTGCCTGCTGTTCTGTTTTGGTCTGTGGGTGCCCCTGCAATGTTGTTGTTCTATTTTTGGAGGTTTGGGAAGGCTATTGATTTGTTGCAATGGTGGAGGTTTGCTATTTCTGCAATGTTGCTGTTCTATGTGTTCATCAGTCTACTAACTGCTACTATTAGTTTGTCTACTACCAGTTTGTTTGTCTGTTTAATGCTTTCATTTCTTCTTCTGCTTTCTTTTGTTGGTGCCTCACCAACTGGCGCTTAGAGCTTCTTCTTAGCTCCAAGCTCCTCTTTATTGATGTATTATTTCATACTTTGTATGTCTCATCAATAAAGATTTTGTTTAGCCGATCAAAAAAAAAAAAAAAAAAATTGGGGATAACATAAATCAACCACAATTATCAGGAGGCAAATAAATACGCGAATTTATTGTCCAACATGGGCAGTGACATGGTCATGGGTTTTTTTTTTTTTTTATATATATCCTTTTAGTATAGTGTCGTCCTATTTTTTTCTAATCAACTGGCATTTGACCCTAGAGGAACTACTTGTAATGCAGCACTTAAAAAAAATAAAATAAAAAATAAAATTATCAGAATAACAAAATAGCCGTGGTTTCTAGAGCTTAATATCCATTTGGCTTCTTATGTTAATTTCATGCTACCTTGGCAAGAGTCAACCAAAATACTATACCCACATTAGTGTAACTCAATAATAGCATACTTAGATTCAAATTAATTAATTCTGAACACATTGCATGAGGTCATGGACAGGCGTTGTAACCTAGACTTGCTTAATTTTCTAGAACTTAGTATATAATTTAGTTTAAGGGTCAAATAAAACTTTCGAAATAGGACACTATCGAGCTTAGTTAGTTGCGCTAATCTACTTTGCCACAAAGTATGCTTAATTAAGTTTATATATATATATATATAATGTGCAAGTGAAATCTTTGAACTTGTCATTTTAAAAAATAATATTTGTGTAAAAAAAAATTTTTAAAAAAAAAGATCACATGAAAATCTAAAATTCCCAAGATATTAATTTGTAATTATATTTCAATTTTAAATAATGAATAACAATCCTAATCAAACAATCAAAAACAAATCGACGCAATAATTTATCGTGGAAAAAATAACAATTGAATCGCCTCCAATTATGATAAAAAAATCACAAGTCAAAGTCACAAAACAATCTACTCAGAAGACAAAAATGAATTACACATGTATATCCTCAATTACCCAGCGAATCTACGCTCGAATTGAACTGACCCCAATGTGCCTCTTCCACCACCGTCTTCACCTCAGAATTGTCCTACCCAACATTGAATCCACAACGCCGATGTCGAATCCACGACGATAGGTCACTCTAGAATCCACTAAAACTTTAGGCCCAAGTTCCCTGGCATCCACCGAAGAACCCCATTTTCTTAAAATGTAATTTTAAGAGAATTTGAGTGTTTTTGCATGTTTCTTAAAATCTTCAATTTTCATCTATTCATGCTTCAAGATAATCATGTCATATGTCTATTGCTTTTATATGCTCTTATGGCACTAATAGTTGTTTTGCAGATCATGAGCTAGAGAAAGAAGTTAGTTTTTGTTGGCTGTAATGGGTTAGGGTGATTAGGATTTTATTTGTTAAGTGTGTTTTGTCACGGAATTGTCAAATGGAAAGATTGTTAAGTTTTTGTTATTAACAATTCTGTTTGACAAAACTCCTTTCAGTTGTTATTTTATTTGATCTTTTATTTCAGTGAGACTATGAGTATTTAAATGTGAATCCAACCCAAATTGTGCCTATATAGAAGAGTTTATGATTTTAATCCTGCCATGTTTGCCACTTCGCTGACTAAAAATTACCTTCAAAGTTGTTTGACCACTCAAGCGGTTATTTATACGCTCAAGTAAAGAAAATGATCATCCAGTATTTTTGCAGAGCGCCTAAACATATGGGAAGAAAGTTTTACTGCTCGAGCGGTGAAAGTTGCACTCGAGCGGTTAGCCTATATGTTTTGCATCGCCTTTACTCACACTGCTCAAGCGGTGAAATGTGCACTCAAGCGGTCTGCAAGATCCTGTTTTCTATAAAGTGCGCCATTCGTTGTTTTTAGGGCTCAAGCCATCCAGATTTTCAGAGAGGAAGAAAAAATAAAGTGCTTTCTACTGGAGGCTATTTTATATGAGTTTCTTTGGTGTATAGAAGGTGATCGATGGATCAACGAATTTCAGATCGTTGAACATCAAGGGTTGGTATTATTATTTCGTTTACTAAATAAAGAGTTGTTCTTCAGTGGATTCCAAGAAACTTAAGCCTGAAGCTTTGGTGGATTGTGGAGTGACTCATCGTCGTGGGTTCGATATTAGCGTTTTGAATTCAACATTGGACAAGACAATTCCGATGTGAAGACGGTGGTGGAAGAGGCACATTGGAGTCGGTTCTATTTGGACATAGATTCGCTAGGTAATTGAGAGTACACTTATATAATTTTTTTTTGTCTTCTTAGCGGATTGTTTTGTGGCTTTGGCCCATGATTTTTTTTATCATAATTGGAGGCACTCCAATTGTGTTTTTTTCACGTTAAATCATTGTGTCGATTCGTTTTTATTGTTTGATTGAGATTGTTATATACTACTTAAAATTGATACATAATCACAAATTAATATTTCGAGGATTTTTAGATTTTTCAAAAACATACCTAACAAATAAAATCCTAATCAGTCCAACCAATTACAACTAACCAAAATAGCTTTCTCAAGGTCAAGGGATTAAATTCGCATTTAAACACTCATAACCTCACTAAAACAAAAAAGCGAATAAAATTACAACTAAAATGAATTTTGTCAAACGAGATCATCAATTACAAAAACCTGACATACTATTTATCAAGGAGGATTGATTTGAAGAAATAAAAGATTAACATATAGTTTAGATACAAGATGGTTAAAAATGGAGGAGTTATGTTTACATCCTTTGGGCAGCAATCTCAGTAAGCTAGGCCCATGGGTTTGGAACCGGACTAGACTCTGGCTCGTGGCTTTTTGCTGAGCTGGCCCAAGTTTGTTTGCTGTAGTCTGTAGTTATTAGGGGGACTTACCAGCCGGTCCCATGCAAACAAATTAATACCCACCAAGTCCTGCCCTATTTCAGTTTCCAATTTTACCCCTCAATGTCACACCGCACGTGTGAAGCAAAGAACATATCACGAGGTCTCCCCTGTGCGCATGAAACACACGCTCATTCTCAATTGTTTTGATTTGGAAACTATTCTGAGGTGATTTGGAAACCATTCTGAGGCGATTTGCGATTTGGAAATCGAAACAAACGAAGAGACTTTCCCTGAATCTCCCATCGTTTCCAAAGAAATCACCTCTATTTCAATCTATATTCTGATTCCAAACAGATCCCCAGCAAATCCTCCACCGTTTCGATCTATATTCCCTGTTTAGTTCATCTTCAACAAACATGCGAATCAAACGTGAATCGTCTTCATCTTCCGTTCTTCTTTTATAACTATAATTAAGTGATATTCAACTTCATAATAATCATATCTTCATGTTCATTTGCTATACAATAACAAATTTGCTTATTTTGCCCAATTTAGTGAGAAAATTTGCTATAAGAATGATAGATTTGCTTAATTTTCTTAATTGAGTGATAAAATTTATTATAATGATGGATTTGCTTCCCTTCTTCTTTCATAACTATAATTGAGTTATAAAATTCGACTTGAAGCTATTTTCAATGTGTATCATACAGTATTAATTTATGATTGATATTCAACTTCATAATAATCACATCTTCATGTTCATTTGCTATACAATGATGGATTTGCTTACTTTTGCTAATTCAGTGATAAAATTTGATATACAATAACAGATTTGCTTACTTTGCCCAATTCAGTGAGAAAAATTGTTATAAGAATGATAGGTTTGCTTAATTTTCCTAATTGAGTGATAAAATTTATTATAATGATGGATTTACTTCTCTTCTTATTTCATAACTGTGGATTTTCTTCTCTTCTTCTTTCATAACTATAATTGAGTAATAAAATTCGACTTGAAGCTATTTTCAATGTGTATCATACAGTATTAATTTATGAGTGATATTCAACTTCATAATAATCACATCTTCATGTTCATTTGCTATACAATGATGGATTTGCTTACTTTTGCTAATTCAGTGATAAAATTTGATATACAATAACAGATTTGCTTACTTTGCCCAATTCAGTGATAAAATTTGCTACAAGAATAATAGATTTGCTTAATTTTCTTGATTGATTGATAAAATTTGTTATAATGATAGATTTGTCTCCCTTCTTCTCTCATAACTATAATTGAGTGATACAATTCGACTTGAAGCTATTTCCAATCTGTACCATACAGTATTAATTTCTGAGCGATATTCAACTTCATAATAATCACATCTTCATGTTCATTTCCTATACAATGATGGATTTGCTTACTTTTGCTAATCCAATGATAAAATTTGCTATACAATGCTAGATTTGCTTACTTTGCCCAAATCAGTAAGAAAATTTGCTATAAGAATGATAGATTTGCTTAATTTTCCTAATTGAGTGATAAAATTTATTATAACAATGGATTTGCTTCCCTTCTTCTTTCATAACTATAATTGAGTGATAAAATTCGACTTGAAGCTATTTTGAATCTGTACCATACAGTATTAATTTATGAGTGATATTCAATGTCATAATAATCATACCTTTATGTTCATTTGCAATACAATGATGCATTTGCTTACTTTTGCTAATTCAGTGATAAAATTTGCTATACAATTGTTTTCATCTTCATCATGATACTTCATGTTCTTTTGCAATTTGGAATCTAAACTTTGCTATACAGTTATATATTTGCTTAATTTGCATAATAGAGTGATAAATTCTTCTTAGTTTGCCTAGTTCAGTGATAAAATTCTTCTTAATTTTCAATGTTCATGCTCAATGTTTTTATACAGATGTTCCCAATCATCGTAAAAGATTACGTCGTCGAGAAACAAGTTTCTCAAAGAAGAAAAAGATTGAAAAAGTTGAGTTTGTTATAGAGCCAACAACACAGGAAAGTGAAAATCAACTAGAAGTTAAACCTGAATCTAACATTGACAATGAGGAGCCCAAACAGGAACAACTGAAACAAGCTACAGAGCTCCACAAAGCAAGATGGAAGAAAAAGATTGATGGAAGAAAAACTAAGACTGAACATATACATGATAATGAAGCAAAGTATGTCTACCGTTCTAACATTCAATCTCTTATCAAATTTTTCAAGACAACAAAACTCAGAGAGGAGCATTTGACACTATTGCGAAAGACACCTTTTTCACTTCTGGTTGATACATTGAGTGAAAACAAGGTTAAAAGAAGAGATTCAATTAAATATGATGATGCGGTTGCAAAAATTTTGTAAACTTACCAAACGGATAAAACAACATTTGAAATTGCTGGAAAGAAGCTGAAGTTGAAAAGAAATGACTTCAAGTTAATTTTTAGGATTGCATGTGGATAGAAGAAGTTGAATCTTACATACGTAAGAAAAAATGAGGTAGCTGTGGTGCAAAGAAGGAAAATAACCGAGAGCAGAATGACAAGTGCTTCAATCCAAAAGTTGATAACGAAACTTTTGAGAAGCAACAACAATGAAGATGTAGAAGATGTCGTTAGGCTTGTGTGCCTTCTGGTTTGTTTGCTTTTGTTGTATCCGAGCACTAGGACAACAATTGGTTGGGGGTTCATGAAATACCTCGAGAATATTGACGAAATGAAGTCCTATGATTGGTGTGGCGCAGCAAAACAACATCTTACAAGATCAATAGCACGCAACATCAACCAAATTGATAGAGTGTTCGGATGTGTGATCATCTTATTGGTAAGTAAATACCTCACTTACAACTTATAAACTATAATATTTACATTTACTAAATACTAATTTATAATATTTTTTTTGTCCTCAACAGTATTGGATATGTGAGCATGCAAAGATCATCAAACCAAATGACAAGAACCCAATCCCAAGATTTGCAAAATGGAACATTACACATCTGGGAGAACAATTGGCAAAGTCATCCTTGCATGATCTGAAACATATTGAGGTATCCATTGATATCCTTTGTTTTGTTTAAACAAATATTAGATTTTGTTATGCAGTGATAAATTTTAGCAAGACTGATAAATTCTTCTTAATCTTCATGG
Organism: Camellia japonica; assembly: GCA_030407325.1. Classification (NCBI taxonomy): domain Eukaryota; kingdom Viridiplantae; phylum Streptophyta; class Magnoliopsida; order Ericales; family Theaceae; genus Camellia; species Camellia japonica. The sequence continues at coordinate 167,183,111 of JAPPVO010000031.1, read as the reverse complement.
TGTCACATTTGTGGCAGAAAAATTATTTAAGCATTTCATCTGTGCTAGGAAATTATTCAATAAACAAGTTTTATCAGTGTATAACATTTATGTCTTTAATTGAGTGATGAATTTTGCTATGCAGCGATAAATTTTGATATGGACTGATAACTTTTTGCTCACAGTTATAAATTTTCTTAGTTAGCTTCATTGAGAGATAAATTTTGCTTAATGTTGCTAATTCACTGATAAAACTTGTTATCATGAACCAAATCACTAGTCTTATTATAAATTTGAATCACCGAATGATAAATTATTACTTAACTTTGCGTCATATCATTCTTTTTAATAATTTTCATTCATGTAGGAGATCAATTTGAAAGACACAATTGAAGAACAGAACATATACAAACAATTGCAACCACAAACAGATGATGAGCATGAAGATGAAGAATGTAACTTTGAAGAACAAGAGCAGACTGAATTATCTGAAAATGAAGAAGAACCAATTATCAGAAAGATATTCAGTCTCAGTCCAGGAAGAAATTCACCAAATCCCAAGCATCAAACAGGTGCTCGAAAAAAGAGGAAATCAACAACATTGCAATCAAAAAAGAATACAAGAAGGAAAGCCAACTTTCAGCATGAAACTGAAGAAGGTCCAGTTCATGTGCAAAGAAATGAGCTTTCTTTTGACAACCTAGAAAATGATGAAGAAGAAAAAATGATCAAACAGAAAGTTGGTCCAACAACTTCACCGAGATTCAAGCATCAAACACCGGCTGAAAAGAGGAAAGAAAAAAGGAAACTTGCCTATGAAACAAATATCTACCATGTCAAAATTAATGAACATACCTTTCAAAAACTAGAAGAGAATGTCCTAATAATCCAAAGGCTAGAAATGGAGAAGGCAAGAATCCAAGCAGAAAATGATGAGCTTAAGGACCAACTTAATGAACATTTGGTTGTTAAAATGTCAATACTTCATACATTTTGCTTGTTTTCTTGTTACAATGTTACCTGTATTTTGATGATTTTGGTTCTTACTTTCCTCCAATGAATATTACAATGCTTGGTTGTTACAATGTCAAAGTTATGGACAGTGCTTGGTTGTTACAATGTCAAAGTTATGGACAATGCTTGGTTGTTACAATCTCAAATTTGCTTCAATGAAACATTCAGTCTTTTTAGCCATATCGTTACCAGATCTGGCTTTTGATATCTGTCTTGTTATCCAAAATTTCATTCAAAATATTGATTCTAATCTGAGTATTTGTGTTGAATTTAAAGGTTAATAACAGGTTTGGAGTCACACTATACTGATAAATTTATTTTTTATAGTGTTTTGTTTACCCTAATAAATTTATCACTGTTTCAACAAATTTATCACTGTGAACACTGATAAATTTACCATTGTTCAAACAAAAAAACTAGCGACTCTCTCTCTCTCTCTCTCTCTCTCTCTCTCTCTCTCTCTCTCATTCTTTTTCCCCAATTCAAGTAAACAAAACACTATAAAAAATAATAAAAAATTTACCTAATTGAAATTAAAACACAAGCACTATTACATTATGCAAATTGGAAATTAAAATACTGTTACAATTTGTAGATATTCCCAACTTTGAGAATGAATGTAAGAACATGACATCCTTGGTGATTTCTGAATAATCAAAACCATTTGATACTTCAGTTAAACAACTCAAACATCCAAAGCTAGCTTCTGAGTGACCACAAAACAATATGCAGACTGAGAACTTGTTGCTAAACCAGATAAACATGGTAGTGATCTAAAATTTTTTTGCTTTTTAAAGCAGTTAACACAGCAGATATGCAATTATGTATTCTAGAGATTTGATCTACACCTTTGTATTATGGAAATTTTTCCTGGGAAAAACTAGATAACTCCAAACAATGATAAATTTATCACTGTAGAAAAAGAACATTTGCTTGGATATGACAGTGATAAATTTATCAACCACTGACATAAATGTAATAAACCATCAACTCTTCCCACACAATAAGTGATAAATTTATTCATTCTTCAAAATAACAAATTCAAGAACCACATTAATGGTAAATTTATCATTCTTACAAAAAAATAATCCATCAACTTGTCCAAACCAACCAGTGATAAATTTATCACTTTATAAAACACCAAAAACAACAACTACATTTAACCCAAATCAAATAATATAAATCTGTGAAACTTAATCTTGTAAAAATATCAGCAAAAAGTATAATTTTTGTTCAACAAATTCCTCAATCATTCAATGCGAGTATCAAAATGGTACATCTTTCCAAAAATTCTCAATCATTCAATGCAAGTAACACCTCTCAACTCTCAACAAAGTAATTCAATTAAAATCAATACAACTAAAGCAAAGCTTCTTTACATGTCTTCTGATTATGAGTTCCTATCTTTCCACACCTACTGCACCTAATTCTCTTGATTTCGCCTTTAGAAGGTATTCTCTCCGTTCTTGGACGTCCAGCTGGTCTCTTACAAAGAGGAGGTAAAACAACGTCATCATCAACAACTACATTTGGCTTTTACATACTAGAAACTGAATAGATAGAATGTGAATAAGAATCACAATAACTACTAACACGGTAGTAATCATCAAGAAAGCAATTCAGATCCTTCCCACTCTCTTTTATAGCACAAAAACCATGTTTGCAAGGAAAAGAATCAATTTCCCACAATCGACAAGAACAACAACGTTTCCGAATATCAACCATAACTGAATGATCCAATTGGATTTCATAAATGTCATCGCTACATTTCTTAACTATCTATGCTTTTGTATCATTAAAAGCTTTTTCCAACTTTTTCTCTGCAAAAGGATAAACAATATGATTCCACTTATTCCCAACTTCTCTCCTTCTTAAAAATTGCTCCATTAGTTTCACCTGTATAGCATCAACAAGACTAGTTGAAAACAAATGGCGTTCATCCCTAATCCATGAATTAAAAGATTTCGCAGCATTTGTGCACATTTCACCATACCTCTTGTCTTGAAAATAAGCGTTACACCAACACTCATTAGGCAAATCCTGAAGAAACTTCTCAACACTACGACCACAACGACCCCTAAAATTCTTCAAATAGCTCATTAAACAACTCAATAGTAGGAGCATATGCACATCTACTAAAAAGAGTAAGCAAATACTCTTTAGATTCACGACTTCACTGACAAATAAGTCTTCAAGTTTGTCTGCAAATGCATTAGACAAAAAGAATGAGAAGAAAACGGAAAGACCTCAGCTAAAGCTTTCAGCAAACCTCCATGTCGATCAGTAACAAACGCAATATCCTCTCCGGAGTCAAATACCTTATAACTTTGACAAGAACCAATGCCAACTGTCATAACTTTCACTATCAACAATAGCAAAACAACGGATATAAACCTACAAACAAAATTTATATACACGTTATCAATAACAAATAAAAAAATTACAAAAAAGAAAATCAAAACAAAGTATATATAACATATAGCACCAGCCATAGATAAATTTATCACTGTAAAAATATAAAAATTTAACAAAAGTATACAGCATAAATTTATCACTAATAGATTGACCATACTCAATAATCAGCACTCCCCAGTAACAAAAATGATAGAATTATCACTGTTTCAATAATAATAACAAATAGACACAAAATATACTTTGGTTACCATCTTTTACTGTAGCAGCCAATAAATAACCTTTGTGTCTTCCTTTCAAGAAAGTTCCATCAAGCATCAAAACAAGGCCTACATACTTGAAACCATGAATACATGCCTCAAAAGCGAAAAACAAGCATTTGAATTGTCTTCCTTTACTATCAAATATCAAATTCCATATCAAAAACACTCCCCGGATTGCAAGCATTAGCGGCATCAACATACCAACGAAGATCGTCAAATGATGATGAATAGTCACCAAAAAACAAGACCCCTTGCTTTTTCAACACCCATCCCAAGCTCGCCGATAAGAAACTTCTATTCCATAATAGTCCTTGAAATCACAAACCACCTCACTAACCGATGTCAAAGCCTTATTACGAATATCACTTGAAATTAGCCCACCAATCATACTTGAAGTCATCCAAGCATGTTTAATTGTATGAAAAGAAGATCCACAAGTATGAACATCATCAAATTGTTAATAACAAAAAACTTTACTATAATTTTCCACTCTAGCATGCATGCTCATAAACATCCCAAATCAGCCATTCTCTTACAATGAACAGTGACACGATCCTTATCATTCTTAACAAAATCAAAATTAAAACCGGAATGAATAGAATACTTTCACAACGCATCTCGAAATTCAACAACTCTTTGAGCAAACCTTTGTCCAACTCCTTTCATACAATTAACCCACCAATTAGAGAGTAAAAGGTTTCCGTTGATTGAATAAAATGAAGGCAAAAAATCAGGAAAAAATCAGTTCACAAACAACACTACTACTACTACTACTAGCTTCACCATCACAAATCATATAACATTCACCAAAGAACAACACTTCACAAAAACATCAATACGATGAATATCACAAGAAAGTGTCAGTCCAACCATAACCTCCAAATCCTCTCACTTTGTAGACCACAAAAGAATGTCCAGGCATTGAATACGATATATTCAAAGAACTACCAACTAACTCACTCCACTTTGCACACAATTTATATACTAAATCCTTGAAATTAATCTATCATTATACTGATAACCAATGTCACACCTCTAAAACTTGCACATAAGAAAACAAACAATTCTCCATCACTATAAATCCGGCAACAAACAACAATTATATTTCAGCAAACAACTCAAAACACCTAAAACAAAATCAAATACAGTGATAAAAATTATCAACTAACTCAAACACATCCAAAAACCAACACTGATAACTTTAACAGTTAACACCACCAAAAAACCAAGAACAGTGAATAAGGCTTACACTTATCAGACATGGTAACTCGATTTGGATCTTTACTATTACATTATGCAACTTTTCATCTCCTATTCTCATACTCACTCATAAATTTATCACTGTTGAAAAGTTAATCCAACAACACCCCCAAAATATACAGTGATAAAATTATCACTATATAAAATAACAAACAACACCGTGTTCAATCAACACAATTTCGTAACCAAAAAAAATAAAAATCTAAAATTCAATCAACATGTACATATCTCAAAACTTTCAATATCATGATCAAAACACAAATTCAATCGCAAAGAAACAATAGACAAACAAAGAGTAACAACAATATCAACCCACAAAATCAAAATCACCAACTCAAACTAAAAAGAACCAAAATATTGAAATTGAAATCAAAATCAAACATACTAGTCGAGCTAACTCCACAACATCGCAAATCAGAAAATATAACTATACACCAAACGCCAAATCGCAAATAGGAAAAATCACCAAGCACGCAATCGCAAATCACAAATCACGAAGATACAACAAGCGCGAAATCAGAAATCACAAAGCTCCACAATAATACAGTAGCAAATCGTGAAGTTCCACAAAAATCCATATCACAAACACAATATTTTGATGGAAAATCCAAACAGAAATGCCCCAAAACAGGAGAGGGGTAAAACGGTACAAAAAAAAGGCTCAGGACCTGTTGGTGCACAAGAGCGAAACTTAGGACTAAGAGGGGAATAAGTGTAAAAGGTAGGACCAGCCAGTAAAAAACCCTAGTTATTAAAGTCTGATTACGGTTCCTAATGTTATTTTTGTTTTGGACCATGTTATTTTCTCCACAACTATAAATATATATATATATATATATATATATTAAAAAAACAAATCAAGTTTCTCAAGTTTGATTGAAATTAGTTGAAGATCTCATTAGCTAAGCGAGTTAAATTTAAACACATTATGAAGTTTGTTGATAAACAACCCTACCCACAGTACAAGAGCATTAAGGCCTACCAAGGCACCACCTCCAAAAGGCCGACCCAACTTCAAAAAGGTCATTGACATGAAGCCAATCCTGTAGAGTGTCAAATGTGATAGTCCCACTTAAGATGGCACTCATATCTAAATTAATCCATGACCCAAAAAGAAAAACAAAAATTTACCCATAAGTCCTAGTTTCTGAAAACTTGAACCATTTAGTCCTATAAGTTTTCTTATGCTCCATTTAGTCCCATTTGCACATCAATCTAATGTTCGAAACATTAACCTGATGTTCGAAATCTAATGTTCGAAATATTAATCTGACGTTTGAAACATTGTAATAGGACCTTTCAGTCTATAAGAAAACTTTTAGGACTAAACAGTGTATAAGTTATTAATTTGGGATTTATTGGTGCATCCCCCAAAGAAAAAACACTTGCATAAATCTAGAAATAAGTATTCTTAATTAATTATTAATACTATGTTGGGCACTCAACCAAGGTCCATTTTAGGTTGAAAGGATACTTATCTATTCAAAATTTATCAGTCCGTTTATCTGTTTAAATGTCACCTATTTATTCAAATATTACATATCATATATATGTGTCATCCATCTGTGCAATTAGCTATTCAAATATCACTTATCTACACATGTGTCATCTAGCTATTCATCTATTTGTTTAATGTCACCTATTTGTCTACCACATCGCCACTAGTTGCCGCTGCTGGCCACCACTATTGCTTATGCTGACTTTTCAATGACTTTTTTTGACAACTTTTTAATACGTGTTCTTATCACAAAAAAAGATTAAATATTGAACCAAATAACATATGACCTTATAGAAATGGACTTTTAATGCTCCATTTGGGAAGAGCTAAACGGGACTTTTTTGGCTATTTTAGCCACAAAAGACAAAATAGGCTATTTTAGTCATAAAAAATAAAATATCACATCCAACTCATAATCATTACACTCTTCTCTTACAAAAAAAAAGCCAAAAAAACCAAAAAGTTAAAAACCCTTCCCAAACCAAATTTTTTAGCCCAGGCTAAAACAGCTAAAAAAGTTAAAAATTCAAAAAGCCAACCCACTTCCCAAACGGAGGCTTTTATCTTCAACTCTTACATGATTAACTTTATATATGGATGGATACAAAAAATTGCATAGAGGATTGGTACTATGAAGATGGACCAGCCCAGGATTAAAGAAATGATGGGCCAACCTGGAGATATTTAGGCCCAACATAGGAAGTTTTGGCACCCAAATGACCCAAAAAGAAAGTGGGCAGCTAAGGAAACAGCGGGTGCAAAATACTAATGATGGGAAAAAACCCAAAAAAAAAAAAAAAAAAAGAAAGAAAAATAGTGATATTATTTTAGGTAAAATCATTATTAAAAAAAAAATTTGAATTTCAAAATCAACGCTCAATTATAATTTGAGGTTTCGGTAAGATTTCCAAGACCTTATTGTATTGAGTTTGTTGGACTACAAAATAACAAATCATGAACTAATCTAGGCAATAACAAAGGTCATTCGTATACTGGAAAAGCACTAAACTTAGCGGTTAGCCAAGCTTAGCACCTAGTTTAAGCCTTGAGATCCCTTTTGGCGACAACCCCCACCCCCCCCCCCAAAAAAAAAAAAAAAAAAAAAAAACAGAAAGGCTTGGCATAGAAAAAACATAGAAAGAGATCAAATTCAATTTTGTTTTCTATTGGTTCATTTTTATCAAAATGAAAAGTTACTGACTGAAATAAATTAACCTATGTGATGATTAACTTTTTCAATGCATGCTTAGAGGTGTTGATTTTTAACCTATGTGATGAAACTCATATATGCATACAAACAAAATAGGAATAAAATATATATATATATACAGATGCCAAATTGATGATCCATAGTAGTATTTGGTTTTTGTGATAATCCAATATATTTCTCCACTCCATTTGTGATATTTTATTTTTCTTCTTGTCAATTGTTAAAAATGTAATTGTATTTGTAATTTTTTTATTTTTTTTACATTTTAAAATTTACAATTCTTTTTCAATAAAAAGTCGCTTGCTAATTGAAACACATAATTTTTTTTTCTTTTTAATTTGACCATCAATTAATTTTAATTTTTATTTTTAATTTCACAATTGTGGTATTGTATCACGAAATTTATTGTTTACTTCTAGTTTTATTTATTTTTATATGATTTGTATGCAAACTTTTCTTACACAATTAGTAAATGGAGAACAAAAGATTACACATTTACATAACGCTCCCATTATGACACATATTAATGATGATTAATGACAATATTTTAATATGATATCTTTGTTAAATAATGTGTGTGTGTGTGTGTGAGAGAGAGAGAGAGAGAGAGAGTATGAATCTTGTTGTAAACTTTCCTTTCATTGAGAAAACTAGCTCATGGTCCAATCCACTCCAAAATAATAATAACAATAATAATAAAATAGCTCTTGGAGAGAGAGAGAGAGAGAGAGAGAGAGAGAGAGAGAGAGAGAGTATAAATCTTGTTGTAAACTTTCCTTTCAATGAGAAAACTAGCTCATGGTCCAATCCACTCCAAAATAATAATAATAATAATAATAAATAGCTCTTGGCCATGTGAACAATATATAAACACAAAAACATCCAAATTTGTTCTCAAATTTCATCAAAAGAGGCTACATTATTAGTATTAGAATAATTTTGATTAACTAATGATAGCCATTAACACAACACGACCATGATGTCTCCTGAAAACATGCGATTAGTCAAATGAAACGAGGAAATCAATTATAATATGGCTCCAAACCAAAGTTCCAAAATCACAAATTATATATAAAGTAAAGCCGGCAATTGTGGTCCAATCCATGTCTCTATATGCATTCTGACGAATGCAATTACATGGCATTTAGTTATCTAGTTACTTAATTATATGTAGAATGATATAATACCTGTATCTTATATAAATTGATTAACATATATTGTATTACAACTATTTCGATATGATAATGATCAATATGAAAATACTATACGCAAGTCTACGATTAGACTGGGACATCACTTCTTTTTTCTTCTTCTTTTTTCCTTTTTCTTAAAAAAAATCTTTTTTTATTAATCATGTTCAGGAGACTAATTATCTAGAAATTAAAAAATTAGTGTACTTTTGACAGGTAAAAGTACTGCATGAAGGAAAGTTTGAATTGCTTAAAATAGTGAAGAGAATTATCCTATATTAATTGGTGCCAATTCTTTTGTCTAACATATATATGGTGATACATTTATATAAAATTTCTAAATCAAGTAGCACCATGAATTTTTACACAACTTATTATGATTAGGGTTGTAAATGAATTGTATCAAGTTGAGCAGTGTAGTACTAGTATTCAAGCTCGGCTCGAATATACAATAGAATGAGCTCAAGCTTTGGTCAAAATTCAAAGCAAAAGTGAAATTCACATTATTACATGCAAATTTAACACACTTCCATTATTTATGTATGTGTAATAATTGAGCAATTTTAGCTAGAATTTGGCTTGTTTGTTAATCAGACTCATTTTGAGAATATGATCGAACAAGTTGTAAGCGAAAATTGTTCATAAACAACTCTATTCGTTATATCCTGAATAATGATATTGAAAAAAAATAAACAAAAAAAAGTAATGTTGCATGTTACAAAATTTGGAAAATTACTACTCATATTACAGGCAATAGCATGTATATTGCTTTTCTATAATTAAATATATGTAATAATTTGAGGAACGTTGAAGAAAAAGCACCAGTGGTCTAGTGGTAGAATAGTACCCTGCCACGGTACAGACCCGGTTCGATTCCTGGCTGGTGCAATATGTTTTTCTTTGTTGGAGAAAGGTACAAAACAGCTCACTTAGTCAGTGCTAACATCATCGTCTCATTAGAATTGTTTTTAGAGTTCTAAAATATTTTTCAAACATCTCATGCATGCTACGTGTCAGCATATTAGTGGATGGCTCATAAAATACTTTTTTTTTTTGGCTATTGATTTTTTCATGCCATGCACGAGATGTGAAAAAAATTAATTACATAATTTTTCTATAAATAATTAGACTTTTGTATGTAAATTACAAAAATAAAAATGAAAAAGATTGAAACTTATAATTGGACTTGTTTGGAAATTAATTTTTTAAATTTATTTACGAAAAGTTGCATAAAAAGGTAGAGATAATCAATTGACAACTTGTAATGATTTTTTAACAAAAAAATCACTCTTCCCAACACATGGCTCACAATTTTACCATAATGGCATGTACTTTATGTGTCACGACCCAAACCCGCCCCTATGGGTTTAGCACAGTAATCGGCCAGTAATCCGAGATTACCGAAGGCCTGCTTAACAGTAATACAGTAAAACAGAGTACAGGGGTGTAGACACCCCATTTTTGACCGACCTTAAGACTCAGACGTCACCGATTGAGCGCTCGGTGATATTGCATACTGTGCTCATTCAGAAGTCCCAGAGTCGCAGCCGTGCGCCCTGCCTCCGAACTTCCGAATTCTCTTCTGTGCCTTGTCTCGGTTTGCGAACCAGACTCGGTTTTCTCTGTTTTCTTTCCTGAGGGAAGGGAGTAGTCCTGTAGACTATCTCTCGGTGGCCGTGCGCTACTTTTCGTGGCCGTAGGTCATTTTGCCCGTTTCGGAGCCCGGTTCCCGGTTTTCGGGGCCGTCAGGCCGTGTGCCTCGGCTCGGGACCGCCCAACCATCTCCGATTTCTCCGGTTCTTGGCATTACCTCTGTTTCATCATAAAAAGGCACACTGGGGCCCCTGATGCCCACTTCGTGGCCGTATGCCACTTTCGGTGCTTATAGCCGGTTTTCGGGCCCCGAACCTCGCGGTTTGGCCCCCGAGCATTCATTTCGCATCGGTTTCCTCCGGTTTTTGGCAGGTACCTCTGTTTTGTCATACCGAGAAACCCTGGGGTCTCAGATACCCACTTCGCTGCTGAACACCACTTCCGGTGCCTACAGCCCATTTTCGGGACCCCGAACTGCGCGGTTTGGGCCCCAAGCGTTCATTTCTCATTAGTTTTTGTTCAAATTTGGCAGGTACCTCTGTTTCAACATTGGGAAGATCACTGGAGGGTAGGAGGCCAGCAATTATCCCAGATAACCAATTTCGCTCCTCCGGCGCCCGTTTTGCTCACTTCCGGGCTAATGTTGAACACCCTAGGCCCATTTTCTTCCAACCAAAGCTACATATTTGTGATGAGGGCACATGGAGGACCCTAAGAAGTGATGGTCGGCCAGCAATTGTGAATTTCATTTTTGGACCTCTCCTTCAGATGCAATGTTGTGACTCCTGCTTCAGTGTTGCCACATTCCGACCATGGAACCTTGTTCTACACATATGGGAGGACACTAAAAAGTACTGGTCGGCCAGCAATTGTTACATTCATTTTTGAGCCTCTCCTTCAAGTCCAATGTTGTGACTCCTGTTTCAGAGTTGTCAAATTCCAACCTTGGAACCTTGTTCTACACACCTGGGAGGACACCAAAAAATGGTGGTCGGCCACTAATTCAACTTTTCATTTTTGCCCTTGGCTGGCCGGCCATGGGAGGTGGCTGGCCGGCCATGGGGGGTGGCTGGCCGGCCACCTTCAAGAAATCCACCTGGCCGGCCAGCTTTATGCTTTTGAGCACTTTACAGCTGTCCAGCTGTTTTTCCCAAAATATCTCAGCATCCGGGGGATATTTTGGGAGGGAAAGCTTGGGTGCATTTCCCTCCCTTTTACACCCCTTTCTTGCCTATTTGAGGGCATGGCCTCCTTCTTCTCTAGGGTTGGAAAAATTGGTCTCAAGACTTCATCTCTCAAACCCTCCATTTCCATAGCCAAAAACCTCAAAAACTTCCAAGTTCCTAGGCAATTCCTTCATCAACCCTTAGCTCCACCATCCCCACTACCATTCCAGCAGCAAGGAAATGTTCTCCAGTGGCTAAGAAGCAACAAATTCAGGCCAAGAGGTAGCAACAATTGGATCTTCAAGGGTAAGTCTCCAAATCTCTTTTTGTAGCATAATTTTGCTTCCTATTTCTACCCTATTTCCTTTCAGTTTTTGGGCTTTGACCCCTACTGGTTTTAGGCTTATTTTGAGCCCCTCTACAACATTGTAGAAGGGATCAACTTCATTTGGTGTCTCCATGATACACTTGTTTCAATATCTAGCTTGTATGTCACAATCTTGTATGCTATTTTTGGCCTATTTGCATTTGTTTTTGGGGCTCCGACCCCTACTGGTTTTGCGCTTATTTTGAGCCCCTCTACAACATTGTAGAAGGGCTCAACCTTGTTTGGCCATTCTATATACCACCTCCCTTTGAAATCCACTTTAGGCCCTAATTCTTGCATGTTTTGTAGCCTTTTGTGCTTTCGGTTTTAGCTCTTGGTCAGAACTTAAAGGGGTCTTATTTTGACCCCCTCTACATGTTTCATGAAGAAAGTTTTGTTGTTTGGTGTATTCTTTGCATGTCTCTTGTTATAACCTCTTTTGAGCTCCATTTTGCATGGAATTGTTAGCATATTTGTATATTGATTTTGGGGTTGCCATAAACTGAATATATCTTTATTTTTGGCCCCTCTTCAATTTTTTAGAACTTATTTTTCTGGTTTGAGCATTGGATATACCACTTGCTTTGTAATTCCCCTCTTTTTCCCCGTTTTTGCGTGCTAAATTTGCCATGCTTGTGGTTCTTGTTTAGCCTTGCTTTGTATTAAAAAAATGCCATATTTGGGGCTGCCTTGCTACTGTTTTTGCTTTCATGTATCAATTTTGCATGTTTAGCATAGCCGTAGGCCATTTCGAGTACTTAGAATCACATTTCGGGATGATTTCATGCATTGATTGTCATTTCGTATCATTTCAGGGCTGTTTTCCCCTTTATTTAGCTGCTGAAATTTGGTTTGCATGCTTGCATATCATTTTCATGTCATTTCGTGCTTTAGTGCATTACCTCGGTTTGCGTGCCCGCGGGCGCGCACTTCGAGGCACTCCGTTTTCATTCATTGGCTTCCTATGTGAGTAGGCTGAGGCTTTCTCATGTTGGTATAAGCCCGTCATTGCATTTCTGTACCATTTTCATGCCTTCGGGCCATGCCTCGGTTTGCGCGCCCGTGGGCACGCACTTCGAGGCACCTCTGTTTTACCCGACGGCATCTGATGTGAGTGTGGCTGAGGTCCACTCATGTTAGTGTAAGCCCAATTTGCATTTCCATCTCATTTTGTCATCGCCTCGGTGTGCGTGCGTGTGGGCACACATTTCGAGGCACTTCGGTTTTATCCGATTTCCATTTCATCATCGCCTCGGTGTGCGTGCCTGTGGGCACACATTTCGAGGCACTTCGGTTTTATCCGATTTCCATTTTGTCATCGCCTCGGTGTGCGTGCCTGTGGGCACACATTTCGAGGCACTTCGATTTTATCCGATTTCCATTTTGTCATCGCCTCGGTGTGCGTGCCTGTGGGCACACATTTCGAGGCATTTCGGTTTTATCAGATTTCCACTTCATATCATCGCCTCGGTATGCGTGCCTGTGGGCACACATTTCGAGACATTTCAGTTTTATCCGATTTCCACTTCATATCATCGCCTCGGTATGCGTGCCTGTGGGCACACATTTCGAGGCATTTCGATTTTATCCGATTTCCACTTCATATCATCGCCTCGGTGTGCGTGCCTGTGGGCACACATTTCGAGGCATTTCGGTTTTATCCGATTTCCACTTCATATCATCGCCTCGGTGTGCGTGCCTGTGGGCACACATTTCGAGGCACCTCGGTTTTATCCGATTTGCATTTCACATCATCGCCTCGGTTTGCGCGCCCGCGTGCACGCTTTTCGAGACATCTCATTTTCATCTCATTTCCATAGCATTGTGCATGTTAGGACTGTATATTAGTTGCATTTCATGCATACCATGCATATTGCATCGTGTTCGGGTTAGGAGTTAGCCCGGGCACAGGAAACGAGGTACGTTTCGTACTCCGAGTGACGGAACGGGTCTCAATTCCCCAGTCGCCGATACTCCGGATTACCCATGATGGAGTTAGGTTTTCATTGTAGCATTCATCTGCATTCATCCCATATTGAGTTGTGCAATCCGATTCCTCGGCCATCATGCATCGATATGCGTGATTGGTGGCACGAGGATCGAGGCATGCATATATTTGTGAAATACATTGCTATGCCCCTTTCCTGCTCTCTGTTGCAGCAAAATCAAGGATCAGCAGTTTTCCGAGACCTGGCACGCATTTCGAGAAATATCGCAAACAGAGGCTGAATCGGGCATCCCAGTGGATTTCCGCGCAAAGGCAGTCCAGCATACATCATTCATCAGAAGCGAGGCAGCCCCCGGCTTGCAAACCGATTTATAGCTTTCTTAGTTTAAATTGCTATTTACTTAGAAATCTGTAATATTCTTTTACTTCGGACTGTATATTCTTTCGGACCCTCTGCGCGAGGGCATAACTGTAATAAGGGTGTGTGAGTGCGATGTATGTCTTCCAACCCCCATTTCTTTCTCCCTTTTATTTACCTGCTTATGATGGTTAGATATAGGGCATATTTCAATTAGCATACAGTATGACAGCATGTTTGCATCATTCATCTGTTTTGCACGCACCGGGCTCGGCGCATCATACAAACTGCATTTGTATTTCAATTCCAAATTGAATACGTGTTAGTTGCAGCATTCCATATGCCATGTTTAGAATAGCCGAGCCTGCTATAGTTGCATTTTGCATGTGTTGCATTAGGCATTCTGTATACTTAGGATCCATGCATGATTTCTAATCGGTTCCTGTTTTGGCTTGGAGTACTAGGTGAGTTTTATGCTTTAGCATCCTTGCATGCGTGTGAGTGTTGCCATGATAGCATGCTTACCATGAGGCTATATGCTTATGTGATATAACTGCCTTGAATGCCTGTGGGTGGAGGTTGAGTTATTTGAATTGGGACAATGCGTCGACTGTTTGTTTTAAGCCCACTAGATAGTGGCAAAATCATGTTTTCTAAGCCCACCTGAGGGTGGCAAATCCGCGTCCTAGCCTACCTGCGGGTAGCACCATCAAACCATTTTCAAACAAACAAACATGAAATGTTTTGTTCCAATTCAGACGGCCCAGTCTATACTTGTTTGCTGCGAGCATCACATAGTAACCTAGGCTAATAACCGGAATAAGAACATACAATGTTTTCAAAATAAGATATCATGGTTAGTAGAGGCCGGTCTTTGACCGGGCGAGCGGGGGTGCTCACGATGTGACCTTCCCCAATCGTACCCAAGTTCCCGAGCCAACTTTGGTGATGACGGACACGTGACCTTTGGCACCGAGTCAGGGTTTCCTAAATTTCCCATTTAAAAAATATTTAGGTGGCGACTCTGTTATCTGGCAAAGCAGTCCATGTTTGGCACTTCTTTCAAAAAATCCGTTTTTCTCAAAAACGATTTGCCGGATTTGGACTCTTTGGTTCAAGATTAAGAACCGTGACATTTGAGTCCTTGAACTGTAGTGACCCCAATATGAACAGAACGGGACTTAACACCTCCCGGGGCGTTCGGGGACGTCTACAAGGGGCATGGTGGAAGCCAATACAGTAATGAAACAATGTCCAATGAGCTGTGACAGTTTGTATGCAAAAAAGACTTTTCATACATCTGTACATTATATACAGCCATTCAGAGCAGGGACTAAAACCCTATTAACACAGTACAGTGCAGTCTATACAGTATTACAAAACGGTGCAGAGACAGACGGGGAAATAAAACACCCCTAAGCCATAGCTTGGTAGGCTCGGAACCTCGCAGTGAGGCACAGTGTTTGGCTTGACAAAACTGGAGTTTACCCCGACGCTTCTAGCATTGGTCCGGTGCCTGTACACCTACATATATATATGAGTAGTGAGCTAAAGCCCAGTGAATAACACAACGCGTAAAGGGGTTTAGAATGAATGTCCTTACAGTAGTGAAAACAGTTCATTTCAATCAGTATATCAGTTGTTCAGTACAGTAAACAGTCATATATGGTACATCCATTAGCATAACAGTAGTAGGTCTTAAAAGACCGAACAGTAAGTGATGGCCATCAATCAGTAAACAGTAGTGGTTCCAACGAGGGAACCGACAGAGATCTCTGTAACAGTAACAGTCAGTAACAGTAGTTGCTAAGGATGCCACAATACAGTTCAGAATATAGGACATGCATTCATTCAGTTAACAGTGACAGTTCAGAAAACAGTACAGTTCAGTATTCAAAAGATAATCATTTTGAACATATCTTTACACAGTTGTTACTCACAGAGTTCTGGGCTACAGTAGGCTAAAGCATCTCCTCGAAATGCCAACCCTAAACAGTATAGAACGAACACACACTAAGCTACACAGTTGGGAAGGATAATAATAATTTAATCCCTAAATGCCTCGGTGTGTTCTACATCTATATCCTCATTAAGATGTCTTAAACTAGGCCTAAGAATGCCTAGGATGGGATGAGGATGCAAAGATGTATTAAGAAAACATTTTTAGAATTTTTAGAAAAACAGAGTCCCACTCGAGCGTAGGTTTCCCCGCTCGAGCGGACATGCAATAAAGGTCCCCGCTCGAGCGTAAACTTTCCCGCTCGAGCGGACCAAAAAGTACTGGATAGGTGAAATTCACGCTCGACGCCCGCTTGAGCGTGTCACCCAATCCTCCGC
This sequence comes from Camellia japonica, assembly GCA_030407325.1. Taxonomy (NCBI): domain Eukaryota; kingdom Viridiplantae; phylum Streptophyta; class Magnoliopsida; order Ericales; family Theaceae; genus Camellia; species Camellia japonica. Next base: position 167,166,516 of record JAPPVO010000031.1, on the reverse strand, counting down.
TCGAGCGTACATTCCTCCGCTCGAGCGTACTGATGAACAGTGCAAGATGTTGGGAGCTCGATTTTCCCGCTTGAGCGCTACTTCCCCCCGCTCGAGCGGAAGTGTAAAATCTGGAAAACCCAGATTGCACCTTCAAGCCAAAAACCAAGTTTAAATGCACTAAATTCGACCCTCCTGGGCTAATTTTCTGGAAAACACTTGTAAACACATGGAATAACATGATTCAAAACTTAATTTGTAAAATCAAGGCCCAAGGGTAGCTTAATTAAACCCAATTTCAAATCAATTTTCAAGAACATGATCTTAAATGAACATGCATGCACTTTAAATAACTTTCAAGCTTCAAAATATGCTCTAGAGAGCCAATTCTTTTCAAAACAAGATGAACACATGGTCCTAAACATTAACATGAACATGCATGCAACATTTATCCATGAAATCAACTTAAAACTCAACAATACCAATATGCATGCATGGGATGAGCTCCAATTCAACATTATTAGACCAAATCTTGACTTAGCTCACCAATGTGACATGAATCATGTAAGAACAATTTTAAATACAACAATGAGAGGTTCAATTACCTTACCTAGGTCTTGTAATTCAAGTGTAGAAGCCTAAATATGAAATCTATACTTCAATCCTCTCAATTTCCAAGCAAGATCAAGCAAAATGAGATGAAGACACTCTCACTCCCTATTCTCCCTCTCTCTAGTCGGTGGTGTGCTCAAAATGAGCTGAGCACAAGTGTTTTGATCTAATGTAATAAGGCTCAAGAGTGCATAGATAATGGCCACTAAGTGGTCTAGTTGTAAATAAATCTAACTTATGTAGTTTAGCTTATTTTAATCTAATTTAATCATACCAAATCACTTTTCAGATAAATACACCATTAAATCACATAAATTCTACTGATCATGAAACACTAATCAATTTCCGGTTCGGCTGCCGATAAGGCCTTCAATTTACAGTTCAAACATATAAACATGAACAGATAATCACACAGTCAAACCGATAGAAATGCATTCAAACAAATACAGTCAATCATTCAGTTTCAGATTTCAGTCAATCAGTTCAGTATTTCAATTACTTCAATTATCAGTCACAATCAGTCTCAGTTTAGCCATAGTCGGTAATTAATCGGTAATTAATCGGTAATCAGTGATGAGGGTTGTTACATTATGTGTCAATTTTTAAGTTGTTACCAACTCAACTATGTAATCTCCAACCTCTTTGCTAGAATAATAAACTTTGGCGAGTTCAATCAGAGCAACCTGAACCTAATTCGAAATTTTTTAAGGATTAAGTAACATATATATATATATATATACATATTTAATTTGGTGAGGGCTTGAGCAATATGTGATTTATTTTATTTTATTTTATTTTTTAAATTGGATAAATCAAAGAGTAACTTGTGATTGAAAACACCCTTTTACTTTTTTTTTTTTTTTCGATCAGCAAAGAAAAATTTCATTTAACAGCATGAAATTAAAAGTACAGGAAGATGACATGCATCGAGAGAGATTCGGAAGTATAAAAATACCCCTACTACTACTACTCGCATCCATACAACCAACACCTAAGCCTCTCGATTTTTTAACAAAAGAGTTAAGAAGAACTTAACTAGAAAATTAAAATACTAGAATCCCCACATAATCAACCCACCAAAACATCCAAAACAAACTAAAAGAACTAAACCAACACCCAAAATAAACTAAATTAACAAAACCAACAAAATCTAATCAACAACCCACGCCTCTGCCAAGGCCCACTCCTCTGCAGCTACAACTCCCAAAACCCTCACGCCTCTGCTACATCAACAACCCACACCTAAGCAGTCTGCTGCCTGCTTAGGCTGCTGCCCTCACCACCCTATGCTACTGCCCACGCTTGCTGCCCACGCCACCCCTAAGCAGCTACCAACTCCCAACTCCCAAAGCCCACACCGCCAGAGCTGCTGTTAATCCGACCAACCACAACTAAGCTACTCATCCGGCTGAGAAGACTCCCCAGCCACCACCGGAAAACTCCCACGCCAATGCTGCAGCTTCAACATTATATGCCGAATACACCCAAGGTCCAGCTGCTACAACAGTCTTCTTACTCACTACCAAAAACCCACACCACACCACAGCTGCTGCAACTCCCGATCCCATACTAAGCTGACCCGACCAACCGACACTACCCACTGCAGATCCAAACACCGACCAACCAGTAGTACGTCTTCCGTTTCCAGTTCTTCTTCTTTCACCCCTCAAACTCTCACATGAAGAGGAGCGCTCGAATGAAAACCAGACAGATCTGGATCGACTCTGACACCCAAGATTCCACCCAAGCCAAGCATCGTTACATCTCCAAAAAAACTGAACCAGAGTTCACCCCTCAAGCTCCTACTCGCAAAAGAGCGCTCGAGTGAAGATCCTGGACGACCCCTGCTGGAAACAACATACCAAAACCCCCAAAGAATCAGCTAACACGGCCCGGAATCACCACCAAAAAACACACACCGCAGCACACCAAACACTCCTAGGTGGGAAAAAAATGGGGGACTCAAGTTTATTAACGGAAAGACACCAAACAAACATGGAGGAAGCTAGCCCAACCGACCGCCATAGCCAAAGGCAGCGGCCGGCCGGCCCAAAGAGAGACCTGGGGAGAAGGTTTTTAGAAAGAGAAAGAGAGAGGTTTTAGAAAGAGGAAATTTCGTATTAAAAATTGAAAGTTTTTTTTGTGGCTTCTTTTCTAATGATCTGAATCTTGTTTTTCTTTTTTCATAGTCAAGTTCAAGCTTCTCTTCTAATGATCTGAATCTTGTTCTGTCTCACATACGATCTCGAAAAACACCCTTTCACTTAATAGAGATATAGATAAATATAGATTACATGAATATTAAGATATGTTTATTTATGAAAGATTATCCAAAGTCGGTCATGGTCTAACTCTAATCGTAGACTTGACCAAGAAAAATTAATTTTTCAATTAGAAGAAATATTTTAAAATAATCAATTTAAACCGACTAATATCTATTATATAAATATTAAAGTGTGTTTATATCTAAAAAAATTATCAAATGTTAGACCGGGTTAACTCATGGACTATGTTTTAGCATAAAAATGCAATAGGCACTACAAAAAAAAGTCAATTTTAGCGACTAAAATATTAGTCGCCAATTGTCTGTTTTTTGGTCGCCAATGACATTTTGCGACCAAAAAATTTGGTCGCTACGTTTTTCTCCAAAACCTTGTCGGGAAAGGTCCTTGAGGGTTTTGCTGACCAAAAAACCTTTAGTCGGCAAAAAAGCAAGTCGTTAGCTACCAAAATTTTGGTCGCCAATAGTCAATTATATTTCTTTAAAATTATACATTTACTGACCAATGTTTTGGTCGTCAATAATCAAGGAATCGCCGACCAACACCTTTAGTCGCCAAAAGCAACCAATGGCCGACCAACAACTTTGGTTGCCAAAAGCTTCAAAAGTGAAAAAAATAAATAAATAAAATAAAAATAAAAATTCGTTGTACAACAATTTGATCCGCTCTTGTAGAGACTTGAACCCGCCAACCTCCGACACTATAAACCTTATGCACAATGCTTATCCCATTACACCTCTATAGCACCACATGATAATATATGTGACATATATTATTTATATAGTACATACATCCATATTACTATAAAAATATATGTATAAACATAATTATAATTAACATAATTTATGTAAAATAAATTATTTAGTAGCAAAATAAAAAAAGATCATTTTTGGTGACTAAACATAGTTTTTAGTCGCTAATTCTATACTTTTAGCTACTAATTGTTTTTTAGTCGCTAAAAAACTTACTTTTACCAACCAAAGTTGGATTTGGTCGCCGAAGATGCACTTTCAACTACCAAAATTTTGGTCGCTAAAAATTTAACTCCTGCCTTAGGATTTTTGTTCTCCCGCACTAAAAATGATCACTTTTGGCGACTAAACTTATTTTTTTGTCGCCAATTGTAAATTTTTGGCTACTAAAATTTTTTTAGGCCTTGTTTGGGAACAGGCTAATTTAGTAACTTTTTGGCTATTTGGCTAAAATATGAGCTAAAAAAAACAAGTATGTTTGGGATGACTTTTTGTCTTTTTACGAAAAGATGTGCAAAAAATAGAGAGAAAAGAGAATCTTTGACTTTTTGGTATGAGTTATTAGCTTTTTGGTTTTTTTAGTGACTTTTTGGCTTTTTGGCTAAAAAAGTCACTTGCTAAACGAGGCCTTCCAAAAAGCTTTACTTTTGGCTACTAAAAATTTTTTAGTCGATAAAACCCATATAATCAGCGACCAAACTTATTTTTAGTCGCCAATTGTAGACTTTTTGCTGCTAAATTTTTTTAGTCGCCAAAAAACTTTACTTTGGGCTACTAAAAAATTTTTTAGTCACTAAAACTCATGGCGACAAAACTTAGTTTTAGTCGCCAATTGTAGACTTTTGGCTACTAAAATTGTTTAGCTGCCAAAAAGCTTTACTTTTAGCTACTAATGTTGTTTTGGTTGCTGAAAGTTATACTTTCAGCGACCAAATTTTTTTTAGTCGGGAAATTTGGTCGCCGAATGTGCTTTTTTTTGTACTGGGGCCATAAAGATTTATCCCGAAAGTGAGTGTATAATATAAGTTTAAAGTTAGTGAGCTGTGGGCAGCACTTACAATAGATGTAGACTATTTTTTTTATTTTTGAATAATTTGTTTTGTAGATTTTATGAATTTGTTTGTTTTACCATGAAACTTATTCAAGCGAAGTTTTATGGAAAATTTTTAAAAATATTTGTAATTATTAATTTGAAGGTTATACTTAAAAAATTTGAACTTTTTCATTTTGTGAATAAGATTATGACATGTGTACTTGAAATTTCTGAGCATTTGATAAATTACGATTTACAACTAAAAAAATAATTTAAAATTATACATGATTCAAATTTTCTTTGGACTTTCTGTTTAAATTTAAATTAAATATAGCTTAGACATAACTAAAAAAAATTACCATTTAACCAAAAAGATATAGCTAAATTATTCTTTGACATTTTATATACAATTTTTTTTTTTTTTGAATTTGAAAATTAGATCTGGTTAGATGAGTCAATAATCTTAAATATATTTATTTTTTGGTTTCAAATATTAAAAAAAAATGAATAATATTTTGGAAAAATATATTTTTATAATTTTAAATTATATAATAATAAAATTAAATTTAGAATTTCTTTTTAAGGATTTTCAAATATCAAATTAGATGTGGCTTAGATATGGTTAAATTTATTTATATGACTTTCTATATATTTTTAAAATTTAAAATTATAGATACGATTAAATCTGTCAATAATTTTATGTCACTTGTATTTCTTAACTTTTAAAATTAAAAATTTTATATTAATGCTTTGAAATTCCTAGAGCCTCTTGGATCAAAAGTTTCTTTTGCTCGGAAACACACTAATTTTATGTCACTTGTATACTCTACACCTAAGAAACACATTAATTGATAAATTAAATAGTTACTGAATAGAATTGAAATTGAAAATTATGAAAAATATAATTATTGATTTTTAAGGACTACATAAAATCAATAAATGATACAATTTTTTTTTTTTTTTAATTTATAAACTATTTGATAGACCTATAATCAATCACAAATTCTAATTTTTTAATAATATATGGAACATTGACGTATTACATGTCTTAGAAATAAAAAACATGCAAAAAATCTCACACCTAATCTTAGCACCGAGACCAACAACTATTTATTATACAGAATTTGAAGGAGGCATCTATGGTCATCTTCACATATGGGCTTGGTCTACTATTGTTCTGTTGCTAACGGAGGTCGGACGGACATAGAGATTAAGTTTGAATGAAAGGCAAAAATAAAAAAATAAAAAATTTAAACACTGAATGAGATTTTAATAATCACCATTTGTGTGTGTGTGTGTGTGTGTGAGAGAGAGAGAGAGAGAGAGAGAGAATATTTATTATTGTAGAGATGAAGCAATTGAGAAGATTTTTTGTGAAAGCAGTGAAATATAAGTTTTTTTTTTTTTTTTTAATTAGGAAGGGATTTAGTAATTCCTACTAAAAGAAAGATTAACATGTAAAATATAGTATATTTTTATTATGGAAAGCAATTCCTTAAGAGTAATGCTAGGGAGCTCGAAAATGAGCTCCCCCGAATCCCCCTAATTTTTTTTTTTTTTTTTTTTTTTCAGAAGCAGAGAAGGAGAAGAGAAGAGAAGGAAGGAGGAGGAGGAGGAGGAGGAGGACTGGAGGGGGCCATAACCACAGGGGGAGGAGGAGGCGGAGGCGGGGCCGGAGCTGCGACGGGCGACGGGCTGTTGCTGCGACGAACGAGCTGCGACAAGCTGACAATCGGCGATCGGAGCTGCTGCTGCGACGACGACGGTCGGAGGCGGTCGGAGCTGCTGCTCCCCTCTCTTCTCTCCATCTCCCTCTTTCTCTCCCTCTCCCTCTCCCGCTGTCTCAGACTCGTTGAAGAAGACGAAGAAAAAAAAAAAAAAAGAATGCCCAAAACGACGTTGTTTTGGGCATTCGGGGGATTAGGGGGGAGAAAATTCGAGCGACGAAGCTTTATTCATTCCTTAAATTATGTGTATTTTGTTAGGTATAAAATTTTGAAATTTAAATCCCTAAATCATAGGTGAATTCAATAAATTCTTTGTTGACTATAATTTAAAATTTTAAACTTTAACTTTCAATTTTTAGTAGCCAATGATATTTTTCTCTTTTAAAAAATAACAAAAAATAAAAATAATTGGATTTGAGTTTTGAAGCTTTTAGAGCTCTCAAAGTTAAAAACACCATTTTCCTTATATAATATATAGATTAGTGGTAAACCCATCCTATTCACGAGATTGATTTAATAATGTGTAAATTTCTTAATAATGCATTAAGTTCTAATGTAAATCATAAAATTATAATCATAATGCATATAGATCATCTTCTTAAATTTCATAATTAAAGACAATAATACTTCAAAACAAATATTCACAAAATGTTATAATCATCCAACTGATATATTTTTCTTAAAATAATAAACTTATTTTCTAATTAATGAAATTAACAATAAATGAGATGCTTCTCATTGAACCCAATGTTTAAAACATATATATTCTTAAAAAAAAAAAAAAACTAATAATAAACTGAATATCATAAATCAAATATATTTATATTTGATAAATTAAAACTCAATAAATATCGCTCATCATGTCCAAATGCCCCAAAAAGTGCATGCTAAAAATAAAAAATAAAAAGAAGAAGAAAAAAGAAAGTGTTATAATTTTTTACATACAAATAAACTTTAAAAAAAAAATAGATATATCACCTTATGAGGAGTGTTGATTTAATTGTTCTTATTTTTGTATTGTTGCTTCACTTCATTCTCTTCACAGCTATTGTTTTGTTGTTCCACTTTATTATTTTCATTAGTAATGATGATGTATCTTTGCATGTAATTTGATTTTTTCATCAATAAATCTTTTCTTTTGCTGAACAAAAAATTCATTACCAATGAGTTGCTCCACTTCATCCAATTCTTGTAAACAAGTCATATAATTTTCAATTTTCTCCCTCAATGCTCTCATGTCTAGAAACTCTTTTTAAATTTTTTTATAAATATCTTGTATAGGTCATGAGGTTGGAAATGTGTAAACTATAGCATAAACTAATATTATAATGTGAGGTTGGAAACTTTTTTTTCTAAGCTTATAATTTTTATATAACATATGCTCTTGTACGGTTAAATTTGAAGTCATTTGCTCTTACTCAAGTTCAATCCATAGAGAATGGACTTCACGCTTCTCCTCCATTAAGTATTCATTAAGTTCGAGGCATCTTTGATTTCATGCTTTTGAAAAATTGTTCCCTTTACTTTATTCCAACTCGATGGTAGAAGGTATAATATTGTTTCCATCAAAAAAAAATTCACTTATTTTTTTTTTCCCTAATTTTTGCATTGCCCAACATATTTTGATTTTCCAATCAACAATATTTTCTACTGGTAAATCCTCTTTATGCGGTATAGTTTGAAATTCATTTATGGCATTTTACATGGCCAAACGATGGCCACGATGCAAATTTAGAGGAGACCGCATATTTATCTGCATAATGAATTTAACACATTTGACATACAATTACAAAAACAATAAGATAAGCAAGCTCGATGGTACTTGAAATACAAAAGATAAAGAGTAAAAAATCTCAATAAGTATCATTGTTTACTGTAGATATATATATAAATAAAATAAAATAAAATCTACTATACAACATCCATCTATTGAGGAGCTAATGTAACTTTTTGTAAAGAAAATTGTAACACAATAATTTTAAAATAAGAAAAAGATAATGTAATCAAATTATTGTTGTACATGGGGGAAAAAAAAAACACAAAGGAAAAAAAGGATTCTATTTTGATTTATCGTTAGATTTATTTTTAGAATTTTTTAAATTACAAAACAAACACAAAGCGTTGTTTTTTGTGGACATGTATTGGATTTACATAACAAACATCTGATTGAATGAATTGTGAGTGATGGATATGCATGAGTAAATTGTATGAATAAGACTTGTGGGTGTATTTTTTTTTTTTTTTTTAAAAAACGTGATAGATATTGGATATTTATAATTTGTATATATGTTTTTAATTTATTTAAGTTATAGATATTTGAGATTTTTTTAAAATAATATGATAGACATTGGACATTTGTAATTTATATATAAATATATATTTTGTGGGTTTATATTTTTATTATTAATTTAATTAAGTCGTTATGTGATATTTAAGTTACAGATAATTGTGAATTTTTTTTAAAAAAATAACGTGATAGACATTGGATAGATATTTGCAGGTTTATTTTGTTTATTAATTTATTTAAATGACAGTAAGATTTATTTTAATTTATTTAAGTTATGTGATAGACATGATTTTCTTGAATTTTGGGTGAACTGCTTTTGATATGAAAATGAGAGGATTTATAAAGGTCGAAGAAGATATCAACACTATTATATGAGAAGAAACAAATCAAATTTGATTAAATAAAAAAACAAAGGCAAACCACAAATTAAAAAGCAAGTAAGCCCAAACCATGCAAAATGTAGTAATAGAGAAGATGAAAATATGTATAGATGAATTAAAAAATATTGAAAAAAATAAATATATACACACAAAAGTAATAAACATTGGAAAAATGCATGTAAAGTAAGAAATAATATTAGGAGTATAAAATGGAGAAGATGAAAAAATGTATAGATGAACTGAAAATTTAAGAAAAAGAAAACAAATGGAATCTGATTAAGATGTGTAGATGCATTGAAAAATATTGAAAAAAAGAAATATGTACACACAAATAATAAACATTTAAAAAAATGCATATAAAATAAGAAATAACATAAGGAGCATAAAAATGGAGAAGATGAAAAGATGTGTAGATGAATTGAAAAATATTGGAAAAAAGAAATATATATATATATATACAAAGATATTGTAATGATTTTCGCAGATCATCAAACTTAGAAAATGTAACAACGGAGAAGATAATATGATTTTCATAGATCATCAAACTTGCAAAATGTAATAACGAAGAAGATGAGTTATTCTAAAAAAGATAGGTAGATGAAAGAGAATGATTGAATTTGACTGAAATATGGAATAAAATGAATACAGAGACGTGTGTGTAGGAGTTGTAGGAGTTGTAGGCGATGGATATGGATTAATATAGATGTGGGAGTTGCAAACTTGCAGATGATGTATATATAGATGAATATGGATATAAATCAATATTTTATTATTTTATTTTTATTTTATATTTTATTATAGGAAGAGGGAGTGAAAATGACTGAATAGTAGGAAGGTAAGTGAAGGGAGTGTCGCGTATTTTTTGTTTTTCTAAAATTATGAGAATTTAGGAATAGGTTGCTGGAGCCTTTTGAGAAAACACTATATTATTTGGTCATATATATAGTATAGATATATATATATATATATATGATAACTATATTTATTCATTAAAATATATTTATTATTATTTTTATTTTATTAGTTTAATGAATGCATCATTCATAACAATTACCCAATGTAATAGTGACAGTTTCATGTGATAATTAAAATTCAGTAAGAAAATATGATCATTATAATCTTATTATTAGGCATTTGAATATCATGTTTTGATATTATTAATGTGTTACTATATGCTATAAAGCTATGAAGACAATGAATGAATAATATATCATATGATATTTAAAATGAATAAATGCTATATCTTATGATATTTGAAATTATTTGTTATAGCAATTAAATTTGAATGACATTGATGTAACATTCTCACACCACTATTGAAAATTTTTTAATGCACTAAAAATATGATTTTTATTTTTTTATTTTTATTGCTAGAATTATTGCGTCCACTTCACTTTTTCCTAAGTTTTTCATGCCGACTTATTCCTCTCACTAGGACCTTTTTACACCCTCTTGCTTTTTTAACCTCATAACAGCGCTTCCCAATTGAGTGCTTCGTTATTTGTTCAACACTTACCATATTCGGACAAAAAAAAAAGAGATTCCAGTAAGTACTTTTTAACCTCTGAAGTTACAAAAAGAATTCCTTCTTCCTCTTAAACAATAAGAAAATGTCAATTTACAAGAATGAATTTTCCCTATTGCAAAGTTATTCTTATCTTTTATTTCATTTCTTACTTGGTGTTTATGGTTCTTTGATTGTATATTTAATTTATTGTTGTTGCCTCTATTTGCAAGTCAAAAATAAATAAATAAAAATTAGGGAAGATTTAGAAAATTCATCGCCTCTATACCAAAACGACAAGGGCAATCGTCATACATTCGACATGGTGCATTTTTCAATCCCAATACAAGAGCCTAATTTCATTAGTTGGCTTTAAAAAAATAATAATAATAATTAGGTTAAACGTTGTGTCATTTGTTGAATGAGACTGACATATACTCCACAAAAGGGGTGTACCACTATTAAATTTCAACATCAACATAGACGGGTGGTTATTCAGTATTTCCAGAATATGAAAACGTGGTGTTCCATAAGGTTTTAATTGGTAGAGAAAAGTAAGAACTCACAATTTATATTGAAGATGAGAGAACAATATGAAAGTTAAGTAATTGATGATTGATTTGAAATATTGCCACGTAGTGTTCGAAAACTATTAAATAATTTCCCAGCATGGATTTGAAAGAAAAGTGGTGTTTGCTTCCCCGACGTCCGATGCAACCCCCACCACCAATTAATAAAAAATAATTAATTTATGAAAAGCTATAATATAATTAGCTTTAACAGGTGGTTTACATTTCATTAGTGAAGGGTTTAGTGGATTTCCATTCAAGGTGATGCTAATGAGTAGTTATGACTGCAAGTGGTGGTGTGACTACACACATGTAAAGGCAAATGGAACAAAAGTAAGAACCAATTTGTTTAATAGGTCTTTGATGAAGATTATTATAATAGAGAGCTAGTAATTATTGAACAAACCATGGCCCATCGTATTGTGACTTTAGCATTGGAATGTTGTAACAAGTTGCTAATTATTATTTAATTAAGATTAATTAGCACCGGCACGTGAATCCATGTGAAGAGGGGCCTCTATGTTGTTACACCTTTGGGATACTTTGAGTGTTTGTAGAACATATATATATATATATTTATTTACTTTTGATTAGCTTTAATATCTTTGATGTTATTAGGAAATCAGACGATGAAAACCCTTACTGTTATTTTCATTAAACTTTGACTGCTCTCTTTTAACCACAGTGAATAGAAAAACCATGTGAATTTTACATCTTTATCTTCAATGGAAGAAGTACAGAAGATACAAACAAAACAAGTGATTGTGCAGTTGATGAATTGAAATAAAAACAAGAACATGCTGAGGTCATTTCAGTTTTGAAATAGAATCAAGCTATCCTATCATAGAGTAAAACACACACAAGATAAATAAATAAATAAATAAATAAAAAGACCTGCCCCTAATTTTGAAGGCTGGTTTAGGTCATCTTAGAGCAATTCCAATGGGCTGCTATTTTTTTTTTTTTATCGGCAAAAAGAGATCTTTATTGATGGAATAAACAAGTACAAAGTACAGAGCGAATTACATCAATAAAGAAGAAGGGAGATGCAAAATCATCCCAACGAGGTTGGCACCATCTAGCACATCCAATGGGCTGCTATAACGGTTGTCACTGACAAATTATATCAATTTCTCTTTAAGAAAAAATTATCCAGCAAATTGTCAAAATATAATATTGTCAAATTTTGTATCAAATTTAGCACAAGATTTGACAGTATCATTTATCCTAACTCGTCTCACATAAGAAAGGGCTTTGATCAATTGATCTAAATGTGAGACATTCAAAGAACATAAATAATAGTTGGTCTAAACAAGCCATAATGGCATTTTGCCTGTAGAACAACATTGCAAAAATTTGTCATTTTGGCATTGTAAAATGCCAAATTATAGTTTTGACATTGCCATTGGAATTGCTCTTCAATGAAATAAAAGAAATGGCAAATTACATTAACGGTTCCTATAATTTGTAATTTGGGACTTGTATCATTTTGATTCCTGACTTTTCAATTGTGATACATTTGATTATGAATTTTGAATCTTGTTTTAAATAAAGACAATTGAAGATACCATTGCTTAATTTCAAAGGCAAAATTGTCAATTTGATAAAATATAAACTAACTTGACAAAAAAAAATATCAACAAAAATATTTTTGAATTTTTAAACATTATTTTACCCACTAAAGATAAAATTATATAAAATTAATAAATTTTTTAGACATTTATTTATTTAATTTTACCAAATTAATTTTTATTATGCGTTTGGATGATGATTATGTAATGGGCGGTTGTTTGTATTTTCATGAAATTAGTTTCTATTTTTTCAAAAGTCAAATATGGCGACAACTTTGATATTATTATTAAACCAATCCATTAAATCAAAAAATCCAAGATTAAAAATATTTCATATATTAAATATATCGATTACGCATTAAAATCTTAACAACCACCTATTACATGATCATCATCCAAACACATAACAAAAATTAATTTGATAAAATAAATAAATGTTTAAAAGATTTATAAATTTTACATAATTTTATCTTTGGTGGGCATAAAAAAAATTTAAAAATGTAAAAATATTTTTTTGACATTTTATTTTTATCAAATTAGTTTATATTTTGTCAAATTGATGATTTTGCCTTTGAAATTAAGCAAAGGTATATTTAATTATCCTTATTTAGAACAAGATTCAAAATACAGGGTTAAATTGTCACAATTGAAAAATCAGGTAACAAAGTAGCATGAAGCTCAAACTATAAAGATTATTAGTGTAATTCGCCTTAAAAGAAATGTTTTTGTCATTGGTTTTGTTTCACCACTTAGTTTTACATCCTAAGTGTACTGATGCAATAAAAATCATGTGTATATTTAGAACCCACCATATTTAATAAGTTGTGGGATTTACCATGTACGTAAGAATTTACATAGGATAGTTGGAGTTTTGATGAACTATTTTGGTGACACATAGCAGATCTCATGAAATAAAGGCATTGAACTAACAAAATATGTTAGCTCCAAAGCAATTTTACATTGTATTTACACCACTCTTATACCTAATGATTCACACTAAAAAAATGTGTGAAATAAAATCATAATTTTTAGGGGTACTTACCAATTAGCCCTATTAACTAGACTTATTTATCTACAGGTCCTAACTAATAAATTTAACACTATAAAAATAAGAGAGTGATAAATTTATCACTAAAAATTTATTCATAAAAACAAAGAGACTGATAAATTTATCACTATAAATTTATTCATAAAAATAAAAGACTGATAAATTTATCTTTATCACTTAATAAATTTATCAATAGGACTTAATGGGTAATAAGTCTCCAAAGTAGGACCTATTGGGTAATAAGTCTCCAAAGTAGGACCTATTGGTAGTTTACCCTAATTTTTATCATACATGTGAATTTATACAACCAAAACATAAAATCTCTTTTTGGTGTTCTTTTTGTGTTATCTGATGTTCTTTTTTTATTCTTTTGATCTCTGGTCTGTTGGTTCCTCACCAACTGGCACTTGGAACTTTGTGTTAATTCCAAACTCCTCTTTATTGATGTATTGCATCACACTTTGTATACTTTCATCAATAAAGATTTCCTTTGCCGATAAAAAAAAAAAAAAACATAATAAATAAATAAAAACCATAGGGATTCGAATTCTTAAAAAGAATGAGGCAAGTCCTCGTTTGGCAGCTATACTAATTGCTCATAATTAATTACAACTATTTATAATTAAGTCTCAATTTTCACATGGCATTAAATTATATAATTAATAAGAAATGGTTCATTGTCCATTGAACCCATCCAATAAAATTAGAACAACATGGTAAAGATTAAGGAAGGACAACTCAATAGCCTCTCTATTCTTTAATCTTCCTCTTTTTCTTTTTCTTTTTTTTCTTTTTTTCTAAGTTGACACACTTTTCTTTATATAAGGACTTTAATCTAAAATCATATAACTAAACAATCTTTTTTTTTTTTATAATTAATAATACATTAACTTATACAGCACCAAATCCATTGGCATATGTTACAATTTTTAATTTTCATAGTTTTCATGACAACATAAGCTTGTAAGACTTTGCTCTACCAACATACCTGTTCGGAGGTGCATCGCTATTTATATAAAAATATATATAAATAAATAAATATATATAAATAAATAAATATATATATAATTGTCTAAGAAAGTGAAACAAAATTTAATATAATCATTAATGTTCAACAAAAAGTAGTTGATCATGAAAGAAACACAAACACTTTTAAGAAGTTAGTATATGTGTTTTGCACACTCGTCAAAATGATATTCAAATTGAAACAACTTCCAATACTTGATTTGCTCATTGCTTAGATGCACATAGTACACATTACAAGTTTACATAAAATAATTAGGTATACAATGATAAAAAATAAAAAATAAAATTATAAAATTATACCTATTAATTATATTGTCTTTTAAACTTTAGAATTAATGTTATTCCATGTAATATAGGAAAAATCTTAGGTGTGCATTGCACACCATATGCAACCCTATATAAAATTACATAAGTTTTCACGAACTTATATAAATAGTCTCACAAAAATATATAAGTTCAATACAAATTCGCGTAATCACATAAGTTTTCATAAACTTATGCAAATTTGTGTTCAACTTATACATTTTTATGTGATTACTTATATAAATTCATGAAAAATTACGTAATTTTATGTAGAGTTGCATATGGTGTGTATTGCACACCAAAACATTTCCCATAGTTCTCCTATTATTATTACTATTTTTAAATTGTTATATCGAGATATTGGTATCATGTTGGTGTTGTGTCTCATATGTCCATACTTTTTAGTTGGTCACTAAACTTATGCCCTAAGTTTACCAATGATAAAGATCAAAGAAATTGAAGTTCGAGAAAGTACTATTAGTGAATAGAGGCCTTTATGTCTCATATGACTCTTAATGAATATAGGCCTATTAGTTACATAGGTTTTTTGTACAAAATTCTTGCAAAAGTACTATCAAACAGAATCAAACAAGTAATAACAAGGATTATTAGTAATTCTCAATCAGCATTCATATGGGAAAGAAATATTTTGGATGGAGTGATGATCACTTATGAAAGAGTTGATGGTTGGAAGAAGAATAAGAAGAAAGGCATTGTACTAAAACTTGATTTTGAGAAAACCAATGACTCAATTAATTGGGAATTCCTTTTCTCTATGTTTTCAAATTTTGGGTTTTGCACTAAATGTATCAGTTGGATGAGAGAGTGTGTATCTTCAGCTAAAATATCTATCTTGGTTAATGGATCACTAACATCTGAGTTCAGTTCTCATAAAGAGCTTAGATAAGATGATCCATTATCACCATTTCTTTTTGAAAAATCTAGAAACCTCCTACATGTTGATTTGTAATTATGTATCAATTTTAAGAAGAATATAACAATCCCAATCAAACAATCAAGAGAAAGAGACACAACGATTTTACGTGGAAAAACCACAATTGGACACCTCCAACTGTGATCAAAAAACCACGGGCAACAGCCACAAGACAATCCACTAAGAAGATATAAAGGAATTACACAGGTATACTCTCAATTATCTAGCGAATCCACAACGCCTAATTGAACCAACCTCTATGTGTCTCTTCCAACCCCATCTTCACCACGGAATTATTTTTCTGATGAGCCATTCCAGAATCCACCGAAGCTTCAGGCTCGAATTCTTCAGAATCCACCGAAGAACAACTCTCTTTTTTGTATAACAAACAAAACCTTTGATGTACTCTCTTTTAAACCATGAGTTGAATACTCAATAAAAACATCAAAGAAAACTTAACAAAATATCTTCAGATATAAACCTTAAGAACCAAAAAGAAGATCTGGAGAGATTCAATAAATCCCTTAGTTTTGGGAGAAAACCAAGTATTTATAGAGAACCAAAAGTAATCCTAGATTGGGAAGAAAACAAACTCCTTGAGAAATCCAGATTCTGAGGCTCGCTCGAGCGAAGCTTTTCTGGCTCGAGCGAGGAGTGTATTTTTCGTGATTCCTACTAGTGCCTTGGCTCGAGCGACGAATCCTTGGCTCAAGCGAGGAATACACTCTTTCAGGTTTTTGTATGGACGCAATCCTTGGCTCGAGCGAGAACTCCTTGGATCGAGCGAGCAAACCTTCGCTCGAGCGAGCTCTTCTTGGCTCGAGCGACCAATGGCAGACATGCAATTTTGAATGCAATTTTGCATTTTGCTTCGGCCGCGAGCTGACCGAGCAGCTTGACCCCCGTAATAATCAGCGAAGTGGCAATCTTGAAAGCATTAACATCACAAACTTCTCCGCATGGCTCGATTCGGGTTTGGATTTGCATCTAATAAACTCATAGCCTCACTGAAATAAAAGTGCGAAAATAAATACATCTGAAAGGAGTTTTGTAAAACGGGGTTGCCAAGAATAAAAACCTAACAATCTCCCCATTTGGCAATGTCGTGACAAAACACATCTAACAAATAAAATCCTAATCACCCCAACCCATGACATCCAACAAAAACAAACTTCTTTCTCAAGGTCATAATCTGCAAAACAACTATTAGTGCCACAATCTCCAAAACAACTATTAGTCCCACAAGAATATATGAAAAAGCAATAAACATATGACAAGAGTATCTTGAAGCATGAGATGGAAAACATGAGTAGATGCGACTTTGGAGATTTTAAGAACATGTAGCATGAAAACCTGAACCTGACACATGGCATAAATACATGAAATCCTAAGACACATGAAAAACAACTTTCTCAAGCAACCAAAGCAAGATCATTAACCAACAAAAGTCAAGATGAACCAAACTCCCCCTCACTAAAAACAATGAACAAGGAAAAAAAAACCGACAAAAATAATATGGTGAAGCAAGCAAGGAATTCCAGATGTGTACCTTAAAAACACACAAGATGATCCAAGAAGCACAATTACTAGAAAACACAATGTGCACAATCTATAGAAGATTCCTCATGAAAGAAAGTGATGCATTATGTGAAAAGCATAGATCCCATGATAAAAGTGTGTGTGTGACTCTTGGAGTTCGACAAACACAAGATTCAAATCCTAGTAGTGATCTGATAGCTGGACCTCTGACAAGAGAATCTAAGCACAACTAAGGAAAGTCAAACCACTAGGAATCAAGGGATATTTGTTGAGTAAAGGCGGAGGCTCCCCCTCAATCAATGAATCATTTATTTTTTCCCTTTTTTGTCACACTTTTTCTTTTCTTTCTTTTGCACAATTTTTTCTTTTGCACATCTTTACTTTTCTTTCTTTTGCACACTCATTGGCGGCTGACACGCTCAAGAGTATGGAAACCGAACCAGAGAAGCATGGGTATTGTAGACGTCCCCAAACGCCCCGGGAGGGTTAAGTCCCGTTCCGTTCATATTGGGGTCACTACAGTTCAAGGACTCAAATGTCACGGTTCTCAATCTTGAACCAAAGAGTCCAAATCTGGCAAATCGTTTTTGAAAACAGATTTTTGAAAGAAGTGCCAAACATGGACTGCTTTGCCAGATACAGAGTCGCCACCTAAATGTTTTTTAATGGGAAATTTAGGAAACCCTGACTCGGTGCCAAAGGCCACGTGTCCGTCATCACCAAAGTTGCCTCGGCTCGGGAACTTGGGTACGATTGGGGAAGGTCACTTCGTGAGCACCCCCGCTCGCCCGGTCAAAGACCGGCCTCTACTAACCATGATATCTGATTTTGAAAACATTGTGCGTTCTTATTCCGGTTATTAGCCTAGGTTACTATGTGATGCGCACAGCATACAAGTATAGACCGGGTCGCCTGAATTGGAACTAAATATTTCATGTTTGTTTGTTTGAAAATGGTTTGATGGTGCTACCCGCAGGTAGGCTAAGACGTGGATTTGCCACCCTCGGGTGGGCTTAGAAAAACATGATTTTGCCACTATCTAGTGGGCTTAAAACAAACATTTGATGAATTGTCCAATCCAAGTAACCCAACCTCCACCCACAGGCATTCAAGGCAGTTATATCACATAAGCAGTTAGCCTCATGGTAAGCATGCTATTCATGGCAGCACTCACACGCATGCAAGGATGCTAAAGCATAAAACTCACCGAGTACTCCAAGCCAAAACAGAAGCTCATTAGAAATCACGCATGATCCTAAGTATACAGCAATGCCTAGTGCAACACATGCAAAGATGCACCTATAGCAGGCTCGGCTATTCTAAACATGGCATATGGAATGCTATAGCTAACATGTATTCGATTCGGAATTGAAATTCAAATGCAGTTTGTATGATGCGCCGAGCCCGGTGCGTGCAAAACAGATGAATGAATGCAGACATGCGGTCATACTATATGCTAATTGAAATATGCCCTATATCTAACCATCATAAGCGGGTAAATAAAAGGGAAGAAAGAAGTGAGGTTGGAAGACATACATCACACTCACCCACACTTATTACAATTATGCCCTCGCGCAGAGGGTCCGAATAAATATACAATCCGAATAATATACAGTCCGAATAACATTCAAATTCCTAATTAATTAACAAATTAACTAAGAAAGATGTAAAACTGGCATGCAAGCCAGGGACTGCCTTGCCTCCGCTCCAAATAATGAAGTGATGCATGTTTGGGCTGTCTTGCATGGAAATCCACTGGGATGCCCCAATTAGCCTCTGTTTGGCAATGTTTCTCGAAATGCGTGCCAGACTCCGAAAAGCTGCTGATTCTTCATTTTGCTGCAACAGAGAGCAGGAAAGGGACATAGCAATGTTTTTACAGATATATGCATGCCTCGATCCTCGTGCCACCAATCACGCATCTCGATGCATGATGGCCGAGGAGCCGATTTGCACAACTCAATATAAGATGAATGCATATGAATGCTACAGCAAAATCTAACTCTATCATGGATAATCCGGAGTGTCGGTGACTTGGGAATTGAGACCCGTTCCATCACTTGGAGTACGAAACGTGCCTCGTTTCCCGTGCCGGGCTAACTCCTATCCCGAACACGATGCAATATGCATGATATGCATGAAATGCAGCTAATATGCAATCCTAACATACACAATGTCATGGAATGGCATACACGCTATATGAGGTAATACACAACCGGCATACACAACGCCACGGATGAAATGGCATACGCAATGCAATAATGGGCTTACACAATCATGAGAGAGCCTCAGCCACACTCACATAGGAGGCCATCAGATGAAAACAAGGCACCTCGAAGTGCGCGCCCGCGGGCACGCAAACCGAGAACGGACCCTCAGGCACCGAAATGCCACTCTAATGAGACATGGAAAAGACATGGAATATGATATGCAAACATGCAAAAATCAGTGGCAAAATGAGGGGCAAAACAGCCCCGAAATGAGGCGAAATGACACCCGATGCACGGAATCTCTCCCGAAATGCAAAACTAGGTACATGAAATAGCCTACAGCTATACTAAACATGCATAATCTGGACATGGGGTGAAAAATAAGAAGTAAGGCAGCCCCGAGACAAGCATTGTTTCAGTACAAAACATGGTCAAACAGCAATCACAAGTAGGGCTAAGATGGCATACAAAAATGGCTCCGCAAGGGAGGCAATGAAGCAAGTGGTACATGCAATGCCCAAATGGAAAAATACCCTTCTACAACACTGAAGAGGTACCAAAAATATGAACATTTACAGTTTATGACAGCCTCCAAATCAGTATGAAAACATGCTCAAAATGCAATGCAAGATTAAGGCCATAAGAGGGTATAACATGAAGTCCACAAAACATTCATCAAATAGCCAAAGACCCTTAATGAAACATGACAAGGGGTAAAAATATGCCACTTTCAGTTCTGATCATGGCCGAAAAAAAAAGCTAGATAAGCCAAAAAAGCATGCAAAAATGGGGGCCAAAGAGGGTATAATGGTAAGTACAACATGGAGGCCCCAACAGTGGTGATCCCTTCTACAATGTTGTAGAGGGACTCCAAATAAGCCTACTCACAGTTCATGACACACTCCAAAACAATTTACATATAGGCCAAACAAATCATGCAAATTTACGGTAAATGGGAGGGATTATGAAGTAAGTGCAAGATAGGGGGCCCAAAAATGGTTGAGCCCTTCTTCAATGTTGAAGAGGGGCTCAAAATAGGCCCACTTATAGTTTACATTATGCTCGAAAACAGATCACACATGGGCTAGAAATTTCATGCAAAAATGTGACATACCAAGGGGTATTGAAGCAAGTACCAAATGGAGGGCTCAAACAGGGTTGAGCCCTTGATCAAACATGAATAATGGCTCAAAAAAAGGCTAGTTTCAGTTAGGGTCGGAGCCCAAAACAGTAAGCAAATAGACCTAAGAGATGAGGTAAGAAAATGCTACAAAAGAGGGAAATGGCAACTTACCCTTGAAGACCACTTCTTTTCTACCTCTTGGCTTGAGGAATGTTGCTTCTAAGCCTCTGAAAAGCTCCCCTTGCTGCTGGAAATGGAGTGGTGGTTGTGGTGCTTGGTAGTGATGGAGAAATGGCACCAAACTTGAGAAAATGAGAGAGATAGAGATGGATATGAGTGTGTATGCTTGAGGCAAGTTTTCTAACCCTTGAGAGAGTGTTGGAGCTGCTGTATGGAAGCAAGGATGGATGAGCCAAGGAGAGAAAAATGTGTAGCCTTAAGGGATTAAGTTCCCTCTCCTACAAAAAGTCCCCCGAAATCAGATATTTTGGGGGAAAAAGCTATACAGCTGCAAGGCACACCTCCCAAGGAGCATGGCCGGCCAGCCATTTTTGTTGCAGGTGGCCGGCCGGCTACCCCCTATGGCCGGCCGGCCAAGGGGCAAAAAGGAAAGTTGAATTAATGGCCGGCCATAGGAGAAAAGTGTCCTCCCAGGTCTCCTCATTACAACCCTGTGGTTCAAAGTTAGCAACTCTAAAACAGGAGAGAGAACAAGCCAAATTTAGGAGGGGTTCAAAAGGTGCAATTTGAGTTACTGGCCGGCCATAGACTTTTAGGGTCCTCCCATGTGTGTACAACACACAAATATGTGGTTTGGTTGAAGAAAATGGCCCTAGGGTGGTCAACATTGGCCCGGAAGTGAGAAAAACGGGCGTCGGAGGGCGAAAATGGAATATAACTGGTTGCTGGGACAATTGCTGGCCTCCCACCCTCCAGTGACATTCCTTATGATAAAACAGAGGTACCTGCCAAAAATGAACAAAAACCGATGCAAAACGAATGCTCGGCGGCCAAAACACGCAGTTCGGGGTCCCGAAAACAGGCTGTTAAGCACCGAAAGTGGCATTCGGCCACGAAGTGGGTCTCTCGGACCCCAGTGTCCCTCAAAAGGGAGTAAATAAGTTGTATGCCAAAAACCGGAGGAATCGGAGATGGTTAGGCGGTCCCGAACCGAGGCACACGGCCTGACGGCTCTGAAAACCGGGAACCGGGCTCCGAAATGGGAAAAATGGCCTACGGCCACGAAATGTAGCCCACGGCCATTGAGAGATGGTCTACGAGACCTCTCCCTCCCCTCAGGAAGAGAAACAAAGAAAACCGAGTCTGGTTCGCAAACCGAGGCAAGGCACAGAAGAGGGTTCGGAAGTCCGGAGGCAGGGCTCACAGCCGCGACTCTGAGACTTCTGAACGAGCACAATATGCAACATCACCGAGCGCTCAATCGGTAACGTCCGAGTCTCAAGGTCGGTCAAAAATGGGGTGTCTACAGTTGCCCCTCTTTGACAGAACTCGGAAGTCACAAGTGACGGGAGTGAATGTCAAAGCCCAGAGACGACCCATTTTTGACAAGGCCGAAGACTTAGACAATCACACAAGATGAACAGAGATATGCCCGTAGGCGTGTCCGCAGGCAAGGGGGCAAGATGCAAAGCGATATGCACAGAGCCAGACGTAACTTAATGATCATGCAAATGCAGCAAGCTGTAATGAAGCAAGTATTCGCAAATAGATGCAACAGTTTTAAGCAAGAATGCAAAGCAACAACTACATTTCATGCAGTCAAGAATGCGGAGAATTATGCAATTCTCATTGCGTCTCACGCAGAGAAGGCTAAAAGTGACTATCGAGAGTACCCGGAGTCTCACACACAATATCTCTCCGCGTATCACACACAGGAGGGGAAGAAGGTAAACCTCTCAGCGTATCACACGCAAGAGAGGAAAGGTAACTTTCTCAGCGTATCACACGCAAGAGAAGAAAGGCAGACCTCTCAGCATATCACATGCAAGGGAGGAGAAGATCATCTCTCAGCGTATCACACGCAAGAGAGGAAAAGGTAGATTTCTCAGCGTATCACACGCAAGAGAAGAAAGGCAGACCTCTCAGCATATCACATGCAAGGGAGGGGAAGATCATCTCTCAGCGTATCACACGCAAGAGAGGAAAAGGTATATTTCTCAGCATATCACACGCAAGAGAAGAAAGGCAGACCTCTCAGCATATCACATGCAAGGGAGGGGAAGATCATCTCTCAGCGTATCACACGCAAGGGGTGAAAAGGTAGATTTCTCAGCGTATCACACGCAAGAGAAGAAAGGCAGACCTCTCAGCATATCACATGCAAGAGAGGAGAAGATCATCTCTCAGCGTATCACACACAAGAGAGGAAA
Source organism: Camellia japonica (assembly GCA_030407325.1). NCBI lineage: Eukaryota > Viridiplantae > Streptophyta > Magnoliopsida > Ericales > Theaceae > Camellia > Camellia japonica. The sequence continues at coordinate 167,143,247 of JAPPVO010000031.1, read as the reverse complement.
AGGTAGAAACCAGGTAAACAATGGTGTAACCAACAGGCGTATCTCAACGTACTTCATACGGAGAGAGGGAAGGTTTTAACGGGGGAACAATCGTGTAACCGACAGGCGTATCTCAACGTATTTCACACGGAGAGGGGGAAGGTTTTAACCGGGTAAACACTGGTGTAACAACAGGCGTATCTCAACGCATTTCATACGGAGAGAGGGACGGTTTTAACCGGGGAAACAATGGTGTAACCAACAGGCGTATCTCAACGTATTTCATACGGAGGGAGGGAAGGTTTTAACCGGGTAAACACTGGTGTAACCAACAGGCGTATCTCAACGTATTTCATACGGAGAGAGGGAAGGTTTTAACCGGGGAAACAATGGTGTAACCAACAGGCGTATCTCAACGTATTTCATACGGAGAGAGGGAGGTTTTAACCGGGTAAACACTGGTGTAACCAACAGGCGTATCTCAACGTATTTCATACGGAGAGAGGGAAGGTTTTAACCGGGGGAACAATGGTGTAACCAACAGGCGTATCTCAACGTATTTCATACGGAGAGAGGGAATGTTTTAACCGGGTAAACAATGGTGTAACCAACAGGCGTATCTCAACGTATTTCATACGGAGAGAGGGAAGGTTTTAACCGGGGGAACAATGGTGTAACCAACAGGCGTATCTCAACGTATTTCATACGGAGAGAGGGAAGGTTTTAACCGGGGGAACAATGGTGTAACCAACAGGCGTATCTCAACGTATTTCATACGGAGAGAGTGAAGGTTTTAACCGGGTAAACAATGGTGTAACCAACAGGCGTATCTCAACGTATTTCATACGGAGAGAGGGAAGGTTTTAACCGGGGGAACAATGGTGTAACCAACAGGCGTATCTCAACGTATTTCATACGGAGAGAGGGAAGGTTTTAACCGGGTAAACAATGGTGTAACCAACAGGCGTATCTCAACGTATTTCATACGGAGAGAGGGAAGGTTTTAACCAGGGGAACAATGGTGTAACCAACAGGCGTATCTCAACGTATTTCATACGGAGAGAGGGAAGGTTTTAACCGGGTAAACAATGGTGTAACCAACAGGCGTATCTCAACGTATTTCATACGGAGAGAGGGAAGGTTTTAACCGGGTAAACACTGGTGTAACCAAGAGGCGTATCTCAACGTATTTCATACGGAGAGAGGGAAGGTTTTAACCGGGTAAGCACTGGTGTAACCAACAGGCGTATCTCAACGTATTTCATACGGAGAGAGGGAAGGTTTTAACCGGGTAAACAAAGGTGTGAGTGTGTGTGATTGATACACAAAGTAGGCAAAGCGAGTGTGTGATAGATACACTATTTGAGCAAAGTGTAATTGATATACAAAGGGTGAAGTGAGCAGAGTGTGATGGATACACAAAAGACAAGCACAAAGTGTGATAGATGTACTAAGTGAATAAGTGTGATGGATACACAATAGGTGAACACTAAGTGTGATAGATGCACTAAGTGAATAAGTGTGATGGATACACAAAATGAATGAAGTGTGATTGATACGCTAAAGCAAATGAAGTGTGTTAGATACACTGAGTGAAGCAAATAAAGTGTGATTGATACACCAAGTGAATGAAGTGTGATTGATACACTAAGTGAATGATCTCAAACGGAACTTCTTTGAATGAACCGTACATACAATATCGTGCATGACTGAGAAAGAAACTTGACAGGTACAATGCATTACAATGTATGATGCTTAAGGAAAGCAATGAATGGACAAAGTGGTGCTTTAGAAAGCACCTCATGAAATGAGTGGCGGTAAACCGCTCTTCTCCGACGGGGATCTCCCTTCGTGCCCTTTTCTCTGTCTTTCCCCTTTGTCAAAATACTTGTCAGAAAGGGCACTCTACTTGCCAAGCAGGGCGCTCTACCTGTCGGAAAAGGGCACCACTGAAGCTAACCACAAAAGGGTCGAAAAAGCTCTCACACCTTCCGAGCAACGAGGTGTCGAGCCAAGTGCGAAGCACGAACTGGAATGGGGCAAGATATTCCACTCCATCATCTGGACAGATCTTATCACGTCCAAACTCCCCAGCAGAGTCGCCAGAAACTGTAGACGTCCCCGAACGCATCCGGGAGGGTTAAGTCCCGTTCCGTTCATATTGGGGTCACTATAGTTCAAGGACTCAAATGTCACAGTTCTTAATCTTGAACCAAAGAGTCCAAATCCGGCAAATCGATTTTGAAAACAGATTTTTTGAAAAGAAGTGCCAAACATGGACTGCTTTGCCAGATACAGAGTCGCCACCTAAATGTTTTTTTTAATGGGAAATTTAAGAAACTCTGACTCGGTGCCAAAGGCCACGTGTCCGTCATCACCAAAGTTGCCTCGGCTCGGGAACTTGGGTACGATTGGGGAAGGTCACTTCGTGAGCACCCCCGCTCGCCCGATCAAAGATCGGCCTCTACTAACCATGATATCTATTTTTGAAAACATTGTGTGCTCTTATACCAATTATTAGCCTAGGTTACTATGTGATGCTCGCAGCAAACAAGTATAGACTGAGTCGCCTGAATTGGAACAAAACATTTCATGTTTGTTTGTTTGAAAAAAATGGTTTGATGGTGCTACCCGCAGGTAGGCTAAGACGTGGATTTGCCACCCTCGGGTGGGCTTAGAAAACATGATTTTGCCACTATCTAGTGGGCTTAAAACAAACATTTGATGAATTGTTCCACTTCAAGTAACCCAACCTTCACCCACAGGCATTCAGGCAGTTATATCACATAAGCACATAGCCTCATGGTAAGCATGCTATTCATGGCAACACTCACACGCATGCAAGGATGCTAAAGCATAAAACTCACCGAGTACTCCGAGCCAAAGAAAGAAGCTAATTAGAAATCAATGCATGATCCTAGATACACAGAAATGCCTAATGCAACACATGCAAAAATGCAACTATAGCAGGCTCGGCTATTCTAATCATGGTATATGAGATGCAACAACTAGCACGTATTCAATTCGGAATTGAAATACAAATGCAGTTTGTATGATGCGCCGAGCCCGGTGCGTGCAAAACAGATGAATGATGCAAACATGCTGTCATACTGTATGCTAATTGAAATATGCCCTATACCTAACCATCATAAGCGGGTAAATAAAAGGGAAGAAAGACGTGGGATTGGAAGACATACATCACACTCACCCACACTTATTACAATTATGCCCTCGCACAGAGGGTTCGAATAAATATACAGTCCAAAAATGAAAGAATAGTACAGTCCGAATAATACAGATTCCAAATAATACAAATTCCTAATTAATTAACAAATTAACTAAGAAAAACTGTAAAACTGGTATGCAAGCCAGGGACTGCCTTGCTTCTGATGAATGCTGCATGTTTGGGCTGCCTTGCACGGAAATCCACTGGGATGCCCCAATTAGCCTCTGTTTGTAATGTTTCTCGAAATGCGTGCCAGACTCTGAAAAGTTGCTGATTCTTCATTTTGCTGCAACAGAGAGCAGGAAAGGAGCATAGCAATGTATTTCACAGATATATGCATGCCTCGATCCTCGTGCCACCAATCACGCATCTCGATGCATGATGGCCGAGGAGCCGATTTGCACAACTCAATATAGGATGAATGCATATGAATGCTACAGCAAAACCTAACTCCATCATGGATAATCCGGAGTGTCGGTGACTTGGAAATTGAGACCCGTTCCGTCACTTGGAGTACGAAACGTGCCTCGTTTCCCGTGCCCGGGCTAACTCCTATCCCGAACACGATGCAATATGCATGATATGCATGAAATGCAGCTAATATGCAATCCTAACATACACAATGTCATGGAATGGCATACACGCTATATGAGGTAATACACAACCGGGCATACACAACGCCACAGATGAAATGGCATACGCAATGCAATAATGGGCTTACACCAATCATGAGAGAGCCTCAGTCACACTCACATAGGAGGCCATACACTGCCACCCACCTACAACCCCAGCATATACCCCCCGACCCATATACCCAAGCCCGAGATGTTTATCCCATAAAGCATGGACTTATGCATGATGAATGCACCTGAACCCCAATATGAACGGAACGGGACTTAACCCTCCCGGATGCGTTCGGGGACGTCTACAGTTTCTGGCGACTCTGCTGGGGATTTAGAGAACTTGACTCGAACTCATGATATCTGGTTTTGACTACACTTGTGTGTTTCTTTGCATTACATTTGCATTGGTGCGCCTAGGACACCGTGTTTGCCATATGCTATTCCTGAGCGGTTTGCCGGAGGCTTGTCTTGTCAAGGCATGTCCATAAGGCTGACCGGTTACGGGCTCTGCCAGTATGGGAACACAAACCCCGGTTTTACCGGGGCACCCTTTTTGACCATTCGACCTAGTGCATATTCGGATCCATAGTGACCATTCCAAACTAGGACAGGTTGCTTACCCGTTTATAGATTGTTTGAAACCGCTACGTGCGTAGTGAAACCCTAGCTCCTGACAAAATAGGACAGGGAAACCCTACCCCAACATAGGGGTGTTTGGCTCTCACTTATCTGTTATGTGCTTTTAGAGTGCGTCTCTACAGGAATGCATGTATCAGTTTGCAAGTTTGGGCATCGGGCCTGCGGGCACCAGTATCGGTATTTTAGGAATCAGTTCTCTACGGGTATCAGATTCAGTTTTGAGGCAGAATTTGGGGCAGATTTCAATAGAGGGCACAGTCATCCTGCTACGCCCGTATCTGTTTTGGTAAACATCAGGCTGAGATGCTGCATGTCTTCTCTTTTGCTAGGTAGTCTTGGAACCATAGCTTCGGAAGGCTCCGATATCCCCCGGGTACCTTGGACTAGTGCTGATAGACTTTGTTAGGTTAGAAATTCAATTCAAGGGCAACCAGTGTTCTTTCGCTAAGGCAAGGCAAAGGAGGGGCAGACAGGGTTCATTTGTTCATCTGATCCGACAGTCACCAGCCACATCATCAGCAGACCCGTGATGGCACAGGGTTCGGAAGAATTTGTGGCCATGATAGCAGCGCTAAATCAGGGAACTGCAATGCAGGATAAGACTAGCGCTGAAACGCAATGCCCATCTGGGGCATCTGCTCCGTATCCAGCTTCAGGACCCCAGCCGAACTTTGACCCACTTCTGCCAGCTGAAGATTTGCAGGGTCCAGATCCCCAAGAAAGGTTGACTCAAGCTCGAGTTTCCACACCCCTGGTGCAGCCTACTGAGAGGCTTCGTCTCTCTGATGTCAATGAATTCAATTCGACTGCAGTGAAAATTGCAAACCTTGAGAAGCAATTCAAAAGGGCACAGGGCCTTAGCCCTATTCACGACATCGAGGATGGGTCCACCAAGGTTGCCATAAGACTCCCAGTCGAGAGTATCAATGCTGGCAGTAGCACTGTTTCCAAACCTACTAAAGTCAACACAGTTGCCATAGCCAACCCTTTTGCCAAGGCCAGCCTACAAATAGCCAGCCTAGCCCGAGCTCAGGGTAGATTTTTCACCCCCCTCCATATGAGCCTAACCAGCGCATTCAAAGTCCTGAGGGAAAGAGGGCATCTCAAACCCCTTAATCCTCAACCTTTGCCAAATCCACTCCCTACCAAACATAACCCAAGCAAATACTGTGTATATCATCAACAGCGCAGCCATGGCACCGATGGTTGCTACAGCCTTTGTCATGAGATCCAGAATCTCATTGACAACCGGACAATAGTTCCACCTCAAAACCCCAAGGACCAAGTACCTCATCCACATCTCAACCTCAGCCATACACTGCCACCCACCTACAACCCCAGCATATACCCCCCGACCCATATACCCAAGCCCGAGATGTTTATCCCAGAAAGCATGGACTTATACATGATGAATGCACCCGAACCCCAATGTGAATGGAGTTAAGGCCCTGTGCCTTTTTTAATTGCTTCTCAAGGTTCGCAATTTTCACTGCGGTCAGATCGAGGTCATTAGCATCAAGGGGATAACGCCTCTCATTAGGCTGCACCAGGGGTCTGAAAACTTGGGCTTGAGCCAACCCTTCTCGAGGATCTGGACCCTGCAAATCTTCAGTTGGCGGAATTGGGTCAAAGTTCGGTTGGGGTCCCAAAGCTGGATGTGAGGCAGATGCCCCAGATGGGCGCTGCGTTTCAATACTGGTCTCAGCCTGCATGGCAGTTCCCTGATTTGGCGCTGCTATCACGGCCACAAATTCTTCCGAACTCTGTGCCATCACGGGTCTACTGATGATGTGACTGGTGACTGTCGGATCAGATGAACCAATGAGCCCTGTCTGGCCCTTCTTTGCCTTGCCTCAGCGAAAGAACACTGGTTGCCCTTGAATTGAATCTCTGACCTAACAAAGTCTATCAGCACTAGTCCAATGTACCCGGGGGATTTCGGAGCCTTCTGACGCTATGGTTCCAGGACTACCTAGCAAAAGGGAAAACATGCAGCATCTCAGCCTGACTTCACGAAAACAGATACGAGTATGTAGGATGACTGTGCCCTCTACTGAATTCTGCCCCCAAAATTCTGCCTGTAAACTGTTACCCTCAGGTAAACTGATTCTCAAAATACTGAACTGGTGCCCGCAGGCCTGATGCCCAAACTTGCAAACTGATACATGCATTCCTGTAGAGACGCACTCTAAAAGCACATAACAGATAAGTGAGAGCCAAAACACCCCTATGTTGGGGTAGGGTTTCCCTGTCCTATTTTGTCAGGAGCTAGGGTTTCACTACGCACACAGCAGTTTCAAACAACCTATAAACGGGTAAGCAACCTGTCCTAGTTTGGAATGGTCACTATGGATCCGAATATGCACTAGGTCGAATGGTCAAAAAGGGTGCCCCGGTAAAACCGGGGTTTGTGTTCCCATACTGGCAGAGCCCGTAACCGGTCAGCCTTATGGACATGCCTTGACAAGACAAGCCTCCAGCAAACCGCTCAGGAATAGCAGATGGCAAACACGGTGTCCTAGGCGCACCAATGCAAATGCAATGCAAAGAAACACACAAGTGTAGTGAAAAACAGATATCATGAGTTCGAGTCAAGTTCTCTAAATCCCCAGCAGAGTCGCCAGAAACTGTAGACGTCCCCAAACGCCCCGGGAGGGTTAAGTCCCGTTCCGTTCATATTGGGGTCACTACAGTTCAAGGACTCAAATGTCACGGTTCTCAATCTTGAACCAAAGAGTCCAAATCTGGCAAATCGTTTTTGAAAACAGATTTTTGAAAGAAGTGCCAAACATGGACTGCTTTGCCAGATACAGAGTCGCCACCTAAATATTTTTTAATGGGAAATTTAGGAAACCCTGACTCGGTGCCAAAGGCCACGTGTCCGTCATCACCAAAGTTGCCTCGGCTCGGGAACTTGGGTACGATTGGGGAAGGTCACTTCGTGAGCACCCCCGCTCGCCCGGTCAAAGACCGACCTCTACTAACCATGATATCTGATTTTGAAAACATTGTGCGTTCTTATTCCGGTTATTAGCCTAGGTTACTATGTGATACGCACAGCATACAAGTATAGACCGGGTCGCCTGAATTGGAACTAAATATTTCATGTTTGTTTGTTTGAAAATGGTTTGATGGTGCTACCCGCAGGTAGACTAAGACGTGGATTTGCCACCCTCGGGTGGGCTTAGAAAAACATGATTTTGCCACTATCTAGTGGGCTTAAAACAAACATTTGATGAATTGTCCAATCCAAGTAACCCAACCTCCATCCACAGGCATTCAAGGCAGTTATATCACATAAGCAGTTAGCCTCATGGTAAGCATGCTATTCATGGCAGCACTCACACGCATGCAAGGATGCTAAAGCATAAAACTCACCGAGTACTCCAAGCCAAAACAGAAGCTCATTAGAAATCATGCATGATCCGAAGTATACAGCAATGCCTAGTGCAACACATGCAAAGATGCAACTATAGCAGGCTCGGCTATTCTAAACATGGCATATGGAATGCTACAGCTAACATGTATTCGATTCGGAATTGAAATACAAATGCAGTTTGTATGATGCGCCGAGCCCGGTGCGTGCAAAACAGATGAATGAATGCAGACATGCGGTCATACTGTATGCTAATTGAAATATGCCCTATATCTAACCATCATAAGCGGGTAAATAAAAGGGAAGAAAGACGTGGGGTTGGAAGACATACATCACACTCACCCACACTTATTACAATTATGCCCTCGCGCAGAGGGTCCGAATAAATATACAGTCCGAATAATATACAGTCCGAATAACATGCAAATTCCTAATTAATTAACAAATTAACTAAGAAAGCTGTAAAACTGGCATGCAAGCCAGGGACTGCCTTGCCTCCGCTCCAAATAATGAAGTGATGCATGTTTGGGCTGTCTTGCATGGAAATCCACTGGGATGCCCCAATTAGCCTCTGTTTGGCAATGTTTCTCGAAATACGTGCCAGGCTCCGAAAAGCTGCTGATTCTTCATTTTGCTGCAACAGAGAGCAGGAAAGGGGCATAGCAATGTATTTCACAGATATATGCATGCCTCGATCCTCGTGCCACCAATCACGCATCTCGATGCATGATGGCCGAGGAGCCGATTTGCACAACTCAATATAGGATGAATGCATATGAATGCTACAGCAAAACCTAACTCCATCATGGATAATCCGGAGTGTCGGTGACTTGGGAATTGAGACCCGTTCCGTCACTTGGAGTACGAAACATGCCTCGTTTCCCGTGCCCGGGCTAACTCCTATCCCGAACACGATGCAATATGCATGATATGCATGAAATGCAGCTAATATGCAATCCTAACATACACAATGTCATGGAATGGCATACACGCTATATGAGGTAATACACAACCGGGCATACACAACGCCACGGATGAAATGGCATACGCAATGCAATAATGGGCTTACACCAATCATGAGAGAGCCTCAGCCACACTCACATAAGAGGCCATCAGATGAAAACAAGGCACCTCGAAGTGCGCGCCCGCGGGCACGCAAACCGAGAACGGACCCTCAGGCACCGAAATGCCACTCTAATGAGACATGGCAAAGACATGGAATATGATATGCAAACATGCAAAAATCAGTGGCAAAATGAGGGGCAAAACAGCCCCGAAATGAGGCGAAATGACACCCGATGCACGGAATCTCTCCCGAAATGCAAAACTAGGTACATGAAATGGCCTACAGCTATACTAAACATGCATAATCTGGACATGGGGTGAAAAATCAGAAGCAAGGCAGCCCCGAGACAAGAATTTTTTCAGTACAAAACATGGTCAAACATCAATCACAAGTAGGGCTAAGATGGCATACAAAAATGGCTCCGCAAGGGAGGCAATGAAGCAAGTGGTACGTGCAATGCCCAAATGGAAAAATACCCTTCTACAACACTGAAGAGGGACCAAAAATATGAACATTTACAGTTTATGACAGCCTCCAAATCAGTATGAAAACATGCTCAAAATGCAATGCAAGATTAAGGCCATAAGAGGGTATAACATGAAGTGCACAAAAAATTCATCAAATAGTCAAAGACCCTTAATGAAACATGACAAGGGGGTAAAAATATGTCCACTTTTAGTTCTGATCATGGCCGAAAAACAGAAGCTAGATAAGCCAAAAAAAGCATGCAAAAATGGGGGCCAAAGAGGGGTATAATGGTAAGTACAACATGGAGGCCCCCAACAGTGGTGATCCCTTCTACAATGTTGTAGAGGGACTCCAAATAAGCCTACTCACAGTTCATGACACACTCCAAAACAACTTACATATAGGCCAAACAAATCATGCAAATTTACGGTAAATGGGAGGGATTATGAAGTAAGTGCAAGATAGGGGGCCCAAAAATGGTTGAGACCTTCTTCAATGTTGAAGAGGGGCTCAAAATAGGCCCACTTACAGTTCACATTATGCTCGAAAACAGATCACACATGGGCTAGAAATTTCATGCAAAAATGTGACATACCAAGGGGTATTGAAGCAAGTACCAAATGGAGGGCTCAAACAGGGTTGAGCCCTTGATCAAACAAGAATAATGGCTCAAAAAAAGGCTAGTTTTAGTTAGGGTCGGAGCCCAAAACAGTAAGAAAATAGGCCTAAGAGATGAGGCAAGAAAATGCTACAAAAGAGGGAAATGGCAACTTACCCTTGAAGACCACTTCTTTTCTACCTCTTGGCTTGAGGAATGTTGCTTCTAAGCCTCTGAAAAGCTCCCCTTGCTGCTGGAAATGGAGTGGTGGTTGTGGTGCTTGGTAGTGATGGAGAAATGGCACCAAACTTGAGAAAAATGAGAGAGATAGAGATGGATATGAGTGTGTATGCTTGAGGCAAGTTTTCTAACCCTTGAGAGAGTGTTGGAGCTGCTGTATGGAAGCAAGGATGGATGAGCCAAGGAGAGAAAAATGTGTAGCCTTAAGGGATTAAGTTCCCTCTCCTACAAAAAGTCCCCCGAAATCAGATATTTTGGGGGAAAAAGCTATACAGCTGCAAGGCACACCTCCCAAGGAGCATGGCCGGCCAGCCATTTTTGTTGCAGGTGGCCGGCCGGCTACCCCCTATGGCCGGCCGGCCAAGGGGCAAAAATGGAAAGTTGAATTAATGGCCGGCCATAGGAGAAAAGTGTCCTCCCAGGTCTCCTCATTACAACCCTGTGGTTCAAAGTTAGCAACTCTAAAACAGGAGAGAGAACAAGCCAAATTTAGGAGGGGTTCAAAAGGTGCAATTTGAGTTACTGGCCGGCCATAGACTTTTAGGGTCCTCCCATGTGTGTACAACACAAATATGTGGTTTGGGGTTGAAGAAAATGGCCCTAGGGTGGTCAACATTGGCCCGGAAGTGAGAAAAACGGGCGTCGGAGGGCGAAAATGGAATATAACTGGTTGCTGGGACAATTGCTGGCCTCCCACCCTCCAGTGACATTCCTTATGATAAAACAGAGGTACCTGCCAAAAATGAACAAAAACCGATGCAAAACGAATGCTCGGCGGCCAAAACACGCAGTTCGGGGTCCCGAAAACAGGCTGTTAAGCACCGAAAGTGGCATTCGGCCACGAAGTGGGTCTCTCGGACCCCAGTGTCCCTCAAAAGGGAGTAAATAAGATGTATGCCAAAAACCGGAGGAATCGGAGATGGTTAGGCGGTCCCGAACCGAGGCACACGGCCTGACGGCTCTGAAAACCGGGAACCGGGCTCCGAAATGGGAAAAATGGCCTACGGCCACGAAATGTAGCCCACGGCCATTGAGAGATGGTCTACGAGACCTCTCCCTCCCCTCAGGAAGAGAAACAAAGAAAACCGAGTCTGGTTCGCAAACCGAGGCAAGGCACAGAAGAGGGTTCGGAAGTCCGGAGGCAGGGCTCACGTCCGCGACTCTGAGACTTCTGAACGAGCACAATATGAACATCACCGAGCGCTCAATCGGAAACGTCCGAGTCTCAAGGTCGGTCAAAAATGGGGTGTCTACAGGTATAATAAGGATGGCCTGGTTGGTGACTCTGAGGTAGCCTTTTCCTCATGCCTGGACTACAAAGAACAGAGGGGAAAGCCATGGAGATGCAAAAAGATGGAAGGTGGTTAAGAGACTCAACATCACCCATGATGTGCTAGTATAGGTCAATTCCTCAAGAAAAGCAAAAGATACAATGCCAGAAGTCCATAAAGAAAAATAATCACTAAGGCGGAAGACTCTAAAATTTGCTAATCCAAGAGTGTGTACAGAATGAGACATACTAATCAAAGAACACACACTCCAAAATGAGTAATGACCACAGAAAGCACACACATATTAACATGTAATGGATATTCTCATCAATTCCAGTATGCACCAAGGACCACTCAAAAATTTCAAGCTTGCAAAAACCATACTAAGAAAATCTTTTTGGATTTTTTTTTTCTTTAACCAAAGTAAGATAAAAAAACAAACATGCATACATTTTTTTATTTTTTTAGAAAACAAAACATGTCAGAAAATGAACAAGCACACATTTTTTTCTCATTAAAAAAAAAACACACAGAGACCCAAAAAACTAAACAGAGTAAACACATTAACACAAGTCAAGTTTTCTCACCCAAATCTTTTTGGTCTTAACAAAATCAAGTCTAGCAGACTTGGTAAGAGTCGTGGTGTTGTGAACACCCTCATGAATCTTGGTATTCCTAGACATGTAAGGTTGTCTCCTAACCCAAAAAGTATTCGAATTTCGACCCTTTTGAGACACTTTCCCATGCAACTTATAACAATAAGGGCGAATATGACCATGTATACCACAATGATGACAAATAAAAACAGGGTGTACCTTCCTTTCTTTTACCTTACCAACTCTAGGAAGTTTGAGAAGTCTATCCTCATGTTGAATCTTTTGTCCTCCTTTTCCTTGAGTTCTTGTATCATGAGATGTGGATGCACTCTGTTGTTGCTCTTTCTTACCTCCAAAGCCAATGCCACTCTTGTCAGAACAGATTTTTTGAGACCCAATGATATCCTCCAAAGTCTTTGATTCTTTGTTCCAAAGACCAATGGTAACCATAGCACACTTTAGCTCTTCCTCTTTCTTGATCATTAGTTCTTCCAAAGCAACTTGTGACATCTCGAGAGATTCAATCTTTTCTTCACACATGGCATGGGTTTCTTGTAGCTCATTCCTCTCTGTCTCACAAGTCAACAGTTTTTCACAAAGAACTTGTTGATCATCAGCTATCTTGATGGCATTGATCCTAGCCTAGGAAATCTCCTCCTTAAGTTTGACATTCTCACTTTCACATGCTTTGAGTTTCTTTCTGAGTTTGTCATTCAACTTGAATAAGTTAAGAGACTCCTTATACAACTTTTTGTAAGCTTGCTCAAGCTCTTCATGATCACTCTCCGAGGATTTATCATCAGTGGTATTCTCAACTGACATCTTCGGAGACTCTGTTTGTCCTTCAGTTTCAGAAGCCGCCATGAAAGCAAGGAATTGCTTATGTCCCTCTTCGCCTTGATCTTCGTTGTCACTGTCATCTTCATTAGATCCTGATTCATCATCCTAAGTGATGGCGACGGCTTTTTTCTTCCTCAAACGAGTGGGGCATTCTGAAGCAAAGTGGCCAAATCCTTGGCATTCATAGCATTGGACACTTTCAGAGTTTCCTTGTATCTTTCCTTTCTCCTTCTTGGCTATAGAATTAATTTTGACTTTATCTTTGCCTTTGGATTTATGAGAATGAGTAGATTCCAAAAGATTAGGATTTTTATTTAAAAAAGATTTTTTAAATTGTTTAACAAAAGCAGCCATAATCTTGGAATCTATCTCACAGTCCTCATCAGAATCCTCAACCACTTTATGAGCACTACTAAAAGCAATATCTTTTTGTTTCTTTTTGAAATTCCTATGTGCCTCATAAGTTTGGAGATTTCCAACCAACTGATCTAGCTTGAGGTTGTTAACATCTTGAGCTTCCTCAATAGCCGTAACTTTTGGTTGGAACCGATCGGGCAAGGATCTCAAAATTTTTCCCACAACTTTGGATTCTGGTATTTTTTCACCTAAATTGAAGCTGGAATTTACAATGTCACTCAACTTCGCATAAAATTTATCAAAGGTCTCACTATCTTTCATTGAAAGGTTTTCGAAACTAGATGTGAGCCTTTGAAGTTTTGAGCGTTTAACAGAAGGAGTGCCCTAATGAATAGTTTGTAAAATATCCCAAGCCTCTTTTGCGACTTCACAATTGCAAATCCGACTAAACTCTTCAGGTGTGACAACGCAAAAGAGAGAATTGATAGCTTTACTATTCTAGCTACTATTTTGGTAATCAGTTGTGTCCCACTTATCAATTGGTTTGGGGAAAGTTACTCCATCAACGGTAATTGTTGGTTCGGTTCACCCATTCATGACAGATTGCCAAACTTTTTCATCAATAGATTTTAAAAAGGATCTCATCCGAGCTTTCCAAAAAGAATAATTGGATCCGTCAAGTAGGGGTGGTCGAACCATAGAATTTCCCTCACGAATTGTATCCATTATCACAAATCAAACAAGATCTCGTTCTAAAAGAATTTTTTTTTTAAAAAAAAAAACCGTTCTAAAAGAATTTTTTTTAAAAAAATAGAACGACCTGCTCTGATACCAATTGAAAATTCTAGAAACCTCCTAGATGTTGATTTGTGATTATGTATCAATTTTAAGCAGAATATAACAATCTCAATCAAACAATCAAGAGAAAGAGACACAACGATTTTACGTGAAAAAACCACAATTGGACACCTCCAACTGTGATCAAAAAACCACGGGCAACAGCCACAAGACAATCCACTAAGAAGATATAAAGGAATTACACAGGTATACTCTCAATTATCTAGCGAATCCATAACGCCTAATTGAACCAACCTCTATGTGTCTCTTCCAACCCCATCTTCACCACGGAATTGTCTTTCTGATGAGCCACTCCAGAATCCACCGAAGCTTCAGGCTCGAATTCTTCAGAATCCACCGAAGAACAACTCTCTTTTTTGTATAACAAACAAAACCTTTGATGTACTCTCTTTTAAACCATGAGTTGAATACTCAATAAAAACATCAAAGAAAACTTAACAAAATATCTCCAGATATAAACCTTAAGAACCAAAAAGAAGATCTGGAGAGGTTCAATAAATCCCTTAGTTTTGGGAGAAAACCAAGTATTTATAGAGAACCAAAAGTAATCCTAGATTGGGAAGAAAACAAACTCCTTGAGAAATCCGAATTCTGAGGCTCACTCGAGCGAAGCTTTTCTGGCTCGAGCGATGAGTGTATTTTTCGTGATTCCTACTAGTGCCTTGGCTCGAGCGACGAATACACTCTTTCAGGTTTTTGTATGGACGCAATCCTTAGCTCGAGCGAGAACTCCTTGGATCGAGCGAGCAAACCTTCGCTCGAGCGAGCTCTTCTTGGCTCGAGCGACCAATGGCAGACATGCAATTTTGAATGCAATTTTGCATTTTGCTTCGGCCGCGAGCTGACCGGGCAGACCCCCGTAATAATCAGCGAAGTGGCAATCTTGAAAGCATTAACATCACAAACTTCTCTGCATGGCTCGATTCGGGTTTGGATTTGCATCTAATAAACTCATAGCCTCACTGAAATAAAAGTGCGAAAAGAAATACATCTGAAAGGAGTTTTGTCAAACGGGGTTGCCAAGAATAAAAACCTAACACTTTTTAACATTGTGGCTAAAGGATTCAACATTCTATTGGTTAGAGCTTTGCAGATGGGTTTGGTTAAAGGAGCAGTTGTAGGCTCAAATGATGTCAAGATCACCCATCTTCAGTTTGTAGATAACACAATACCATTTTGTGAGGCAGAATGGGAAGAGATAGTTAACATTAAAAGGATTTTGAGATGTTTTGAAATATTGCCACGGTTGAAGATTAATTATCATAAGAGTATAGTGTCTCAGATTGGGATCAATGATGAACTTACTCAAGATTTTGCTTCCAAACTGAATTGTTTACATCAAAGCCATTAAAATATTTGGGGCTTCCTTTGGGAGCTAGTCGAAGGAAAATAAGGACTTAGCAACCAATGATTGAAAATTGCAAACAAAAGTTGACTTCTTGGTAAAGGAGATTCTTATCCTTTGTAGGTAGCTTGGCATTGATAAAATTTGTGTTATTTATCTTATCAATATACTACTTATCTTTGTTTAAGATGCTAGAAGGGGTTGGAAAGGAGCTTAATAAAATCCAATCTAACTTCCTATGGAGATGTGATGAGCTTAGAAGGAAATCCATTTAGTCAAATAGAAGGAGATTTCACAAAGCAAAAGTGAAGGTGGCTCAGGAATTATAAGGTTTAGACTTATCAATGACTGTTTTCTTTTGAAGTTGTGGTGGAGATTTGGGTCTGAAGATAATGCTCTTTGGAAGCAGGTGATTTGTTGCAAATATAGAGAGGTAGGAAGGAGCTAGTGGCCATTACCTGTTGAAAACCTTAGGAAATCTCTGATCTGGAGAGATATATTGGGTGTTGCTTGCTCTAGTCCTGAATTGGTTAAGTTCTTCAAAAGTAATGTAGGCCTAGTTATTGGAGATGGAAAGGAAACACAATTTTGGTTAGACAAATGGGTTGGCAATGTTTGTTTAAAAAATGAATTCCTTAGACTGTATTATGTGTCTATGGACAAAACTGAATCTATGGAAGTAGTGCATAGCAAGAGAAATGGTAATGAGTAAAGGAATTTTATTTTTAGAAGATCCCTTTTTCAATGGGTGGAGGAGTTGAGGAGGCTGAATGTAATGTTACTTAATGCACCTGTCCTTAAGGAATGTATGATTGATAGTTTGAAGTGGAATGGAAATACATCAGGTTCTTTCACTATTGCCTCAACTTATAAGCGGTGTGAGTTGACTTTTGAAGCTAGTAAAAAAATAGCTGATTCCATTTGGAAGAATGCTTTTCCACCCAAGGCTCAATTTTTTGATTGTCGGGCATGGAAATAGAGGATTAAGACATTTAGCTACCTTTAAAGAATTGGTGTTCTCAGTGATGAAATAAATGTAAATTGTATTTTTTGTAATGATGATACGGAGAGTGTAAACCATGTGTTGCTATTTTGCCCTTTTGCCTGGCAGATTTGGTCTAATATTATCAATTGATGGGATTTAAAATAGTCAATACATGGGGTCTGTAAGTAGCCTTTTCCATTGGTGGGCTGGTACCAGGAGAAGTTAATTTGGAAAGCCATCCTTTTGGTTGTGCTTTAGTTCATTTGGAAATAAAGAAATGACAGCATTTTTAATGGCTCACAGTTGGATTTTGAAGGTTTGTGTGAATCTATCAAGCTTAGGATTGCAATGTGGATCAAAACTGTTGGAAAAAATGATTTTATGGTGACTTTAATATGAAATTAAAGTGGATCCCAACCACCGATTTAGGTAGGATCAAATGGGTCTAGATTCTTTGTAATAAGATCTTTATATCACAAAGAATGACCAAAAGCCATTGAGTGTTGAATGAGAATTTGTCTCATAAAGTTAGTCTCATAAATGAGATATTGGGAATGGTGTGTAATTACCTATCCCACATTGATTGTAGAGAAAAACATTTATGGGTATTTAAATCTTAAGTTTTTATAAGGGCATGAGCCCTTTGGGGCATCCAAATTTTCTGAAGGAAGAGAGTTATGGACACTTCAAGGATGGACTTGGGCCAAAACTATGGTCCAAGTTGGTAATATGAAAAATGCCACACATACGCACCGCCTACCTGCCCGCCCGCCCGGCCGGACCGAGCCGGGTTCGTGGGCCGTGAATCTTGGATCTTGAGCTTAGGGCTTAAGACTTGCTAGGCCGAGTTGGTGGCCCACAGACCTAATCTTTTTGGACTAGGTCAGATTGGTAACTGTAGATATACACACATATGTTTATTGTGTGTAACCTCCACACTTAAGATGGTGAGTTATACCATCAGTTTTGCTGCATTTGTTTCTTCAGTTTTTGCGTAAATGAATTCTGTATTTGATGCTAGAAGGCTCCTCATCTCTCCCTCTTTGTGTATAAAAAGAGACCATCCTCTTTGGTTAATGTACAGAATTTTTGCTCTCATCTTATATATATATATGTAATTCTTCTTGTGTGAGAGCCATTATCAGTTCGCTAAAATTATGCAGAAAGTGCTTTTGACTTAGTTGGTTCTAATTATCGTATCTTGAGAGACAGACGTCGGCATACCTTCAACATCCACGGTAAGGCAGTAAATCTATTTTAAGGAGATTGTGGTATCACACAAGTTTCGGTTTGATTTCTATTACTTTTTTATTTCAATATATATCTGTTATATATTTCCGTTCATCAAGTTGTAATCTCCAGCATAAGTAGTTCTATCATTTTCTGTTTTTTAATCTGAATTTAATCATATATGAATTTGTTTATTACTTTAATTATTTAATTATACATTTTGTACAACAAAAACCTCATGCCCATCTTTGAATTACTCAATGAATGACATTATCTATAATTTACAACAAGTTAAATTCTACATCAAGGGTGTTGATTGAGCAGTCTAGGTGGTTGTTTTAATTTTCTGCATCATTAAAAGTTGGGTGTGGCTAATGTGGGATTGATTTTTGGGTGTGGCCCTATTTGATGCTTCAGTCTTGGTTGTTTGTTGGTATCTTGCTTGCTTTTTTGCTATTGTTGGTTTCTCACTAATCCTTTGTGGTTGTGCTAGCAAATAATGGGGTATTCTCTTCGGTGTCAGCCTAGTAGGGATTATTTGATAGTTTTTGCACTTCCACTTCTTTATTGATGTAACCTTATATGAAATGTATTTTTTTTTTTTTAATCAATAAAGGTTCTTTTTGCTGATTAAAAAAAATAAAAAATAAAAATTGGAGTTCACCTATTGCCCATGCAGGTTTACACTCAATTTTCTTGTAATAGTACTTGAGAGGAGAAAAAAAAAGTTTTTTTTTTTTTTTAATTTTGATTGAGGAAAAGTTCAAAAAAAAAAAAAAAAACAGTTATTCTAAACTTATGATCTCCATTTTTTTGCAGGTCAATATGAATCAACCTTAATTCCGATGGATCAATATATGAAATTACATATCATAACCATGCAAATTGAAAATCATTACCATGAACAGCTGATCTAGAAGATAACTATATCTAGCTTTTTACTACCAACTATGGTTTTAACTTATGGTATTGGGAGATGGATCAGTATCGATCATCACATAACAGTATCAAGAGTATTAAGTAATATATTAGTAATCGAGTATCACAGTCGTGAATTTTTTTAAATCATCATTCAAAAATAAAAATTTTATAGCAGTCAAACTAGTTGTATAGATAGTAAATCGACCCCATCGATAGTGAACTAACTTGTGAATTGTCTATGAATCAATAAGTATAAGAAATTAGGAGGATGTTTAAAGTCATGGAAAAAAACATATTTCATAAATATACACAATGAAATCAGTAATTTCATATATATATATATGAAATTATTGATGACGATGAAAGGTACAAGATATACACACAAAAACATCAAAACATCAATAAAGAAAGGATGGTGCACAAAGCATTACAATGGGTTAGGCCATCCCAACTAAGTTGGCACCAAAAAGCTTATTCTAATCCTAAGCACCCCCAAAAGAAAGCAACAACCAAGGAGCACAAGTAGATCAGCAATAGCAGGCTCTAACAAAAGCAGATCAGCAAAAGAAAGACCAAAATGCCACCAATCCAAAAGCACAAGATCAGCAATGCCTTAATCCCTTTTATAGTCCAGATATACACAGAAACAGATAACAGATCACTCAACAAAGAGACAGAACATCAAAGAGACAGAGTAGCACAGAACAGATCAGCAATATAGCACATAATAGATCAGCAAGAACATGCTCTAGCAAAAGTAGAAGATCAGCACAGAAAGCCACTCAACCAGCAAAAGCAAGACCAATGTGCCACTATTTAAGAAGCCATTTTGTAGACCAGATATTCACAGAAACAAAATAGACAGAAAAAACAGAAACCACAACACCTACAGAAATTCTCTATACTCCATTCTCTATACCCTACGGAAATTAAAGCTAACGTGAAGGCTCACTTTCTGCAGTATTTCTCTGAGGCTTGAAAGGTCAGACCTAAATTATCTGGTCGTTTCAAGAACATTGGAGAAACACAAGTTGTTGAACAATTGAAGGCAGAGTTTACTAAAGAGGAAATTAATACTGTAATCAAGACTTGTGAAGGGAATAAGGCACTTGGACATGATGGATTCAACATGGCTTTTTCAAGAAATGTTGGAAAATTGTGAAATCTAATGTACTGCAATTTATAAGGGAATTTCATCATAATGCAAATTTAGTGGGTGGGATTAATAGTTCATTTATTTCTTTAATTCCTAAAAATGATAGTCCCTTTTGTTTGGATGAATATAGGCATATTAGTCTGATTGGTTCCATGTATAAAATTCTAGCTAAAGTGTTATCAAACAGGATGAAAAAGGTGACGCCCAAGATTATTAGTGAGGTTCAGTTAGCTTTTCTGGGTGGTCGGAATATTCTAGATGGGATTCTTATAGCTAATAAAATTGTTGATGGATGGAAAAGATCCAATAACAAAGGTTTGGTACTTGAATTGGATTTTGAAAAGGCCTATGACTCAATTAATTGGGAGTTCCTCTTTAACATGTTATTAAACTTTGGCTTCGATTCTAAATGGGTGAGTTGGATGAAAGCTTGTGTATCCTCTGCCATGATCTCTATTTTGGTTAATGGGTCACCAACATCTGAGTTTTGCCCACAAAGGGGCCTTAGACAAGGTGATCCATTATCACAATTTTTATTCAACATTGTAGCAGAGGGTCTCAATATATTGCTGAGCAAGGCGAAGGAGTTAAACTTAATGACGGAGCAGAGGTGGGGTCAAATGGCCTAAGAGTAACTCACTTGCAATTTGAGGATGACATGAACCTATCCTCCATCTCCATGTTATATTCACTATCATGTGAAGCCCCTTTACCCACTCCATCCACATCACTCCTATTGTCCTTATCCTCACCAGCATGAACCACCTCAACAGCGTCATCGTCCTCCTGCCTACTGCCTTTATCTATACACTGATTCTTTTTAACCTCTTCTGAAGGATAAATGTCACCAGTGTTCCGGGCCTTTGATTTGCAGTCACACTGCTCCTTTACAATATTTGAAACTATGATTTGTTCTTCACATACCCTAACTGGGTAAATTATACCTTTGCACTTTCAATGGATGATTTGGTTAATGGACTCCATACAGCTTGTGGCTATCTTCACTTTCCCACAATGGATAGAAAGCAGTCTACTAGTATCATTATCCATACCTATCACTACACCCAAACCTTCCCAATGTTACTGAATGTAGTGTTACTCCACAAGTTCAATGGGACTCCATAGCAACTAAGCCAAATGTACCTTTCCTGATCAATGGCATCCTTTGTCTCCATTCTAGAATTGAGTAGCACCAGTCATACAGCCACTTCTTTATTAACACAAGTTGTTCCTTCATAACTGTTGCAAATTGGAAGGAAAGAACAATATCTCTCCCACATCCAAATCTCACTTTTATATCTCCACAACCTTTTCTAACCATTTTCTTCCTAAAATCATCCACGGAAGCTAATGTTTTAAGCCTCACTACTACTGCACTTTTATATAGCCAGCCATTACCTTCCTCATATACCTTAATGGTTCTGCTAGCCATTAGTTCAGCACCCCTATCTCTCACTACTTCAACAAATGACTTGAGTCCCATATATCCAGCATTGTACGTGTGATTGGCCTCTATTTTCTTTCTGCTCTGTGGTACATGGACCATTCTGTGCTTTGCATGACCATCTTTCCCAAACTCTACCATTTTGACTCTCAATGCATAGTTTCCACACCAAAGCCCATTTGCTTTTTAAATTGCCATATCCGCTGTTACAGAGCAGTTATACCTTACAAAGCCAAAACGAGATTGCGTCATCTTTCTTCTCTTATTTGGGATAAAAGTATCCATAACTACACCATAGTTGGAGAATATTTTATGCAACCCTCTGGAGCCCATGGATTCTGGTATATTATCCACAAAAATAGAGTGAATAGTTGCTTCCTCCCTTCTGCTCCACACCCCCCTGTCTCCATATCTACGGACCACTAGTTGTCATCCTCCATGTCCAAGTTGAATGCCTCTCCCCGTTCGTCTTGTAAATCAAAAAAAGCCCCAAATCCATGAGAGAATATTTAGGTTTGAAATCAGAAGCAAGAGATTTAGAGAAATAGACGCTTGATTGCTGCCTCTATTGAACCAATCTCACCGTCGCTATGGATTGTCTTGATTGTCGTCTTGATAGCTTGATTGTCGTCATCTTGATCGCTTGATCGCCCTTGTGCTTACTTATGAAACAATTTATGCTCCATTTTATTTACTAAAATAAGATAAAACAAAATGAAATATTCATTCCTTAGACTTTCTCATTCCAAATAAAAGATTGCACATTGTGATAGAATGTTCATTTCATTTCACTCCACCCCACTCCATTCCTATAACCTAGATATCTTAGTAACTCTTATTCTCTTATCATAAGGATTGTTTGATACAATACTTCATATTCATACTGAGCATTTGTGCTTGTCTAAACAAACCATAGAAGTGCAATGTTATTATTCATACGATTATAATTGATAGATGCAACAGGATAAATATATAAACAAATAGATAAAATAAGTGTCATTGATTAAAAATTCTAGCAACTGATGTGCATTGATGTATTATATATTAAATTAAAAGCCCCTACATATGTTGTACTACTTATATATATAATATGGGTATAATAAATTAAACCCCAACTAGATTTGTTCATTATTTTTTAATTCCAAAATGATCTTTTTAGTCGTACCAGATCCTGTTATTAAACTATTCACTATTTTATTAATTTATTTTTTGTAAAAAAATTTTAATCAACAAAAGAGACAAGCTTTATTGATAGCAACAAACTTAGATCATATATGGATTACATCAATAAGCAAGGGCAACAGAGCAAAAAGCATAACAATGAACCCTTTTTTTTTTCTTTTTTCTTTTTTATCAGCAAAAGAATTATCCTATCATTTGCTAGCTTAGTCAAAATTTATTTTTTTCAATAACAACAAACAATTAGAATATGATAAATAAGAACTTATCTTTATTATCAATTCATAAGACACCAACAACCAAAACTTAGTATCATTTTAAAATAACTTACCAATTGCAGAATTCTTTAAGAAAACATGTAGGTTTTTTTTTTTTTTTTTTTTCTCTCTTTTAATTATATATATTCATTTGTTAATTCATTCATTCATTTAGTTATATATTGTGTGCATATGTGTGCCCAAAGTGATTTATTACCCAGAAAGCTCAGAGCAAGAGTCAACAGCCCTCCCCAAGAAATCTTGAGTTGGCTTGAATACAACAAAATTAAGATCCTGAATTGCCACTGATTTGGCTATATTTCTGTATTTGAACTTGTATCAGAGAAGACTCGGCAAAATAGAGGCTGCTTTGAAAATATATGTAAGTGGGTACAAAGAGCATCATAGCCAAGCAAAACTCGATCCCAACTAGGTTGTCACTGTAATATTGCTTGATTATTATCAATAAAGTGGTTTCTTTGACTGTTTCAAATATACATATATATATATATATATATTGATAAGAAACCTGACAAAATCCCACATTGTAAATGGGAAAATATGCTTATCTAATACAAATCAATTTCAACATGTTTGCATTTCAAAATATAAAAATTGTTTAGAAATTTTGGAAGTTTCATGAATATGTTTGGATTACTAACAGCTGGTGCCCAAAGGGTTGGCCTGATGGTCAAGACTTGAGACTTGAGGTGTGTTCCCTCCAATTAGAAACCCTGTGAGTGGACGGTGAAATTAGTTGGTTTCTCAGATTAATTGGTCCAATAGCCCGGATATAGAGTAATCAAAAAAATTAGAATTTCAATAAAAACTACTTTCTATGAAAATCAAAACAAATTATTTACACAGGAAGGTCAATCTTTGAAGCTGCTTCCTGAAACTGACCACATGTAAAAGACTTTAGGAGGAGAGAAAGAAAGGAATAGAGAAGAAAATGAAAATAATATATATACATACATAATAAATGTGGTGGAACCGTAGCTATCATTTATGGCATACCCATTTCGTCTCTGCATAATCAGCAATGTTAGGTATCATGAAAAAATTTCATGAAAATAATCATGAAAGTTTTGTGACTCTTGGATTACATTTAGAATAAAGCACCACACACTAATCAAGGTAATCCAAGGATCATAAATTTTTCATGATCATTTTCATGACAAAATTTTCATGATCCCTAACTTTTTCCCTGCACAGCACATAATGCAATCTTATGACAAAAATAATTGACATTTACTCTGAGACACAGACATAAATAGAGAGTTTCCTTAATGGATATCCATGTATCCATTATTTGTGCATTTATTGAATATAGTGGTTGTGCAATGAATGCAAATCCCTGACTAACCCTAGTTTGACTACTTTAATATCACCAAAAACATAGTACTAGAATTAATTATGTCAAGAAAATCTCAACTTTAAAGCCCATAGCACTCCATAAGCCCCTCTTTGTTAGTAAAGTAAAATAATTCAATACAAACTAGGGAAAAAAAAAACTAATTAATGTAACACTTATCATATTATTGTATGAAATCCGTTTTATATACTAAAATTTTGTTACTACATGCCAAGTATTTTTCCATTAGCTGATTAAAAAAAAAAAAAAAAAGTATTTTTCCATTAACAACCAAAATTATTAACAATCTCGGGCATGAAGCTAACCACTCCACCTACCATCAATGATCAGTTCAACATCCAGACAAAGGGAAGAACATGTTATATGCATATATAAAGAAAGCTATAGATATATGAAGAAATGAAAATTGTAGTACTAGAAATCAATTAAGAAGAAGTTAACCAATTTTTTTTATTGCAAACCACAAAGAATACAAAACCAAAGAGCTTAATATACACATAGAGCATTATGATGGTTAGGGAACAATTAAAAACAAGTAAACCGTCTTTTTATTGCAAACACAAAGAAAGCAAAATAAAAGTAAGCCTAATATACATAAGAGTACTATATGTTTGGCCTAATATAACATTCAGTATTACAACAGAATTCAAGACTGATTCTACTCTTCTGAATTCAAGACTGATGAGATTACTGTCTCTCTCTCTCCTCTCTCTCCCCCCCCCCCCCCTCTCTCAATATGGAGGGCGGGCATGAGTCCAATTATAGGCATCATGACTAAGTTGCACACCACCATTAGGGAGTAAATTCGGCGGCAAATTGTAAAGTTGGAGAGAAGAGGGGTCAGGCAGACCATGTTGTTGTTGTCCCCCACTACTTCCAATAGCAGGAGACGAACTTCCGGTAGCACCGGGCAGTTGAGCTTGCCCAGCGCTACCGGCCTCATCATCATCTTCTAGAGGCAATCTCTCATAGGTTGCATTAGAAAAAGTCGCGGCAATGACCATAACTGGCCCTGCCGCAACAAGTGACCCAACCACACTCCCACCAACCACCTGACCTTGCCCACCTGCCAGGTACACTGTCAAGCCAGTAGAGCCTGGCGGGGCGGGTCCTGGCAGGAAAGCCCCAGTCAGTGATAAAATTTCAAACCTACCATGAAGCGCCACCACAGCACCTGGCGCAGCTGGCTGCCTCAGTGTCACGTTGGCAACCGAACCACTTCCACTTAGTACACAAACCCCTCTCTGACGCCTCCGGGCGAATTGGGCTATGCTCTCCGCTACATCAGTGCCTCCGGCCACCTCCATAACATGGCTTCGGAGAGCGTTAGGGCTATCACGGGTCACAAAGATCGGCGGCTTAGGCTTGTTTTTTGACCCGGGAGGCCGGCCTCTAGGTCTACGAGTGCCAACCTCCACCGCGCCCTCTTTAGGCTCGTCTCCGTTGTCTCTGTCATCGTCTTCATCACCTTGGCCGGTGCTTCTAGCACTTGTTTCGTTCATGGATATCTCTAGATCGCGTTTGTTCAGCATCAGGGGTGAACTAGCTGCCGGCTCTATACCGGGCAGGCCAACCTGTACTCCGGTCCACCACCGATTAGCCAGAATTGCAAATTCAATGAACACAGTCCGAATTTGAGAGAAACCCAACAATTGAGTAGACTCACTGTAACAGTTGAAGCTATCTTTGCTTGAAGTAGATCAGAATTCAGAACCCAAAGAAACAAGGAGACTTTCAGTGATAAAGGGGGAGTTGGCGGTGATGAGAAGAAGAGAATTAGATGCAGTAGAAGATGATGGAATCAAGTGGAGAGAGAGAGAGAGAGATGATAAATCAAAAAGAACAGAAAGACCCAATAAACAGAAGTGATCTGTCTAAGTGGGGAGATTGGAGAACAAAGAACAGATGCAAAAAAAACCTTTGAAGTTGAAGGAATCAAAGCACGAGAGAGAGAGAGAGAGAGAGAGAGAGAGAGCACTCAAAGATTGAAAAACTAGTCCTATTACATGTATGTATATATATAATCAAGACGACAAGAGCAATATGACAACAACAAACAATACTATTGAAATATATATATATATATATATATATCTTTTTCTTTGATGGATGGATGGGATGGATGAGGGGTAGTGTTGTGAACCGGGGAGCTGGAGCTTTTTTTCCCTTCTAGTTCATGTATAAACTTTCTCTCTTTCTCTCTTTCTCTAAAAATAAATAAATAAATAAAATGGTCTCAAAGTCTGAACATATATTTTGGTGGGGTTGGAGGAGGGGTTCGTTGGGAATTAGGGTTTTTTTAGCTTTCGTGGGTAGCGTGCGCTTGAGAGGGTGGGGAGCACGTCGCCGTCTCGAGGCCCGACAAATCAAACGGAGAGCTGACCCCCTCAATCCCCAAACTCTTAATTCAAAATTTAGATTGGAAGGTGCTATCTGTTTTCGGTGGCTTCTTATGAGTATCATTTTAAGGCATGTGTGTATATCATTTGTAAAAAATTAACAGTTAGTATGTTTTTAAAAATAAATTATTTATTTTTTTAAATATAAATATGATAAATGAATAAGTTATAGATATTATATTAATTTTTTTTTTTTTTTCTTTTTTTTTTTTTTTGGTGGCGCATAAAGTCTGACAAAATGTATTGTTCAGATTATCGAAACGAAATTCCTTATGAATTGCAAAGGTCCAAACAAACCCCCTTCAATATACACGGTGGGCTAGTGAGAAACCCAATTCAAATTGATATGGTGTTCTCACTTGGTATTTATTGATATTTATCTATTAAAATAGTAGATTGTAGTGTTTTTTTTTTTTTTTAAAGTTCTTAAAGACAAATTTGATAAATATTATGTAATAAATAGCCTAAAATGTTACTATAAGACCGCCAAATAACCCATTCATTTTAAGAGAGTGACCAAGCAAGATAAAAAGAGAGATACAGACACAAAAACATACATACATGCGTATCCACGAAAAAAATATTATGTCATGAATTTTTGTCATCAGCCAATTTGGTGCAGTTTATAGAACTATTTGAAGGCTTCATTTTTTTTTTTTTTTTTTGTCATAAAAGTATTTATTAAAATATTTGATATAATTTTGACTTGTAGCTTATGAAATAGAAATAAGTCGATTAAGTTGGAAAAAAAAAATTGATTATTAAAAAGGAGGGAAAGATGTGTTTTTAATTCTATTTTATGATTGTCAACTTTTAATTTGTTAAAAGTTGTGCCAAATAGGCTCTATATCATCTCATATATTAGGCGTGAGTAGCGGATATTTTGAGTCGTCTAAACCAACCGACCAAACAGAATCGATCTGTCACATTTTGGACAGATGCGTGATGACGAGCAGACAGTTGTAGATTGATTTTTTTCAATCCGCCTAGTTTTAGACAGATGACAAATTTGAGATTCCTTTGGCCGTAACCGAACTCCCAAACTGCAAGCACCCCTAGTAATTTATAAGACTTTATATTTTCAATTTGTTTAGATATTCTGTGTGAAATTGTTTAGATATTCTGTTTGTGTTTTCAATTAAAAAAGAGTTTAAATATTCTATTATGTTTTCAATTTATTTTAAATTTGAAAATTCTTTTATCAAATGACAAGCGTTGATATTTGATATTTTTGTGTGCAAAATATAAGGCTTAATTTTGTCATTTTTAAAAAAAAATCAAATTAAATAGTTTTTAAATAAAAAAAGTAATGAAATAGTTTTGATAATGCATGATTTTCTTTTTCTTTTTTTTTGAACGGATGCATAGTTTTCTTATATGTATTTATTATTGGTATTTGACAATTTACTTGATAATCTTTTAGTTATATTGAGTTGGATTGTTATTGACAAGTTGTATTATGTTCAAAATTTATAAAAGTTTAAACTGCCAAACCGATTTGCATCCATCCACCAACCGCTCAATCCGCATTCGTCAATTCAGCGAATGAATGCGGATTGATTTTTTCCAATTTGTCAATTCGGCGGCAATTAGAGGTTCCCCGGCCACAACTGAACCACGAACACCCCTATCATATATGGATATTTATAATTAGTTTCATTCTTACAAAAATTTATTAAGCAATTAATAAAAATAAATAATATCATATCATATAATCAAATAATGTAATAAATAAATAATATATAACAGTTCTCTTTGATTATACAACAAACATATACAACTACAATATAAATACACAATCACACTGTGATGAAATCGACAATTCCTAATCAAGACTAGTAAGACACAAGGATTCACGTAATTTACTTCAGAAAACAATTAAAACTCTTTTACACAATCCAAGAGGAGCCCCTCATCCATATATAAGTATATAAATTAGGGTAATGCAGAAGCAACATGAAATTATCAAAATACCTAACCGGACCCCCTAACTCAGGGAAGGCTCCCCAAACCACCCTCCATTGAACCCAAGACTCGATATTTAGTATGGATAATGTTTGAGAGCTCGAAAGTTCTTCCCCCTTAATCCCCCTAATGCCCAAAACGACGTCGTTTTGGACATTTTTTTTTTTTTTTTTTTTTTTTTTTTTTTTTTTTTTTCATTTTCAGTTGCAGAGAGGAAGAGGGAGAGGGAGAGAAAGAGAAGAGAGAGAGAGAGAAAAGAGAGGTCGTCGTCCAGCAGCCCAGCCCGATCGTCATCCCCTTGTCGTCGTCCAGCCTAGCCCAGACCAGCCCCGCCGTCGCAGCCCCCTCCGCCTCCGCCTCCGCCCCGCACTGGTTGATGGCCCCTCCAGTCCTTCTCTTCTTCCTTCTCTTCTTCTTCTCTTCTTCTTCTTCCTTCTTTTTTTTCTTCTGATTCTGGAAAAAAATAAAAAATAAAAAATAAAAATAATAAATAAATTTGAAAACGACGAAAACGGAGTCGTTTTCGTTTCGGGGGGAATTCGGGGAAGCCCTTTCGAGTTACGTACCATTACCCATTTAGTATTTATCAGGATTCACAACACCTAACACATAGCAAACTCATATATGATTAGCTGTCACATGCTCACTATTTAGTATTTATCAGGATTCACAACACCTAACACATAGCAAACTCATATATGATTAGCTGTCACATGCTCACTATCTTTATTTACCAGTAGACAATGTCCGGAATTGGATTAGAGTGTGCTACTAGGCCTTTGTGGGCCTGCCATAGAGTCTATATCGATAATTCGAATCGTTCAATATGTAAAGTTCGTCGAATATTTTATTCTTGCAAAAAATCATGTTCATCGAATATCAATAGTCACTTGATCAGATTAAATTTGTATTAACAATAATTATGATTTTAAAAATAAATTGTTCACACAAATGTGATATGATCAAATAACTATTAATATCTAATCAATATATTCTTTTTTTTTTATAAGAATAAAATACTCGACGAGTTCTATATATTGCACAGTTTGGATCGTCGAGACGAACTCAAAAATAACTCACATTAGGCCGAACTAGACCGTCCAGTTTACTAATCCAAGTGGAGATAGTACAAGTCCTTACCAATATAAGGGTTATTATCTTTTAGGGTAAACTATCAATAGGTCATAATAGTTAGATTTAATTCCCATCAAGTCTTATTGAAAATAAATCTTAATACAATCACCGTTAAAAATAATTTTTTATAACAATTTTTTACATATATCGCTAAAAATTAATAATTAATGACCTTTTTTTTTTGTCACGGTTTTTCTAAATTGTCGCTAAAACTTACAATTAGTGACATTTTTCTATGACGAATTTTTCAAACTATCGCTGAAAGTTAAAATTAGTGACTTTTTTGTAACGCTTTTTTTAAACCGTCGCTAAAACTTATAATTAATGACATTTTTTATAACAATTTTCAAACTGTAATTGAAAACTAACAATTAATGGCATTTTTTAATAATATATAATGAAAAATATTATTAATTATTATAAGACTTATTGAACAATAAGTCTAACTAATAGAACTTAACGTAAATGCCCCTTTTATCTTTTCTCCTCCATATGAGTAAGATAACTTGTAAGAACTATAACTCGATCAAATAGAGTTACAAAGGTAATTTTTCAATTTTCAGTATTTTCAAAATATTATGTATTGTTTACTAGGTACTTCAAATCAATAATATAACACAAAATTTTACATATGAGATATATTTATTCACCTCTATTAGGTAATTAAGAGACAAAAGATAACTTACGTAGTGTATGCTATGATTTTTATTTACTGAGAATATCGCATGGATAATTATCATAAGAAAAGATTTCCTTCCAACCCGGGATGTAAGAGCTCCTACATCCCAAGCAATGTTGCGCCTTGTGATTCGTTAAAAGATTAAACAAGTATTTAGAGTTCTATTTAGTTTAAGTAACTCGTGTATTTTTTTTTAATTAAATCTTTATCTAAAAATACAAAATTCAATTTTGGTAATTTTTGGATGATCTATCTGTAAGTATTAATAATACATGTAACCATAATAATAATGCGGAATTAAACTTAACAGGATCTTGAATTCAATACAACTCAAGAATAAAACGAACATACCTTTGTCAGCCATTGAATTAGAGAAGTTGAGAAAATACCCCCTAATAGTTGAACCTTGAATTCTTGGCTCACCTTCTTCTCTCTGTCTCTCTTAATTAGGATGACTATAAAACTTAAAGTGATGGAAAAATACTCATCATATGAAAGGGGAGTCACCAATCCTTATATAGAGGAGAGAAGAGGGTCAAATAAACTCTATCAGAAGAATTCCTGATCCATCAAGGTTTCCTTCTTATCTTAGAAGAGTGATTATATTAAAATTATAATTATTGAACTTTATATATAATATTGGTTTTATCTAATTGTGGAGTCCAAATAAAATAAAATATGTAAAAATATGTAGGCTATTGGGCCACACTAGAAAATAAATCCAACATTCTCCCACTTGGCCCATTAAGCCGATTATGATGCAATTATGAGCTTTTCCAAAAAATATGCAACTCATAAAAAATTTTGACTCATTGGATTCCACACTAAAAACTTTGACACGTGATTACGAATTTTTAAAAATAGCCAATAAGTGCAGATATATTAGAAACTATAATACTGTGATTACTTCAAATCACCAATGTGAATCATAGTAGTTATATAACATTTATGTCATATTTCCTTCTATGCACTACACCATTGATAACCTTCACCAACCCAATCCTTTATCGGGATATAAAATTATTTGCCTGAAAGGCCTTTGTAATTTGTCTTGTTAAGATATTCCATGTTTATCAATATTCAATTTAATGTGTACACACACTTTTAGAAACAAGAAAAATAGAAACAAAATTATTATTGCGCAAATAGTGTCAAATAAAAATAAGCACTCACGATTAACCATACACATCAAGGGTTGCTTAAAAGACCCATCCTGATAACATACTCTTTGTATGTATTTGGCGGCAATCCCTTTGTGAATGGATCAACAATCATAAGAGAGGTGCTTAAGTTTTCAATTAACACTTGTTGTTTCTGGACTCTTTCTCTAACGACTAAGTACTTTACTTCCATGTGTTTGGAACCACTAGAGTACTTTCCATTCTTAGAGAAGAAAACTGCTGCGGTATTGTCACAATATATCTTCAGCGGCCTGGCAATTGAGTCAACAACACCAAGTCCTGAGATGAAATTTTGCAACCATAAAGCATGATTTGTAGCCTCAAAGCATATGGAATGTCCTTCATTTGTTTTCTTTCCAAGTCATTCCTTGGACACTGTTTTTCACTTAATTTATCACCCTTCGTGATGGGTGCATCACCGGCTGAACAAAACTGCATATTGAATCTCTCCAAAACACGATCAATATATCCTTTTTGAGATAGTCCTAGCAATCCTCAAGATCGATCCCTAAAGATCTCTATGCCAATAACATAGTTTGCCTCACCCATATCGACCATTTTAAAGTTCTTGGAGAGATATTCCTTGGTTTCATGCAATAAGACAAGGTCATTACTAGCTAACAAAATGTCATCCACATATAGCACCAAAATAATGAACTTGCTCCCACTAACCTTCAAATATATGCACTGATCAACTGCATTTTCCTTAAATCCGAAAGAGATAATCAACTTGCTTGTTTTCATTTTTCAGAAAACACTTTTCCGAAAATTCTACTTTCTTATTTTTCATGTTTTTTTGTTTTTACTGAATTTTTTTAATATTTTAAGCAATTTTTTTACTTTTTAGACACACCTAACATAAATACACCTAAAAAGTAAAAAATTATAAAAAAAATCTTTTAAAAATTCACTAAATACCAAAAATACAAAAAAAATACAAGAATTCAGTATATTTTTTGTATTTTTATATATTTATTAATTTTTTAAAATATTTTTTCACAATTTTTTTACTTTTTAGATACATCTAACTAAGGTGCATCTAAAAATTAAAAAAAATGTTTAAAATTTAAAAAATATTCACTAAAAACAAAAGAATACGAAAACCAAAAAACTCAATTTTCAAAAAACTTAATTCAGAAAACTCAAACCAAACACACTGAATGGTATCATTAAACCTTAAATACCATTGCTTGGAAGCTTGTTTAAGGCCATATATGGATTTCTTTAATTTGCAAGCTAAATGTTCTTTACCTTTTTTACAAATCCTTCTGGCTGCTCCATATAAATTTCTTCATCCAAATTCCCATTTAAAAAAGCAGTTTTCACATCCATTTGATGAAACTCTAAGTCATAATGAGCTACCAATGCTAGGATGATTCTAAGCGAGTCCTTCTTAGATACTGGAGAGAAAGTCTCTGTATAGTCTATGCCTTCTTTTTGAGTAAAACCTTTGGCAACAAGTATGGCTTTAAATCGTTCGATATTGCCTTTTGCGTTACGCTTGGTCTTGAAGACCCATTTACACCCGATCTTTTGGCAGTTATTAGGCAATTCGACGAGATCCCAAACACTATTCTGTTCCATGAATTTTAACTCTTCATTTATAGCATTGACCCATTTAGAAGAATCATCACTATTCATGGCTTGTGAAAATGAGATTGGATCTTTGTTAATCCCAATATCAAAATCAGATTCATGTAGATACACCATGTAATCATCTAGAATGGGAGGCTTTCTTTTCCTCTGAAATCTTCTCAAAACTGTCGGTTGTAGTGGTTCTACAATATTTTCAATGGTGGTATCTTCATGAAGTGGTGAAACATGAGGTGGTGAAGGATTTTCATTATGTTGTTCGTTTCCCTTAGCCTGTGGAAAAGTTTGAGGCACAACAATTTTTTGATAAGGGTCAAATGTTGGGACATCCACCCTAATTTCCTCGAAATTCACCACTCGTGTTTTCTCACTCCCACTAATTTCACCATTCTCTAGGAATCTAGCATTACCAGTCTCCACCATCCTCGTACTGTGATTAGGACAATAAAATTTGTACCCTTTAGACTTGTCTGGATAACCAATGAAATATCCAGATATTGTTCTTGAATCCAACTTTTTCTCTTGTGGGTTGAAGATTCTTGCCTCTGCTGGACAACCCCAAATATGTAAGTGTCTCAAACTAGGTTTCCTACCAATCCACAACTCAAAAGGAGTTGTTGGGACCGCCTTACTAGGAACCCTATTTAAGATATACATTGCAGTCTTTAAAGCTTCACCCCACATTGAAATAAGTACAATTGAGTAACTTAACATACTCCTAACCATATCTTTAAGTGTACGATTACGCCTTTCAGCAACTCCATTTTGCTGTAGCGTACCCGACATTGTATATTGAGCACAAATGCCTTTCTTTTCTAAGAATTTGGCAAATGGGCCAAGATTTTGGCCTGACTCATCATATTTACCATAATACTCACCACCCCTGTCTGATCTCACTATTTTAACCTTTCTATCTAATTGTCTCTCGACTTTAGTTATGTACACCTCAAGGATGTCAACAGCCTGAGACTTTTCATGAAT
Organism: Camellia japonica; assembly: GCA_030407325.1. NCBI lineage: Eukaryota > Viridiplantae > Streptophyta > Magnoliopsida > Ericales > Theaceae > Camellia > Camellia japonica. The sequence goes on along the minus strand of JAPPVO010000031.1, from coordinate 167,109,286 downwards.
TAGATACACATATCCATAATGTAAGAAGTCATCTATAAATGTGATAAAATATTTTTCACCACTAAAACATGGGATGTTGAGTGACCTGCAAATATCTATATGAATTATCTCAAGAAGCTCATTACTTCTTGTGGCACCTTTCTTGGTGTGTTTGGTTTGCTTTCCTTTAATGCAATCCACACATATCTCAAAATCAGTGAAGTCTAGGTTTTCTAAAATCTCATTCTTCACCAATTTTTCAATTCTATTTCTAGAGATATGCCCCAACCGTCTATGCCACAAGATTGAGGATTTTTCATTAATTAGACCACGTTTTAAACCAATATTCGAATGCAGAGTTACTAATGATTGTGCAAACTCATGATTTAAGGTAATTTTATATTAACCATCACATAAATTACCAGAACCAATCACTTTTGAATTAAACATTAAATTGAGTTTTCCACAATTAAATAAAACTGAATATCCAACACGATCTAATTTGGATAACGAAACTAAATTCCTAGAAATTGAAGGAACATAAAAAGTGTCTTCTAGATCCATCTAATGACCCGTCTCTAAGATCAGTCGATAAGTTCCTATAGCTACGACTTCAGCTTTGAGATGATTCCCTATATAAACAAATCTTTCATTTTCCTTCGATTTCCTGGTTGAGAAGTATCCCTGCATGTCATTTGTAATGTGGGTCGTGGCCCCAGAGTCAATCCACCACGTAGTAGAAGATATTTCAGTAAGATTTGATTATAACAAACAAAAGAAAATTTCTTACCTTTATTTTCGAACCAAGCCTTTCACTTGCTGCAGCCTTTCTTCACATGTCCCTTCTTGCCACAAAAGTAGCACTTGACAATGAAACCATTCTGAGCCTGATTTTCTTCCCAGTTCATTCTTTTTCTTTGGTGGATTTTTCTTTGATTTTACAAACTTACCCTTTTTTTCTTTATAGCTCCATAAGTTACAGCCAATGCAGTTTGACGTCCTTCCTCCCTCAACCTCACTTCTCCTGAACACACATATTAGTCAGCTCATTCAAACTCCACTTATCTTTATTGGTGTTATAGTGAATTTTGAATGCGCCGAACTGTGATGGAAGTGAGTTGAGAATAAACTGCACGAGGAAAGTTTTATCAACTTGCATTCCTAAAGTTTTAAGCTTTGCAGCTTTGTCAGCCATATTGAGGATATGATCCTAAACTCCTCGGTTGCCATCATATTTCATTGTTGTCAATTCAGCCATAATAGTACCAGCAAGTGCCTTGTCAGCAGATCTAAATCGATCTTCAACAGCCTTTAAGTATTCCAATGTATTAACTGTTTGAGGTAAGGAGGTCTTGATGTTATTTGCAATGGTCATCTTCATGAACATCAAACTGAGTCTATTGGACCTTTTCCAAGATTCAGAAAGGACAACTTGTCCTGCAGTACTATATTCATTAATGTCTGCAGGTTTATCTTCAAGCAATGCCATATCGAGGTCCAACACACCCAGTGTAAACTGAACATGTTCATACCATTCCGAAAAATTCGAGCCAATAAGTAGAGGGACGCCCGATGCAAGAGAGTGCAATGAGGTGGGAACTTTCACTGAAATAAGATAGAACAATATACATATTAAAGCTTTGAGAATTATGATGAACTATTGATATCACATAAGTCTTTCCTTTGGGCAAAACTTAGGTATATTTATTGTCCACTCGTCAAGAATCACTTATGTAGGTCTAAAGCAATTTATGCAATTTTCCAACTAGTCATGTTACCTTTGGGTATTTAATTCTAATCTGTTAAATTACATAAGTTACATTATCCTACCCAGTTTATAATTATTTGAAAGTGACTCTTCTTTGGGCTAGTCTCAATCTCCTAATTATAATTGCAATTGAGAATATTATCGACCTTAATGTTACCCTTTTAACAATTCTTTTATGTAATTCTATATTCATAAGTTTTACAAATCTAAGCCACTTTGGCAGCTACTAAATTAGTCAACCTTATGAATAAGGAACTAACCAACAATATTATGTATTCATTAATTTTGAGTTATTTAATTATCATTAATTCAATCACAATTTTAATGAGATCACTATTTATAATTTCTAAAATTTCTTTTATATGATTACAATTACCAATATAATAATAATAATAACTCTGGATGAACATGAACATTTATATATCAAAAACATGTAATATAACAATCATGAATATCTCATATAATGGTTAATAAGAATTACACCTAATATGAATTAATCACTTTAATATTTAATATTCAATGTCATAAAATTATATCATGATATCAATTTCAAATCATGAAAATATATAAATATTTAACAATAATAAACAATAAGTGTGCATAATTAAACAAGGCAAAAACATAACCCTCTAATATGATACAATCAAATAAATATATTTATTTAATAGACCCAACGATTCAACAAAATTCTAAGATTGCTTTTAATCTATGCACTTTATTATAATTATGATGATTATAATAATTATTATTATTGTTTAAAATTAATAATAAATCAAAACATACATATTCACATTTACATGCCATTCACCACTCGTAACCTGGCTTGTATTACTCACCATTTGTTTCCAAGGCCGCATCTCTGCGGAAAGAGGCCCAGAGAATTTCCTGCCTAACTTAAATAGGAGCACTATGTAAAGATCATTTAAATAATTATGAGTTATAACAATTATTCATAAATATAAATTATTCCAATGTGTATTGATTCACAAAACGAAAACTCTAATACCATATGTAAGTATTAATAATACATGTAACCATAATAATAATGCGGAATTAAATTTAACAGGATCTTGAATTCAATACAACTCAAGAATAAAACGAACATACCTTTGTCAGCCATTGAATTAGAGAAGTTGAGAAAATACCCCTAACAGTTGAACCTTGAATTCTTGGCTCACTTTCTGCTCTCTGTCTCTCTTAATTAGGATGACTATAAAACTTAAAGTGATGGAAAAATACTCATTATATGAAAGAGGAGTCACCCATCCTTATATAGAGGAGAGAAGAGGGCCAAATAAACTCTATCAGAAGAATTCCTGATCCATCAAGGTTTCCTTCTTATCTTAGAAGAGTGATTATATTAAAATTCTAATTACTGAACTTTATATATAATATTGGCTTTATCTAATTATGAAATCTAAATAAAATAAAACATGTAAAAATATGTAGGCTATTGGGTCACACTAGAAAATAAATCCAACACTATCACCTTCTTTTTTTCCTTTCCAATTTTTTTTTTTTTTTTTTTTTTTTTTTGCACGATCAAATTGCTCCAGAGTTGTATTACACAATTAATGCTTGTTGAAAACCTGGCAACAGTTGTATTACACAATTAATGCTTGTTGAATTTTAGGTAACACATTGTGCGTCACAGAAATATAGAAAAGGTTCGTTATAAAAAAAATTTAAAATGCCATTTTTTATTATTATTTGTTTTTAGTAAAAAAAAAAAAATTAAGATTTCACACATATATTTAAATGTGCATCTAGATTATTTGCAAATAATTTTTTTTTAAAATTGACTAAAATATGAAAAAGTTGCTAAAAACAAAAAATAAAAATTGAAATAAAAAACTCAACAATATTTTCAAAAAATGAAACCAAACATAATTTTTGTTGTGGAACAATTTGATTGTGCAAAACATAAATAAAATAAAAATCAGATTAAGGGTTATTCAAAAATTGCCAATATTAAATTTTATATTTTTAGATAAAGATTTTAATTACAAAAAAGATAAATATGTTACCGAAAATAACTAGGATTTCAAATATAAGTTTTTTTTAATTGTGTAATCTCTTAACCAATCATAAAATGTCACGGTACTTGAATTGTAGGAACTCCTACATACTAGGCTAGAGGAAAACCTTCTCAATAATGATATGACATTCTAATAGTATCTAACTAATAGTAACCCGTGCGATGCAGGAAAAAATAAACTATATATATTTTGTGTGATAAATAAATCATTTTAATCTTAAATTATGTCTTAATAGTGGCAAGCCATGATGTTAAGCCATCTAAGTAGATGTTAACAATAATTAACTCACAAAATTTCACAATAAAATTTGATATGCATTAAAAATTATTAATTATAAAGATTGTTGGGAATAATAGTATCGCAATCATTTGATAACATAAATAACTTGTATCAAATTATACAAAACATTAAAAAAAGAAATTCTATAAACTCAGAAAAGTTATCATAAATTTACTTAGATTTTTAAATCAATGGTGTATATTATTATTGTGGGACCAAATTATGAATAAATATATCAACTTTTAATTATAATTTATAAGTAGTTTTTAAAATTTTTTAGTCTAAGTTTGTTACCTTACTCATAAAAAGAACTTCTCAAACAAATTATTAATTGATTATGTTAGCAACTTTCTATCATTGATCTTTTCTATCAATAACAAACGCATATCTTATCAAAGTATAAATCCTTCTTCATAATCATTTTCTTCATAGTTTGAATAATACTTACATAGTTCCTACATCATTTACAAAATAAAATTTAATCAAGATAAGAATTTTGTAAGATTATAAAAATTATATAAGAAAATGGTTTTAATCTATTTTAGTTATAAAAAAATGTTGAAAATTTATTTGAATTGTACTTGAAGAAATATAACAAATAATAGCTTTAATCATTAAATACCCCAAAAAAAAAAAATTATACAGGTTACTTAACGAAAAAATGATCGAATGCAACTAAAGTCATGGACATTGAATTAAATCATATGGGCTCTAAATTGATAGTATAATCTAATAAATCAACTAATAATAATAGAGAGATATTGATAAATATGTAGTACTTTCCTATCATCTTTGTATTATATTCCTTAATTTCATATATCATATGAAAGTTTTACTCGTCTCGATCCTTTAATAAAATAAGCACCAAGAAAATAAATTTGATAAGAAATTGGTTCTAAACTTTATTATTGAAAAAACAAAAATTTCAAAGAGAGAATTTAGAGATGGGATTGAAGAAATACTATAATAAATGACAGCCTTATCAAAAAAAAAAAACACATAGTAATGATCTAATGCAAATTATTTTTAATAACTAATAGAAAGAATATCAAATTATTACCTTGGAAAAATAAAGTAACGAAAATTAATTTTTTGAGATTTTTGTGTTGCCTTCTCCCATGCAGCCTTCATTATTTTCTTATTAATACTCTTCTCATTCAGAGTGAACCAATTTCATTATTAATACTCTTTTCATTCAAAACCAATAATTTTATTTTTTATTTTTTTATCTTTATCACTTGGTAGATAATAACAAATAATAAAAATTATCAAGAGAAGGTTAAGAATTTAAGAGGAGATAAAAAAATTATAGATAAGGACACTTCATAAGATAAAAAGTCAAAAAAAAAAAAAAAAAAAGGGTAATATGTGATAGAAGGAGAAAAAAAAATGAGCAAATCAAAATAAAAATTTAGATATATATGTTTTTGATAGATATATAAATTAACAAATCATATCTTTATCTAAATTTTATTATTTTAATTTTTTGTAAATCAATTATTTAATCTTTATCTTTATATGTAGACCACGAAATTAATCTGTATAATTTATTTATTAATTTTATACGTTTATTTATCTCTAAGTCATGAAATTAATTTTTTTAAATAATGTTTTTAATTTTTATTTTTATCTATAGGTCATAAAATAAATTTTTATAAATTATAGAAAACATGAAAAATGATCCAAGAAGGTTGCCACGTAGGAAAGAAAGAGTTTTAAAATTATGAAAATTTAGGAATAAATATTAATTTCATTATTAATACTCTTCTCATTCAGAGCCAATATATATATATATATAATCTTTATCACTTGGTAGATAATAACGAATAATAAAAATTATCATGAGAAGGCTAAGAATTTAAAAGGAGATAAGAACTTAAAAATAAGGGCATTTCATAATATAACAAATTTTAAAAAAAAGAAAAAAAAAGAAGAAAAAGAAGATAATATGTGATAGAAGGAGAAAAAAAATATGAGTAAATCAAAATAAAGATTTAGATATATATGTTTTTGATAGATATATAGATTAACAAATCATATATTTATCTAAATTTTATTATTTTATTTTTTTGTAAATCAATTATTTAATCTTTATCTTTATATTTAGACCACGAAATCAATCTTTATAAATTATTTATCAATTTTTATATGTTTATTTATCTATAAGTCATGAAATTAATTTTTTAAATATTTTTTAATTTTATCTTTATCTATAGGTCATGAAATAAATTTTCATAAATTATTTATGAAAAAAATGCGTAATTTTGTTTTCTTTTAAATCAATTATTTAACCTTTATCTTTATTTGTAGGCCATGAAATTTATTTTTATAAGTTACTTATCAACTTTTATATGTTTATTTATGGGAAAAAATTTTAAATTATCTATAAGTTATGAAATTAATTTTTTTAAATTAATTGTTTAAATTTTATCTTTATTTGTAGACTATAAAATTAATTTTCAGTTTTTATATGTTTATCTATATGGCGGAATTTTGAAATTCAAATCTTTATCCATAAGTAATGAAATTAATTTTTATTTTAATTAATCAAACAAATAGAAAATGAAAAAAAAATAGAAAACGTGAAAAACGATCCAAGAAGGTTGCCACATAGGAAAGAGAGAGTTTTAAAATTATGAGCATTTAGGAATAAATATTTAGAGGTTTTTGACAAAACAACTACATTTGGTTATATATATAGTATAGATAGATAGATAGGGGGTTTAAAGGAATTGGTAAATGTTATACCGTGTTGCTCACATGGGGTCGCATCTTTATTATTAGGGTTAGATTTTTTTTTCGTGTTGAGATCTCAATATAAGAAAACTGGAAGGGTTTATAGGACTTACCACATGTCTCGTTTCAATAATCTGAACAGTTCATTTTGTAAGGCTGTCAATTATTCATAAAAAAAAAAATTAGTTTAATCCGATAATCCTAACCTTTTTCATTTTATACATTTGTGTCTGAAAAAATGGACAACAAGTATGCTTTCAAAACAGATCATTCATTTTTTAGAGACAAATACGATAAAATGAAAGGTTGCGATTATTGGATCGCCTTAAATTTTTTCCATAAATAATATACATTGCGGATCCTACAAAATAAACGGTTCGGATTATCGAAATGGAGCCTGTGTTGGGCTCTATAGGCACACAGTAATCTCAATGTTTAAACTTCCTATTGAAATTGAGGTGTATGGGATGATTGGTATAGGTGGCAAAAAGATCCTTCAATGGGGTGAAGGAGCTTTATTAGCTGGAAGAATAGATTTTTGAATCTCTTCATAGAGTTGGAGCAATTTCCCCATTTCCAAAATATAATAATGAAGAGAATAAAAATGGCAACAAGAAAGAAGGGAAAAAAAGATAATAGTGCCAAAATATTCATAGGGAATAACAAACTGTACATCTTACAGTAGCATTGGAATGATGTATATGTATAAATATTTTTAAAAAAATAAAAGATACTCACAGCATGTTGTGCATAAATTCTCCTTTTGGAAGGTTGAATTTTTTTATGTAGTCAACTGATGCTGATGCTGATGCTGATGCTGATGCAGATGCAAAACAATTCCTAGAGCATAAAAGCAAGAAATTAAGTTTAAGGTCAGATCAGAAAACATAATTATTGAAGCATTTTACATCAACCATGGCTGGAGGGCCTCACAAAGGAACAAATTATATTTATAGATACATACTCTTTGAGATTTAAAGCCATTGCTCGCACATATTTCTTATGGTGTGTAAAGGTTGTTATCGTTTTACCTACCAAACAAAAATCAATTGCTATCATTAGAAACTTAAAGGAGAAAAGAAACACACAAACAAAAGTACAAAAATCAAAAACCAGAATATTGATTACCAAATCTATGATCCCACAACTTTATCGTTGTATCATGAGAACCAATTACAACTTATGGATCCTGAAACAAACATTTCACAATGAGGTTTGATCACAAGAAAAGGACTTCCTTGCTATAAATAGATGTTATAATGCACCATGTTGGAGACCAAGCCTCTATCTCTATATTTTCGACATTGAGAGGAAAGGCCCAGTCTCTCTCCACTTTCATGTTGATCACCAACAGAAGTATATTTTTGTGTTGTGTCCTTTAGCATAAATTATCAAATCACCCTATGCTTCTAGCATCTCTGACATGACTAAAAAGTATAATATATCTAATAGATGAAGAAAAATATTCTAATGTTGAAGCCACTCAGAAATTTTATATAGTTTCTCTCCCACACGATTCTGTCACAATTTTATTTAGTCTAGAGATACAAAATACTTTTTAAGAAGCACATGCAATTTTATTTCAGAAGGAACTAACAGTACCATCTGGGTGAAAGGCAATTGATCGTACTCCTATAGCCTGGAAGAAAAAAAATGAAACAAGAAAATTGTGTTGAAAAAAAAATTCCATCTCCAACCACTAGCAGTGAACTCAACAACTTGTCCCTGCAATTTCTAGTTAAAGAAAAGGAAAAATCAATGCTTTATAAGACTTCAGTAGGTAACTAAAAAAATATAAACTTTCACAGATATTCAATTATAAATTATCAATGAGTTTAGGATCACACAACCCCAATACCTCTTTCGATCTGGTAGATCCAATCAGTTCCAATGTCTCCAAATCCCAAAACTTCACTGTCCTGTCTGCTGAACCTGGAAAATAGCTCACCCATGACTATAACTTACTAGGGAAAGAAAGTGAAAATAAGAAGCCAATTTAGAGAACAAATGAGGCAGGAAATCTTATATAATCCACTTCAATTCTATTCAATAAAAAAGAGCAATCTCGATGTAGAAAAGAACATTGTTGTAATGAATGGTGTTAATTGAATGTATATATGAAAGACAAGGGGTTTTGTATGTGGTTACAGATGTACATAAACAATTTCAATGATATTAACAAATCCATAAAAGAAAATTAAAAAAATAAAAATAAATAATAGAATGAAACGGAACAGAGAGAAAGAGAAGGGTGTATAAGTCTGAATGAAGCATGTGTTTGGTGGCTGTGAAAATATGTGATTCGAATGGAAAAGGAAACTGATGGAGATGTGAAACTGGGAAAATGCGAAGAATTGGAAGGAAAATGGAAAAGAAGAGGACGATTGATGCAATAAAGAGAGAGAGAGAGAAGAGAGAGAGAGAGAGAGAGAGAGCATACAGGCGTCGTCACTTGCTGAGTGAGTAAGAGAGGCGCGATTGAGACTGACTGCTGCTAGCCGTCGTCGCTCGTTGCTCGCTGCTCGGAGCAAAATTCCACCATCGTCGCTCACTTGGGATTTTTGCTTCAAAGGTTTTAGGGATTTTGGGGAAAAAGAGCTCAAATATGGATTTTGGGGAAAATGAGCGCGAATGGGCTAAATGAGCGGGATATAGAAAATTTTTATTATTTTTTGCGACGGCATATTTCAACCGTCACAAATGATGAATCTAACAAATAAAACGACGCCGTTTTAATTAGAGTTTTTTTGCGATGGACAATTGCCGTCGCAATTTGTGCTCTATTTGCGACAGTAAATTTTTCCCGTCTCAAAAAGGTTTGTTTTGCGATGAGATGTAAGGCGTCGCAAATACTTTCGTATTTAAACACACATTTTCTTGTATGTTTATTTGCAACGGGTCACTGCCGTCGCAAAAGGTATTTATTGGCAACGGTTGAAAATGACGTCGCAAAAGACCATTTTTTGCGACGGGATGATTGCCATCACAAAAAGTTCTCTGTTATTTAACCTCTTTTCTTGTAGTGTATTAATTTTTTGCTGGGCAATATATTGTTAAATTTGAAGTAGAACTTTATGGAAATTCATAAGCTCTAACAAATTTTGGATTGGGTTTGGACTAAGATATTGAGCAACTCAAAACTCAAATTACACATATATATATATATTAGTCATTCAATGATATTAAAACTATGTAGACCGGTGGATTATATTCATTATATATCATTTACATAAGTAATGTAATATAAAATCTTATAATTTCCTTTTTCCACTTAGAAATAACAAAAACTATCAGAACGATGTATCAATTTCTCGATTTTTCTCACATCCTTGTCTCACTTTCACCGTATAAAATATTTTTTATGTTATTAATGAGTGTCCCAACAAAATATATTAATAAAATCTCATCTTTAACAAATAATTAGCCAAGCTGGAAAAAAATCCTCAATTTTGTAGACAATTCAAACTTAGAGTTTAATTTATTCACTACAACATAAGAGTTTTAGAGGCTAAATGTTTTGGTTTTTAAAAGTGAAAATTTTGTTACAAAAGACATTTAGAGACTAATTTTTATTGTCATGAGATAGTCGTTAAAAGGTCGTCTTGAAAAGTAAAAAATAAGGCTTTTAGCGACAAAATTTTAAAAATGTCACTCATAATAGACTTTTAGTGACAAAATAATTTGGTCTCAAAATGGTTTATTTTTTGAGACAAAAAATTTGGTCCCAAAAGGATAATAATTCATCGCTAATGTCTAATTTTTGTTGTTAAAAATATAATAACAACATTTTTCGCAACAAAAATATTTGATCCCTAAAAAATAATTTTATCTCTAAATTTTGGTCTCCAAAACCTTAATTTTTTATAGTGATTGTACTCAAGTTGGAATTGGGTTACAATTCGAACCTAGTCAGAGTTTAATTTACTGTAATCAAGTTGAAATTGGGTTAGCAAATTCTTGTTGCAGGCAGGAATGGATCTAAGGGATGCAGGCAGGTGGGGTCACACTCAAAATTTTTAAAAACTATGTATATCATACTAATAATTAGTAAGATTATTTTAAACTAGAGTACTTCCCACTTCTAAAATTTCAATAGTTCGCACCTTCCAAATTATTTACATTACAAAATTTTATAAAAAAATTTATAAATTAAGTTTTATCAAATATTGATCAATTCTATTTGTTATATTTTTATAGTATTTAGAGTTACTTATATTTTTTTTTTTTTTATTTAAGGTAAACTACCATTAGGTCCTAATAATTGGACTTAATTCCCATCAAGTCCTATTGAAAATAAATCCTAATAAAATCGTTGTTAAAAATAATTTTTTGTGACTTTTTTTGCCCATGTTGCTAAAATTTACAATTACTAACTTTTTTATCACGGTTTTATAAATTAACACTAAAAGTTACAATTAGTGACATTTTTCTATAATGGATTTTTCAAACTGTCACTGAATGTCGAAAACTAGTGACTTTGTGTGATATTTTTTTAAATTGTCACTAAAACTTATAATTAGTGACATTTTTTGTGACAATTTTTAAATTACTGCTAGAAATTAACAATTAGTGATACTTTTTAATAATGTTTGATTTAATATACTATTAATTCTCATATAACCTATTGGACAATAAATCTACCTATTAGGATCTACAGGTAAGTCTCCATTTATTTATTATTATTCTTGTTTTCTGCTCATATTATTTATGTTTTTTTTTTCCTTTTATAAATCATACTTTAATTTGCTTATGCATCTTATTTTGCATTCATTCTTATTTGTTCATTCTTTAGAAATAGAAATATTGTCTGTAAATAAAAATATTATCTACTTTAACATGACATTCTTAAAATAAGTTCATAAAATTTAATACCGCTTATTTAAACAGATTATCATTGTACTCATAAAAACATAAATTTTCAATTATAATTTTTTTTTCAAAACTAAACTGTATAACAAGATGGAAGATGATTTTATAACAAGTTATTTGATCATATTTATTGAGAAATTTATTAATTAAGATTTTGATGTTGAGCTTATCATAGATGTTTTATATATATATATATATATATATAATATATATTATAAAAAGTGGCTATTACAACATTTTCAAATAATTAACTTTAGTAGGCAGAGACATATATAATAATAGTTAATATTTTGTTAAGTTAATGCAGACAAAAGAAATATGTCTAATTAAATTTTTGTTCTCAATTATCTTGACAAAGAATGTATGATTAATAGGAACATTATTCATTTTTTTATGCTAGTATAAATCAAAATTTTAAAATTTAAAATTATTTTTTTCAATAAAAAGTTACACGTTTTTGCCCCCCAAACCTTAAATTCTAGATCTGTCCCTAGTTGCAAGTTAGACTTGACTGGGGCAACTCTCAATACAACTTAGGTTAGGCACGGACAACCTCTCAATCCAATTAAACTTGCCCAAGTTGCATCTCAAAATAGAATAATCATTTTTTAGTCTCTAGATGGAATAATTATTTTTTTACAATAGTAAATAATAATTTCAGTTGTAATACATTTTACATCATTTTTTTAATAAATCAAATATAAAAGTAAACATTGTAATGAATTATTATTATATTTCAGTTCATTCTAATCAAACAAATCCATCATAAGGGTTTTATTGAATTAGCTAGTGTGAAAGTTTGAAATTCATCTCATTTTGACTAAAGTAAATACAAAAATTATAAGGTTTTCAGTGAAATACCCTTTCTTTATGCTAAAAGTAGTCTTCAGCAAAATCAGCCCCAGATAGCCTCGACACCAGATGCATTGATAGATTGTCTGAGTCCTTAATCAATTCTATAATTCCTATACAATGTTGAAAATGGTGTCCATTTTTTTTAAAAAAAAACTATATTATTAGCAGGGATGCTTTTCATATTTATCTGTTCTTGATGTGACCCATTACAATAAAGAGGAAATATTTAAGAAAAATGAGTGAGACCTCTAAAAAGGAAGCTCTAAAGGAGCATTAAATTGTCTTTTTTCTCCTTATGTTTTGTCTTTTATCTCTCTCTTTTTCTTTTCTTTTTCTTTTTCTTTTTCTTTTTTTATAGGAAAATGAATGAGAGCCCTAATTAGTGTCATCACTAATACTGCCACAGTGTGTGTTGTGCTTCTTTTTTTTTTTTTTTTTTACCTCATTAGTGGTGGGTTAGAGATACCAAATTAGTGGTACGTAGCATTGCTGTTTTTTATATATGGTGCCAGCTCATGAGAGCTACTTTAGAGCAGCTCTAATTAGAGCTCTCTAGCAAATCTGAATATTTAAATGAAGTTGATCCCTGTTCTACAAAAGACTCACGCTCATTTGGATATTAGTTTTTTGATTTTTTTATGAGGTAAAAAAATAAAAAAAATTTACCATAATTTTTTTAGTTGTATTGAAAATCATGAATTATTGAGATGTTGGCCTTTTTTTTTTTAATAATTTTCTTGACTTTTTAACCTGTTTAGCACAAACACAAAATTTCCAAACAAGGCCTAATGGCATTTTAATTTTAAAAAGTACGCATTTTGACCGTCCTAAAAATATTAAAAAGCAAAAAAGATTTCATTTGCACTTCGTAAAAGTTACACTTTTTTTTTTTTTTGAACGAAACAATCTAATTACTCAAAATTGAAAGAAAGACGGTTAACAAGATCCATTGGAGGACAAGAAACCCAATTCAATGGCAAAACCTCATCTAAACAAGTACGAGCTGTCCAAATGCGCCGCCTCATTACCTACTTTGAGGTACCATTTGAAGGACACAAATGCTCTACTAGCCAAAGATCTAATGTCACCTACAATTACACCAAACTCCCACGGAGGTACCTTTTCCGAAACACATAACTAGATGACCTCCAGGTTGTCACCTTCAATTTCCACATGGGATACGTTGAGAGAAATAGCCATGAGACACACATACCGAATAGCTAAAGCCTCCCCTTGCGCAATGGATGATAGACTAATCTTCTTAGCCAGCTTATCAATCATACGACCCCTCACATCCCAAACAATAGCCCCCTTCCCTGAATTGGGCTTGGAGGCCACATCACAATTAAATTTCAAGACACCCAACAGAGGAGGAGACCAGCTATCCAACCTATGCGCTCTACTGCTACCACCTGCACCAGATGAGGAAAGATGCCCAGCAACTTAGTTACCTAGCTGAACATCCCAAAACTCCTACTCTTCTCGACATGCCTTAGCTACTGTTTCCCGTGGATTCAATGGTATGTGCTCAAAAATGCATTCGTTCCTTGACTTCCATATATGCCAAGCGAGCCACACTAGCTTACACAAGATAGAGCTTCCTTGTGGTGAAGACCCAAATTTTGCAATTCGATTTCCAAACCAGCTATTTGCCAAAACAACAAAGCGTGAATCCACTCTGAGGCCTAACCCACCAAACCACAGTGCTTTAGTCCAAGGACATCCAAACAGTAAATGCTCCACAGATTTGGAATTGTGATTACACATTGGACACCTAGCCTCAGGAGAGCATTTCCTCAAAAATAAATTGTCTTGTGGCCAAAGAATTGTTGCAAATCCTCCAAAGGAAGTGCCTCAGTTTATGAGGGATCTCCAAGATTCATAACCATTTCCATTCTTTATTTGTCCACACACATGACAAAGACAGTAAACATGAGTGATCAACTGCCTTCTTAACAACATTGTGGTTCCCCGATCTCACCGTATAACACTCTTTAGAGTCATAATGCCACACCAAGTGATCCTCTTTATCGCCAACTGAGATTGGGATGGAAAAAATGGCCTCACATTCATTACCCAAAACAGCATTCTGAAGGTTACCCCGGGCCGATAGTTTAGTAGATGGAGTAATGAAATCACTCACCTTCTGTATTTCATTCCCTAGTTCATGTTTTGCCGCAACTTTGAATCCTCCTACTCCAGGTATCCAACAATCATCCCAAAAATTAATAGATGCTCCATTTCAAACTTGCCATCTAAGGCCCCCGTTCAACATTTCCCTCCCTTGCAACAAGCTAGCCCAAACCCACGAAGCATGAGCCCCCTTAGTTGCATGTCGAAAGTCAAGGTGAAGGAAATTGATCCCTTTCATGATCTGAGCAAAGAAAGAATTAGGAAACTGAATAAGCAACCAACCTTGACGAGAAAGAAGTGCAATGTTGAAAGCTATAAAGTCCCAAAATCTGAACCTTCCATTTTGTTTTGATAAAGTCAACTTGTCCCAAGAGATCCAATGGATCACCCTTCCACCAAAAATTGCGTATATAGGAGCTAAGCTTATCACACAATTTATTTGGAAATGTAAAGCATGCCATTGCATAAGAAGGAATAGCATGTGCCATGGCCTTGATAAGATTCCCCCTTTCGGCAGGAGATAGTAGCTTTGCCTTCTAACTTTGCAACTTAGATAACGCCCGTTTGCAAATAAAATTATAGGCATCAGACTTTGATATACCCCAACAAGAAGGAAGACCCAAATATTTTGCATTGGCCTTAATCCCATAAATGCCCAACACACCACACAACACAACACAACACCTGCTTCTTCCGACTCTCCATACTTGCCGAGAACTGAACCCCTGATTTTTCAAAATTAATGGACTGCTCCGAGGCTTCCTCATAAATTTTAAGAACACGAATTACCTCCCTGCACTTCACCTCCTCAGCTTCAAAGAACAGAAGGTCATCATCGACAAATAAAATATGGAAAAAAATGGGGCACGTACAACGAATGCGCAGGCCGGCTAGTCATTGATCCGCAACGTTTCTCTCTATTAGCTTTGAAAGGACATAAATAACCAAAATAAACAAGTATAGTGATAAAAGGTCACCCTGCCGGAGACCTCTGAATGGTATGACACTTATCTGTTTGGCCCCATTAACCACAACCGAATAAGAGACAATCGCTACACACTCCATGACCCATTACACCCATCTCGAATGGAAACCCATATTCACAAAAACAGCTTGTAAGAACTCCCATTGCACCCGATCATAGGCCTTATTGAAATCCAATTTAAGAGCCAAGTCCTCTGATTTCCCTTTTCTTATCTTAAGCGAATGAAACACCTCATGTGCTACAATGATGTTATCCTAAATGAGATGCCCGGACATAAAAGCCGATTGAGTAAGAAACACCACAACCCCAAGAATTGTCTTCACCCTATTAGCAAGGATTTTCTTTATAATCTTGACACTAAAGTTACACAAACTTATAGGTTTGAAGTGTGCCAATTTTGTCGGGGCTAAAACTTTTGGAATCAAGACCGAATTTTGATTGAGTTCTTTAAGCAAATAACTGCCCCGAAAGAAGCTTCTTACTACTTTACAAACCTCCTGACCCACTACCGTCCAATACTGCTGATAGAAATAACTCGAAAAGCCTTCCAGTCCAGGCGCCTTTAGCGCACCAAGCTGAAACACCGCTGCCCAAATCTCCTCATTCGATACCTCTCAGATTAACTGCCCATTCACAGGTTCAACCACCTCTAAAGCTGCATCCATGGCAAAAGAATTCTTGCTCTTATAAAGGTCTAAAAAATAATGAAAAAAAGCCGAATCAATCTCTTTGTTGGAGGATACCTAACTGTCATCATCCAACTGTAATTGAAGCACTTGATTTCGTTGCCTCCTTTGATTAATAGTAACATGAAAGAAGGCGGAATTTTTGTTCCCAAAGTTAAGCCAATTGATCTGAGACCTTTGGTGCAAATACATTTCCTTTCTTTGCAAAAAAACTTCAACCTTAGACACCAACTTTTCTTGGAGAGCCAGGTTTTCATCTGTAGCGGTTGACCTTGAATGCTTGCAATCTAGCCGCGCAACTTTGCAATTTTCTTCTTACTGTGGAAAACAGTGAACTAATTCTCATTAAACTGAATGTATGTGTGAAGCTCATATATATACAAATATAGGAACTGATACTCTGTTATGATCTGTAACAAACTAACAGCTCATATATATGCAAATATAGGAACTGATACTCTGTTATGATCTGTAACAAACTAACAAACTAATAACAAATCTACTAACTGAATAACAGAGTTAATAACTAACTAACTAACTGCAAGAGAGGTTGCTTTAACATGCCCCTGCAAACCCATGGGGGAAGACACCATGAGTTTGTCTTTAAGGTATTGAAACCGAGAGACAGACAACGGTTTGGTGAAGATGTCGGCCAATTGATCAATGGTGGGAACATAATGGAGAGAAAGCCGTTTAGCAAGCACTTGTTCCCGAACAAAATGGCAATCGACCTCTATATGCTTGGACCGGGAATGAAACACCGGGTTGGAGGCCAAAGCAAGAGCAAACAGATTATCGCACCAGATCACAGGCACAGTAGGAGAAGAGACAAACAAGTCAGCAAGTAACATACGGAGCCAACTAACTTTAGCAGCAGCATGGGCTAAAGCCCGATATTCAGCCTCGGTGGAGGAACGAGAGACAGTGGCCTGTTTCTTGGCAGACCAAGAAACTAGATTGGAACCCAAAAAAACACAATACCTAGATGTGGACTTACGATCAATAGTGTCGCCTGCCCAATTGGAATCAGAAAAAACATGAAGATCAAAAGTGCTTGGGGTATAGGTAAGACCATGAGAGAGTGTACCCTTAACAAAGCGAAGCAAACGTTTAACAGCAGAGAAATCACCAGTGGTAGGTACATGCATGTGCTGGCAAGCTTGGTTGACAGCCAAAGAGAGATCAGGACGAGTGATGGTTAAGTATTGTAAAGCCCCAACAATAGTACGATAGAGAGAAGGATTAGCAAAAAGAAAATCAAAAGTAGGGGAGAGACCAGGTTTAACGGAAATAGGAGATGGGCAAGGCTTACAATCAGCCATCCCAGCTTTGGAAAGGATCTCCTGAGCATATTTATGTTGAGAAAGGAAATAATGTGTATCAGAGGTGTGAACCGAGATCCCAAGAAAATAAGACAAATGGCCTAACTCTTTCATAGAGAAAACAAGATGCATTTGAGTAACTAAGGTGTGAATATGAGAAGGATCACTGCTAGTGAGCAAGATATCATCAACATAAACCACTAAAATGGTAATAGAATGAGGGGTTTTGTGAATGAAAAGAGAGGAATCACAATGACTGTTATGAAAACCTTGAGAAAGCAAGAATGTAGAAAATGTAGAATACCAAGCACGGGGGCTTGTTTAAGCCCGTACAAGGCCTTATGAAGCTTACACACATGAGTAGGAGAGGAAGAATCAACAAAACCAGGAGGTTGGGTCATGAAAACCTCTTCTTCTAGCTTACCATGAAGGAAAACATTGGATATGTCCAACTGTTTGAGAGGCCAGTGATGATGTAAGGCAAGACAAAGAATAATCCGAATTGTAGGAAGCTTGGCAACGGGACTGAAAGTCTCCTGAAAATCAATACCTTCTTGTTGGAGGTATCCTTTTGCAACAAGACGGGCCTTATATCGAGCAATCGAACCATCAGAGTTGCGTTTAATCTTGAAGACCCATTTACACCCAATTTGATTTTTATGAGAAGGCAAGGGAACTAAGGACCATGTGTTCTGCCTTTGCAAAGCTCCAAACTCTTCTTGCATAGCCTTAAACCAAACAGGAGAGGTAAGGGCAGCTTGGTAAGTAGGAGGTTCAGAATCAGTATATAAAGAAGAAGAAATACTGAGTGAAGCAGAGGGGCTAGAAGATTTGGACCGAGTGATCATAGGATGAAGATGAGTAGATGAAGAAGAAGGAAGAGGTGGAAGGTCAATGTGTAACGAGTGAATAGGATAGGAATGTATAGTAGAGGTAGTAGGCTGGGTTGAGGAGAATACAGTAGCAGAAGGCAAGACAGCAGCAGGTAAACCCATAGCTGGAGACTGAGGCTCAAAAGGTAAAACAGCAGCAGAAGGCAAGGCAGTAGGTAAACCCGTAGCTGAAATCTGAGGTAACCGAGAAGAAGATGGTAAATCAGATGGAGGCAGAGCAGCAGTAAATGGCAGTGAAGACAAAGCTGGCAGCACTGGAATTGGAGACTGAGTGGGATGCTGGGAAGAGGAAGCTGTAGCTGGTGCACAAGAAGACTGAGGAACAGGTGGAGAAACCCAAAAGAAAGTCTGAATATCTTTCAAGGAGGAAGGCTGAGATAAAGCAGTACAAGAAGAAGAAATAGAAGACATAGAGAAAGGAAAAATATGCTCATGAAAAATCACATGGCGAGACAAATATAGTTTTCCAGATTTAGGATCAAAACATCTATATCCCTTAGCAAATGGATGATATCCCAAAAATACACAAGACACAGATCTAGGATGTAGTTTAGATGAACTATATGGTTGAAGCCAAGGAAAACATTGACAGCCAAATACTCTAAAGAAAGAATAATCTGGAATAGCATGAAACAACACTTCATAAGGAGATTTATTAGCTAGAATAGAAGAAGGCATTCTATTAATAAGAAAAGTAGCAGTAGCAACTGCATCAAACCAAAAATGTAATGGAAGAGAAGCATGATGAATCAAGGCAATGGTAGTTTCAATAATGTGTCTATGCTTGCGCTCAGCCACACCATTCTGAGCGGAGGTGTAAGGACAGGAATGTTGATGAACAATCCCATGATTTAAGAGAAAAGCTTGCATTTTATTATTGAAATATTCTATACCACCATCAGTGCGAAGAATTTGAAGTGCAGTAGAAAATTGCTTTTCAACATAAGATTTGAATTCAACAAATTTAGCGAAGACCTCACTTTTGTAAGCTAAAGGATAGAGCCAAGTAAAGCGGCTAAAATCATCTACAAATATTACATAAAACTTGAAGCCAGATGTAGATTTATTAAAAGGACCCCAAACATCACTATGAATTAAAGACAAAGGTTGTTTGACAGTTGAATTTGACAATTGAAATGGCAATCTATGGCTTTTAGCAATGCAACATTCAGAACAATCAATAGCAGTAGGCTTCATAGGTTTAAAAGAAAAATGCTTTTGCTAAGCAGAAAATTTCTGAGAAGAAGGATGGCCTAATCTATGATGCCACATTTTGGCAGAAACATCTTTATTGAAAGCATGAAAAGTAGCTTGAGGCACAGCAGAAACATTCTTATTGGAAGCATGAGCATGAAAATTAGCATGAGACACAGCAGATGAATGAGGTGAATGCAGAGGAGACTGAAAATGATATAAGCCATTAGTGTGGAAACCTTGGTGAAGAATTCTCTTCGTTTTCTTGTCCTAAAAAGAAGAAGCATCAAAAATAATGTTGCAATCATTATCTTTGGCAAGTTGATGAACTGAGAGAAGATTAGAGGAAAGAGCAGGAGAATGCAAGATATGATTGAGACGAAAAGAGAAATGAGGTGTAGGTAAAATACCTTGACCAGTGTGATGAATAGGAACAGACTGTCCATTACCAACAGTAATACGATCAGTACCTGGATAGTCTTGATAGATATTGAAATTGTTCAAATCATTGGTCATATGATCAGTGGCAGCCGAATCCAAATACCAAGGCATGGTAGAGGAAGAGGAGGAAGAGATGGATGGAGTTGGATGAGAAGAAGAAGCCACAAAGGCTTTTGAACTAGACACAACAGACTGGGACGAAGATTGACCAGGAGGTTGATATTGAGCATCCAACCGATGCCAGCAGTCAAATGCTATGTGCCCAAAAACACCACAAATTTGACAAACAGGTCCAATACGCCCTCTGCCTCTGGAAAAGAATCGGCCACGGGATTGCTGAGAAAACCGACCTCCTCTGCCTCCTTTAGAGAAAAATCGACCTTGTGAACCACGGGAATAACCAGAAGAACCACTCTGATTTGAACGGAAGCCTCGAGCAGCAGAGAAGGCAACATTAGGTTGCTCAATAGGAGATGATTTTTGTGTTTTAAGTTCAACATGAATTGATTCGGAACAAAGCAAGGCACACAATTCATCCATGGAAATGTCTGCTGATCGTGCTCGAATTGCAGTTTTAAAGGAGTCATACTCGTCGGGAAGGCCATTCAATGTGATTAACACAAGATCTTCATCTTCAACTACAGCAGATGCGAGTGCTAATTGATTTGACAATTCCTTGATCTGAGTCAAATACTCCTCCATGGATGCACCTTTCTTGGACACAGTATTCAATTTATTTTTGAGTTGATGAATATGTGACCGAGAGAGAATGGTGAATCTCTTGATTAAGGCATTCCAAACTTCATAACAGTGTTGAAACTGTACAACAGTGGAATAGATTGGAGAAGACAGGGTTGCCGTAAGACAACTGAGCAAATGTGCATCTATGAGATCCCACTAAACTCGTGTGGGATTAGAGACTTCAGATCCAGAAGAGTCCTTGATCTGTGCTGGTGGACATGGAATCGATCCATCGACATATCCAATCAAACCAGTGGCTCTTAACATATTTTGGATTTGATTTCTCCAAATCAGAAAATTTGAAGCATCAAGCTTCACTGTTACAAATGAGGAGAGATTGGAGATGAGAAGTATCAGATTTGAAGGCAAGATAGTTGAAGAAGATAAAGAAGATGAAGAAACTGAAGCAAGAGGATCAGCCATTGAATCCAAGAATCAATGCTCGTTACAGCTTGTATGCTCTGATACCATGTGGAAAACAGTGAACTAATTCTCATTAAACTGAATGTATGTGTAAAGCTCATATATATACAAATATAGGAACTGATACTCTGTTATGATCTGTAACAAACTAACAGCTCATATATATACAAATATAGGAACTGATACTCTGTTATGATCTGTAACAAACTAACAAACTAATAACAAATCTACTAACTGAATAACAGAGTTAATAACTAACTAACTAACTGCAAGAGAGGTTGCTTTAACACTTACTATTACCAAACTCAAGGCCACTCCACTCTTGAAGGCCCCTCTTACACTACTTAAGTTGCTGAACCAATTGAAACATAGCAGAACTCGTTTGGCTTTGATCCCATGCATCCTGAATTTTCTCACCACAGACGGGTGCTACGGACCACAAAGTCTCAAATTTAAATTGCCGAGGAACCCTCTTGGGCGAAATGCAACAATGCGAGATTAGTGGATAGTGGTCAGACCCCACACAAATATCATGAACAACTTGAGCCAAAGGAAGATCATTCCTCCATTCTACATTAGCCAAAGCTCTATCCAATTGCTCGCGAACCGTATTTCCTCCCCCTTGGTTATTAGACCAAGTAGAAGTATTGTCTTTAAACTCCAAATCCAACAAAGCACAATCCGATATCATTTTTTGAAAACCCTAAATCTGAGACCTATTACGTTCAATTCCCTCTTGCTTTTCCAAAATTGTACCCACCTGATTAAAATCACCATGTACAGCCATGGATAATGTATTTCATGGTCCTTTTGAACCATGTAATTCCAAAACACTGACCTCTCTCTTCTTGAAGGTGGAACATAAATGAACGAGGCAGCCCAATTTCTACATCCAGCTCCCGACACCACATACCGAAAAATAGTTTTTGATTTAATGCAGACATCTACCTGAACCTTGTCCACCCACCAGAGCGCCAAAACACCTAACTGACCCACGTGTTTCACATAGCTTTTATTTGGGAAATTAAGACTGCGCCGAATACGGTCCAGCTTTGCCTTTTTATTCTTACGCCTCGTTTGGGAATAGGCTTTTTTAGTAACTTTTTGACTTTTTAGTTAAAATGTGATGTAAAAAAAACTAGTATATTTAAGATGACTTTTTGGCTTTTTATGAAAAGATGTGCAAAAAGTAGAGAGAAAATGGAATCTTTGATTTTTTGGTATGAGTTGTTGGCTTTTTGATTTTTTTAGTAACTTTTTGGCTTTTTGACTAAAAGAAGCACTTGCCAAACGAGGCCTTAGTCTCCATGAGGAAAACTATAGAAGGAGGATGGGTTGGGCACAACCCTCGTAAGATCTAGATTGTCAAAGGACGCCCTAACCCTTGACAATTCCAGCTGATAATTAACATAGGCCTTGTGGCTGTTTAGGGCCAACTACCAACGCCAAATCATTCCTACCCTCTTGGTCAGTAGAGGGAAAGGTACTCATAACCTGTGAACAACACTCTTCTTTGTCAGATGAAATAGGAATCACATGCAGTACACTATCCTGTGATCTCGCCCCCTTCACCTCTGAATGTTTGATAACCACGTCAATCAACTGATTCTTCCTACGAGGGTCGAGCTCGCCGAAAGTAAAAATGTAAAATGCATTCGAAATTGCTTACGAGAAAGTGTATTTCACGTTCGAACAGACCATGTTATATCAGTCCGTAAGGGGAGATTTCAGATCACTTTTTCAGTTCTCTTTCTCTCTAAAACTCTCCAAAATTTCTAGATCTAGAGCTTCTCTCTTTGATTCCTCCAAATCCGTTGGGACTTAGACCGAAGTTTTTCATCAAAGTTGTGTAACTTCTCGAGGGCTTCATTGTGTGCGGTGGAGATCGAATTTCGACACCATAAATTTTGGGATTTCATCTCATTTCTTCTTTAAAACTTAAGTGTAACATGTCCGCGAGGGACCTCAATGCTACAGTTCGGACTCGTTTTGGTTACTGTTCTTAATCTAAACCAAAGAGTTCAAATTCGGCAAATCATTTTGGAAAACAGATTTTGTAAAGAAGTGCCAAACATGGACTGCTTTGCTAGATACAGAGTCGCCACCTAAATATTTTTTATAGGGGAATTTAGGAAAGCCTGACTCGGTGCCAAGGGCCACGTGTCCGTCATCACCAAAGTTGCCTCGGCTCGGGAACTTGGGTACGATTGGGGAAGGTCAGCTATGAGCACCCCCTCTCGCTCGATCAAAGATCGGCCTCTACTAACCGTGATATCTTATTTTGAAAACATTATGTGTTCTTATTCCGGTTATTAGCCTAGATTTACTACGTGATGCGCACAGCAAACAAGTATAGATCAAATCGCCTAAATTGTAACAAAACATTGCATGTTTGTTTTAAAAATGGTTTGCTACTCGCAAGTAGGCTAAAATGCAGGTTTTGCCACCCTTGAGTGGGCTTTAGAAAAGATGGTTTTGCCACTATCCAGTAGGCTTAAAACTCACAGTTTTAATGTATTATTTCAATTCAGGTAATTCAACCTCCATCCACAGGCATTCAAGCAGTTATATCACATAAGCAACTAGCCTCATGGTAATCATGCTGTCATGTTAACATTCACACGCATGCGGTATGCTAAAGCATAAAAAGCTCACCCAGTACTCCAAGCCAAAACAGAAACTAGTTAGCAATCATATGCATGATCCTAGTTCATGTTAAGATGGCTAATGCAACACATGCAAGATGCAACTACAATAGGCTCGGCTATCCTAAAGATGGCATGTGAAATGCTGCAATTAACAAGTACTCAACTTGTAATTGAAATACAAATGCAGTTAGCATGATGTACCGAGCCCGGTGCATGTAAGACAAATGTATGGATGCACGCATGCATAGCATAAGGTATGCTAATTTAAATATGCCCTAGTCTACCATCATAAGCGGGTAAATAAAAGGGAAGAAAGACGTGGGATTGGAAGACATGCACACACTCACCCACACTTATTACACAATTGCCCTCACTTGGAGGGTCCGAATAAATATTACATAACCAAATAAATAATTAACTACTTAATTAATTATTACAGAATTCCTATTTCATTAATAAATTAAATGTAGAATTAAAATAGCCGCAGCCCTGCCTTCAAAATGTTTGGATGATGTATGCTTGACTCGTACTGCCCGGAAACTCGCTGCCATAGTATTGCTGCCTCTGTTTTCACTGCCTAGCTCCTCTGAAAACTACACAAGTCTCAGGACAGGTTCTATGCACACTTTGGAACACCACCGACTGGGAGGAATGGCCACTGGCCATGGGAAATTGCCACCGGCCACTGATAAATCTATCGGCCATTCATTGATGGCCGGTCGGCACTAGAGATGGCCGGCCGGCCAAAACTTCCTGCAGAAATCAGTTTTGACAGCAACAGAGGGCAAGCAGTGTATGGCATGGAATTTCAAGCAAATGTAAGCATGGCCACCCTCCCTATCATGCAATGGACTCAAGGGAGCATGGCCCTCAACTCTCGGGCCATCAATTATGCATGATGGCCTAAGAGGCCAAGTTTGCCATTCAATGTAAATGCATGCAACAATCAAATGAAAGCTAACGCCTTATCATATTGAGATCAAAGGCATCCGCGACCGAGGATCGAGACGTGTTTTGTCACTTGGAGTACAAACACTCCTCGCCTCTCAAGTTTGGCTTGACACCCCAAACCAAACAAATGCAATGCATATATGCCAACTTGGCTCAAAGATGCAACATGAAGCTAAGTAAGCAAGGCTTGCCAAATGCAATGCAAACTAAACATGCTAATGTATAATGTACTAAAGCATGCAACATGCAATGTAGTAAACATGAACGAATACTCAATGGGACTAGCATGTGGTAACACATAATGAGCCAAATACGTAATAAATATATAACAAACATGTAATGGTGGACTTAAACCATAAAGGGTAGACCTCAGCCTTGCCATAAACAGTGGCCAAAAGTACCAAAAATGGTGGACAAGTGCTCACGCAAACAAGCACACTAATGAACCAAAAACCCAAGCATGGAAGGCTACTCTTAAGAACACTCAAAGGTGGTAAGTATGGGCATTAAACACTCATGTTAACTTCTAAAAAAATGTGAATGATGAGGCCAAATCATGCTAGAGAATAGATGCAAAATGAAAGGCATTCAAGGCTACAAATGGGAGCATTACTTAACACCCGCCCCAACCACTCATGGCATGGACTAAACAACCAAAAAAACAGAGTTTTAGCATGCAAAAGGGACCCCCAAAACCCACTGATATGACAGCTCAAATGACTTAAACACAAGGCATGCATTATGACCCTTTCCAAGGCACAAAAGAACGACCCTTCGAGGCATGAAAGTGATGATAAATGTAAGCATACAAGCATGGATTAGGGACTGAAATGGCATGAGAAAGGATTCTAAAGCACTGAAATGGCCCAATTAAAACATGCTCAGGACTCAACTCTTCAAGGCTCACAAGCCAAAATGCAAAGAGGCTACCCTAAACATGGAAAATATGGTTAAAACAGCACCCAACAGACCTCAAGCATGGTAAGACATGGCTAAGAACTTCACAAGGTTAGGCCAAAACATGAGGGCATGGTGGGCTACATGCATGATGCATTTCTAGGCCAAATAAGGGAATACAAAGCAAGTATATTAAGCATGCAAGGGGGTATGGATCTGACCAAAAATAGAGGCATAATACGACCCAACAACACTCAAAAACCTCTGAAATGAAGCCAAGAACAACTAATCATGTATGCTACCCTTATGAGCCAAAAACAATGACAAAAGAGAGACAAAGGGAGACGGGTGTTCCTCCCCTATGCAAGACCTCAAAACCCCTTCTTCACCACTGAAAATCCACTGGATTTCAGTGGTGGGAAGGCCAATACACAAAGGTAACCGAAGCTCAAAAAAGAAGGCACAAAAAGGGCCAAATAAGGCCTAAGAGGGGGAGATCGACCCCTAACACCAAAACAACCTTAATGAAGTACCTCAAGCATGCAAATACAAGACTTTTTTCAGTTATACACAAAGTCTAAAATAGCAAGCAAGATAGGCAAAAATCTAGTGCAAGATTGGAGAATCTAAAGTAAGTGTGTTACCCTTGAAGAAGCCTTGAAGAACAGCAAGGCCAGCCACCTTCCTCTGGTTAAAGTCAGTCCAAAACCTCAAGAACAAGCCCTCAATGCCTCTCAAGGTCGAAGTATGGTGTAATAGTGTGTGTTTGTATGCAAAACTAAGGATAAAATGCACTTGAAGGCCCTTAAACACACACAAATGATGAGAGAGAGGGAGATATAGAGAGAGAGTGTAATGTATATCAGAATGTATATATAAGCTCTGGTTTTTTTTGTTCAACCCTTAACATGGAGGAGGAGAGGCTCTATATATAGACAAAACAAGGGTTTGAAGCTTCTCAAAGAAGCTAAACAAAAAAAGGGTCAAAGGGGGCAAGGGGGGCAAAGCTTCCTGAGGAAGCTAGGACAGCTGGCAAGCTTCTTGAGGAAGCTTTGACAAAGGGTCAAGCTTCCTCAAGAAGCTTTGACCAAAAGGGTGCAAAAGGGGCAAAACAGCCACATGCATGCCCCGGGGCAGGGTTAGTGCATTCCAGCTGGCACAGCTGGCATGCACCATGCCTGAAAAAGTCAAAAAAGTGCTACCGGCCAGAAAAGGAGGCCACCGGCCAAACAGATAGCCGGCCGGCCACACTGAATGCCGACCGGCCAATGGTATAATCTACCAATGGCCGGTAGCCTCAACAAATGGCCGGTGGCCTCAAGCCACGGCCAGTGGGTGCCAGGGGTAGCTAACAAGCTACTCTCCACCCTCAGAAACAAAAACACAAGTGTTTGGTGCAAAACCGAACACGGAACAGTCGAGTTGAGAGATCTTGAGGTAAGGCGCGTAGCCGAGACCTCCGAGAACTCAAAACAAAACACGGACATGAGTAACCACCGAGTGTTCGAGCGGTGACGTTCAAGTCTTGAGGATGGTCAAAAATGGGGTATCTACATTAAGGTAGGGATTTTCTTAGAATTATATATATATTTTTGCAAGATCTATATGATTTTCGAAATCATCTTTCGATAGTTTTAAAAATTGATTGTTGATTCAAGAAGTTAAGCGATTTTGAAAGTGGGTTTCTCTCTTGTGCTTTTAAAATGATCTTATGGGTTTTGATCTTCGTTGATTAAAAAAAAGATGATTTTGAAAAATTTTCTTTCAAAAGATTTGAGCTGTATAGTTTTGGTGAGAAAACCTATAATTTGGGGATTTTTTTTTAGAGACTGAAAATCCATAAATGATATTGTTATATTTATTTTGTGTGTCAAAATAAATTGATGTTTGGAAAATTTCTTATTTATGTTTATATAAATGATGAATTTCAGGGAATATGAGAATTATTGTTCATTTTGGAAATTATTGTTCAAAACGTTGAAATAGTCTTGAAATGACTAATTGTTGAGGATACTTGAGAAGAGGAAATTGTGTTACTCCTTGGATGATGAATTGGAATAATAGTATTTATATTCATCTTGTGTTATTGGCATATCAATTCATTTGATTACATTAAACTTTGAAAGTTGATTTGAAAACTTGCATTGAGAAAAAAATATTGAGAAACAAGTTTTCATGGAATGGTTTTGGGGTAAATACGTTGGTAAGTCTTGATGGGTGGTGTAGATGATATTGAATAAGTTAGTCTGAGAATCCGAGGTGAAAGATCGAAACCCACACGGATAGGTGTCGAGCCTTCCGGTTAATACCAGTAAAAATGCCAATTTGATAGTACTTGTATAGTCTACTTGCAAACACCGACTTAGGAATTACCAGAGTCGTATTTACCGCCCTTGAAATAAATTGTTAAGTTTTGAACAATTGAAATTGCATGACATCATTGAGCATGATGGTTTTCAAAAGATGAAAATGTTATTTATCTTCAAAAATGGCATAGCATGGCATGTGCATTTCATCTCTTAAGACTTGTATAAAATGTATATACTTTGCTAAGAATTTCCTACTGGGCTTTATGCTCACCCTACGAGATTTTTGTATAGGAAAAGATGTGGTGATCCCACCCAACTAGGGGCGTGGAAGTATGTGTGTTGGGAGTACAATGCTCTCATTTTGCGTGACTCTGTTTTGTAAGCCAAAGGCTGTATTTGTGTGGGTTTGAATAACCATTTTGTGTAACCAAGCTCAAGCCTTGGAAACTTGTAAACCCTTGGAGGTATTTATTTGTTTATTTACTTGTTGTTGGATTAATGTATTGTTGCATGAAGAACTATTGTATCATGTAATGTAAGTTTGGAGATTTATATTTGGTTTTCCTTGAAAAAGCCATGATTGTTGTATTATTATTTGGGCTAGAAATTTGGGGCATTACAACTTGGTATCAGAGCTACCGGGTTTGAATACTTGGAGCTCGTGGGAAGTGGTTGTTTAACCATAATGGGTTCATTTAGCATGCTTAGGAAGTATTATGCTTTTTATAATTATGTGATAACATGCTTATGTGACTAAATGGGTATGAGATTGGACTTTTGGGATATTATTTGCACCTGTTAAAGTCCTTAAGGTCTTATTAGAAGGGTACTTGATCAATACTCATTCTACTAAGAATTCTTGATTTTTTGTGGGACGAATCTCATTATAAGAGTATAATCCGTATGTGTTTACATGACTAAGTGCTTATGTAGGGTGAAATTTAATTGTTCTATGGTAGAGGAATATATAGAATTATTGTGATCAAACGTGTAAGGCAAGTTGCGGGCACATGTGGGTTAGTGTGCTAAATTAATTCTATTGTCATTTATAGGATGTCAGGAAGAGGTCAAACCCGTAGTGGTAGAGGCGGGAGGCGTGGTAGGTGTAGACGTCTCCGAACGCCCCGGGAGGGTTAAGTCCCGTTCCGTTCATATTGGGGTCACTACAGTTCAAGGACTCAAATGTCACGGTTCTTAATCTTGAACCAAAGAGTCCAAATCCGGCAAATCGATTTTGAAAACAGATTTTTTGAAAAGAAGTGCGAAACATGGACTGCTTTGCCAGATACAGAGTCGCCACCTAAATGTTTTTTTAATAGGAAATTTAGGAAACCCTGACTCGGTGCCAAAGGCCACGCGTCCGTCATCACCAAAGTTGCCTCGGCTCGGGAACTTGGGTACGATTGGGGAAGGTCACTTCGTGAGCACCCCCGCTCGCCCGGTCAAAGACCGGCCTCTACTAACCATGATATCTTATTTTGAAGACATTGTATGTTCTTATTCCGGTTATTAGCCTAGGTTACTATGTGATGCACACAGCATACAAGTATAGACTGGATCACCTGAATTGGAACAAAACACTTCATGTTTGTTTGTTTGTTTGAAAAAAATGGTTTGATGGTGCTACCCGCAGGTAGGCTAAGACGTGAATTTGCCACCCTCGGGTGGGCTTAGAAAACAATGGTTTTGCCACTATCTAGTGGGCTTAAAACAAACAATCAATGCATTGTCCCAATTCAAATAACCCAACCTTCACCCACAGGCATTCAAGGCAGTTATATCATCTAAGCAGTTAGCCTCATGGTAAGCATGCTATTCCTGGCAGTCACTCACACGCATGCAAGGATGCTAAAGCATAAAAACTTACCGAGTACTCCAAGCCAAAACAGAAACTGATTAGAAATCATGCATGATCCTAATTGTAGACACCCCATTTTGACCGGCCCTAAGACTTGGGCATTTTATTTTGACCATCCTCACCCATTTTGGCCATCACTAACATTTTGGTAATTTGTAGTGTTTTGTAATTTTATATGTGTGTATTAAATTAGGTGTGTGTATATCTTTTAAGTGTGTTTTTAGTTGATAACTATGTTTAAAGCAAAAGAAAATAAAAAATATATATATATAAATAAAAGAAAATTAAAAAAAACAAAAAAATATATATAAAATAAAAAAATAAAGAAAAGAAATAAGGCGGTGGTGGATGGAATTGTGGGATATCAATTTTTTTGTTTTAGTGGAGAGTATTGAGTGGAGGAAATGGGTTAGGTGAGAGTCTTTTATTGAGTAGAGGAAATGGATATATTTCTAGTGGAGAGTATTGAGTGGAGGAAATGGATATATTTTTACAGGGGAAATGGGTTAGGTGAGAGTCTTTGGAGTGTTAAAAAAAAAAAGAAAGGGAGGAAAGAAAGGAGACCCACGGGCTTGGTGGAGAGAAACTAAGGAGGATACACAGTTTAAAGAAAGAAAGGGGGGATCAACCTCTCTCCCTCATCTCTCTCTCGGGTAGAGAGGGGAGAGAGACATTCACACACTCACACACGGTGATGACCCATTTTTCTCTACACTGATACACATGGACAGAACACATGGACTGATCAAGAGGGAGAAGAACACAGCTCATGGGGGAGAGACCCACATGCAGACTCTAGCTCTCTCTCTCTTCTCACACTTACAGACCCAGCAGCTCACACTACACACACACCACCCACTCTACACCAAGCCACCATCGGCACCAACTTCTCATGCATAACCCACCTTCATCCTCCCACTCACGGCCTTGACACCATCACACCCTCACCACCTCTCTCACATGCACGGCACAAACCCAGCAGCTTCATCACACCATCTCACTCTCTCTCTCTCGGCTAACATACCCAGCACACACATGCATATCACCACCATCCATCCATGCATATCACCATACTAACCTCTCCCTCACTCGGCACCACTCTCTCTTCTCCCTCTCCCCGATCACATAGCTCCCATATCACCCACGGCCTGCACACACGCACGGCAGCAGCCCATCCACGCCACACACCCAGTACACACTCGAATCTCTCTCTACTCACACACCCATCACACACCACCTTGCATGACCCACGGCAACCCACGGCAGTAGCCCACCCAAACCCAGCATCCACAGACCAGCCACCCCACCACCGCTGCCACACACCCAGCACACACGGGCTCTCTCCTTCTCTCTCTAACACACCATGCACCACCCATCACTCACCTCACCTCAACCATGCACACCCACAGACCCACCATGCACGGCCCTCTCTCTCTCTCTACCGTGGCTATCCTAACACACACCCACTCCACTGCCATGCCCCGATCACCAAACCCAGCAGCACACCAACACTCACCATACACCTAGCTCTCTTCTCTCTCTAGGATGAACCCACATGCACAACAACACACCCACACACATGCACTGATACACGCACCATGCCACAAAACCCACTCACTCTCTCTCTCTCTCTCTCTCTCTCTCTCTCTCTCTCTCTCTCTCTCGCTTAGAGAGAGAAAAGGTGGTAAGTGGGTGTCTAGAGAGAAAGGGTGGTGAGATGAGAGGAATGTGTGTGAGGAGGGAAATTCAACTTTTTGGACTTGGGCCAATTCTGCTATGGTCTTACATATGCTTAGTAGATCAAGGTGAACAAACCTCTTTGGGCTTGTAAGTGGAGTAATTTTGGGCTGGGCCCTCCATTGAAGATGAGTACGTGGGCTGGATTGGATTGAAGACACATGGATTTTTGATAATTGATGAGTGGTCAGGGGTTTTTAAAGAACTTTTATTTTATTTTATTTTATTTTGAGTGTTTTGTGAGATTTTATTTTATTTTATTATTCCCTCCTCTTGTAATAATTCAAGCCTTGTAATAATCCCCCACCCCACTTCTTTCTATCCCATTCTTTTATCGCTTTCCCTAACTGTGTGTATGTATATATATCTGACATGCCATGCATATCCATGCTTTACATCCATGATCCATGCATAAGATTTGGCTAAATTTGCATCTTTATGCTTCAATTGATTATCCCATGATTCTGTGTGCTATCGGATGTTGTAAAGATGTTTCACATGCCATATTCTAGAAGCCAAATCTTTAGTGCATCTCATGAGTGAATTGCATTAGGATTCTGTATATAAGATCATGCATATTTTACTAACTTTGTTTTGTAGCTGTTCGAGGGACGTCAGTAAATCTGTGAGTTTTTATGCTTTAGCATCCCATTTGTGTGTGATTTTCTTATTATGTTTAGCATCCTACCATGTGGCTATTTGCTTACTTGATATAACTGTATGAATGCCTGTGGATGAAGGCTTGTTGCTTAAATTGGAATAATTCAATAATTGTACGTTTTACGCCCACTGTGTAGTGGCAAATTCACAAACTCTAAGCCCACTTGAGGTGGCAAATTCAAACCATTTTCGAAAAATAAACATGAAGTTGAATTGTTCCAATTTGAGCAAACTAGTCTATACTTGTATGCTTCACATAGTAAATTTTAGGATTTATTAAATAATCAGAACATGGACATATAAAGAAAATAAAAGTCATATCATGGTTTAGTAGAGGCCGATCTTTTGATCGGGTGAGCGGGGGTGCTCATTATTGACCTTCCCCTCTCATACCTAAGGTTCCGAGCCAAGCATCCTTGGTTACGACGAACAGTGGCCTTTGGCACCGAGTCATGGGTTTCCTAATTTCCCAAAATATTAGGTGGCGACTCTGAGATCTGATGACGCAGTCCATTTTTGACAAAATTGCAATAAAATGGATTTTCAATAAAAGTTGCCAAATCTGGACTCTCATCTACGTTTCACATTGCACTCGTGAGACATTGAGATCAAAGAGATCTCGGGAGTCCGAACTGTTTAACGCGCGCGGGTACCCTCCCGGGCATGTTACACTAATTATACAGAAATGCCTAATGCAACACATGCAAAAATGCAACTATAGCAGGCTCAGCTATTCTAAACATGGCATATAGAATGCTACAGCTAACAAGTATTCAATTTGGAATTGAAATACAAATGCAGTTAGTATGATGCGCCGAGCCCGGTGCGTGCAAAACAGATGAATGATGCAAACATGCTATCATACTGTATGCTAATTGAAATATGCCCTAATCTAACCATCATAAGCAGGTAAATAAAAGGGAAGAAAGACGTGGGGTTGGAAGACATACATCACACTCACGCACACTTATTACAATTATGCCCTCGCGCAGAGGGTCCGAATAAATATACAGTCCCGAATAAAAGAATAGTACAGTCCAAATAATGTACAAATTCCTAATTAATTAACAAATTAACTAAGAAAGCTGTAAAACTGGCATGCAAGCCAGGGCCTACCTTGATTCCGCTCCGGGTGATGAATGATGCATGTTCGAGTTGCCTTTGTGCGGAAATCCATGACGATGCCCCAATTAGCCTTTGTTTGCACCTGTTCTTGAAATGCGTGCCAAGCTCCGAAAAGTTGCTGATTCTTGATTTTGCTGCAACAGAGAGCAGGAAATGGGCATAGCAATGTATTTTCACAAATGTATGCATGCCTCGATCCTCGTACTACCAATCACGCATATCGATGCATGATGGCCGAGGAGCCGAATTGCACAACTCAATATGAGATGAATGCACATGAAAACACAACAAGACCTAACTCCATCATGGATGATCCGGAGTGTCAGTGACTGGGGAATTGAGACACGTTCCGTCACTCGGAGTACGAAACGTACCTCGTTTCCCGTGCCCGGGCTAACTCCTATCCCGAACACGATGCAATATGCATGATATGCATGAAATGCAACTAAGAAACAACCTAACATGCAAAATGTTATGGAATGGCATACATGATGCACGAGGTAACATGGCATACACAATGCGCTAACATACATCCTAGCATACACAATGCTATGAAATGAAATGGCATACACAATGCAATATGGACTTACACCAACACAAGTGGACCTCAGTCACACTCACATAGGAGGCCATTAGATGAAAACAAGACAACTCGAAATGCGTGCACGCGTGCACGCAAACCGAGGACCGACCCTCAGGCATCGAAATGCCACTCTAACAAGACATGGCAAGACATGGAATATGGTATGCAAACATGCAAAAATCAGTGGCAAAATGAGATGCAAAACAGCCCCGAAACAAGGCGAAATGACACCCGATGCATGGAATCATTCCCGAAACACGAAACTAGGCATACGGAATGGCCTACAGCTATACAAAGCATGCATAATTGGTACATGAAGTGTAAAGGCAGAAGCAAGACATCCCCAAAACAAGCATTTTTACTGTTTCGAGTGAGGCCAAACAGTGGGCACAAGTGGGACTAAATTAGCATGCAAAAATGGCTCCGCAAGGGAGGTAATGAAGCAACTCGCAAATGCTGGCCCCAAACAGAGAAGGGGCCTTCTACAACATTGAAGAGGGACTAAAAATATGACTGTTTTCAGTTTATAGTGAGCCCCCAAAACAGATACAAGTATGCTAAAGATCTCATGCAAAATGAGGCCACCAAGAGGGCTATAACATGAAGTATACAAAATATGCATCAAAAATCCAAAGAACCTCAATAAAACATGGATAGGGGGTCAAAATAAGACCCTTTTCAGTTCTGATTAGGGTCGAAAAACAGAAGCTCAATGTGCAAACAAATCATGCAAAAATGGGGACCAAAGAGGGGTACAATGACAAGGGGTACATGGAGGTCCCAAACAGTGGTGAGCCCTTCTTAAATGTTGAAGAAGGGCTCAAAATAAGCTCAGTTACAGTTTATACCATGCCTCAAAACAGATTACACATAGGCTAAAAATACTATGCAAAATAATGGCATACAAAGGGATATTGAAGCAAGTGCAAGATGGGGGTCCCAAACAGGGTAAGACCCTTAATAAAATGGAAAAATGAGCTCAAAAAAATGACATTTTCAGCTTTGGTCGGAGCTCAAAACAGCAAGCAAAAGGGGCTAAGAAAACTTGCAAAAATGAGCTAGAAAGAGGGAGAAATCAACTTACCCTTGAAGACCAATCCTTTGCTGCCTCTTGGACCAAGAAATGGTGCCTCTTTGCCTCTGAAAAACTCCCCAAGCTGCTGGAAATGGAGTGGTGGTGGTGGTGCTAGGTGGTGGTATAGAAAGGGATAGGAACTTGGATGATTTTGGTCTTGAAATGGAAGGAAATGGGAGGGGTGTGTATGCAAGCTCCAAAGATCAATTTTCCAACCCTAAAACCAGAGTTGGGCAGCTGGTTATGTAGACAAATGAGAGGGAGAAAGAGGGGGAAAAAAGGGAGGGAAAATCCCTCCAAGTTTCCCTCCAAAAAGAGCCCCCCCGGATGCAGAATCTGGGGGGAAATAAAGTGCATATTTGCAATGTACCAGGTGTAAGGAAGCTGGCCGGCCAGCTATTGGGGTTGCAGGTGGCCGGCCGGCCACCCCCCATGGCCGGCCGGCCAGGGGTCAAAAAGGCCAAGAAAGATTAATGGCCGGCCATGCCAAAAAGAGGGCCTCCCAAGTGTACTCAACACAACCCTGTGGTCCAAAATTGGAGGAAGTGAAACAGGAGAGAGAACAAGCCATTTTTCAAAGGGGTTCAAAAGGGTCAAATGGAATTACTGGCCGGCCATGTGATATTTGTGTCCTCCCAGGTGTGTACATACACATATATGGGGTTTAGGTTGCAAGAAAATGGCCCAAAGGTGGTCAACATTGGCTTTGAAGTGAGAAAGACAGGCGTCGGAGGGCGAAAATGGAATATAACTGGTTGCCGAAACAATTACTGGCCTCCCACCCTTCTATGACCTTCCTGGTGATGAAACAGAGGTCCCTGCCAAAAATGAACGAAAACCGATGCAAAATGAAGGTTCGGGGGCCGAAACGCGCAGTCCGAGGCCCCGAAAACTGACTGTTAAGCACCGGGAGTGGTATTCGACCATGAAGTTGGTCTCTCAGACCACAGTGTCCCTCAAAAGGGAGTAGATAAGATGCATACCAGAAACCGGAGCAAACGGAGGTAGTTAGGCGGTCCCGAACCGAGGCACACGGCCTGACGGCTCCGAAAACCGGGAACCGGGCTCCGAAATGGACAAAATGGCCTACGGCCACGAAATGTAGCCCACGGCTGCCGAGAGATGGTCTACGAGACCTCTCCCTCCTTCTGGGAAAAGAAACAGAGAAAATCGAGTCTGGTTCGCAAACCGAGGCAAGGCACAGAAGAGGGTTCGGAAGTCCGGAGGCAGGGCTCACGGCCGAGACTCTGAGACTTCTGAACGAGCACAAAATGCAACATCACCGAGCGCTCAATCGGTGACGTCTAAGTCTTAAGGTCGGTCAAAAATGGGGTGTCTACAGTAGGGCTCGCCGAGGTGTGCATGAGGTCCATAGGGTTCCGATGCAAGAAGAAGGGTTTAACCAAGCTAATATGGCCGAGTAAGTAGACCAAGCAAGTAAGCAAAGCTAATGTGTCCGAGCAGGTGGGACAAGCGGGTCAAACCATAATGGGGGCCCTATGGGGCCCTAGCTCGAGAAATGACAGGGGCTTTAAGAGAGTCTATGAACTTGTTGAGGGCGGAGAATCAAGCCCGAGAGAACACCACAGAGTCAAGGGCGAGTTTCCTTACTAGAGAGTTCTTGCGGGCCAAATTGGATGAGTTCTATGATGGCCCCGAGCCCAAGAAAGCAGACGAGTGGCTCGAACAAACTGTGAAGACATTTGAAATGTTTCACATCGAAGATAGTGAACTAAGAGTGACTCTAGTGAGTTACTACCTTAAGAGAGACACAGGTCAATGGTGGAAATATGCCAAGGGTAGAGTGGAGCTGACATGGGAAGCCTTTGCGGTTGCTTTCCAAGATAAGTACATACCTCCCACTAATAGGGAGAGATTGATGCAAGAGTTTAAAGACCTCAAACAACTCGACATGCCCGTGGTCGAGTTTGAGGCGGTCTTCTCTAGTTTGTCCAGATTTGCACCAGAGTTGGTGGCAACGGAAGAGCGTCATTGCATTAAATTTGAAAAGAAATTGAAAACAAAAATTATATTCAAGCTTGTCGGAAATATGACTCAAGAATATGACCATCTTGTGGAGACGGCGACACACGTAGAAATCTCCATACAAGCTGAGGATGAGAGGCTTCGGAGTTCGAGGTCTAGGGGCCAAGAGTCTCAAAGAGACTATAGGCAGAACAAGAAGAGCGGGAACAACTATCCATTCCAGTCCCAACCACAGCAGTCTAGATCCACTTTTCCTTTGCCTAGTGCGGGTCCGGGAAAAAGTGCATCGAGTAGCTTCTCGTGTTTCAAGTGTGGCCAACCAGGTCACAAAGCCTTCTCTTGCCCACAGAAGGGAGGAGGACAGTTAATGTTACCACCACCTAACTGATCTCAAAGTCAGTCTCAGTCTCAGTCTCAGAATAAAGGTCAATGGTTTAATTGTTATCAGTGTGGTCATCCGGGCATATGAAGAGAACTTGCCCACAGTTGGGAGGCGCATCTAGCGCATCAGGGTCGAGGCAGACTCAGAGCCACCAGCAAGCTCAATCAGTCCAAGCTTCACAAGTTAATCAAGGAGCCGCTTCGGCTCAGTCAGTACAACAGGCCTATGCTCTGAGAGGGGAGCAAGTTAATCAGGGGCCACAGGCGCGCGTGTATGCTATTACCGTGCCAGAGCAGTTGCAGAATCCTTAGTTGTGAAAGGTATTTTTGTTGTGTGTAATTCTTTGGCTAATGTATTGATAGGCACGGGTGTATCTCATTCATTTATATCTACTACATTTGTTTCTGCATTGGGGTTAGAGGTAGCATGGTTAGTGCCTCCACTCATAGTAAAGTCACTTGTTGGGGGTACAGTTGATTTAGACCGGGGTTGTCATGATTGTGAAATAGAAGTTGCCAGGCGTCGATTTCCGTTTGCTTTTGTGTTGCCAGATATGTCGAGTTCTGATGTCATTTTAGGCATGGACTAGTTGTGTTCTTATCAAGCTGTGATTGATTGTTACCGTCAGAGAGTTACAGTGTGCACCTCGGGTGGTGGTCGTTTCTATTTTCTGGGGAACCGAGTTGATAAAGCCTTGTCGCTAGTTGTTGACCCTCGTAGTAGGAGCAAGCTTAGTGGCCTTCTTGCAACTCTCTTGGATAGTGAGAGTGACGGGGCTCATGTTGAGTTACCCGGGGTAGTTTGTGAATACCCGGATGTCTTTCTAGAAGATCTTAATAGTTTACCATATCACCGGGAGATCGAGTTCTCCATTGAATTAGTGTTTGGCACGGCACCGATTTCCATGTCACCATATAGATTTGCACTTGCCGAATTGCATGAGTTGAAGATTCAACTTCAAGAACTTTTAGACAAGGGCTTCATTCGCCCTAGTACATCGCCTTGGGGAGCGCCGGCTCTCTTGGCGAAGAAGAAGGATGGGTCATTGCGGTTGTGTATTGATTACCGCAAGTTGAATAGAGTTACAGTTAAGAACAAGTATCCTCTACCCAGAATAAATGATTTGTTTGACCAACTTAGAGGGTCTCGTTGCTTCCCAAAAATAGATTTGAGGTCGGGGTACCATCAGTTGAGAGTCCAAGAGGAGGACATTCAGAAGACGGCATTTCATACTCGTTATGGCCACTATGAATTCCTCGTAATGCCTTTTGGGTTGACCAATGCACTAGCTTCCTTTATGGATTTGATGAACAGAATTTTTTAGGAATACTTGGACCATTTTGTGGTCGTCTTTGTGGACAACATCTTGATTTATTCAACCTCTGAAGAGGAACACGAGACTCACTTGCGGGTAGTGCTGGGTTTACTTAGTGAGCACCAATTGTATGCCAATTTGAAAAATGCGAGTTTTGGTTAATAGAGGTGAAGTTTTTAGGACATGTAGTGTCTAGAGAGGGAGTGACTGTGGACTTCTCAAAGATAGATGTTGTACAGGATTAGGAACAACCCAAGAATGTTTTTGAAATCCGGAGTTTCTTGGGATTAGCGGGGTATTATCGACGTTTTGTAAGGGACTTCTCTAGACTAGCTACACCTTTGACTAGGTTGACTAGAAAGGGTATCAAATTTATGTGGAGTGAGGCTTGTGAAAAGTCATTCCAAGAGCTTAAGACTAGATTGACTACCGTACCGGTTTTGATAATTCCGGAAAGGGGTTTGAATCACACTGTCTATTGTGATGCATCCAGGGATAAACTTGGTTGTGTCTTGATGCAAGAGGGAAAAGTTGTAGCCTACGATTCACGACAATTGAAAACTCATGAGAAAAATTACCCCACCCATGATCTAGAATTAGCAGTAGTGATTTTTGCTTTGAAAATTTGGAGGCATTACTTGTACAGTGAGAAATTTGAAGTCTTCTCCGATCATAAGAGTCTAAAGTATTTGTTTTCTCAAAAAGACTTGAATTTACGACAACGGAGGTGGATGGAATTTATGGAAGATTATGACTTTGAGTTACACTATCATCTAGGGAAGGCCAATGTGGTGGCCGATGCTTTGAGTCGAAAATCTGTGAGTAGTTTGGCAAGTGTGGCCATTCGGGAATGGGATATGCTAGATGTTATTGGCAAGTTTGAATTGCACTTGGGTGAGTTCGGAGAGAGTGCTACCTTGTTTACTTTGAATGCTCAACCTACCTTGGTTAGTAGGGTCATAGAGGCACAACGAAGAGACTGTGATGTGGAATCAATTCGTGTTAAGATTTCCAATGAGAAGGAAGAGAAAGGTTTGAACGTTCACTCGGATCTGAGTGCACGTTACCTAGACCATTTGTTTGTACCAGAATCTTGTAGAGAGGAAGTATTTCGGGAGTTCCTCACTCACGCCTTGCGATACACCATGGAAGCACTAAAATGTATCATGATCTTAGTCGTCAGTTTTGGTGAAGGGGTATGAAACGGGATGTCGCTTTATTTGTATCGAAGTGCCTTACTTGTCAACAAGTGAAGGCCGAACACCAAAGACCAGCGGGTTTGTTATAACCCTTACCGATAGCCGAGTGAAAATGGGAGTGTGTTACCATGGATTTTGTAGTGGCGCTTCCTAGAACACAACGAGGTAATGACGCCGTTTGGGTGATTGTTGATAGGTTAACTAAGTCTACCCATTTCATTCCGATGTGCACCAGCGACTCAGTTGAACGCTTGGCAGAGTTGTACATTAGAAAGATAGTTCGACTTCATGGAGTCCCTATGACTATTGTGTCAGATAGGGATCCTCGTTTTACTGCCCAGTTATGGCAAAGCCTTCAAGAGGCATTGGGAACTAAGTTGACTCTTAGCACCGCTTATCATCCTCAAACTGATGGACAGTCGAAACGTACCATTCAGATTTTTGAGGACATGCTTAGAGCTTGTGTCCTTGATTTTAAGGGGCCTTGGGAAAGACACTTACCATTGATTGAGTTTACTTACAACAATAGTTACCAAGCTAGTATTAGGATGGCACCATTTGAGGCCTTGTATGGCCGTCCTTGTAGATTACCGGTTTGTTGGGCCGAAGTGGGTGATGCACCGCTACTGGGTCCAGAAATTGTTAGAGAGACAACCGAGAAAGTTGCTCTCATTCGGAAGAGGTTAGCTAAGGCCCAAAGCCAACAAAAGTTATGCCGATAAGAGAAAACGACCTTTATCTTTTGAAGTTAGTGACCATGTGTTTCTAAAAATCTCACCAAGGCGAGATTTGGTAAGAGTGGCAAATTATCTCCAAGGTTCATTGAGTCTTTTGAGATCTTAGAGCAAATTGGAGAACTGGTATACCGGTTAGCTTTACCACCACAACTTTCAGGAGTTCACAACGTATTTCATGTAGCTATGCTTAGGAAGTATGAACCCGACCCTTCTCATGTACTTGGTTATGTCACAACCCGCTCCCCGTACCCAAGGGTTAAGTATCGTGATGGCCAGTAACTAAGGTTACCTTCGGCTAATTCTCAAACAAATTAATAAACGCGAGCGAAAATAATATTCAAGTGAGAGTACCAAAATAATCATTGGAGCTTCTATTTTTATAACAAAATTTATTGACCAAAAAGGCCGATATTTACATATAAACATATCCATAAAAGTGTTGTGTGTGTCTATTCCGCAACCCCGCATCTAAGACTTCCCAAAAGCTATTTCTGAATTGCATTGTTTCCTAAAAATTGGTAAACAACTATAAGCACATGGCAGAGTGAGAAATATTATACCAAGAGTATAAGATACACAAAATAACCATGGATAGTTATGTAACTAAAATATT
This sequence comes from Camellia japonica, assembly GCA_030407325.1. NCBI lineage: Eukaryota > Viridiplantae > Streptophyta > Magnoliopsida > Ericales > Theaceae > Camellia > Camellia japonica. The sequence goes on along the minus strand of JAPPVO010000031.1, from coordinate 167,067,868 downwards.
TAAGATAACTTAGTCTGAACAAATAATCATTTAAGTAACAAAACTGAGATTATGTAAATAAATAACCATAATCACAGTACCGAAAGAACAGATGTATGGACTCAAGAAGTGGCTCGTACGAACTCTAGAGTTGGCTCCCACAATAATGTAGCACTTAGCCCCGTACAGCACTTTGCTCCACACCAGATATCAGAATGTCAGTGGATCCATAACAGACAGAGGGAGGGTCACAAAGTGACTAATTAGAGGCCAATGGTTATTTAAGTCCCCAAAGGCATGGGACCTCCGTGGTGGTACTTATAAAACATAATTGTTTATAATGTCATAGTCAAATATTCTTTAAGATTTAAACAAACATATCCATGGGTTTCATTTTAAACAAATAGAGTTAAGAAAATAACCCATGTAATATAAATAGTAATATAACTTATAAAACATAACTTGTATAAAATAAATTATGGTAAGTCAAAACATACGTAAAATATATTATGGTAATTCAAGGTATAATATAACTCACATTAATATTAACCCTTAGCCTTTACTTTTCATTATCACAAACCTCCTTACTTCTTAGTTTCCTATGTCCACTACCCTTGCGTTTTTCTTTTCTTTTCTTTTCTTTTTTTTTTTTCCATTTCTTCTTCTTTGATCTTGATCTCCTCTCCATTTATAGGGAGGCAGGCCTTTCCATTACCCTCCACGTGTCCACAACAATCTTCCTAAGATTTAGATTGAAATCTTTTTAGATCTATAGTTATCTTATTAACTTAATGTAATTATATTTTGGCCCTAATTCTTTAAAATAATTATATTCCCCCTTCGTTTGATAAAAACATAAACTAATCTCTAATTAAATTACACTCTATCGTATACCAATAGAAAATTAATTATTTATTTTACTATCACACCCATTATTATTTGTAGATCGCCCCGAACGCTCTCCGCGCGCCTCCCTTTAGGAGAGGGCGCGAATTGGGTTCTAGCTACTACAGTTCAGACTCCTGTCACAGTTCTGAATCTAATCTCACAAAGTGCAATGTAAGATTGATTGGTTTTGAAAAATCAATTTTGAATCAAAAAGTTCCAAACATGGACTGCTTTGCCAGATTACAGAGTCGCCACCTAAATATTTTGTTTTGGGAAATTTAGAAAACCTTGACTCGTGCCAAAGGCCACGTGTCCGTCATCACCAAAGTTGCCTCGGCTCGGGAACTTGGGTACGAAAGGAGAAGGTCCTGAAATGAGCACCCCCGTTCGCCCGATCATAGATCGGCCTCTACTAACATGATATGTTGTTTTAAAAACACTTGTGTTCTTATTCCGATTTATTAACTAACTTACTATGTGATGTGCACAGCATACAAGTATAGACTAAACTACTCAATTTGGAACAAAACATCTCATGTTTGCTTTTTTGGAAAATGGTTTGAAGATGCTACTCGCAAGTAGGCTAAAATGCGGATTTTGCCACCAAACAAAGTGGGCTTAAAACATGATGATTTGTCACTTCAAGTGGGCTTAAAACTCACATTTTGATGAATTGTCCCAATTCAAGCAATCAAGCCTTCATCCACAGGCATTCAAGCACTTAAGCACTTAAGCAAATAGTCTCATGGCAAGCATGCTGTCATGGCAACACTCACACTCATGCAAGGATGCTAAAGCGTAAACACTTACAGTGTACTCCGAGCCAAAACAAAAACTAGTTAGAAAACAATGCATGCTCCTAACTATGTCAACAATGCCTAATGCAACACATGCAAAAATGCAACTAAATAGGCTCAGCTATCTAAGATGGCATATGGATGCAACACTTGATAACATGCTTTGAAATATGTATTCAAGTAAGTGTATTGAAATACAATGCAGTTTGAGTGATGCGCCGAGCCCGGTGCATGTAATACAAATGAATGATGCAAACATGCAAAGCATAAGGTATGCTAAATGAAAAAAATGCCCTAAAACTAACCATCGAAAGCGGTTAAGTAAAAGGGAGAAAGAAGTGGGGTTGGAAGACATGCACACACCCACGCACACTTATTACAACATTTGCCCTCTCGACGGAGGGTCCGAATGAAATGAAAGCTAACTAGTTACGCTAATTAAGGTAACTATTACAAATCACAACTAATCAACTAACTAGTTAACTAATTACAAACACAAATGAATAATTAAGCGCATTAACTATTTAAGTACAGAACCCAACGAATTGACTAGCTAGCTAAAGCAGTTAAAAGGCCCCGAGCACGAGGGATGCATGCATGCTCGGTCGACTTCCTTCCGGAATCTCGTCGTCTTGCCACCGGTTGCCTCTGTTTGCATTTGCTTTGATTCTTGAACACTGAACCGATTCCCAGACTGCTTAGAATCACTTTGAACCATCTTTAAGCTGGTGGACTGCCGGCCACCATGGGAGGCTGTAAGCCACTTGTCAGCCACTTAAGGAGGCTGTAGGCCACTTCCTCTGTCCAGTCAGCCAATTGCTTCTGCATACTCCAGTTTTGCTGCAAACAGAGTACAAAAGGGGCAAGGCAAGGCATTTGCAAGGTATGTGTGTACAACCACCCTCCTTATCATTTCTCAAACTCAAAGGAGTGCGGTACTTGACTCTCGAGCCACCAACTGAGCATCGCAATGCACGTTGGCCGAGAAACCGAGTTTGTACAAGTTAATGAATGCACAAGTAACACACAAGACTCAAGAGGCCTCCACCCCATCATGCACAATCAAGGGGGACGGCGACTAAGAAATGAGGCATGTTTCATCACTTCAAGTATAAAATGTGCCTCGTTTCTCGTGTTTGGATTAACGTCCGATCCAAACACATGCAATGCATCACAAACACATTAGCTTGACATGTTTTACTTTGATTCATTTTGTTTACTCGTTTTAGATTACAAATAAGCCCTTTAACCGGTTAAGTCCAAAAATGAGAAGTCCTCTAATTTGAAAGACGAACCAAGCCACAAGCTTCTTGAGCATGAAAGAAGCATCATGCCATTGGGCATGAAGGCCTCAATTTCGTGCTCAAACCAACAAAGGGCTTAAGACCTCTTTCAAAGTGATACAACAAATGAAAGATGGCATGCAATGGTATATATTTCAGCACTAAAATGACATGCTAATCAACATTAAATCATGCAAACAATGCATGCAAGACATGCTTAAAGTCAAGGCATTGGAGCTAGCAAAGAGCATAACACTATAGGCATACAATACTAAGCCTAACTAACCAAACCACGCCCGGACAGAGATTAAATGTGCCAAAATAATGGCCAAAACATGCTGAAATGATAGCCCAAAAGCTTAGACAAACATGCATGCAAGTTGGCTTACAAGTGAAGCATAAGGCTCAACCCTCAAACACAACAAAAGGGCGATAAATGCAAGAATATGGCAGATGTATATGGTCTGAACTAGCATGCCAAATGATGTCATGGCATGCAAAAAGCTCAAATATGACATGCTAGAGGTCTCAAAATGCAAGACTAGCAAAGCCAAATACACTATAGCTATGCAAAGCCGAGCATGCATGACCAAAACCACTCAAATCAGACCTAAAGCATGCTAAATCATAGCCAAAAATGTGCTGGAGTAGAGCATACACATGCTAGACCAATAGGCTAAAACACCAGATACACTAGACTAGTGAACAAAATTGCACTACAAGTGCAAGAAGCATGCAAGAGGCAACCAAACCAATCAAAAACAGAGTTATGGCATGGCAAATCAGTCACAAAAACATGCTTGGACTAAGCTAGCAAATGAGAGAAATACATGCTCATGTATTAGGCCATCAACACAAGGCATAAAGGCACCACTCTTAAACACAATGAAAGAGTGATAAACATGAGAGTATGACAGGAGTTTATGCTCTGAATTTACATACCAAATGATGCTATATCACACAAATGTCACAAATGAGGCATGCTAGGGGTCCCAAGACACAAGACTAGCAAAGGCCACTACACTATGGCCATACAAGGCAAGCCTCAAAGGGCCAAGATCATTCCAAATAGAGTTTAAGCAAGTCAAAACAAGGCTAAGAACCTGCTGGAGTGGAGCCAATACATGCTAAAATAATACGCCAAAATATCAAGTGAGCTAGGCTAGCATACGAGATTGCACTACAAGTGTGTGAAACATGCAAGAGGCAACCAAACCAACCCAAAACAAAGTTATATCATGTTAAAATAAGGCCTAAAACATGCTAAGATAGAGCCTCAAGAAGGTAGAAAAACATGCCAAAGTGTTAAGCCAACAACACATGCCAAAGTGTTAAGCCAACAACCACCCCCATCCATTTTGGGTCTCAAAACCCACTTTCCACCACTGAAATTCCTCTGGAATTCAGTGGGGAAAAGGCCAAACAAAGGTGATCTCAAAGGTCTTAAGAGATAGCACAAAGCAAAGCAAAATAAGGCACAAAAGGGGGTAAACCACCCCTAACTCAAACAAGGCCTTAGACAACCATTTTAAACACTTAAAAACAAAAGTTTTTGTAGTTGCAAGTTAGGCCTAAAACAGCATGCAAGGATAGACAAATAAGCAATGAAAATAAAGCTTTAAAGAGGCTATTACTCACCCTTGAAGCACAACTTCAAAAACAGCAACTTCTGAGGCAAAACCAGGTCTAAACCACTCAAATAAGGCTCCCAAGTACCTCAGCAACAAGATAAAGGTGTTTGAGTAGGTGTTTGTGTGCAAAAGTATGAAGAAACAACACTTTAAGGCACAAATATAGAGAGAGAGAGAGAGAGAGAGAGAGAGAGAGAGAGATGGAGAATTCCAGAGAAAGAGGGAGATTTTTTTGCTCTTCAAAAATCTGAACCCTTCTCAAGGGGGAGGAAGCTCCCCTTATATAGAATTCCAAGCCTCAAGCTTGTTTGACAAGCTAGAAGCTTGTTACAATCCCTCCATAAAAGTCAAAAAAATGGCTTTATTAACAAATTTTCTCACACTTGACACAATTTTAGCTGAATTTGCAAAACTCATAAAAAAAAATTTATGTGGTTTTTATGGAGATACTAATTTGCAAGCAGACGCAAATTATATTTTGACTAAATTAGAATTATGTAATATTTGTCTTTTTGAAGACTATGTTCAAACTTTTAAAAAATATTATTATCTTATTGATCCACCAGCAAATCAACCTTGGTTAGATCAATTTTTTCATAAACTCCCTAGTCCATGGGATGAGTTATGTATTAAAAACTATCTTGCTTTTCTCAAAAAAATGGGGAAGGAAGAAAATGATAATCTTGGTTTTCGCATTAATTATGTTCTAAGAGAGATAGCAGATCGATATCTAGAAGTAAAGGCGAAAAAACAAATAAAAAATCAAATTTCCAACTCACAATACGGTCAAAAATGTTGTGATAAAATTTTAAAAGAAAATTGGAAAATTGGTTGTAATACATTTCCTAAAAGAAAAGGATTTTCCAAAAAACGCAGAAAATATAAATGGAAACCTTGGAAAAAGAACAAAACTTTTTTAAAAAATAAAAAATATATTCGAAAAAAGAAACCAACAAGTGTTTCAAAAAAGAAAACTTGTAAATGTTACATTTGTAACGAAGAATGTCACTATGCACCCGATTGCCCACAAAGGGGAAAAAGTGCAAAGAAAATGATCAAATTCCTTGAAGAACAAGATTTTGAAATAATATATGGCGAAGAAATTTCTGACGAAGAAGAAATCTTATACGAAATTTCTAGTGATGAAGAAAGTTCAGATGAAGAACTAATCTTCATGATGACTAATAATAGTCAAGAAATATCTCAAGAAAAATTACAGGCAATTCGACTTGGAGATGTAATCGGGGAAGAAAAAACTTTTACCGACGAAGAATTAGCAAAATTTGAAAAAATGCAAGAAGTTGCTGTTCCAAAAATTTATAAACTTTCAAAACTTAACTTCTTTTCAGCAAGAGTGTTTGAACAATACAGTGGTAACACTCAAGCAAAATGGTCAGAAGAAGGAAATATTGATATTCCTTTTTTTGATAAGAAAAAGGTTGCAAGATGGAAAAAGAAATATCCTGAAATTCAATATATTCATATTGGATTAATTCAAGTAACCATAACAGCCTTATTTCGCCAAGGGATAGATACTCCTATTTTGGCAGTAATTTTTGACAAAGATTTTCCGACCCAATGAAAGCAATCATTGGAGGAATTCAGTCTAATTTGGCTAATGGAGTAGTTTGGTTTAATGTTAAACCAAATTTCTTTATTTCCATAAATGATCCTAATCTTGAAGATACAGTCAGAATAAGAATAAAACACAAGGATTAGGAATGAAATCAAATTCTCATGATTTGGCTATTCGTGGAAAACAATTCACGAATTAACCAAATTTCCTGAAACTAAAACAAAATCAAACGATAATAAAATCGTTGAAATCTTTGAACCAAGACCATTTGACACGATAATACAATCTCGTCTAATGAATTGGAGTGATTTAGAAGTCCCTCGACAATGGTTAATCCAAGACTTAGTGGGACAAGGAGAATCTTCTAAACAAAAAAACCTGCACAATTACAAATGCAGGCATCAGGAAAAAATTTATATATTGAAAATACAATTCCAAAAATTAAAAGATCAACTTCTGTATTTGAAAAAGATTTTACTAACAAATCATTTTCAAAGTTAAGTATTGGAGAATCAAGTAATAATTCTAATCAAGAATCTATTACTTCAAATAATGTTCAGATTCCTATTTTTCCAGGAACAAGAAAACTTGAACATATTAAGTCTGCATATATGTATCATTTTCAAACAAAAAATGATGATATTATTTTTTCTCCTAGCCAAGGAAAAAGAAGATATACATATGTATTGGGAACATTTAATTTTGCAGGTTATAAACCCTATAGCCTCAGTGTTCTCATAGATACAGGAGCTACAGTCAGCTCATGTAAATGGAATGCCATACCAAAAGAAAAATGGACATTAATGAAACATCCAATTTTAGTTACTGGAATAGATGGCAACCATACTTCCATACAATTCAAGACTAAAAATATAGCTATTTGGTTAAATGATAGCAAGTTCATTATACCAAAAATCTTATGTTTTCCGTATATGCATGGATTTCCTTCTTGGCAATAATTTTATATATAAATATCTTCCAATGCAAATACAGGAAAAGCTATTTCATTAAGCATAAACAATGTCTTAATTCATATTCCCTTGTTAGAACAACATAAATACATTTGTGATAAAGAGTTTGCGCCCGTGCCGCGTGGTGATTTAACTCCCATCATCAAAACTATTGATGAATCACACTGGATTTATAAAATTTTAGAAGAAAATTTTAGTGAACATCCATTAAAACTATGGCAACGTAGTCCACGTTATTGTAGTTTAAAATTGAAAGATCCTAATGTTATCATTAGAGTAAGACCAATGATCTATACTAGACAAGATATAGATGAATTTGATATTCAACTTCAGGAACTTTTAGACAAAAAGTTAATTGAAGAAACTAAAAGCCCTCACTCTAGTCCAGCTTTTATGGTAAGAAACCATGCTGAAATTAAAAGAGGAAAAGCCCGAATGGTAGTCAACTATAAACGGCTAAATGAAAATTTAGAATTTGATGGATATTTTATTCCACGAAAAGATGTTTTGATTAACTTAACCAAAGGATAAAAAATCTTTAGCAAATTTGATTATAAAAGTGGATTTTGGCAAATTCAATTGACTGAAGAGTCAAAAAAATTGACAGCCTTCAGTACACCTAGAGGACATTACCACTAGAATGTTATGACCTTTGGATTAAATATTGCACCACAGGTTTTTCAACGGTGAATGGATACAATTTTTAAAGACCTTAAAGATTGTTGTGTAGTTTATATTGATGATATACTTATCTTCTCTAAAACCAAAGAGGAGCATAAGAAACATTTAAAATTACTTTGTGAAAGATTCCAAAAACATGGAATTATTTTGTCTCCAAAAAAGATTGAATTAGAAAAAGAATCAATTGAATTTTTGGAAATAATTTTAGACCAGAAAGGTTTAAAATTACAAGAACATATTTTGTCCAAAGTACGAGATTTTCCTAATACTCTTGAAAATATAACACAATTACAGAGTTTATTAGGCATTTTAAATTATGGACGAAATTTTATAAAAAATCTTTCAAAAATAGAAATTCCTTGGTTAACTAAATTAAGGAAAAATGTTATTTTTGAATGGATAGCAGAAGATGTTGCTTTAATTAAACAAATTAAAGAAACCGTTAAAACTTTACCAGATGTTTATCTTCCTAAAACAGGTGATAAATTAATTTTAGAAACAGATGCCTCAGAAGCATGCTGGGGATGTGTTCTTAAAGCTATACCCAGTAATTTATGGCATGATAAAGAAATACCTTTATCAGAAAATGGGATTAGACCAAAAAAAAATACAATATCCATAAAATTACAAAAAGAAGAATTAATTTGCGGATATAATTCTGGAACATTTAAACCAAATGAACAGAAATATATTATTTTTGAAAAAGAATTACTTGCAATAAAATTAGCAATAAAGAGTTTTCATATTTATTTAGCTCCAGAAAATTTTATAATGCGCACTGATAATAAGGCAGTAAGAGATTTCTTGATCAATAAAAAACCTATTGAGCAAGGAAGACGATTAGCCTGGTATAATAAAATTTCTGTATATACTTTTGAAGTAGAACATCTTAAAGGTACTAACAATTTTCTTGCAGATTTTCATAGCAGAAATTGTTTCAGAAAATTAAATTGCTAAATAAGTAAATTTAATTTTTGCAGAAGACCTCTAGAACAAGAGGAAACAATGGATAAGGGTAAACAACTCGCTCAAGGAGATTGGGTAACAATTGCTAAAAAAGCAATTCCCAGAGAAGAAAAAGTTTATGTTGTGTTTGCAGGAAGACAACCTGGAATTTACACAGACTGGAATGACGCCAAACTCCAAGTTTGTGGATATTCAGGAGCGAGCTATAAAGCATATGATAGCATGACTAAAGCTAAAAAAGCTTTTTACAGTGCACCAGCCATGCCTATTTATCAAAAGAATTTTTGTCAAATGAGAACTAACCTGTTCCAACTAATATTCAGACATCTAGACAAGATGAATCTGAAATAAAAGATTTTTTCAACCCTGGTATATCCAGAGAAATTTATACAGAACTCAATGGAGTTTGGAAAACTCACATTGTAGACAACAAAGTGAAATTTCGAAAACACATGGGAGTTTTGGCCAAAAAATTAGCTGAGCAAACAACTAAATTAAAAGATTTGCAAAATCTTTGTTTCAATATTCTTAAACAAATGAATTGGAATGAAGATTTTAATTTTGAAAAAATAAACAATTTTCTTCAACTATCAGACCTCATATCAGATGAGTTTTCTGATCCAGTTTTTAAACAAATAAAAAGAATTTGTCTTTTTGAAAAAGCAAGAACTTTACTTCCAAAAGAAATTTTTATGTTAATCAAAAATCGAGTTGAAGATCATCATGATAAGATTAGACAAATCTTAGAACGATCTTATGATAAATTAAATTTGAAAGATGGAATTCCCAAAATAACCATCATGGCAAACCATGACATGTGGTTTTTTGAGGATATCGATTGGGGAATAACTAATCAAGTTATTTTCCAAATTTTAGATCCAATCCAATGGATAGATTATCCAATGATTATCAAAACAATGCTCTCATGGATAGTAAAAGGCTTTTGATGGAGCAAATATTTTACTTTCTGGATTTCCAGCATTGTTGGTTGGCGAGAACGAGAACATTTTTTCCAACCATACTAGATTTGGTATCTTAAAGAAACTGAAGATTTTGAATTTGAAGATGATTATTTAGATGAAGATCATCGGAGAGAGCGATTGGAAAATATCCAAAAAATTTCTTTGACAGAATATTGGATAGACAGTCTAATATCTGTTTCATAAGCAGCGTCCAACATCCATGGCTCAGCAAAATTGCCATTCATGGTTACAGATGGAAGAATATTATTTGTAACCCATTTTTCCATAACATATCAAAGGTCTCCAACGCAAATTAATGAGGCTCTTGACATGTTAATAAATCTCAAAAAAAGAAATAATTTGGATCTTCCGTTGGAATTAGCCATGACCGCGGATGATGTAGAACATTTTCGGAATGAGCAATACAGCCAAGATCCGGATTCTCCTCCATCAAAGACTGATGAAGAATATCACAATCTCATCAACAGGATGGAAGCATAGTGGACCCCACTATCAAATGCAGTTGTATCTTGATCGACTCCAACCTTATCCAGGACACGTGGAGCAATCTGCATTATTTGGCGGAAAGTGATCAGCCTCATCCTTTCAGCCGACTGTAGACACCCCATTTTTGACCGACCTTAAGACTCAGACGTCACCGATTGAGCACTCGGTGATGTTGCATATTGTGCTCGTTCAGAAGTCTCAGAGTCTCGGCCGTGAGCCCTGCCTCCGGACTTCCGGGCTTTTCTGTGCCTTGCCTCGGTTTGCGAACCAGGCTCGATTTTCTCTGTTTCTCTTCCCAAAGGGAGGGAGAGGTCTCGTTGACCATCTCTCAGTGGCCGTGGGCTACATTTCATGGTCGTAGGCCATTTTGCCCATTTCGGAGCCCGGTTCCCGATTTTCGGAGCCGTTAGGCCGAGTGCCTCGGTTCGGGACCGCCTAACCACCTCCGTTTGCTCCAGTTTTTGGCATGCATCTTATTTCCTCCCTTTTAAGGGACACTGAGGTCCAGGAGACCAGCTTCGTGGTCGAATACCACTCCCGGTGCTTAACAGTCGGTTTTTGGGGCCCCGGACTGCGCGTTTCGGCCCCCGAACCTTCATTCTGCATCGGTTTTCGTTCATTTTTGGCAGGGACCTCTGTTTCATCACTAGGAAGGTCGTAGAAGGGTGGGAGGCCAGTAATTGTTCCAGCAACCAGTTATATTCCATCATCGCCCTCCGTCGCCCGTTTTCTCTCACTCGGAAGCCAATGTTGACCACCCTTGAGCCATTTTCTTGCACCCTAAACCCCATATTTGTGATGTACACATCTAGGAGGCCACCAATATTTGGTGGCCGGCCAGTAATTCCCTTTGAACCTTTTGAACCCCTTTGAAAAGTGGGTTGTTCTCTCTCCTGGTTCACAGTTGCCATTTTTTGACCATAGGGTTGTGTTGAGAACACATGGGAGGCCACCAATCTGTGGTGGCCGGCCACTAATTTGACTTGGCCATTTTGACCCTTGGCCGGCCGGCCATGGGGAGAGCCGGCCGGCCACCTGCAGTCCCAATAACCAGCCGGCCAACATCCTTACACCTGGCACATCACAGATATGCACTTTGTTTCCCCCCAGATTCTGTATCCGGGGGGGCAACTTTTGGAGGGAAACTTGGAGTTGTTTCCCCCCCCCCCCTTTTTCCCCCTCTTTTTGCCTATATAAGCCAGCCTCCAGGTCTGGTTTTAGGGTTAAAAAAAATTGCCTTTGAGCCTTGTATACATCCCTTCCTCCATCTCTCTCTTCAACCTTCAAAACATCCAAGTTCTACACCCACCTACACCACCACCTAGCACCACACCACCACCTCCATTCCAGCAGCTTGGGGGTCTTCTCAGAGCTTGGAAGGCAGCATTTCTTGGTCCAAAGGCAGCTAAGATTGGTCTACAAGGGTGAGTTGCTTTCTCCCTCTTTTGAGCTCATTTTTGCATTATTTCTTAGCCATTCTTCTTGTATATTTGAGCTCCGGACATAACTGAAAGTAGTGTTTTTTTTAGCTCTATTTCATCTTTTATTAAGGGCCTCTCACTGTTTGAGGCCCCCATTTTGCACTTGCTTCATTATCCCTCTTGTATGCCTATTTCTTGTGTAGTATTTTAGGCTCATGTGTAATCTGTTTTGAAGCATGTTATAAACTGTAAATAGGTTTATTTTGAGCCCTTCTTCAACATTGTAGAAGGGCTCATCACTGTTTGAGTCCTCCATGTGCTACTTGTTTTGATATCCATATTTTAGCCCCATTTTTGCATGCTTTATTAGCCTATTTTTCTTCTGTTTTTGGACCTTGGTCCAAACTGAAAATGGACTTTTTTTGACCCCCTCTCCATGTTTCATTAAGGGTCTATTGCTTTTTGGAGCATATTTGTATACTTTGTGTTGTAGCCTCTCTTTTAGGCCATATCTTGCATTGCATTTTGAGCATAGTTTTACACTGTTTTGGGCTCGTCCATTAACTGTAAAAAGTCATATTTTGGGCCCCTCTTCAACATTGTTAAGGGCCCTTACCTGTTTGGGACCAGCATGTATCAGTTGCTTCTTTATCTCCATTTTGGCCCTTATTTTGCATAGCATTTTGAGCATACTTGTATCTGTTTTTGGGGTTTGTCATAAACTGTAAAACATCATATTTTTGGACCCTCTTCAATATTGTAGAAGGCCCCTTCTCTGTTCGGGGCCAGCATCTGTGAGTTGCTTCAATATCTTGCTTTCGGGGTCATTTTTGTATGCTAGTTTAACCCCATTTGTGTTCGCTGTTTGGCCTCGCTAATAACTGTAAACGTGCTTGTTTTGGGCTGCCTTGCTTCTGTCTTTACACTTCATGTTCAAATATTGCATGCATTGCATAGCTATAGGCCATTTCATGCGCCAAAATTCATGTTTCGGGACTCGTTCCATGCATCGGGTACCATTTTACCATGTTTCGGGGCTGTTTTGCATCTCATTTTGCCTCTGAAATTTGCATGATAGTATGCCATATTCCATGTTTTGCCTATGTTTTTAGAGTGGCATTCCGTGCCGTAGGTTCGGTCCTCGGTTTGCGTGCACGCGTGCACGCATCTCGAGTTGTCTCATTTTCATCTAATGGCCTCTTATGTGAGTGTGGCTGAGGTCCACTTGTGTTAGTGTAAGTCCATATTGCATTGTGTATGCCATTTCATTCCATAGCATTGTGTATGCTAGGTTGTATGTTAGCGCATTGTGTATGCCATGTTACCTCGTGCATCGTGTATGCCATTTCATAGCATGTTGCATGTTAGGTTGTATCTTAGTTGCATTCATGCATGTCATGCATATTGCATTGTGTTCGGGATAGGAGTTAGCCCGAGCACGGGAAACGAGGTACGTTCCGTACTCCGAGTGACGGAACATGTCTCAATTCCCCAGTCACCGACACTCCGGATTATCCATGATGGAGTTAGGTTTTAGTTGAGTTTTATGTGCATTCATTCCATATCAAGTTGTGCAATTCGATTCCTCGGCCATCATGCATCGAGATGCGTGATTGGTGGCACGAGGATCGAGGCATGCATACATTTGTGAAAATACATTGCCATGCCCCTTTCCTGCTCTCTGTTGCAGCAAATCAAGAATCAGCAGTCTTCCGGGCTTGGCGCGCTTTCCAAAAAACATTGCAAAACAGAGGCTAATTGGGGCATCACAGTGGATTTCCACGCAAAGGCAACCCTGACATGCATCATTCATCATCTGAAGAAGAATCAAGGCAGTCCCTGGCTTGCATGCTAGTTTATTATTTTTCTTAGTTAATTTGTAAATTAATTAGGGATTTGTACATATTTGGACTGTATTATTTGGACTGTACTATTTATTCGGACCCTTTGCGCGAGGGCATAATTGTAATAAGTGTGCGTGCGTGTGATGTATGTCTTCCAACCTCACGTCTTTCTTCCCTTTTATTTACCTGCTTATGATGGTTAGATTAGGGCATGTTTCAATTAGCATACAGTATGATAGCATGTTTGCATTCATTCATCTGTTTGCATGCACCGGGCTCGGCGCATCATACTAACTGCATTTGTATTTCAATTCTAAGTTGAATACATGTTAGCTGTAGCATCTCATATGCCATGTTTAGAATAGCCGAGCCTGCTATAGTTGCATTTTTGCATGTGTTGCATTAGGCATTTCTGTATAATTAGGATCATGCATGGATTTCTAATTAGCTTCTGTTTTGGCTTGGAGTACTCGGTGAGTTTTATGCTTTAGCATCCTTGCATGCGTGTGAGTGACTGCCATGAATAGCATGCTTACCATGAGGCTATGTGCTTATGTGATATAACTGCTTGAATGCCTGTGGGTGAAGGTTGGGTTATTTGGATTGGAACAATTCATCAAATGTTTGTTTTAAGCCCACTAGATAGTGGCAAAACCATGTTTTCTAAGCCCACCCGAGGGTGGCAAATCCACGTCTTAGCCTACCTGCGGGTAGCACCATCAAACCATTTTCAAACAAACAAACATGAAATGTTTTGTTCCAATTCAGGCGACCCGGTCTATACTTGTATGCTGTGCGCATCACGTAGTAAATCTAGGCTAATAACCGGAATAAGAGCACACAATGTTTTCAAAACTAGATATCATGGTTAGTAGAGGCCGATCTTTGATCGGGCGAGCGGGGGTGCTCACGAAGTGACCTTCCCCAATCGTACCCAAGTTCCCGAGCCGAGGCAACTTTGGTGATGACGGACACGTGGCCTTAGGCAACGAGTCAGGGTTTCCTAAATTTCCCAAAATAAAATATTTAGGTGGCGACTCTGTATCTGGCAAAGCAGTCCATGTTTGGCACTTCTTTCAAAAAAAAATCTGTTTTCTCAAAACGATTTGCCGGATTTGGACTCTTTGGTTCAGATTAAGAACCGTGACACAAATCGAGTCCGAGCTGTAGCGAGGTCCCCCGCGGGCTTGTTACAGTTTCTGGCGACTCTGCTGGGGAGTTAGAGAACTTGACTCGAACTCATGATATCTGGTTTTGACTACACTTGTGTGTTTCTTTGCATTGCATTTGCATTGGTGCGCCTAGGACACCGTGTTTGCCATCTGCTATTCCTGAGGTTTGCCAGAGGCTGTCGGCATGACCATAAGGCTGACCGGTTACGGGCTCTGCCAGTATGGGAACACAAACCCCGGTTTTACCGGGGCACCCTCTTTGACCATTCGACCTAGTGCATATTGAAACCCGTAGTGACCATTCCAAACTAGGACAGGTTGCTTACCCATATAGGTTGTTTGAAACCGCTGCGTGCGTAGTGAAACCCTAGCTCCTGACAAAATAGGACAGGGAAACCCTACCCCAACATAGGGGTGTTTTGGCTCTCACTTATCTGTTATGTGCTTTTAGAGTGCGTCTCTACAGGAATGCATGTATCAGTTTATGAGTTTGGGCATCAGGCCTGCGGGCATCAGTCAGTATTTGAGAATCAGTTATCTGCGGGTATCGGATTCAGTCTTTGGGGAACAGTGATTCAGGGACAATGATCAGTATTTGGGGACAGTGTGTATTCAGCTTATCAACCGTGTGTTGTATGCCCGACTGTGTGTTGTGTATTTATTTTAAGCTGTCATGCTCTTCATTTATCTGGTTATTTATTTCCTTTTCGCTTTATTTATCTTTTGCTAGGGGCAGTTTTAGCACATTGCTTCCAACCCAGTAGATATTCCCCAAGCACTTTGGACAAGAGGTCGCCGACTCAATCGATCTGAGGATCTGGTTGACGGACATCCAGTGTTCCATTCTTTACCCCCCGTTGTCAGGAGAAAGCCAAGGAAGCGCAGTGTGTCAGAACAGAGGTTGCCAGAACAGTGGGTTACTCCATCAGAGGACAGCAGGATTGAGGTCTCAATTGTTGATATAGAAATAGACATACCGGTCAGTCAGATGGATCAGCAAAATACGTCAGGGGTGGAAGCCCTGATGCGCCAAATGCAGGAGAGCATGAAACAGATGCAAGAGGACGCTGCCCGCCAAGCGGAATTCTCCAAGCAACAAGCCACAATCATGGCCCAGCAGGCCGAGCTAATCACCAGACTGCAACAGCAGAATGCGGCATCTGCTTCGCATCAAGTCCCTCCTCCAGGGGCCCCATTACCCGAGCAGGCACCTACTGTCCAGAATGCTCTGCCAAACACCCAGAACACCGTGCCAAATACCCAGAACATCCAAGAGGACACGAACCTTCCAACGGGGCCAGCTCCGCCCCCGCTTCCGCCTCAACTGTCCAAGACCCACACACCCAACCACCCGGACTCTCCCTTCGAGTTCGAAATAGACCATACAGCTCTGAAACTGAGCAAGCTTGAGAAGCTTTTCAAGAAGTCACAAGGAGTGAAGGCAATTCCGGACATCGAAGATGGATATACCGATGTGGCCGTGACATTGCCAGACAGATTCAAGATGCCGCAAATTGACCGCTTCGACGGGTCCGGGGACCCCATGGTCCATCTTCGGCTATTCTCAGACATCCTGCGGCCAATGGGCCTAACCCGACCACAAAAGCTTTTCTGTTCGGCCGAACCCTGTCGGGTGTGGCCGCCATCTGGTACGCGAAGTTAGAGGATGAGGTAAAAAGAAGCTGGGATGAAATGGCTGAGGCCTTTGTTGCACAGTACTCGTACAATACCCAGATCGAGATTACAACTCGTGATCTCGAAACGACGAGGCAGGAGCCAAGGAGACTTTCTCAGATTTCGTAACTCGATGGAGGCGAAGGCATCGATGATGACTTTGAGGCCTACAGACAAAGATCAAATCAGGATGATTGTGCGCAATCTCCAACCAAAATTGATGCAGAAGATGATTGTACTCCCCTTTCCCACCTTCTCAGATTTACACGAGATGGGGGTACAGATCGAGGATGCCATGAAACAAGGTCTGATCGACCAGGATAGGGAGCAACCTAGAAGGACTTTCAACCGTAACAACAACGCAGGCCCGAGTGGCGCTGCAACTGCACGAGCTTCAGAGGTGAGCATGGTCACCACCATTCCCCCTCCCCCAGACCCATGGCAGCCACGCCTTTCTCTGGCGCATCTGGAAGCAATACCCAAAACACCAAATATCAACCCAGAGGCCAAAGAACCTTCACACCCCTATATATGCCCCTGTCCAAAGCTCTGGGGGTATTAATCAGGAAGAAGCATTTGACGCCCCTAGAGCCGAGGCCACTGCCAAATCCACTCCCCCCCCATCATGACCCGGCAAAATACTGCGCGTATCACCAACAGCATGGTCATGACACCGACCGTTGCTTTAGATTGCGTCATGAGATCCAGGATCTTATTGACAAGCAGGTGATCGCGCCTCCCGAAAAACCCAACGTCACAACAAATCCTCTCCCACCACATAACCAAGCCCCTCCTCCCAACAGAATCAACTTCATCCAAACTGGGGTCGTGTCTTACGATCCTAGTATCTATATCACCCCATCCCACCTACCTAAGCCGGAGGTGATCCTTCCTGTCTGCACTGACTTGTGCATGATGGACATCTCCACAACCCAATCTGAGCCGATGGTGGTGACCACCGAAGATGGGACAGGGCAGATTTCAGAGGAAAGTGGGGTTGCTGAGTCTGAGATTGAACAGTCTGGGAATCTTGCTGAAGGAGCCTATGATCCAAGTGAATACATCCAGTCAGTGGGCCAGTCTGAGCTGAGTATAGGGCTGCCAGAAAGAGCAGAGTTATGTGTGATTCAGGGGGACAGATTTGAACGGGAACAGATGATCTAACAGCTGTGGGAGAGGACTTTGCCAACCTCCAGTTCTTCAGTGACCAAGAATCAGGGGATGCAGCAATCAACTGGTTCGAATATGAGGAGTCGGCAGAAGTTACCGGATGGTTAGATGATCAACCAGACGTCGTAGAATATCAACCAGAACAGGGCCGGCAGGGGCGAGAGTATCAATGGTGGCCGGAAGGGCCGAGAGTCAGAATACACCGCCGGAGAGCGCCGGCACTAAGAATTTCGCTCAGAATTTGGGGATTGTAAATGCAGGGAATATTGAACAACCAGCTGTACTGACGCAGTTGGAACAACAAAGATTTGAGGATTCCGAGAGAATCAGAAAAGCTAAGGCCCATGTGGGGGTCGAGAGTGCTGTGTGCACGGGAACAGGAAATGCTGCGGGCATGAAGACTGAAGGTGCTGCGAGTACGATCATACCGGAGCCGGACAGGTGTCTGTCGGCTGCCGACGGAATGTGGTGGGAAGACGATGACTTATGTCTTGCCCACACAGATGAGGACTGGGGAGGTAACCAACCAGATGATACCTGGTATATTGACGAGGTCGCTCATATGACAAGAAGTGGGCGGTATTTCAAGCCCCCGCACTTAGACCAACCTGAGGCGTCTGGGAAAGACAAGGAAGCTGAGAAACAGAGAGAGAAACAGATTGAAGAAGAAGCTGTGCTTAAGCAATTAAAGAAGATACAAGCAGACATCTCCATCTGGGGACTGCTTATGGCATCGCGGGTGCACAGACAGGCCGTCCTATCTGCCATGGACAAGGCCAAACTCTCTATAGATACTACACCAGAGCAGCTGGTTGGGTTGGTTTTTCCGGGAGGAGGTTCCCCGGCATTAACCTTTTCAGACAAGGAACTACCGCCTGAGGGCACAAACCATAACAAACCCTCTACGTTTCCGTGGAATGTAGAGACAAGTGGATACCGGTGGTACTTGTTGATACCGGATCCGCCATCAACGTCTGCCCAGCCAGAACAGCGTATGCAATCGGGTTGAAGCCCGCGGACTTCACACCAACTACTCAGGTGATCAGAGCATATGATAATACTAGCAGGGAAGTGATGGGGACTGTCAAGGTTCAGACCCAGGTTGGTCCGGGACAACACGACATCGAATTTCATGTCTTGGACGTTCCCGCAACCTTCAATCTACTCTTGGGGCGGCCGTGGTTGCACCAAGTGAAGGCAGTCTCTTCCACTCTACATCAGATGGTGAAATACCCCTATGGAAAGGGAGTAGCCATTGTGTTCGGGAACTCATCAATCCATCCGCCTCCGGAGGTATCTACGCCAGTCCTGGAAATCGAGCATGGCACAGAAGACGTGTTCTTATCAGGGTTCACTTTGGCTGAGGCCCGGGTGGTGCAGAATATTATGGCTGTGAATGAGGGGGTGTACGTCAGTGCTCAATCCGTCTACCTCATGAACAAGCTACAACACATCCCCGGGATGGGATTGGGAAGGAGCGGCCGAAAAGGCGTCGCAGCATTGGCCGAAGTGCCACACAACCCTCATACCTTTGGCTTGGGTTATCTACCCACCAAAGAGGACTGGGTGAGGAAGGGAAAAGAAATGGCCGGAAGAGCCAGAGCAAAGCAGGCTGGGAAGCCTTTTGAATTAATGCATAGGCCCATCCAGGGTACCCTGAACGGACGCTTTGTCCGGGAGGGGGAAGACTTTCCATTTTGCGGCTTCCCAGAGCCGTGGCTAAACGCGGAGAAGAAGCGCGTGCCAGGTTTCGAGATCTTCTTCGACCTGCAACTATCCGGGGATGACGTTGCCACAGAGCAGACAGACCCATCAGCTGAGGTTGAGCAGTATAAAGCAGGATGCGAGGGCGCTGAAATTGAAAGGTAGCATGGGGTAGCATTGGCAAGTCTACTCTCAGATCCTCCGATCGACCATAAGTGCTTGGGGGATAACTTCTCGGTTTCCATGATTGGGGATGAAACGGCTGCGAGCCTGCCAGCAACTATTTGGATGCATCTATCGCACCCTCTCTCACTTGGCAATACGAGGAAGGATTTTTGTCCAGCAGCACCGGGTCAGGTAGTGAGCCGGAATCTGATTCCACCGAGTCTTGTGAGTCGGAATCAGGTTCCAGCTCGACTGAGTCTGAGTCTGGTAATCCTGGGGATGATAACCCGGATACCACAGTCCTGTCTAGGTCGTCTTTTTCCTTTTCATTTGAGTCTGTTGTAAATGAATCGGACGATTTGGATGTGCTTAATGAGAATCAGGTGACTGTGGTTTCTGAGTACTTTTCTGTGCCCTTGATTTATTGCATTAATTCAGACTTTCAAAACTTTGATGAAAACGACGAGGACGAAGTTCCTCCGGTTTTGCAACGTTTAATTGAGCAAGAGCAAGAGAGATTTGTCAAACCTTTAATGGATGAAATCACTACCGTGAACATTGGTACTGAGGAGGACCCGCGGCTGGTCCAGATCGGGTCCACGTTGTCTTCGGAGGAACGCGAGCGCTTAGTCGCTTTATTAAAAGATTTCAAAGATGTTTTCGCGTGGTCCTACGAAGACATGCCTGGAATCGATCCTGAGATTGTACAGCATCGGATCCCCCTTGACCCCGAAGCCCGACCTGTCAAACAGAAACTCAGGAGGATCCGCCCGGACTGGGCTCTCAAGATTAAGGAAGAGGTCACCAAGCAAATCGACGCAGGCTTCCTGCTGGTATCAGAATACCCGACTTGGTTGGCCAACATTGTTCCGGTGCCGAAGAAAGATGGCAGGATCCGGGTATGTGTGGATTCAGGGATTTGAACAGAGCTAGTCCGAAGGACGACTTTCCCTTACCGCATATCGATGAGTTGGTGGATTTCACAGCAGGGCATGCTTTGCTCTCATTCATGGATGGCTTCTCAGGCTACAACCAGATAGTGATGGCGCCGAAGACCGGGAAAAGACTGCATTCACCACCCCGTGGGGGACATACTGCTATAGAGTAATGCCGTGGGTTGAAGAACGCTGGAGCTACTTATCAACGGGCCGCGACCACAATATTACACGACATGATCCACAAAGAGGTTGAGGTGTATGTGGACGACATGATTGTCAAGTCCAAAGAAAGAGAGGGCCACTACACCGCCTTGCACAAGTTTTTCAAAGGATCAGGGAATTCCGGTTGCGGCTGAACCCTCAAAAGTGTACATTCGGTGTTACAGCGGGAAAAATGCTGGGGTTTCTGATTACACAGAGAGGCATCGAAGTTGACCCTTCCAAAATCAAGGCCATCCTAGAAATGCCCCCACCAAGGACTGAAAAGGAGGTGCGAGGCTTTCTGGGTAAAGTGCAATTCATAAGACGGTTTATCTCGAAATTAACCTTGACTTGTGAACCACTTTTTGGTCTCCTGAAGAAAGGCAAGAATTTCCAATGGGACGGCCGATGCCAAGCTGCTTTTGAACAGATTAAAGAATATTTACAGAACCCGCCCGTGCTGTCACCGCCAGAACCGGGAAAACCGTTGATTTTGTATCTGTCAGTAACCGAGACTACAATGGGCTGCATGCTTGCACAAGAATCAGAAGACAAGGTGGAGAAAGCCATCTACGATCTAAACAAGAAGATGCTAGAGTACGAAACCCGCTACACTCCGCTGGAGAAGGCTTGCTTAGCTTTGGTATGGGCTACCAGGAAGCTGCGCACTACCTGTTAGCTCACTCTGTAATGTTGGTTTCACGACTTGATCCCATCAAATATCTTTTCGAGAAACCAGCACTTACGGGTAGGCTAGCTCGTTGGTTGCTGTTGCTCTCCGAATTTGATCTAAAGTATGTAACACGCAAGTCGGTCAAAGGAAGAGCAGTGGCAGAGTTTTAGCCACCATCCAGTGGAAGGGGTGAAGCAGTCGAGTACTTATTCCCAGATGAGGCCATTTTGCACATCGACGACGACGAAACTTGGACGATGTACTTTGACGGAGCGTCAAATCAATACGGGTATGGGATAGGAGTGTTGCTGATAGCACCCGACAATTCCCGTATCCCTCTAGCCTTCAAACTCCGATTCAAAGTCTCGAACAACGAAGCAGAATATGAGGCGTGCATTGCTGGTCTAGAAGCAGCCCTGGAACTAGGGGCAAGACGGTTGGACGTCATTGGGGACTCGAACCTTGTTGTGTCTCAAGCTAAAGGAGACTGGAAAGAAAAGTGAAAGAGAAAAGATGATGATGTATCACCAGACCTTGGACTTGCTGATTCCTCGGTTTGAGAAGCTAAGTTTTACTCATCTACTAAGAGAGAACAACAGGTTCGCAGATTCTTTAGCAACTCTATCTTCTATGATAGACATCCCGTGTGGAGTCCGGATGCGTCCAGTCATCATCGACCAGAAATTTGCACCTGCCTACGAGTCGATTGCCGCTATAGATGAAGTTCGGACGAAAACCCTGGTATTACGACATCTGGAATTTCCTGGAAAAGGAAGCATACCGCCAGGGGTGAATGCCAAGGACAAAAGGGCAATCAGAAGAATGGCCGTTCAGTTCATCATCTGTGGGGGTAAACTGTATAAAAGGGGTCATCTGGGAATGCATAAGCTGTGTGTTGATGCCGAAGAGTCAAAGCGTCTGATGGAAGCCATCCACGGAGAGAATGTGTGCGCACATGAATGGGGTAATGCTGGCACGGAAGATCCTCAGACAAGTTACTACTGGTCCACCATGGAGGAGGATTGTATCGGTTTTGTCGGCGATGCCACAAATGTCAGATTCATGCAAATCGCATGAACATTCCGCCGTCTAAGCTGTACAACATGACTCGCCATGGCCGTTTTCAGTCTGGGGATTGATGAATCGAGGCTGGGAACTCGAAGGGGTCGAATGGCATGAAGGGGCATGAGTTCATCTTGGTAGCGATAGATTATTTCACAAAGTGGGTTGAGGCCCAATCTTATGCGGTGTTGAAGGCTTCGTACGTCGCAAAATTTATCAGAAACAACATCATCTGTCGCTACAGAGTCCCAAACGAAATAATTTCAGACAATGGTTCCCACTTCAAGAAGGGGGTGATTGATT